>CM077667.1:313317092-314517092 GCA_039707655.1 Elymus sibiricus | reverse complement strand
TATTGCTTTTTGCTGCAGTTTTTTTGTGTAATGCAGATGTATGACATAGCCTGATTTCCATGTCATGTCATGTGGAACCTGTCATGTACTCCCTCCGTCCCGTAATACAGGTTGTAATAGCATCTTATATTATTGGACTGAGGGAGTAGTACCGAAGAGAAATGAAAGGTTTATTCTGCTGCAGACTCGTAGTTCATCGGTTCTGGGATCCTGAACTATTATCTACTCCCTCCGTTCCTAAATATTTGTCTTTTTAGAGATTCAACTATAGACTACATACGAAGTAAAATGAATGAATCTACACTTTAAATTATGTCTATGTACATCCGTATGTAGTCTATAGTGAAATCTTCAAATATTTAGGAACGGAGGGAGTAGTTATTATCTTGTCCTTGAGCTGAAAGCATCTAACATGGTTCTTCAGTAATTTGTTCCATAGACTGCCATGCTTCAGTAAAGTAAATTGTTCAAAATTTGGTTTTACTTTGCACTTGCCAAGCACATCCCCATTCTTGACACAATCAGCCATATGTAATCGAAGACCCTCCGGATCTGGCGACCCCGCTCGCGTCGCTCTCCAGGGGAGCAGCCCGAGCGTGACCTAGCGCCGCCGCCGCCCCCCCGCCGTCGGCGGGCGTCGCTACCGGGCAAAGCCCACGCAGCACCCGGCGACGGCGGGCCTCTCTCGCGCAGATGCGCTCCGGGACCGGCCCTGCACGGCGCGGCGCACTCGGCGAGGCTGGGCGGCGGCCCCGGGCTCTCTCTGCGGCGGTGACGGCTGCGGTGGCCGCGTGGGCGATGCCTCGGCGCGTGGAGGTGGTTGGGGAGGCTTGGCCCCCTGTGGTCTTGCGGCGCGACTTCGGCGACTTCAGCGGGCTGGCGGCTGGAGCACCACCGACTTCCTCGCCGGCGACCTTCTCCAGCCGGACGACGGCTTGTGCGTGCTTGGCGGGCCTCTCCGTCTGGTCCTGGTGGCTGCGTCGGGCGGATCTAAAGCTGGAGCTCGTTTGGCAGCTTCGGGTGGATCTGGTGGTGGCAGCTCGTGGTGGCATCTTCGTGCGGCTGGATCCGGAGCTTCAGGGTGGCAGCCCGTGCTCCTTGCCTAGTGGTTCTGGTCTGGTGGTGTGAGTCGTGCCGGCTGCGGCTCTTTCGTCGGTGGCTTGACTCGGGTGGCTGCCGGATCCGGCAGGGATCGGTTGGTTTCGGCTCACTGGTTCATCTGGCCGGCGGCGAGGTTTGTGGTGGCTTCTGCGTGGTCATGGCGCGATGGCTTCGTGGGAGGTGTGCGGGCTAGTGGAGGTGCAATGCGCAGGGTTGTGGTGTTGGGCGGTGCTTCGGGTGAAGGTTTGCCGGCCGACGGTGGCGGCGTCTGTGGACGTCGTCTCACCTCCTTGGAGGCGCCGTCGAGGAGTTCTTTCCCTGCACACCCTTGGATCTAGTTCTTCGGGTGAAAGCCTAAGACCCGGTTGGGTCGGACGACGGCGTCGACATCGTCGCTTCCCTCTTTGGGGGCGTCGTCTTGAAGAGCTTTGGATCTCGTTTGCATGCTCCATGGGCTGGACGCTCGTGACATTGCGGTCGGCAGGTGCCCGTCCGGCAATGTGGATGCTTTGCGCGGCTTCTTGTGTGGCAACGATGGCGGCTTCAAGCGGAGTAGGGTTTGCAGCTGTGTTCTGGTAGTCGGTCTCATCCGGCATGTTCGAGGGGTCGTCGTGTCTCGCTTGTCTTTTGAAGTCGGAGCTGCTGTGGAGAAGCCTTGCGGTGACAATGACGCGAGACGGGTGGTCGGTTCTGGCGCCGCAGGCCCAACACTTTTTCTACTGCAATGCTCGTCGACAGAGTCGGAGCTGCCTGGTCGTCGGCGCGTGTGGTGGACTGTTTGGCATTGGCCGGCTGAAAGAACATGTGCTGCCCCCATGTTTGGTTTTGGTAATTGATGACAATCTCTATGGACTAATGGTTGCCTTGAGTTATATTTGAAGGGTTTGTCCATAGGCATTGCTTGAAGACCATTTGTTGGTTTCAAGGTTATTAGAAGAAAAATATGTGTTGACCAAGGTTATTCATGGAGTTATCCAAAGATTGGTCATGTTGATCAACACACAAAGCGTAGAAGATGTACCGAGTGGGATCAAGTGATCTCACGGTATGGTAAGCATTGTCCATTACGCTTTGTGTACTAACCCATGTTCTATGCGAGAGTTTTATGTGGGGTTAGGTATGGTTCCATGGGCTTGCGTCAAGAGGAAGATCTCATTCAACCCATGGAGGATGACATCAAGTGGTGATCGTCATCAAGATTGCGGTGTGCAAGTTCAAGTGGAGCATCACGAAGAGATCACATGCTTGAAGCTTGCTGTCCATTGTGGTGACAATGGACTTGTGAAGATGTGCCGAAGAGTGGCTCACCCATAGTGGAGTATGGGGGAGCAATCAACTAGTCTTCATCGAGCCGGCGCAATCAAGAAAGGTGGTCCAACTTGAGGAGGTCAAGATCGTCATCATCTAGCTCAAGTGGACTATGCGCAAGGCAAAGGTTTGCCCTTGATAGGTTTTCTATTTTACCGGTCTCATGGTGGTAGTTGGGAGACCGGGTTTTAGGATCGATAGCCGTACTATCAAGGGGGGCTCTCAAGTGAGTAGCTTTATCGTATCATTCGTAGAGAGCTCAAACCATTGCATCCTTGCATCATCTTTCTTGGTTTGTGTTTGGTGTTTCTCTTTGTGAGTCTTTGAGCTTTTGGTCATCTTCATGACAAGCTCGAGTTCATCGAAAACGGAGTTCATATATGCATCTTCTATGATGTTTTCGATGTTGGAGTTTATGCCGGTTCTTCATTCATAGAGGTTTCTCATCTCTATATGTTAGGCATATCTCCCCTGCCACTTCTTATTATAACCAGTTGCTGTTTGGATAGTACTCGTTGTCTTCTATCCAACAAGCTTGAGTTTGCTCAATTCGGAGCTCATTTGCAGAAGTTATGGCAGTTCTGGTTTTATCTGTATCCTCTGTTTTCTGTGGATTTTCAGTAGCTTGCAAGCGGTAGTACCGCTGGTGCCCACGGTAGTACCGCTTATGCGGTAGTACCGCTGGTACTTCCGTAGCACTACCGCTTGGGGTTTCCCCGAGCGTGCAACTCTCTGTTGCCAGTTTGCCATTCACGCTAGTAGAGCGGTAGTAGCACGGTAGTACCGCTCTGGCGGTACTACCGCCCTTACTACCGCCGCCACTACCGCTTGCGGGGTTTCCTTCTGTGCACGTCTCTGTTGCCGTTTTTTGTTAAACGGTAGTAGTGCGGCTGTAGTGCGGTAGTACCGCTCAGAGCGGTAGTACCGCTCTGCTGGGCAGTAGTACCGCTTGGTGCGGTACTTCCGCCCTGCACTACCGCTGCTCTACCGCTTGTGTTTCGCAGAGTGTGCAAGTTTCTGTTGCTCGTTTCGGTTTAGCGGTAGTACCGCTTGGTTGGCACGGTAGTACCGCTAAGTGCGGCACTACCGCTCCAGTTCCGTGTTCTCACCTGCTGTGTTTTGAATTACTACCGCTTAAGCGGTAGTACCGCTCGAAGGAGCGGTAGTACCGCTTGTACGCGTCCAGCACGGGTAACGGTTGGATTTGGGGTGGCCCTATAAAAGGGGTCTTCTTCCCCAACGGTTTTCTTATCTCTTCTAAGCTCTCTCTCCTCCATTGTTGACTTTCTAGAGCTTTGCTTTCTCTCAATCCCTCCATGGATTCTTGCTAGTTTTTGGGGGAAAAGAGAGAGAAGATCTAGATCCACATTTCCACCAATCACTTTCTCCTCTAAGTGAGGGGAACCCCTTGGATCTAGTTCTTGGAGTTCTTCGTGTTCTTCTTCGTTCTTCCTCTCATTTTCCTCCATAGCTTTTGTTGCTTTGGTGGGATTTGGGAGAGGAGGACTTGGGCACTCCGTGTGCCCTTGCCATTGCATTAGTTGCATCGGTTTGAGTTCTCCGCGGGATTCGTGGAAGTTAGTAGTTGAGAAGCTTATTACTCTTGGGTGTTTGGGCACCCTAGAGCTTGTTCCTCTTGGGTGCCTTGGCGCCCTAGACGGCTTGGTGGCTTGGTGGTGCCTCGGAGCTCAATCATTGTGGTGTAAAGCTCCGGTCAAGCGTCGGGGTCTCCAATTAGGTTGTGGAGATCGCCCCGAGCAATTTGACGGGTTCGGTGACCGCCCCCAAGGGTTGCCAAAGTGTACGGGTTCGGTGACCGCCCTCAAGGGTTGCCATTTGTACGGGTTCGGTGACCGCCCTCAAGGGTCCCTTAGTGGAATCACGGCACCTTGCATTGTGCGAGGGCGTGAGGAGAATACGGTGGCCCTAGTGGCATTGTTGGGGAGCATTGTGCCTCCACACCGCTCTAACGGAGATTAGCATCCGCAAGGGTGTGAACTTCGGGATACATCGTCGTCTCCGCGTGCCTCGGTTATCTCCTTCCCGAGCCCTTTACTTATGCACTTTACTTTGTGATAGCCATATTGTTTCTTGTTATATATCTTGCTATCACTTAGTTGTTTATCTTGCTTAGCATAAGTTGTTGGTGCACATAGGTGATCCTAGTCGTTTTAGGTTTTGTGCTTGACAATTTAACCGCTAGGTTTATTCCGCATTTGTTCAAGCCTAAACCGTAATTATTTTAAAGCGCCTATTCACCCCCCCTCTCTAGGCGACATCCACGATCTTTCACCGGCACAGGCCTCTGCGCTTGTCTGCGGTGGAGGCTACTTCGGTGGTCGTCGATGGTGGAGTCGGAGTCGCCCTTGAGGGAGTCCTGGTTTAAGGGGTCCTCGGGAGGCCGACCTATTTCTTATGGGCCGGACTATATGGGCCGCGTGCCGAGCACTGGATTGATCAAAGACCCTGTGTCCAGGAAGGAAGCTTCGGAGTCATGGCGTATCCTCCACGTTTAAAGTAGTGAATAGGCATGTTTATCCCTTCGACGTGTAACCGACCATGTGTAAACCCTAGGTACCCTCGGCATCTATATAAGCCGGAGGGTTTTAGGTTGTAGAGGGAGAGAACTCATCTAGGGTTTTAGTCATTCGATCTCGAGGTAGATCAACTCTGTAACCCTTATACCATCAATATAATCAAGCAGGACGTAGGGTATTACCTCCATAGGAGGGCCCGAACCTGGGTAAAACCTTGTCTCCCTCGTCTCCTGTTAACATCGATTCTAGTCTCACAGCTCGGGACCCCCTACCCGAGATCCGCCGGTTTTGACACCGACATTGGTGCTTTCATTGAGAGTTCCACTGTGATCGCCAAAGGAATCGATGGCTCGCCTTGTCATCAACGAAGAGGTTCGCAATACAGACACTTTCGTCCCCGGACAGATCTTCGCTTTCGGCAGCATTATGCTGCACGCTGACCCGACCGGCCATCTAGGCCGTGTTGGAAGTTTCGCCCCTGATCAAGAGGTTAGATTCGGGAACCTAGAGTTCTCCGTAGACTCTCGGGGCGACCTGTCGCTAACCGGGCTCGCGGTCTCGCCTGCCACGCCCGAAGACTCTGAGGCTTTAACCTCAGATCCATCTTTCGGTCCCGCCCACGGGATCTACCCCGGCGAGGACCCAACCTTCAGTCCGGACCTAGTCATAGTGCCAGATGTCCGGACACCTGTTCCTGCCGAACACTCTCCCTGCGCGGACGCATCAAAGGTTGACTCCGGAATCTCTGAGCAGGGCGACCCGATCGAGCTCTTGATACTCAACGAGGCCCTAGATCGGATCTCGTCGATGAAGATTACCGACGATCCAACCCCGATCTTTTCTCAGATCGGGCTCAAGGCGGGTCAGGACAAATTTTTCGTCCCACCCACCACCCACTTGGTAGCCACTGTCGAAGATTTAACCGACCTGTTGGACTATGCCTCTGAGGAGGATCACGCCCTCACCCCCATTAACACCGGGCGGTGGACTGCCACCTCCACATACGATGTCTACATGGTGGACACTCCGAAAAACGATGGCAACAAATCGGATGAAGCGCTGTCAAGACGCCGAAAGCCGCATAAACGGTCAAAAGGAAAAAAGGGAAGAAAAGCTATCGACGGCACCGGGGACGGAGACACCCCGGAAGACCTCGGCGATCCCGAAATCCCCGAACACCTGTTAGAGGGTCAGGAGAGGCCGGAAGACCGGCGCAACCCCGACGATCTAAATGATTCCGAGGACGACAATTACCTCCCCCCTGTCGAGGAGGAGGACATCCCGGAAGCCGATGACTTCACCATCCCTGATAATCTTGAAGATCAGGAACTGTTTAGGCAACAGCTTATAGCCACGGCCCGCAGCCTGAAAGCAAAAGAACGACAGCTTAAAGCCGAGCAAGACGACCTCAACGATCGATGGACGAAAGTCCTCTCAGCTGAGGAAGGATACGGTACCGGTCTATCGGACCAACCTAAGAGCTATCCACGCAGAAGGCTGCTGCCACAATTCGATGACGAGCTCACTGATACGCCGTCTCCCAAACATACCCCATACGACAAGCCAGACCGCCCTCCTCGAGGATGAGACAGGACGGCTGACAACACCGGCTATAGGCCGACGATACCCCGTAGACGGGGAAAAGAGCCACTAGAGCCCGATGACAGGTTCGACCTGCGACACGACCTGGACTACAGAGCAGGTCGTACGCGATCCATCTACGGATCCAGAGGATACTCACCCGATAAACGGGAAGGGTACCGGCCTTGGCTCGACCGCAGCAATAAAGGTCGGGAACTAAACCGGGCTAGGACAGACGCCGATCACCGGCGTGACATAGCTCGGGTCAGAGGCGCTGCCCACCCACTGTGCTTCACGGACGAGGTGATGCGGCATCAGTTCCCGGAAGGGTTTAAACCCGTAAACATAGAACAATACGATGGGACAACTGATCCAACTATATGGATCGAGGATTTCCTCCTCCACATCCACATGGCGCGAGGAGATGACCTCCACGCCATCAAAAACCTACCCCTGAAGCTCAAGGGGCCAGCTCGGCACTGGTTAAATAGCCTCCCCGAAAACTCCATTGGGTGTTGGGAGGATCTAGAAGACGCATTCCGATCTAACTTCCAGGGCACTTATGTTCGTCCGCCGGACTCCTCCGACCTAAGCAACGTCGTCCAGAAGCCAGGAGAGTCCGCGCGGCTATTCTGGAATCGGTTCTTGACCAAGAAAAACCAGATCGTTGACTGCCCGGACGCCGAAGCAATAGCCTCTTCCAGGCACAATATTCGGGATGAGTGGCTGGCTCGTCAGCTCGGCCAGGATAAACCAAGGACAATGTCCGCCCTTACATCACTCATGACTCGCTTTTGCGCGGGCGAGGATAACTGGCTAGCAAGACGTAGCCACAACCCCGAAGACCCCGGAACCTCCGAAGTTCGGGATGGAAACGGGAAACCAAAGCGCAACAAGAATAAGCGCCGGCACAACAACAGTGATGCCGATGACACGGCCGTTAACGCCGGATTCCGCAACTCCCGACCTGGGCAGCGGAAAAGCCTCCTAAAGGCAATCGCGATGGACCCACCCCGCTGGACAAGATCATGGAGAGGCCTTGCCAGATCCATGGCACTCAAGAGAAGCCCGCCAACCACACCAACCGTAATTGTTGGGTATTCAAACAGGCCGGCAAGCTCGCATCCGAGGACCAAGGCAAGAGCCCACGCAGCGAAGACGAGGATGAGCCCCGCGGTCCGATCGGTGGCGGACAAAAGAAATTCCCTCCAGAGGTAAAAACAGTGAATATGATATATGCCACCCATATACCCAAAAAGGAGAGGAAGCGCGCCCTTCGAGAGGTCTATGCCGTAGAGCTTGTAGCCCCGAAGTATAACCCATGGTCGGCATACCCGATCACCTTTGATCGACGTGACCACCCGACCAGTATCCGTCATGGGGGCTCGGCCGCCATCGTCCTAGACCCCATCATAGACGGGTATCACCTCACAAAAGTCCTAATGGACGGAGGAAGTAGCCTCAATCTGATTTACTCAGACACGGTGAAAAAGATGGGGATACATCCGTCAAGGATCAAGCCCAGCAACACCACCTTTAAAGGAGTGATCCCAGGCGTCGAAGCCCGGTGCACGGGCTCTGTAAGCCTGGAAGTAGTGTTCGGCTCACCCGATAACTTTCGAAGCGAGGACTTGATCTTCGACATCGTACCTTTCCGCAGCGGCTATCCCGCCCTGCTCGACCGTACAGCGTTCGCTCGCTTTAATGCCGTCCCACACTACACATACCTCAAGCTCAAAATGCCCGGCCCCAAGGGGGTCATTACTGTCAATGGCAACACAGAGCGCTCCCTCCGAACTGAGGAACATGCGTTGGCCCTGGCGGCTGAATTCCATTACACTGATGATCGGCAAACGCCGACATCTGCCGTAAAGGCATGCAAGGCTGGGAAGCGAGCTCGGTCTCAACCCGAAGTACTAGAACCTTCTCCTCCCCACAAATAGGGACTCGCCCCCCATCGCACAGCCCTAGAACCAGCAAAGTACGTGCCGAGGAGGCACAACTTCGCGCTCAAAATTCCATGGGCAGCGGTGGGGAAAACTATCAAAGGGTCAGTGTTCGGCTGGACCGAACTATCACCCTCAAAACATCTTCGGACACACTACAAGGTACCATAAAGTACCTACCAAGGCGTAAAGCTCATTCACACCTCGGCGACTTCTCAAGATTTTTCTCCAAAGTCCGCTCGCCGAACAGCAAAACCCATCGCGGTATACAACTCCTTAGGAGACGCAGGAACGGACAAACGACAGGGCATATCGAGGACGTCAGGTCACCCATCGAAGACCCCTGGTACAACCCCTCCTGTAAGGTTTATATTTCATTTTTAATACCTGTAAACAGTTGTATCGGCAATTCGAATAATAAGAGTTGTTGGGTAAAATACAGATATATCATACATGATCGTTTCGCTGTCCTTTTTGGCACACTCTCTATTTTCCCCCTCTTCTTGCGAACCTATTTGGTATACTCTACGATGCAACCGGCTAATAGACCGGGGGCTCGAACTTAATAAAAATTGCCCTAAGCACAACTGATTTTGCGTTCAGCGTCTTGGAATTCCGCTTTATATGCATTGGTTCCGAACTATGTCTGGGGTCAATAGTTGGGTTGCCCGGCTCCTGTGCTTGCCCCTTTATGTTCTGCTCGTTCGGCTAAAAGGGCAAAGGGAGAACCACTGCGATTGTGCTTCCGGCTAGCCTGGTCAAGCACCTCAGTGGAGAAAGCCGAAAACTGACTGTCACAGTATGCGAGAACCGGTCTGCGAATCCGAGCTTAAATAAACCTCGTTAGAGGTTATTCCGTGTCATACGATGGGTTTGGTATTAGTACAAACCACGTGATATCGGCTTTGGCCGCGGCTCATCCGAACATCACAAAGCCCTGGGGGCTAGTCATCAGCCCCCCGCACTCCTTTCTCGCGCCCCTACGGCTAAGTGAAAGCAATAAAGCATTATGGTCCGATTGCCTTGTCCGCCCCACACTACCGCCTTCGGGTACCGATAGCTCGGCTAAGGGTCACAGTGCGTTGGCAGAGACACCCCGCGTAGTATCAACATGGGGGCTGAAGCCGACGACTCGCAACTTTCAGTTTCAACGGCCACACAGGAGTTATAAAGGATGCAAAACACAAAAGACATGATAAACCATGCATCTTAAATATAAACGCGTTAAAAGGTGTTCGGACATATTACAACGCATTTACTCATAAATGTTTTCTTTCGAACATTGAGCTTCTATTGCCCGAGCACCCTCCATAACTACGGAGAAGTATCGCTCAGGGCACCTATACTCCTTTCCAGGGGGCGGCGGAGCAGTGGCTATCTTCGTCGGATCAAGACCCGGCCAGTGCACCTTGGCCCTTGCGAAGGCCATCCGAGCTCCCTCGATACAGGAGGACCGCCTTAGTGCGTCGATCAGAGATGAGGCGTCGCTCAGCTTCTGCACCAGGCCAAAGTAGCTGCTCGGCAATGGCTCGTCGGGCCATAGCCGGATGCAGAGATCCTTCATGGCCGGCTCCGCCATCCGGTGTAGCTCCATCAGCTGCTTCAGCTGCTCAACGAGGAGAGGAGAGTGCTCGGAGGCTTCAAATTGTGCCCAAAACAGCCGAGCTTCATCCCCCTCTCCCCGCGAAGCATAGAACTGGTTCGCGTCCACCGTGCTCTTCTGGAGGTCCGAGCAGGCGCCTGAGGAACGCCACACTTGGGTAAGCAATGCGAATTTGCTATCCCCGAAGACACACTGCAGTAAATACGGCTTACCATCCGTGATAGCCTTGATCTGGCTAACTTGCTCTTCATAGAACCGCCTATCCACCCGCTCTTTCTTGAGATCGGATTTCAGAGTGGATAGTTCGGCGGCCTGCTCCTTGCCTTTCTGCTCAAGGTCCTCGCACCTTTGACCGGCGTCTTTGAGCTCCTGCTGGATTTCCTCCACCCGAGCCTCATGTTTGGCACCGGTAGCTTTTAATTCGGTTAGCGCGGCAGCCGCTCGTTCGGCCGCCGCCTTCTCGCTCGCGGCCTCCTGCTTCGCCTCCTGAATCTCAGCCCTGAGCTTCTCCATTTCCTTCGCCGAGGCTGCGTAAGCATCAAACATATAAAAATACTGCGGTGATAGTACGGTGATGACGAATTCGGATATTATAATCCGGCTTACCTTGCGCCTCGTCGAATCTCTTGTTCAGAGCGTCAAGCTCATCTTCGGAGCTCTTGAGCTTCCGATTTAGCTCGTCCAGCTCGGCGGCATTAACAGCCGCTGCCGATGACGAAGCCTACACATAAGAAACCACTATCAGGTTACATAGATTCAAACCTCCGAATTATCATGATCACATGTTCGGTCCCCTTGAGGGTTATCGGAACATTCCGAACAACTATCGTCTCATGCATTGTCCGGTTAATGGTCTAAAATTGACCCCCAGGTGAGTTTTCCCAAACTCACCTAGGGCTCGGGGGCTGCTATATATATAACTATAGCACAAAAGCAGTAATTTAATAAAACATTACGTGGCTTACCTGGAAGCCCGTCAGGAGACCCTTGAAGGCCTCCTTCAGTCCGCTATCAACGGACTGAATGCTTTGTAAAACCGCACCCATAAGGATGCGGTGCTCCTCGGGGAGGGAGGCGCTTGACAGAGCCTCCCCCATAGCCGGCCACCCATTGGTCGGTGGCGCCGGTGGAGATCGGTTGACCAGATCTCCAACCGGGGATTGAACCGGTGCCTCCGGAGGCATGGTGCGCTCCGGAGATGACCTCGGAGGTGACTGGACATCTCCTCGTCCGGTCTCCTCAGTATCCGGGAGGGGCATTTCCCCCCGGTCTTCGGCGGCCGAGGTGTTAGCCTCGACCATGACGTCATCGCCCCCACCTCCGGTGTCTGGCTCCAAAGGAGCCTGTTGGGATGACACCTCCGTGGCATCCCTCGCGGCGCCCGGAGGAGAGGGGTGTGACGCGATCCCGCTCTCCGCTAGCTCGGCGGGCGGGGTCTCCCCGTCCGAGATTTGATCGGTGGGGAGAACACGTGGTGGGCTGCAAGTCAATAGGCGCTCACATGTTAATGAAATTCAAAGCCTAGCACTAATAGCTCAGGAAGTCTTCGGATCTTTACCTTCGAGCTGGGGGCTTGACCCTGAGGTTCCTTCGAGGAACCCTCTCGAAGTCCTCGGACTCGGTATCCGAGTCCGAACTGTCGTCAGACATAACTAACTTTGTCCGACGCGCTTTCTTCGGGGCGGGAGAAGGTACGTCCTCTGGGGCGTCCGATGACGCCGCCCTCTTTCCTGCGAGGGGGGAATCGCCTTCCTCCTCGCCCTCATGCTCCTCCTCTTGATTCGAGGAGGCATGGGTTTCCTCGGACACAGCCTCCGGCTGGTCCCTGATGCGCAGGCCTTCTCGGCCTGGTTTCTTCTTCTTCTCTTTCTTCTCTGGCGCCTTGTAAGGCGCCACGACGAGCATCTCCGACAACATCTTGGATCTAGGGTCTTCGGGCTGTGGAGCCGGGCATTTGATGCCCGTGGCCTTGCTCAGCCATTCCTGCGAAAGTGATCGGAAAGTGCTTAGATTTTCTTCGGGAAAACAAAGCCGATTAAACGACACTATGTCTTACCTGGGAAGGGGGTTTATCGGCGCGCAGGCCCTTGTCCTCCTTCTCGGCTGGCCAGTTTTCCTGCGCCTTGAACAGCGCCTTCCACAGCTTCTCCCGAGTGGTGTGGAAGAGCTGACGAATTGTAGGCTCATCGTCAAGCCGATAAGTCCACATAGGAGAGTCCCGACGCTGGCAGGGGAGGATGCGCCGCCGGAGCATAATCTGGACCACGTTGGTCAGCCCGATTTTGTCCTTGATGACGGAGGCGATGCACCTCTGTAGGTCGTCCACCTCTGTATCCGACCCCCAGTCGAGGCCCTTTCGGACCCATGAGGTCAATCTGGTCGGGGGGCCGGATCTAAATTTGGCAGGAACAGTTCCGCCCTCCTCCCTTGGCTCGGTGATGTAAAACCACTCTTTTTGCCAAGTCTTGATGGTGTCGATGAAGGTGCCAGATGGCCATCCTGCGCGGGGAAGCTTGCTGATGACCGCCCCGCCGCAGTCTGCGTGTTCGCCTGCTACACACTTCGGCTTGATATTGAATATCTTGAGCCATAGTCCGAGGTGTGGCTCGACCCGCAAGAAGGCCTCGCAGACGATGATAAAGGCCGATATGTGCATGAAGGAGTTCGGCGGGAGGTCGTGGAAGTCAAGTCCGTAAAAGAACATGAGGCCCCTAACGAAGGGGTGGAGCGGGAAGCTCAATCCTCGGATGAAATGAGGAATGAAAACCACCCTCTCACCTGGTTTGGGGGTGGGGATCACCTGGCCCTCCTCCGCGGCGCGGTGGAAGATATTGGCAGGGAGGTAGCCGACGTCCTTGAGGTCCCGGATGTCCTGGTCTGTGACCGTGGAAGCCTCCCACTTGCCGTTGGAGCCGGAGCCGGCCATGGCTGAGCTCGGAGGAGGAGGGGTGGAAAACCTAGATTTGAGCTCTGGAGGCTCGGGAGATTGGAGGCGGGGATGCGAATGGGAAGTGCGGTTAAGCCTTGGGGTTTTCTTTCCCTTTTATTGAGGCTTGACGCCGGTTAGCCTCCCTTTACTGCGCCGTGAATCCCTCCGCTTCCTAAGACGTGCGTGCCGTTATACGCGCATGATTAAACATATCCCGTGTGAAACGGAGCACGATCTGTGCATTGATGGGTCGTGCTGATGAAAACGGCCTCGAATCGCGAATCGAGTTTTTTCGACTGGTTCAGCGGTCGTGGTGGGCCGTGACCTTTCATCTGAAAGGTTGTCAGGGAGCACTATTTACCCCTTGACGTTTGGCCTTCAGGGCCGAGTTATTCATGGTGTTCGGACGATCAATGATCGGGAAAACTACACGTCGTCGGAGGCCGAACTAAACTCGGCCGATCACTATTTGGAGAAAGGAACTCGCCTCGCAAGCCGAAGACTCTCATCACCTGAAGCAGCTGGAGCTAGGACCCTTGGCGTTGGAGGCTAGTTCGGGGGCTACTGAGGGAGTCCTGGTTTAAGGGGTCCTCGGGAGGCCGACCTATTTCTTATGGGCCGGACTATATGGGCCACGTGCCGAGCACTGGATTGATCAAAGACCCTGTCTCCAGGAAGGAAGCTTCGGAGTCATGGCGTATCCTCCACGTTTAAAGTAGTGAATAGGCATGTTTATCCCTTCGACGTGTAACCGACCATGTGTAAACCCTAGGTATCCTCGGCGTCTATATAAGCCGGAGGGTTTTAGGTTGTAGAGGGAGAGAACTCATATAGGGTTTTAGTCATTCGATCTCGAGGTAGATCAACTCTGTAACCCTTATACCATCAATATAATCAAGCAGGACGTAGGGTATTACCTCCATAGGAGGGCTCGAACCTGGGTAAAACCTTGTCTCCCTCGTCTCCTGTTAACATCGATTCTAGTCTCACAGCTCGGGCCCCCCTACCCGAGATCCGCCGGTTTTGACACCGACAGCCCTCGCGGAGGTGTGATGACGATGACACCAGATTGCAACCTCGACGACGCTCTTCTCCTTGACAGCGTGTGTGCGTTGTGTGGGTTGCCAGATCACCCTGTGTGCCTTGTTTTTGCGGGCGTGTTGTAACGGTTTTCCGTTAGTTAACTGGCAACTCTCTTCGACCTTTTTTAATGAATCGGGTCTAAGGGGCCGCGTTTCAAAAAAAAAAAAAAAACTGTATGTAATCATGGTACCACGAGGCAAATGGAGGTGAAAATCACAACTCGCATGCAATGCAACTCGGAAATGTATATTTTCCCACGCTGGCAACTGCAGATATTTTCCAGCAGCTCTGTTGTGCAGGCTCGATACGTTGATAACTCCCAGCCGCGACTCGTCCTCGTCGCGCCACCACACGACGCCTCTCTCCCGTTCACCCGTCCCGATTCCGGATCACTCCCTCTCCTCTGCTCTCCTCTCCACTCCCCGCCCAGATATTTCACGCGCCCCGCCCGCCCTCCATGTCGCTGCTCGCCGTCGTCACCAGCCGCGCCGCGGCCGTGCGCCCGCTTCGCGCGTCGGCGGCCTCGGGAGAGGCGGCGGCGGCCGCCGCCGCGGACCAGCCGGCGGAGCGGAGGCCGGTGAAGATAATACTGCCCAAGAAGAAGCCGCAGAAGTGGTCCACGGGGATGGAGCCAGGGTCGTACGGCGGGGGGCCGACCACCATCAAGCCGCGCAAGTACTGGATGGGGAAGGAGGACCGCGACCCCATTGGCAACACCGACGACTTCATCTGGAACAAGAACTTCCTCCCCCGCATGGAGCGCGTCATCGCCAACGGCGGCACCGACACGCCCGCCACCATCCCACGCGTCACGCAGGTAGGCCCATTCCCGCTCCCGGCCGGGCAGCAATCCGCTCAGTCAACTTGTTTCATTTGTTTCGAGCATAAATGTTCTGCAATTGGTTTGGGCAGGAGGACGAGGACTCAGGGTTTCTAAGCATCAACCGCGCAATGGACCTTGACAGGTTACTCTCGCCTCACCTCATCTGCTCCTCACTTTGTGTCCCGACAATCGTTTCGCGGGGTTTTGTAACGTAGGGTGTGCATTGTAGTATGGATGTTGATCTGAGCAAGGAGCTTCTGGCGCCAGCCAAGTCAATCTTGCAGACCCAGCTCAAGGCTGCCCGTCGTGGTCGATCCACTAGCGTTGAGGTTATTCGATCAAATGCCTTGCTCTCAGAATGTAGCCTTATTCTCTTGCCTCTTAGGGATGTCAATGAGTTGGGTTCTTGGAGTTCGGATATAGGCTGTCAATAGATCCACCTTCATTAGATGGAAGCTAGCTCCGACTCGACGGGAGCAGGAGCAATGGGACCGGGCAACCAGGGCAACCACCGGTGGCATTGTAAGTTGTTGCAATTCTGTTACTGACTTGTTGTTCTATCCGTTGATGTCTACATGTCAGACTCTTCTAACAAAATTTTCACCATGTTCACATTCTCTTATAACATACAGCCTCCGTCCGGAATTAACTGTCGCTGAAATGAGTATACCTAGACGCGTCACTCATTCCAGCGACACTTAATTCCGGACGGAGGGAGTACATATGATATTTATTTTTATTTTTTTGAAAAGGGGAATATATTAATATCAAGAGTACATATGATATGATGGTGTATACCTCTTTTCTAATTTGGTTTTTGGATTTTGGTCCCCTTTTAGGATGTCATACTAAGGGAGTCGCAGCAGAAAGTGCAGCTGAAAGGGGACCCTAAGGTGGTGGCAGCTGTGGCCAGAGAGCAATACCTTAAGGTAATATCTCTTTTAAGTCAATATCAGGATTGAGTACTACTAGTTTCCTCCTTGTTTACCTTCAACACAAACTATACCTCTTGGAGTAGTACTTTGCTAATTTCTCATGTTCCACGTGTTCTTCAAGAATGAAATATGCACAAATTTGTGTTACTCTATTACTTATACCGAAGGTGTTTTGCAGTTGAAAGAAAGGTTGCAGTTGCTTACTTTAGGTATTGGTGGCATCGGTGTGGTTTCTGCTTATGTTTCATACACTCCTGAAATTGCTGCGAGGTACGCTTTTTCTTGGACGAGTTACATCGAGCTCGCTTTTTATTAGTTCTTCTCATATATGCTGTTTGTTCATTTATGTATCTGAAACTAAGTTTGGCTATTTATTTGTGGACAAACTTGGGATGTGGCCTTCTTTGTTACCGATTGTTGGGACTAGTTTGCTTCTTGTCCATTATATCTGCAAAGTGCTGCCTTGCATGCTGCACTAATATCAGTTACTCTTCAGCTTTGGTGCAGGGCTGATTGGATCTTTGGTGTATCTTCGCATGCTTGGAACCAGTGTGGATTCTCTAGCGGGTGGAACAAAAGCAGCTGCCAAGTATAACTTCTAGCTGTTTCTCTAGCAAATTGGATTTGAAATTACACTTGATAACAATTACTAATACTTTTACCTAAAAAAGTGCTCACACTTGGTTTAGTTTGGGAGTGCTATGCTGCTACATCTAATGTATGATATCATTTTATAAGATTGCAGTCTGTGGTCAAAATTGACGGCTTTCATAGCCCGTCTGTCAGATAGATAGACAAACCTGCAAGCAAAGATATCTTTCTTAAGATCTTTCAGAAAAACCATTCTAGTCTTGACTTAAACCAGACATTGCCTGCCCTGCCCAGACCTGGTTCTATTTTCACCTATGTAACTCTGGCAGCTCATGATTCATGAAGACAAGTATGACCTGTTCAGGTCCTTCAATTCAAACTCTCTGTCCCAGTACGAAGTTGTACTAAATCAACGACACTTATTTTGGGACAGAGGGAGTACAAGTTACAACAGATTTTGACTGCATTTAGAAATTGCTAGGTAGCTTATGCTTCCTGTCTAATTGCTTGTAATAAGCGCAACATCTAAAGTCATCCTGGAATGCTTGCAGGGGCGCTGCGGCACAGCCAAGATTGCTTATTCCAATGGTTCTTGTGATGATGTACAATCGATGGAATGCGTAAGTAGATCAAAGTCTTTTTAATCTTTTGCTACTGAAATATTCATAATATGTCAAACAAACAAACTAAAAACTTACATGCATGTTTGCGTTTGCTTTTTCTGATGCAGGATACTAGTTCCAGATTACGGCTTCATGCACCTTGAGTTGATACCCATGCTCGTTGGGTTTTTCACCTACAAGATTGCTATGTTTACTCAAGCGATTCACGAATCAATACCTGATGTTGGAAACCGCGAAGCTTGAACGCTGTTTCGGCTAATAGAAAAACAAAGAGAAGGTTGTTATTGCCCTGAGGGGAGATTGGTCACCGTTCATCAATATAGTAAGGGGCCGAGCTTTATGCATCCTTTCTTCAGCACGACAGCACAGCATATGCCCATGTCATGTCAACCACAATTTTAAGCTGCCATCAACTGTACTGTACACCTTCCGACAATTGAAGGATTTCAAAGTTTTATGCTTGCTCATCCTGCCCTTTAAGCAGCATAACTGTAGGCATGCATGATTCCGCACGTTTTGAAACGAAGTTACTCCCTCTGTAACTTCATGTAAGACGTTTTTGCAGTTTAATTTGAACTGTAGAAACATCTCACATTAAGTTGCAGAGGTAGTACTTGATTCTGTTTAACGCTGATCCCAGTCTTGTTGTTTTTTCACAGGTCTTATTAAGGTTTTAGAAGAGAGTGTAATCTGGAGCCTGGAGATGTCGCCGGGTAGATCAGATGCACGCTGAGGATACTGTCTGAACATATCGACTGATTAACAGCATTGCGCTGAAAAAGGTTACTATGAGTGTACAAAGGGAAGTTGAGTTGGCATACAGATACAGGTGTGCTGTCAAATACAAGTTGTGTACTCGGAACTGTTGGTGCATTGACCCCGAATCCCATGCCATGGTTGAGTTGATATTTAAGTATTTTTTAACATTATATGTACACAAGGAGGTCGGCAGGACTCGGATCAGTACTACTACAGAATGTAAATAGTGCGGGTTGTCAATACAATACGATACAATACACCAGGGGAAGCTCTATTTTACAAAGGATAGTAAAAAAAATGCTATATTTCCGGTGGACCCTGCTCAAATGCCAAACTGGAACGCGGCATGCATGTGTGAGTTCAATACACTGCACCAGCATCAGCGCCAGCGCCATGTGATAATAATAATGCACCGGTGGTGGAGGACTTTTGTTTAGAAATGACAGTCGGAAGAACAAATAAACAAAATGACACTACGTCGTCACTAGCAGGAATGAACTAGCTAAAAGTGGAAGTGATGAAGCTTGGCTGTCTCTTTGGATAATGCCAACCTTCTCAGGTGGATGCCTCCTTTCATCTTCTTGCAATGCTAGCGGATAGATTCCTCTGGCCCTGCGTTGATGCCATTGGGCATTTAAGTAGAAGAACGCCCCACCAACCACGTATACATTCCATTTAAGCTGCGCATCTACAGCAAACTCAACTCAAGAGGAGCGAGCGAGCGTGTCACCGATTCCACGTGATCCATTGAATGGTCCCTCCCCTCACTCTGCACAGCATCTAATAACTGAATGCAGAGGGGAGGAGAAACATGGGGCAGCAAGAGGGAAGGAGAAAAAAGATCATCATCATCATCATCATTGCCACTGCTCACAGTGAAGGAGTACATTCATTTCAACGAGTGCTAGTAAGTAGGAGTATTTTTCAAACTTTTCCTCTCTTTCATTCATTCGACGGGAGTATCTCTTTCATTGCTGGCCGTGTCCGCATCCTTCCGGCCACGGAAAAGAATCCTAAAATGGTATCGAAATGGAACAACCTACATCAAATATAATAAATTCTCCCAAAAACAAAGAGCCAAAAAAGCGAAGAGGCGATGGTCGCGGTGTCTGTCTCTGACGCGTTGGCCCGGGAGAGCGGAGGAGGGAGCATTGCCCGTGCTCCACCACCCACGCGAGCGAGTTCCCGGAAAGCCACCGTGCCGCGCGCACACGCCTACGACCGCGAGTCAACGCTCTCCGCTGCCGCCCCTTCCTCGGAGGTGGAGGCGGTCGCCGAGGCCGCGGCGGCGGCCGATCGGGCGCTGGGCCGGGGCCTGCGGCGGCCGGGGGACGCGGTGGCCACGCGGCGGAGCGCGCCGCCGGCCGTCCAGTAGCGGCGGCAGGCGCGGCAGAGGTGGCGCGGCTGCCGCACGTTGTAGTTGTTGAAGTAGCAGAACTTGGTCTCCCTGCTCCCGCACCTCGGGCATGGCAGCGGCTCGCCGCCCCCGACCGCGGCCTGCTGCGTCGTCGACGGAGCAGGAGGGGGAGGCGGGGGCGGGGGCGAGGGCGAGGGCGGGGGCGCGGCGCTCTCTCCCGTGGAGATGGAGGCGCGGTGGGCGTCGGGCTGGATGACCTGGCCGAAGAGCTTGAAGCCGGAGGCGTCGGCGTTGGTGGCGTGGGTGGGGAGGTTCGCCATGGACGGAGGCAGGGGAGGTGGTGGTGGGTAGGAAAGTGCCCCCCTATATAGAGGAGGAGGCGGCGGTCATCCCCCTTGCTTTTGTT
Source organism: Elymus sibiricus (assembly GCA_039707655.1). Taxonomy (NCBI): domain Eukaryota; kingdom Viridiplantae; phylum Streptophyta; class Magnoliopsida; order Poales; family Poaceae; genus Elymus; species Elymus sibiricus. The sequence continues at coordinate 314,497,510 of CM077667.1, read as the reverse complement.
CCTGCTTTGCTTAATAAACCTGACTTCTTTGTGTGACATGGGTGATGGCCGGCCCCATGGCGCCCTCCCTCTCTCTCTCTGGATATTTTCTCCCATTCTAGTTTTATTTATTTATTTATGTAGGAGTAGCACTCATAAATATACTACTTACACTAAAGAAAGTTTAATCTTGGCCGGGAGGATATGCATGGAGTCATGGGCCATGCATGGTCAGTGATGCGTGCATTCATTTCAACGCACACACACTAAAAAAATCCATGGGAAATGTGGCATCATGTGACGCTCTGGATTTGGCCGGGAGCCTGAGACTGTTCAAAGTACCAATGAGTGCAACTTTCCACGCTTTATCGCATTCCAATCGTGTTGACTTGGGTGATATGTATATATATTCTTCTTGTCGTTTGACTTTTCAAACTTCTTGTGGTGATCCGCTCATGAGTGGAACTGACTCAACTGATGAAGCAGATAAAGTGCTTTGGCTGAGCCCTAAGCAAGTCCAAAATGGACACAATTAACCTAAAGGCACAATAAATTCACAAAGTGAATCGTCTCTTAAAAAATTTCACTCGCGTAACTTTTTAGTGCGACACCCGACAGCAAGGCGTCACATGTGTGGCGCCTTTGGCTTAGGCACCACACTACATTGTGTGGCGCCTTTGGCTTAGGCGTCACACTAGGTCTCGGACGCCACACAGTGTAGTGTGGCATCTAAGACAAAAACGTCACACTAAAAGATTACGCGAGTGAATTTTTTCCAAAAACGATTCACTTTGTGAATTTGTTGCATCTTTAGGTTAGATTTGTATATTTTGCCCCTAAACAACAGGAGAGGGACGAAGGAGCGTATTTGCCGGCCGTTCGTTGACTCAGATTCCCTTTTGTTTTGCGCGTGACGTTTGGTGCTCGGCAAAGCAAAGCGAAAAGGTGGAAGATTTGTTTGGGCTAATACGTGTGCGGCGCCCGGATACGGGGCATCTCCCCACCCGAGCGTGACGAGGACGGAATTATATGGCCACGCCCATCCGTCTCACCTCCCCCGCAAATTCATCTCTCTAATCGAAATGGCAAAAGTCCGTGGCAACACGCGCGTCAGGATCAGGTACCGCTACAGTACACAAGGTTAGGCATGAACAAAGTTCAACGAACGAAGATATATCCAGCGATGTCACCGTCTGCCGATATACACGGGCGGGCCCGTCGCATGTACACAAAGATTGAACTAAATCCAGCGGATAAAATGGTTGAGGTGACGCGTCGGGTCCGTCGAACTGATTAGGTTCGGCCGAGCTTGATTTTTCCCGCCAGGCTTGTTTGCCCAATCGATCAGCCGGAAAGCCGTTACCGGCATCTTCAAGGCAAAACGTGTACTTCTCTCTCTGTGTGTACAGTGTACTTGCATGTCTTGCTACCGTTGCAGCACAGTGATCCGATAATTCTCCTAGAGAGAAGCTGATAACGATCGGAGAGCTTTTTGTTGGTACGCTACATTTTCTATGGGTTCTCTTGCCAAATATAATGTGCCTACATAAGATACCGCAATATTTTCGGTTGTCAAGTCAACTCGCCAAGGCTAGGTTGTTTGCTACTCCCCCAGTAGTAGAAAAGTTTACCCTGGGCCGACATCAACCATTTTTATTTTCATGAAAAGTGAGAGCTTGTCCTTTGTCTGACGTTGCACTCCAGCTGAGTTGAAGCACGTACTACGTCTCACAAGAAACTGGGCTTTGATCCAGTTTTTATTTAGAGAACAAAAACTGAAACAAATCGTTTTCTTACGCAAGTACTGTACGTATATAAAAGGAATAGGTCGTTGTTTGACTACGAATCGATCAGTCAATATTACACTCGCTTATAAATATGCTGCCGTCCCAGTATATAAATAAGCCCCCAAGTACGTGTACATAGTAGGGTACTGTAAAAGTAGAATGCGTGCGTTGATTTGATTTAATTTGTTAACTAAGAAAAGAACAGAGACTAGCTAGCTACTGACTGGATCTTCTTAATTTCATGGGATTTTTGGCCAGACTATTATGCGTGAAGGAGAAGAAACGGTCCCGTTCGACTTGATCGACTGACCCATGCTTGACGTCAGGTAAATTCACGAGCGGCAATGAGGGGGTTAGCGTATGATTTAAGGCCATGTATTCATTCGTGTTGGCCAATCATGTTTTCGATATATTCCTTTCTGACAATTACAGGTTTCGAAGGTTACAAGCGTAACTTTATCGTCACAATTGAAGAAGTCTTTAGAAACAACGAATACAACACAGAAACACATTTCATGTGACCAAGTTAACACTTGGAGGAAAGAGGAAAAGCTTATATAGATGGTTCTCCTTCCTTCCGTCCTTCCCCCCCCCCCCCCCCCCCCTACGGCGTGGGGGGCACTCTGGTTTCTCCTCGACCGTTGGCTTCCTCTTTTCCTCCTGACGGTGTCCTGTATTGGGGGGTGCACATCACGTCCACTAGTCAATCATGGACCAGGTCGAGGACCCACCAACAAATGAAGAATGGGCCGCATGAACTGTATCCCCCCCCCCCCCTAGTTAAGATGGAATCCTCCGAAGACTTGGCGTACACTTCAAGGTGTATTCAAATGGTCGGCATGTTATCCCTAGTTGTAGTCGACATTCTTGTAACCCTAGATACCCCCGGTGCCAATATAAGTCGAGGGTTTAGTCCGTAGAGGCAAGGTTTTTTAGAGACTAGAACACATTCATACGATCTCGAGGTAGATCATTCTGTACTTTATACTCCATCCACAATCTATACCTACTAATAAAGAAAATATGTATTCTTAGTTCGTCACGTTAATTTTGTAAAGAAGTCCCTGATATTTTTAGGTATAAACCACAATCTAATATATGTGGAAAGAAAATAGAACGTCACGTGTCATGGATCTGCTTGGCCCCCAGACCATCCGTAATCGCTTTGGCCCAACGAATCCAACAAAAAATTCTAAAGCAACGAGGGATCGAACTCTCGATCTGCCACAAGATCACATAACCTAGGTTCAACTGAGCTACATCACATTACATCACATTTGCATACAAAAAGGAGGTTTTGTATCTATTATATTACTACCACCTCGCACCTTTGCACACAATCCCATTTGATTATATACGTTTGCGAGTTCAAATGAATAAGTCGGCTAGAGAATTAACGAGGAAATAGATCTACGATTCGTGAGAAATTCATGGTGGAATTTAACGTGAGAAAAAGATCAAACTAAATTGGTTGTGTTGGCACGCACACAGCGACGCTTGCGAGTTCAAATTAATTAGGAAAGAGATACACGATTCATGAGACGTTCATGGTGAAAATTAATGGAAGAAAAGATCAAACTAAATTGGATGTTGCATGCATGCAACAACGAGAGGATTCATTGTCGCGTCTGCTGCAAGTACCTTCCTGTATCGATGACCGAAATCTTCATGGGCGTCTTTCTGCACGTGACGAGGTCGACCAACATGCATCTCATCTGACGGTCACGACACGTCCAGCTGAAAGCTAGCGACTACTAATGGTCCCTAGGGATTCTTATTTTTTTCCTCCCGTTGCAACGCACAGGCAAGTTTCCTAGTCAATACAATACAAGCAGGACGTAGGGTTTTACCTCTTTGAGAGTGCTCGAATCTGGGTAAATATGGTGTCCCATTTACCTAATGTTATCATCGTGCCAAGATTACCAGCTCGGGACCCCCTACCCAAGATCCACCGGTTTTAGCACTGACATTGGTGGCCCATACAAGTCTCATTGTGTGGTCGCAAAGGCTCGATGACACGTCTTCAGATCAACGACATCGGCTGTGGGAATACTTATGTCCCCAACTAGCTCTTCGCCTTCGACAGCCTCATGTTGCACACCGACTCGACCGGTCAGCTCGGCCAGGTCGAGAACCTTTCCCTCGGTCAGATCATCAGGTTTGGAAATCTGGAATATGTCGCGGACTCCCGTGGTGAACTTGCCTTTTCGGATTGGGTGTCAGACCAACCTGAGGATCCTACAGACGCCGCCGCCTTGACACCAGATTCAATCTTGGAGAAGGGTCATGGAGCAATCCGTACCTCGGAACTAGCCTCAAGCTCGGATCCGAGCTCTGCACTACTGGATCGGGCATCAAGCCCGACCAAGGAAAATCCCGAAGCTACGCCAAGTGGCACCTGGGGCAAACTTTAGGTGAGCCCCGCCTACTGTCAAGAGATGGACGAGGCCGACCTCATGCTCCTAAATGAGATGATAGATCGGATTCAGAGTCTCGTAATCTCGGACGATCAGACCTTTGTCTATTATCAAATCAGAAACAAACCTGGGAGAGTGGAATTTCCCCCCACCCTCCACCCACCTAGTCGTTATTGTCAAGGACTTAACCGACGTACTGGACCACGCCTCTAAGGAGGCAGATGGCATGGATGAAGATGTCGACGACATGTCATATACCACATCACCGCTAGTCATCTCTAATACCAGGAACTAGGTGGATACCTCCACCTACGACGTCTACATGGTGGATACCCCAAGGATGATGAAGGAGACAAAGAGCCGCCCAAACGTCGACGACGGAGACACCATGGTAAAGTGATACGTCCATTCTGCATCCTGATTTCTTATTGATATTTATGTTATTCTTGTCCATTATTCCCTATTATCATACAATTCTTATGCTCTTTCTCTCTGAATATGCAAGGTACATCACAAAGAGGGAAATATCTGAAAACTGGAACTCTGGATTGAAAACCGAGGAAAAGGCAGAAAAATTACCAGACTCCAAATGACCTGAACTTCACGGAGAATTTTTATTGAATATTTAAGAATTTCCGAGCCAAAAATATACCAGAGGGGGCCCACAAGCCAACAGGGCGCGACCCCCCCAGACCGCGCCTTGATGGCTTGTGGGGCCCCTGTTGGCCTCCCGACGTCCCTCTTCTCCTATATGGTGTGTTTTACCCTAGAAAAAATCATAAGCAACCTTTCGGGACGAAGCGCCGCCGTCTCGAGGCGGAAACCTGGGCAGAGGCCCTTTTGCACTCCGGCAGTCAGATTCTGCCAGGGAAATTCCTCTCCGGGAGGGAGAAATCAAAGCCATCGTCATCACCAACGCTTCCTCCTTCGTGGGAGGACCAATCCTCATCAACATTTTGATGATACGTATGTTGTTACTTCTCTTAGTGGTGTCATGTGAACGTCGACTACATGACACTTCACCATGTTATGGGCCAAAGAGAAGTCATTGTGGAGTAACAAGTAGATGATGGGTTGCTAGAGTGACAGAAGCTTAAACCACAGTTTATGCGTTGCTTCATAAGGGGCTGATTTGGATCCACATGTTTCAATGCTATGGTTGGATTTATCTTAATTCTTCTTTCGTAGTTGCGGATGCTTGCGAGAGAGGTTAATCATAAGTAGGTTGTTAGTTCAAGTAAGGACAGCACCTTAGCATCGGTCGACCTACATATCAAATTATCAAAGTAGCGAACGCGAATCAACTTAACATGATAAACATGACTAGACAGAAATTCCCATGTGTCCTCGGGAGCGCTTGCTTGATATAAGAGTACTTCTAGACCTGTCCTTTGCTATAAAAGGATTAAGCTACCTTGCTGCACCTTTGTTACTATTGTCACTCATTACTTGATACGAATTATCTTGTTACAAAACTATCTACTATTGTTACTTACAGCACTTGCAGAGAATACCTTGCTAAAAACGCTTGTCATTTCCTTCTGCTCCTCGTTGGGTTCGATACTCTGAATGCACATTTACTCCCTTGGTGGTTTTGGTAATTAATAACAACATATATGTCATTGGACTCATGTATCCACTAAGTATATTTCAGGAAAAGTCCAACGATGGGATGGCTATGAATTGTGAGGAGATACCCCAAGATGCAAGGAATGGATTGACAAAGCTTCAAGCTAGAAGACTCTCTTTTTACTTTGTGAGAAATCACTTTGAGTCCATAGGAAAGCCAATACTATTAAAAGGGGGTAAGGTATTGTTGGTGAACAAATTGCTCCATGTGCACAAGTGCTAGCCACCAAAAACACCCACAAGCTCTCCCACAAAAATACTCTGTCAAAACCCTAATCCACAAAATCGGTGCCACCAAGTTTTCATCCGGCTCTACCGATTTTCTACCCAAGACAAAACCCTAAACAAACCCTAGCATTTCGGTACAACCGAGACTGCATCGGTGCAACCGAGTTTTGGTGACCACGGTTCGGGTGACTGATTTCATAGAATCGGAAATTCCGAGTTTATGCTTTGGTCTCACCGAGTTTTGGGAACTGCCCTCGGCCACTAGTTTCGGTACCACCGAGATTCCTATATCGGTCTCACCGAGATTCCGAAAGTTGCCACATTTTGAACAGATCGGTACAACCGAGTTTTGCTTCGGTTTCACCGAGATGGTCAATAATGTTGTAACGGCTGGATTTTTGGAGATGCCTATATATACCCCTCCGCCACATCCCACTCGTAAGAGAAGCACTCAGAACAGTTCCCCACTTCCCATATCCAAATTTCCGAGAAAGAACCACCTACCCTTGTGTTGAGATCAAGATCATCCACTCCAACCATATGGATCTTGATTTCTGGCCTCCCCAAGTTGCTTTCCACCCAATCAATCTCTTCTACCAAGCCAAATCTTAGAGAGAGTGATTGAGTGTTGAGGAGTCTATCATCTTGAAGCACAAGAGCAAGGAGTTCATCATCACTATCAAGCCTATTACCTTTTGGAGGGTGGTGCCTCCTATATTGGTTAGGTGTTGCTTGGAAGCCTCCTACTTCGTGTTGTGGAGTTGAACCAAGAAGTTTGTACGGGCAAGGAGATCGCCTACTTCGTGAAGATCTACCCATAGTGAGGCTAGTCCTTCGTGGACGAAAGCCGTTATGGAATAGTCAAGGTTGCTACTTCGTGGACCCTTATGGGTGGAGCCCTCCGTGGACTCTCATGACCGTTACCCTCCGTGGGTTGAAGACTCCATAAATGTGGATGTACGATAGCGCCACCTATCGGAACCACGGGAAAAATCTTCGTGTCTACAATTGCGTTTGATCTTCTAACCCTTACCTCTATTACATGTGCTTGTCTTTAATTTTCGCTGCTATACTCTTAGACATGCATGTGTAGGGTATGCTTGACTTGCTATCATTGCTAAAATCTGCCCACAACTAAAATTGGGAAAAGGTAGAATTTTTATTTGGTCAAGTAGTCTAATCACCCCCCTCTAGACATACTTTCGATCCTACAAGTGGTATCAGAGCTTTGGTATCCATTGCGTTGGTTTCACAACCTAGGAGAGTATGGCGTCTAGTGAGGGAAATTATCATCGTAGAGGTCCATATTTTGATGGTACAAATTTTGCTAGTTGGAAGCATAAGATGAAAATGCATATTCTTGGTCATAACCCCGCCGTTTGGGCTGTTGTTCGTGTTGGCTTGCAAGGTGATTTCTTTGGTGATGGAAAGGAACCGGATCGTGAAGCGACCGCGGAAGAATTGAAGGTGTTGCAATACAATGCTCAAGCATGTGACATTCTTTTCAACTGCCTATGCCCCGAAGAATTCAACAAAATCAGCCGTCTTGAGAATGCAAAGGAAATTTGGGATACTTTGGTTGATATGCACGAAGGTACCGATTCCATCAGAGAATCTAAGTTGGACGTGATTCAAAGTCAACTTGACAAGTTCAAGATGAAGGATGGTGAAGGAGTCACAGAGATGTACTCTAGGCTAGCTCTCATTACCAATGAGATTGCCGGCTTAGGAAGCCAAGAAATGACCGACAAATTTATCATCAAGAAGATACTTAGAGCTTTGGATGGAAAGGATGACACCGTGTGTACATTCATCCAAATGATGCCAAACTACAAAGATCTCAAGCCGACGGAAGTCATTGGTAGAATTGTTGCTCATGAGATGTCACTCAAAGACAAGGAAGAACTTCACAACAAGTCTAGCGGTGCTTACAAAGCCACAAGTGATGCTCCCGCTACTTCAAGCGTCAACCTTGTTACCAATGAAGAGATAAGCCTCATGGTCAAGAAATTCAACAAGTTCTACAAGAGTAGAGGCAAAGAGAGGAACTCCAACTCAAGATATGAAGAAAAGCGTTCATCTAGTCGTGACCGGAATTGTTACAATTGTGAAAGGCCCAGACACTACTCCAATGAGTGCACGGCCCCCCACAAAAGAAGGGAAGAGTCACCTAGAAGGAAGAGCTCAAGAGATGAGTCACCTCGAAGAGAGAGGAGGAGTAGAGATGATCGTTATGAACGAAGACCCTCAAGGAGAAGTAGGGATTCGGAGAAGAAGGACAAGTACACCAAGAGCTACTCAAGAAGAAGACATCAAGCTCATGTTGGTGAATGGGTTTCCGGCTCCGATTCCGACAACTACTCCGAGAGAAGCTATCACTCCGACTCCGACTATAGTCAAGATGAAGGTGTTGCCGGACTTGCACTCATTTCCTCCAACTCCTACGACATATTTGATTCACCAAATGAAGGGAGTGGAAGTTGCTTCATGGCTAAATGCCCCAAGGTATCACACCCCGAGTATCTTGATTTCAATAGTGATGAGGATGACCTACTAGGAGATGATGACTTGCTATTTGACAAAACTAGTAATACTAGTCAAAATGAACTTGTTAGTAATCACTTTAGTCAAGATAAGTCGTGTGATGATGATAAGTTGGAAATAGAGCAACTAACTCAAGAACTAAACACTCTTAAGTTAGCCCACGAGTCTACTCTACAAGATCATAGAGAGCTTGTAAGGACACATGAGAAGCTCCGCTTCGAGAAGCTCAATTTGGAGTAAGAGCATAAATTCCTTAAAGCTATCAATGACGATCTTCGAAAGAAGACTTCCTCTTATCTAGCCAAACGACTTCTTTTGTCCACATTCATTCCACAAGTTAAGGCTAAGCAAACTAGTAACAAAGGCAAGAAAGGTTCTTCAACTAGTAGCAATAAAAATGATAAATCCAATGATATTGCTTATAGTAGTTCTATTGATCCCACTAACGACTCTCTTAGCCAAGTTACACTTGAGCAAGAAAATGATCTATTGAAAGGGATTATAAAGAAAGGTATCTACAAAAGTCTTGCCGGATGTAAGCAATTTGAGGAAATTGTACGCAAGCACGAAGGATACCGGAAGAACCATGGAATTGGCTACTTCAACGCAAATGGAGTTGAATGGGAAGAAGGTCCATACCCCAAGCCCAAGTTTGTTCCTCAAAGGGAGGAGTATGAACATACTCTTCCCAAGGGAACAAAAGCTCAAGATGACCTTCCACCACAAGATCACAAGCTCAAGGGCAAGGACAAGCTTCAAGAGGATATTGACTCACATGAAGATGAATCCTAAGCTTTGGTCAAGTGGGTTCCCAAGGCTTCTACAAGCTCAACTTCTACAAGTGCCACTTCAACACCGAGGATTCCCATCAACTTGATGTGGGTCCCCAAGAAGAAGAACTAGAGAAGTTCTTGAGGGGTGACTCCGCCAATGAAATTCACTCACATTCATTATTGGCAAGGACTAGTTGCAATCAAAATCAACATTCTGCAATAGTTCAAGGAGTCACACATTCCCTCAAAGGTAAGCAAGGGACAAGGTAATTAATGAATCCATGGACATCATCATGTAAGCTTTGCACTCCATGTCCATATATATCCTTGTATTTGTCTCTTATATTTGGGATTAACCCATGTAGGTGAGGAGAGTAAGAAATAAAAAGGATTGCTCCCAACTCAAGATGTTCTTCATCAACTATGATCATCCACCACTACATCACCCACATGAAGTCTTCTACGACAAAACCTAAGGTTAGTTTATCCCTCTTAGGGGGGATGTCACATGAAGGGGGAGCTTTACTCTAAGACTTGAGTTAAAGCATCACTTAGAATGTGACAACATTAAGTGCTTTATGTAAAAGTGGTAACCCCACTTGTGCTTAAACGATAAGTATGACCTATGATCAAGTATTCTTACTTGGCTCCTAAGTCAATATACTCATATATAGATGACTACGTCATCGCCCAAGTGCTTGATAGATGCTAGAATGTTTGTGCATGTTTGCCATGATTTCATTTGATATCTTATTGTGTGAGCATGTTGGTCTGCATATCTTTACTCATTCAAGGATATCCAATTATAGCTATTTGGCTTTTGTTCTTCTTTTGCCAATTGGATATACAAGAATGCCTAGGACCCCTCTCTAGTTATCTATGCTTTCTCACATTAAGTTCTATTCATGCTACATCACAAAAACTTGAACAAGCACTTGTCAAACCCTCTGTGTGAGGAGCACTCGGAGTACCGTTTCGTCAAGGCTGACCTCCAAAACCTCCCTAAAGTGCAACTCGGTGTAATCAACTAGAAAATCTCGGTTCCACCGAATGCCTAGGGTTGATCTGTCTTTGCACCTCGGTACCACCGATACCATAATATCGGATTCACCGAGTTTCCCTGTCAACTGACAGTAGAGGAACTCGGTGACACCGAAATTTTAGTATCGGTGACACCGACAGTGAAGGGTACTTAATCCGGCGGACCCGACATTTTGAAATTTCATCTTCAAACGCCAAGTCCCCAACCCTAAGATGCCGCACCAGGACCCTTTGGTCATAGCCCTTGCCTCCCCGAGCGCCTTCGCCGTTGGGATCCACGCCACGACGGAAATCTCCACCACCGTCGCTGCCGTAGCGGATTCATCACCAAGCTAGGGTATGAATCCGGCCCCTTGTGCGCTCCTCTATCCGATTCATGTGCATTAGGTTACTTCCATCTACAATCCATAGTGTGCAATCTTTCTATCCCACAAGAATCATCCATATATTAGAAAACGAGGAAATTCTGGATCTGAACTCCCACAACATGCATCTCGGTGACACCGAGTCGATAGAATCGGTTCCACCGATTCAGTTTTCAGGGTTTCTGAGAACCACTTCGGTGAGACCGAGTAGTTCTTTTCGGTTACACTGAAAAGGCTGCCCAAGTTTATGTTAAGCAAGTGGTCAGTCTCGGTGACTCCGAAAATTCCAACCCGGTGGTACCGAAATGTATTTTGCAGTAGTTCATACCCAAAGTTTCTGAGTTTAAATTTTAAAAAAATTGTCTGTGTTTTTGTGATGCTCAACCTTTCTGCTCTTCTATACTCCATTCACAGGGACAGTATGTCAGCTTCAGGTGATAGTCAGAATGACTCCAGAGAGCCTAGCATTGATGCAGATCCAGGCACTAGTCCTGAGCCTAGCTCATATTCAGAAGATCCAGGCACACCTAGCTCTCACAGTTTGCCCAAGGCAGCAACTAGAGCCAGGAGGAAGTTGAACTCAGATGAGGAGGACTCTGATTTTGTGCCATAGGAGGTTCTTGCTAAGCAAAAACAAGACAAAGCAGAGAAAGCTGCAAAGAAGTCTGCAACTGAAGCCACCTCATCTAGGAGGACAGTGAGAAAGGAGTATGCCAGTTCTGAAGCTGTGAGAGCACGAGAGAGTGCTAGGGCAACCATGTCTGTTGAACTACAAAGAGCTCTATGCCCAAGAAGGCAGCTGAGAAGAAGAGAAGCAGGAAGAGGATTGTTCATGTTGTTGGAAGACCTACTTCTATGTATGAAGATCCAGAAGAAGCTGAAGAAGTGGAAGAGCCAGCTGCCAAGGCTCCTCCCAAGAAGAAGAAGAAATTGTTGGCTGATGCTATGCCCAAGGATGCTCCAGCTAAGAGCACCAAGTCTGCTCCCAAGAAGTGTTGGGGAACGTTGCATGGGAAACAAAATTTTTCCTACGCACACATAAGATCTATCCATGGTGATGAGCATCTACGAGAGGGAGAGTGAATCTACATACCCTTGTAGATCGCTAAGCGGAAGCGTTAATAAACGCGGTTGATGTAGTCGAACGTCTTCGCGATCCAAATCGCCGAGCGTCCCGCGATCCAATCACGATCCTTCCGATCTAGTGCCGAACGGACGGCACCTCCGCGTTCAACACACGTACGGCTTGATGACGCCTTCACCTCCTCGATCCAGCGAGCGATGGTGAAGTAGTGGTTGAGTTCCAGCAGCACGACGGCGTGGTGATGGTGGTGAGGAACAATCTCTGCAGGGCTTCGCCAAGCGCTACGGAGATAATGACGGAGGAACTAGAGGGCTAGGGTTGCCGGCACACGGCTTGGGAAATCCTGATGTGTCCCGTGTGCTAGCCCTGCCCCTCTATTTATATGTTGAGCCTTGGGGTCTAAACTTGGAGTAAAAGCCTCCTCCAGGTCGGTTTTGCCCGCACAAGGTCGGTTTGGCCCGCAGGGAAAGAGTCCAACTCGGATCCCGGCCGAACCGTGCACAGCCGCACACAAGCGGTAGTACCGCTTCACACAAGCGGTAGTACCGCTTGGGCGGTAGTACCGCTTCACACAAGCGGTAGTACCGCTCCGGCGGTAGTACCGCTTCACCAAGCGGTAGTACCGCTTACGCGGCAGCAAAACTACTTTTGCACTTTCCAATACCTTGTGGGTTTTATCCTTTTGGCTCATATAAAGTGTTGCTGCACCCGAACACTTCGGTAAACATCCGGAACCCCTTCCGGTGAACTCTGGAACTCTTCCGGAGATCGAAACACTATTATCACATATATCAATCTTTACCTCCGGACTCTTCCGGAGATCCTCGTCATGTCCGGGATCTTATCCGGGACTCCGAACAACTTTCGGTCACCAACATAATAACTCAATTATACTAATCGTCACCAAACGTTAAGTGTGTAGACCCTGCGGGTTCGAGAACTATGTAGACATGACCGAGACACCTCTACGGCCAATAACCAATAGCGGGACCTGGATGCCCATATTGGCTCCTACATATTCTACGAAGATCTTTATCGGTCGAACCTCTATGTCAAGGATTCAGTTAATCCCGTATGCTGTTCCCTTTGTTCTTCGGTATGTTACTTGCCCGAGATTCGATCGTCAGTATCACTATACCTAGTTCAATCTCGTTACCGGCAAGTCTCTTTACTCGTTCCGTAATACAAGATCCTGTGGCTAACTCTTTAGTCACTTTGCTTGCAAGGCTCAATGTGATGTTGTATTACCGAGTGGGCCCTGAGATACCTCTCCGTCACACGGAGTAACAAATCCCAGTCTTGATCCATGCCAACCCAACAGACACCCTCGGAGATACCTGTAGAGCACCTTTATAGTCACCCAGTTACGTTGCGACGTTTGATACACACAAGGTATTCCTCCGGTGTCAGTGAGTTGCATGATCTCATGGTCAAAGGAACAGATACTTGACATGCAGAAAACAATAGCAATAAACTGACACGATCAAATGCTACGTTTACAGTTTGGGTCTTGTCCATCACATCATTCTCCTAATGATGTGATCCCGTTATCAAATGACATCTCATGTCAATGGCTAGGAAACCTTAACCATCTTTGATCAACGAGCTAGTCAACTAGAGGCTTACTAGGGACACAGTGTTGTCTATGTACCCACACATGTATTTGAGTTTCCAATCAATACAATTATAGCATGGATAATAAACGATTATCATGAACAAGGAAATATAATAATAACCAATTTATTATTGCCTCTAGGGCATATTTCCAACAGTCTCCCACTTGCACTAGAGTCAATAATCTAGTTCACATCACTATGTGATTTACATTGTAATGAATCGAACACCCATGCAGTTCTGGTGTTGTTCATGTTTAGCCCTTGGAAGAGGTTTAGTCATCGGATCTGCAACATTTAGATCCGTGTGTACTTTGCAAATATTTATGTCGTCCTCCTTGATGTAATCGCGGATGGAATTGAAACGTCGTTTTATGTGTCTGGTCCTCTTGTGAAATCTTGGTTCCTTGGCTAGAGCAATGGCACCAGTGTTATCACAAAACAGAGTCATTGGGTTAAGCGCACTAGGCACTACTCCAAGATCTGTCATGAACTCCTTCATCCAGACACCTTCCTTCGCCGCCTCCGAGGCAGCGATGTACTCCGCTTCGCATGTAGAATCTGCTACCACGCTTTGCTTGGAACTGCACCAGCTAACCGCACCCCCATTAAGAATAAATACGTATCCGGTTTGCGACTTAGAGTCATCCGGATCAGTGTCAAAGCTTGCATCGACGTAACCCTTTACGACGAGCTCTTGATCACCTCCATAAACGAGAAACATGTCCTTAGTCCTTTTCAGGTACTTCAGGATATTCTTGACCGCCGTCCAGTGTTCCATTCCTGGATCACTTTGAAACCTTCCGACCATACTTATGGCAAGGCTGACATCGGGTCTTGTGCACAGCATTGCATACATGATAGAGCCTATGGCTGAAGCATAGGGGATGACACTCATCTTTTCTCTATCTTCTGCAGTCACTGGGCATTGAGTCTTACTCAACTTCACACCTTGCAATACAGGCAAGAACCCCTTCTTGGACTGATCCATTTTGAACTTCTTCAAAACTTTGTCAAGGTATGTGCTTTGTGAAAGTCCTATTAAGCGTCTCGATCTATCTCTATAGATCTTGATGCCTAATATGAAAGCAGCTTCTCCTAGGTCCTTCATTGAAAAACTCTTGTTCAAATATTCCTTTACGCTTTCCAGCATTTCTATATTGTTTCCAATCAGCAATATGTCATCCACATATAATATTAGAAACGCTATAGAGCTCCCACTCACTTTCTTGTAAATACAAGCTTCTCTGTAAACTTGTATAAACTCGAACGCTTTGATCACCTCATCAAAACGAAGATTCCAACTCCGAGATGCTTGCACCAGTCCATAAATGGATCGCTGGAGTTTGCAAACTTTGTCAGCATTCTCTGGATCGACAAAACCTTCTGGTTGCATCATATACAACTCTTCCTTAAGGAAACCGTTAAGGAACGCTGTTTTGACATCCATCTGCCAAATTTCATAATCGAAAAAGGCAGCTATTGCTAACATGATTCTGACGGACTTAAGCATCGCTACGGGTGAGAAGGTCTCATCGTAGTCAACTCCTTGAACTTGTGAAAAACCCTTTGCCACAAGTCGAGCTTTATAGACGGTGACATTACCGTCCGCGTCCGTCTTCCTCTTAAAGATCCATTTGTTCTGAATGGCCTTACGCCCTTCAGGTAATACTTCCAAAGTCCATACTTTGTTTTCATACATGGATCCCATCTCGGATTTCATGGCCTCTAACCACTTCTCGGAATCCGGGCCCATCATCGCTTCTCCATAGCTCGTAGGTTCATCGTTGTCTAACAACACGATTTTTAAGACAGGGTTGCCGTACCACTCAGGAGTAGTACGCGTCCTTGTCGACCTACGAGGTTCGATAGCAACTTGATCCAAAGCTTCATGATCATCATCATTAACTTCCTCTTCAGCTAATGTAGGCTCCACAGAAACAACTTTCTGCGCTGCGCTACTCTCAGGTTGAAGTAAAGGTTCAACAACCTCATCAAGTTCTATCTTCCTCCCACTCAATTCTTTCGAGAGAAACTCTTTCTCAAGAAATGTTCCGTTTTTAGCGACAAACACTTTGCCTTCGGATCTGAGATAGAAGGTATACCCAACTGTCTCTTTTGGGTATCCTATGAAGACGCATTTCTCCGCTTTGGGTTCCAGCTTTTCAGGCTGAAGCTTTTTGACATAAGCATCACATCCCCAAACTTTAAGAAACGACAGCTTTGGTTTCTTGCCAAACCAAAGTTCATATGGCGTCGTCTCAACGGATTTCGATGGTGCCCTATTTAAAGTGAATGCAGCTGTCTCTAATGCATAACCCCAAAACGATAGTGGCAAATCAGCAAGAGACATCATAGATCGCACCATATCCAATAAAGTTCGATTACGACGTTCGGACACACCATTACGCTGTGGTGTTCCAGGCGGTGTCAGTTGTGAAACAATTCCACATTGTCTTAAGTGACTGCCAAACTCATAACTCAGATATTCTCCTCCTCGATCAGATCGTAGGAATTTAATCTTCTTGTTACGATGATTCTCAACTTCACTCTGAAATTGTTTGAACTTTTCAAATGTTTCAGACTTGTGTTTCATTAAGTAAATATACCCATATCTACTTAAGTCATCAGTGAAGGTGAGAAAGTAACGATAACCACCGCGCGCCTCAATGCTCATCGGACCGCACACATCAGTATGTATGATTTCCAATAAGTCACTTGCCCGTTCCATTGTACCAGAGAACGGCGTTTTAGTCATCTTGCCCATGAGGCATGGCTCACATGTGTCAAGTGATTCAAAATCAAGTGACTCCAAAAGTCCATCAGCATGGAGCTTCCTCATGCGTTTTACGCCAATATGACCTAAACGGCAGTGCCACAAGAAAGTGGTATTATCATTATCAATTCTACATCTTTTGGCATCAATGTTATGAACATGTGTATTATTACTATCGAGATTCAATAAGAATAAACCCCTCACATTGGGTGCATGACCATAAAAGATATTACTCATATAAATAGAACAACCATTATTCTCTGATTTAAATGAGTAACCGTCTCGCAATAAACAAGATCCAGATATAATGTTCATGCTTAACGCAGGCACCAAATAACACTTATTTAGGTTCATCACTAATCCCGACGGTAATCGAAGAGCGAGCGTGCCGACGGCGATCACATCAACCTTGGAACCATTTCCCACGCGCATCGTCACTTCGTCCTTTGCCAGCCTCCGTCTATTCCGCAGTTCCTGTTTTGAGTTGCAAATATGAGCAACCGCACCGGTATCAAATACCCAGGCACTACAACGAGAGTTGGTAAGGTACACATCAATAACATGTATATCATATATACCTTGTTTGTTGTTGGCCGCCTTCTTGTCAGCCAAATACTTGGGGCAGTTCCGCTTCCAGTGTCCAGTTCCCTTGCAATGAAAACACTCAGTTTCTGGTTTGGGTCCAGCCTTGGGTTTCTTCACGAGAGGAGCAACTGCTTTGCCACTCTTCTTAGAGTTACCCTTCTTACCCTTGCCATTTTTCTTGAAACTAGTGGTTTTATTGACCATCAACACTTGATGCTCCTTCTGAATTTCAGACTCAGCGACTTTCAGCATCGCAAACAGCTCGGCGACTGACTTGTTCATCCCGTGCATGTTATAGTTCAACACGAAGCTCTTGTAGCTAGGCGGCAATGATTGAAGAACTCTGTCAGTGATAGCCTCTGGCGGAAGGGGCATCCCTAACTCAGCCAGACGGGTGGAGTACCCAGACATTCTGAGCACGTGATCACTGATAGACCCGTTCTCCTCCATCTTGCAAGCATAGAACTTATCGGAGATCTCATATCTCTCGATCCGGGCATTCTTCTGAAAGATAAACTTCAACTCCTGGAACATCTCATATGCTCCATGACGTTCAAAACGTCTTTGAAGTCCCGGTTCTAAGCCATACAACATTGCACATTGAACTATTGAGTAATCATCAGAACGAGCCTGCCAGGCGTTCACAACGTCTAGAGACTCAACTGGAGCGGGTGGATCACCAAGCGGTGCATCAAGGACATAAGCCTTCTGGGAAGCCGTAAGGATAATCCTTAGATTACGGGCCCAGTCCACAAAGTTACTTCCATCATCTTTCAACTTAGCTTTCTCTAGGAACGCATTAAAATTCAGGGGTGCTACTGCGCGAGCCATGATCTACAACATAAATATTGCAAAGACAACTTAGACTATTGTTCTTAGATAATGAGTTTAGTTAATCATATTACTTAAAAACTCCCACTCAAATTGACATCCCTCCGATCATTCGAGTGTAACATGATCCAAATCCACCAACTCAAGTCCGATCATCACGTGAGTTGAGGTGGTTTCAATGGTGAACATCTTCATGTTGATCATATCTACTATATGACTCATGTTCGACCTTTCGGTCTCTTGTGTTCCGAGGCCATGTCTGTACATGCTAGGCTCGTCAAGTTTAACCCGAGTGTTCCGCACGTGTAACATGGCTTACACCCGTTGTATGCGAACGTAGAGTCTATCACACCCGATCATCACGGCGTGTCTCGAAACGACGAACTTTCGCAACGGTGCACACTTGGGGAGAACACGATTTATCTTGAAATTTAAGTGAGGGATCACCTTATAATGCTACCGTCGTCCTAAGCAAAATAAGATGCATAAAAGGATTAACATCACATGCAAATCATAAGTGACATGATATGGCCATGAACTTGTGCTTTTGATCTCCATCTCCAAAGCACCGGCATGATCTCCATCGTCACCGGCATGACACCATGATCTCCATCATCTTGATCTCCATCAACGTGTCGCCATAAGGTTGTCGCGCTGACTGTTGCTTCCACGACTATAGCTAACGTTTAGCGATAAAGTAAAGCATTACATAGCGCTTAATGATTGACACGCAGGTCATACAATAATTAAAGACAACTCTATGGCTCCTGCCAGTTGCCGTACTCATCGACATGCAAGTCGTGATATTCTATACAAAACATGATCATCTCATACATCACATATATCTCATCATGTAATTGGCCATATCACATCACAACATACCCTGCAAAAACAAGTTAGACGTCCTCTAATTGTTGTTGCAAATTTTACGTGGCTGCTACGGGTTTGCAAGAACCGTTCTTACCTACGCAAAACCACAACGTGGTGTAGTGATTGCTTTTTGATCTTCTAAAAGAACCCTCTTCATTGAAATCGATTCAACTAAAGTGAGAGAGACAGACACCCGCTAGCCATCTTTATGCAACGAAGTTACATGTTAGTTGAAGGAACCTGTCTCGCGTAAGTGTACGCGTAATGTCGGTCCGGGCCGCTTCATCTCACAGTACCGCCGAATCAAATATCAACTAGTAACGGCAAGCAATATGTATACACCCACGCCCACAACTCGTTTGTGTTCTACTCGAGATCTCATCTACGCATAGACCTAGCTCATGATGCCACTGTTGGGGAACGTTGCATGGGAAACAAAAATTTTCCTACGCACACATAAGATCTATCCATGGTGATGAGCATCTACGAGAGGGAGAGTGAATCTACATACCCTTGTAGATCGCTAAGCGGAAGCGTTAATAAACGCGGTTGATGTAGTCGAACGTCTTCGCGATCCAAATCGCCGAGCGTCCCGCGATCCAATCACGATCCTTCCGATCTAGTGCCGAACGGACGGCACCTCCGCGTTCAACACACGTACGGCTTGATGACGCCTTCACCTCCTCGATCCAGCGAGCGATGGTGAAGTAGTGGTTGAGTTCCAGCAGCACGACGGCGTGGTGATGGTGGTGAGGAACAATCTCTGCAGGGCTTCGCCAAGCGCTACGGAGATAATGACGGAGGAACTAGAGGGCTAGGGTTGCCGGCACACGGCTTGGGAAATCCTGATGTGTCCCGTGTGCTAGCCCTGCCCCTCTATTTATATGTTGAGCCTTGGGGTCTAAACTTGGAGTAAAAGCCTCCTCCAGGTCGGTTTTGCCCGCACAAGGTCGGTTTGGCCCGCAGGGAAAGAGTCCAACTCGGATCCCGGCCGAACCGTGCACAGCCGCACACAAGCGGTAGTACCGCTTCACACAAGCGGTAGTACCGCTTGGGCGGTAGTACCGCTTCACACAAGCGGTAGTACCGCTCCGGCGGTAGTACCGCTTCACCAAGCGGTAGTACCGCTTACGCGGCAGCAAAACTACTTTTGCACTTTCCAATACCTTGTGGGTTTTATCCTTTTGGCTCATATAAAGTGTTGCTGCACCCGAACACTTCGGTAAACATCCGGAACCCCTTCCGGTGAACTCTGGAACTCTTCCGGAGATCGAAACACTATTATCACATATATCAATCTTTACCTCCGGACTCTTCCGGAGATCCTCGTCATGTCCGGGATCTTATCCGGGACTCCGAACAACTTTCGGTCACCAACATAATAACTCAATTATACTAATCGTCACCAAACGTTAAGTGTGTAGACCCTGCGGGTTCGAGAACTATGTAGACATGACCGAGACACCTCTACGGCCAATAACCAATAGCGGGACCTGGATGCCCATATTGGCTCCTACATATTCTACGAAGATCTTTATCGGTCGAACCTCTATGTCAAGGATTCAGTTAATCCCGTATGCTGTTCCCTTTGTTCTTCGGTATGTTACTTGCCCGAGATTCGATCGTCAGTATCACTATACCTAGTTCAATCTCGTTACCGGCAAGTCTCTTTACTCGTTCCGTAATACAAGATCCTGTGGCTAACTCTTTAGTCACTTTGCTTGCAAGGCTCAATGTGATGTTGTATTACCGAGTGGGCCCTGAGATACCTCTCCGTCACACGGAGTAACAAATCCCAGTCTTGATCCATGCCAACCCAACAGACACCCTCGGAGATACCTGTAGAGCACCTTTATAGTCACCCAGTTACGTTGCGACGTTTGATACACACAAGGTATTCCTCCGGTGTCAGTGAGTTGCATGATCTCATGGTCAAAGGAACAGATACTTGACATGCAGAAAACAATAGCAATAAACTGACACGATCAAATGCTACGTTTACAGTTTGGGTCTTGTCCATCACATCATTCTCCTAATGATGTGATCCCGTTATCAAATGACATCTCATGTCAATGGCTAGGAAACCTTAACCATCTTTGATCAACGAGCTAGTCAACTAGAGGCTTACTAGGGACACAGTGTTGTCTATGTACCCACACATGTATTTGAGTTTCCAATCAATACAATTATAGCATGGATAATAAACGATTATCATGAACAAGGAAATATAATAATAACCAATTTATTATTGCCTCTAGGGCATATTTCCAACAAGAAGCCCACAGCTCCTAAGCCCAAGAGGACAACCAGAGACATTCCAGCTGCAGCAAAGAACAAGGGTTCTTCCTCCAGAGCTGTTGCTGAAGAGGATGAAATGACTTTTTTGAGGAAGCTGCGACCTCACCTTCCATAGCACAATGATAACCATCCTATTGCTGAGGATATGAAGAACATGAAGGATTCAGGGATAAGGGAATGGAGAGCTATAGATCCTTATTCTCAGAGGAGAAAGAGTACTGTAGACTACATATTCTACACCAAAGAGCAGCAAGACTTCTATGAAACCATTCTCCTGGACAAGAGTCCAGCCGCGAGTGATATGAGATATGTAGACTGGGACTACATTAAGAAGAATGAAGATTATTTTCCCCATGTACAAGAGAACTTCAAGGCCATTGACATTGATACATTTGTTGGTAGAGAGTTTACCCCTTGGAATGATGAGATGATCATGCAATTCTACTCCACATCTCATTTTTATGGAGATGGTAGAATTGTCTAGATGACAGAAGGTGTCAGGTATGAATCCACAATGGAAGAGTGGGCTACCATCTTAGGAGCCCCACAGGTAGAAGATGGTGATTTGGATGTGTACTCTGAGGCCAATATGAATCATAATTCCATGGCAACGATATACAAGGAGATTCCTGCTGACTATGTGCATTCACGTAAGTTTGGCTCAGTATACTATCTGCAGGCAGGACTGACCACCACCAACACCATCATGAGGTACACTTTGATGCCCAAATCAGGAGATGACAAGATGATCCGAGGATAGTCCATCAACATGCTGTATCATGTAGACCTTCACACCAGATTCAGGGTCATGGACTTGATTGTTGAGACTATGAAGAGGACTGCTGCTGATCAGAAGAGATCATGTGGATATGCACCGTACATTCAGATGCTTATCAACTCTAAGATAGAGAAGAATGTATATGCACTTGATCGACCTCATATGCCTCTCCAGCATGAGTTCGAGGACAATGTTGTGGTGATGGACCCAGATCACCCCACATCTGCTACTACACAGGCAGCAACTGAGGCATCCAGAGTCACTAGTGCTCCAGTGCCAAGGACAAGGAATGAGCAGATGGATCACATCCTTAGCTCAATCCAAGTCATGCAGAATGACATCACTGAGATTTTGAAGAACCAAAAGATCCTGGAAATGATTGTTGAAGACAAGTTTCATACTTTGAACAACAAGGTGGATGGGCTGACAAAGACAGTTGATGAGCTCAAGAAGGAGGTGGACTCAGTACCCCTTCCCCACACCTCAGAGGATGATGATGATGATGCTGACAGTCGCCCTCTCTGGCCCAGCACTCAGTTTAAGACCCAAGTTAGATCTGCGACAGTGCCAGCTTCAGAGTTGAGACCATCCTCATCAGCACCTGTTGCAGCTCCTTCAGTCCCACCAGCTCCATCAGCACCTCCAGTGACTACTCCAACCCCTTCCATGACATCGGCAGAAGTCTTCGCAGATGCGGTTCTCTCGACCCCTACATTAACAACCGGAGGAGATCAGCCCCAGAGAGACGATTAGTTCTATACCTTTGAACTTTTTGGTAACTTGTTGCCAAAGGGGGAGAAGTTGTATAGATCATTAGGGCTTTGAGAGAGAGAGAGTGTGTTGTTTTTTATCGCTCTCCAAAACTTTAAAATCTTTTGGTTGGACATTTGCGTTAAACTTGTTGGTGTTTGATCATGCACTTCTTATGTGATGCTACTACGTATTATCTTTTGAGATGCTTATGAGATGATCATTCACTTCTTGCTTGATGTGTTGTGCTATGTTGTTCATTCATATTATTCTCGCACACCACCAAGCTGTATGTGACATGGAAGAGTGCCCCATGAACCTAATCGATTGTGCATTTGCATTCAAATGCAAATTCAAAATAGTGCACAAATTTAGGAGGAGCTCTTGCTTATCACATACTTCTCAAAGCGATGACTCTATTCATTGATTATATCATATGCCGAAGCTTTGATCTATATGTTGTCATCAATTACCAAAAAGGGAGAGATTGAAAGCACATTTGCTCCCTTGGTGGTTTTGGTAATTAATAACAACATATATGTCATTGGACTCATGTCTCCACTAAGTATATTTCAGGAAAAGTCCAATGATGGGATGGCTATAAATTGTGAGGAGATACCCCAAGATGCAAGGAATGGATTGGCAAAGCTTCAAGCTAGAAGACTCTCTTTTTACTTTGTGAGAAATCACTTTGAGTCCATAGGAAAACCAATACTATTAAAAGGGGGTAAGGTATTGTTGGTGAACAAATTGCTCCACGTGCACAAGTGCTAGCCACCAAAAACACCCACAAGCTCTCCCACAAAAATTCTCTGTCAAAACCCTAATCCACAAAATCGATGCCACCAAGTTTTCATCCGGCTCTACCGATTTTATACCCAAGACAGAACCCTAGCCAAACCCTAGCATTTCGGTACAACCGAGACTGCATCGGCGCAACCGAGTTTTGGTGACCACGGTTCGGGTGACTGATTTTGGCGGGGATATTACCCCACGGTATAACCTGGCTTGAAGTATGACCCGACCGGGACTTGGCGACTCACTGGTGACCCGGCCGAGCTTGGCGGCTCATCGCTGACCCGGCAGGCAGGTCATACGAACGACAAGACCCAGCGGCCCAGAAGGCGGCTCATGGAGAGGCCTGGAGGACCGGCTCACAGAGAAGGCCCAAGATGAGGAAGGATTCCCTCCCATGAAGGAAACAAGACCCGGATTAGGATTCAAGAGAGACTAGTCCTAATCCTACTCCCAGAAGGACTCTACATGTAAACCTACCCCTTCAACCTATATAAGGAGGGGTAAGGCTCCCCAAGAGGGACAAGTTCAAGTCATTAGAGATAGACAAATTAGAGACTCTCGAGATTAGAGGTAGCAATACGACACCCTTGTAATCGAGATCATCCTCATCATCAATACACACAAAGCAGGACGTAGGCTTTTACCTCCATCGGAGGGGCCGAACCTGGGTAAACTCGCGTCTCTCGATTCCGACCAACCCCTCTCAAGCCGCCACCTAGTTGCGATGGCCTCACACCTAATTTCTCTCACGAGGACATCATGCCATGACAAAACCACGACAGTTGGCGCCCACCGTGGGGCCACGCACGGTGGTGTTATGTTCTTGAAGGGATATCTTCATGGATCGAGAAGTTCGCAATGGCCCGGATGAAGAAGAGCCGGCGCAAAAGGATCTACATCATCGACAAGTAGTCGGAACAACGTGTACATGTTTGAAATCAAGAGATT
Organism: Elymus sibiricus; assembly: GCA_039707655.1. Lineage (NCBI taxonomy): Eukaryota > Viridiplantae > Streptophyta > Magnoliopsida > Poales > Poaceae > Elymus > Elymus sibiricus. The sequence goes on along the minus strand of CM077667.1, from coordinate 314,473,416 downwards.
TTAGGGTTGCATCATGTGCGTCGCCGCACGCGACCAGGCGATCCATAGATACAAAACCGGGTTGCTCTCTGGTTCACCTTGCAAAGCCGCCAAAGACAGTCGAAGAAAAGTTAGGTTGCGGCTAGTGCGCCGCTGCGAATTGAAAGATGTGTCTGAGATCGGTCAGAGGAAGGATAAAGTGGTAGAGACTGACTGAGATACAAAAAGGAATATAACAATAAATCAAAACTGCTAAGATAGCGATGTCCCGAGTTTGGAATACTTTGGGATGGTATATCCTGGGCCTCCATGTGTGTGCATCAATCTGATTGACACGTTCCGACCAAAATATCGGGAAAGAGGCCCACTATCCACCGCTGAGGCTCTTTCCTTCGTTCGTCCAGAGAGAGAGAGAGGGGTAACGAAGAGAAAAAGGGAACCAACTCCACCTGTTGATCTGAACGAGAAGGAAAGGCAGAGACAGAGAGAAGGAAGAGTGGGGCCTCCGGCTCAGCTGTCACGGTTGGCCGACGGCCTCCCACGCCGCCGCCGATTCTGCTTCACCTCGCCTCGCCGCGTGCCTCTGCGCTGCACCGAGCCTGCCGGCCGCCTCTCCTACCGCACCTGCCGTCCGCCTCCTCGCCTCACCGAGCCAGCCTTCCTCCTCTGCTGCCATGGCCTTGTGCCACCGCGCCGACCCGGCCACCCTCTCCGCGCGCCTACGCCCAGGCCGAGCCTGCCTTCCGATCTGTCACCGCCTGTGACCCGTCCGGCCTCGGCCCCGATCCGGCGACCCTCCCGCCTCGACTACTCCGCCTTGTTCTGGCCTCGCTGTCACCACGGTCTCACCTTGTCTCTCCGTTGAGCGGTCCCGTTTTGGTCTCACCCTGCCTGCGCCGGTGCTTCTCCGCTGCTGCCGCAACCCGCCGCCGCCTCTGCTTCGTTCCGCCTTGCCCGCGGACGCCCCCGCGTTGAGCCGCTGTGGCTTGCCAACCGCGCACGCCTCCTCCGTGGTGGCCTGCCCCGCTGCGCTCTGCCTCCACAGCCGTGGCTCCGTCGAGCCGTCTACGCCTCCACCTCGCTCCATGGCAGCGCGCCCGCCCAAACCTCTGGCCGGCCCCCGCGCATTTGCACCTCCACGCGTGCGTCGCCACAAGCCACCGACCCCGCGCGCTCACCTCCCCGAGCTCACGCCGTCATCTCCCTGCCGTGCCGCCTCTCCCGCTGCCGCGCGGCTCCGCCCCGTCAGCACCACCGTGGCCTCGCCTCCGTCGCGCGCTGCTCCGCCCCGTCAGCGCCACCGCGGCCTCGCCTCCGTCGCGCGCCCAGCTCCCGCTGCTGCGCTGCCCCGTCGGCGCACCCGCGCACACGTCCCAGCCGCCGCGGCCGAGGAGGAGTACGCCATGGCTCGCACCGCCACGGCCTCACCTTGCTTGCTCGCCTCCGCCGTGGCTCGACCCGCTGCGCCAGCCTCACCTCCATCACCAGCCAAAGGTGGGCCACTGCGAACGATCACTGGACGATCTCGAAGAGACTGGCAGACAACGTCGTGGAGGCAAAAGCTTGGCACTTCGACGGGCGCAAGAGGACAATATCGGCTCTCGGGTATCGAGTACCTTTCGATGCCGACCCTCGCGGGGCTTCAATTTTGCCGCAGTTTTCTACAACACGTGCTCAGTCAACATTGTCCCCAGAAGAGAACTTCGACCGACATCCATATCGTATGCAATTGGGATCGGCACGTCGAGACAGAGTATGGCGCTCCCATAGCCGCCGTCCTCAGGGAACTTCGATCGACCTCCATATCATATGTGATTTGGATCAGCTGTCATAGTGGTTCACTGTATATGAAGGCCTAGATTTCCCCATGGGATTTTCCATCCAATGGAAGGAAAGGTTATGGTAGGGCTATTCCTCCGAGGGAATTTCTATGAAGGACGACGACGACTCACATGATTGGAGAGGACAAACGTTCAAAGATTCGATCAACGAATTCTTAGGAACACACCAAGAGTCATATCATGATCAGAACATTGTGTGTTCTGATAGCAAGATCGACACATATTACAACAACAATGACCATATCAACGATTCTGACAGCATGAGGCAACGAGATAGTAACAACGAATATACATATGCATCCAACGAGCAAGCAATCGAGACTTCTAATGAAGTTGATAAAACAAGTAGTACACCATGGTGGCTAATTCCAGGCTTCAAACTTTGCCCGACAGACGAGCACATTGTGTTCCACTATCTCAAGACCAAAGTCCTGAATCTAGCATTTAAACCATATAGCAGAAAATTAGAAGAGCTGGTCAATATTTATGCTCTGAACGCAGATGACATAAGATGATTATCCAGCACCGGTATCCGTATTCATCTGACGGAAAATCCAGGTGATATTCATCCTATTTATTTTTCTATACATATCAACTCATCCGAAACAATTACTCTAGCATGTAGTGTTTTACGCAGGGCAATTATTCAAAACAAAAGTGGTGGTATACCGCGAATACGAAGATCGCACCAACATCCTCATGCGCCAGCGTTCACCCACGCCGCACGATCCGACGGACATGCGTGCAGGCCGCCGCCCGTGCGGTCCAGTCTACATCAACGCGTCGCGGCCGACTCGCCCGTCCGCACCGATGTATAATGATGCGGCCGACTCACGCGTCCGCGCCGGCATACAACACCGCGACCGACTCGTCGTCCGCGCTAGCCTACAACCCCACGGGCGACTCGCCATCCGTGCCGGCCTACAACGACACGGGCGACTCTCCGTCCGCGTCGACTTATAAACACCACGGCCGACTTCCACGTCTACATCAACATGCTGGTGCCGTGCCTGCTTGTTTAAGCCGCTCAACGGACGCTCTTGAGTCGCCGTCTCTGCGGTCTAGTCTAAATTGACACACCGGTGTCGTGCTTGCTCGCTCAAGCCTCCCAACGAATACGTGCGAGCCGCCGCCCCCGCGGTCGGGTCTGCTTCAGCACATCTGAGAAATAAGAATCAGACATGAAGGAAACATCCCTGAAGAAAACTACAATTTGAGCCGGCCATTATCGAGCCGGCAATTCAAAGGTCAGCGGCAAAGAAAAATAGCCCTGGAGGAGCCAGGAGAGCCGGACTACCCGAGAATAACAAAGCATAGGTCAAGAAGCATATAAACTCAGTTTGGCCATGACATTTGCCAAAGACATATGATGAGCATCACGAAGATCATCAGCTCACTACATCGTCTCCAGTTTGGATAAAATCCATCGTTCAGTCGCCAACCTTATGCCGGCTTATGCCACAGCCAAGGATGAAGACTCTTAAGCCGCCTCCTTGAGTCAACTTAAGACTCGGGGGATACACATACATGACTTGGCAGATTCAACCAGACTCAAATATTCTGAAACCACGGGTCATTACAAGGATGATAACCCGGTCCCGGGGGCTACTGCCTTATTGGCGAAAAATTATAAGTCACCCAAGAGGACGAGCCGCCATGTTGCGCCGTTCAAACATGGGTGCCCTACCTTATTGGCGGAAGATTTAAAGTCGCCCAAGAGGACGAGCCGCCATGATGCGACAGTTCAAACATGGGTGCCCTGATTTATTGGATCATCATATTATGATCGATGGAATAAAGCCAGCTCATCTGGACCCCAGATGTTTTGCAGTAGTAGCATTGTCTATTGTATATCCTATGGCCGAGCTTTTCCATGATCATAGGTCATTTGGGGGCTTCCAACTCAATGAGTTTAGCTTTCATACCCTCTTGACCGGCTTCCATGCCATATATGGGTTAAACCTGCCTGTTTGTAACTTGCTAGTCCGCCAGGTGACCCGCCGTACTCTTGACAGTCAATCTTTCAATAAGACACTGAACTTGTCAAAGTTAAAACGGTGGCTTATGTCACGAGAGAGCCGGCTTACAGAGAGCTAGGATAAACTCACCTGTCTGCTGTAGTCTCTCCGCTATGTGGCCCGTTCGTACTCTTAACAGTCAATCTTTTTTAAGACCCTGAACTAGTTAAGGTTAAAACGACGGATTTATGTCACATGAGAGCCGGCTTACGGGATTGAAGGCGTTCATGCCAAGCTTCTTGGAAGCAAAAAAAAAAACTTGAGTTTTTTCAAAATAAGAACAAGAGTTGATCTCTTTTGGTTGTGCCTTCAAGGCCTATTTACAAATATTTGAGATATACATGTATATATTCTCTGTTACTTGTTTTTATCATATACATACATCATCCTGCATTGCATCATGCATCATACATGCATATCAAGCCGGTCATCAAACCGGGATACATCGTAACCTCTACAGGAACAAATAGATCTTTGATAGCCAAAATGGCTGGATCTTCATCATGGTTTATCATAACCGGTATTAAATGATTGGGGTTTTTCAAGCCAGCTCAGAAGAATTGATTATTCTCGAAGAGCCGCCCTATCACATATAATGCCGTGTCATCTAATTGACCGGCTCTTGGATTTTTCAACTTATGCTCTGTAGTAAACTACAACACTTATGGATTTCTCAAACATATATTTGCCGGGTTGCACCGCAACCACGAGCAGGGATTTTCGTTTCAAAGACAAAGGCATTATTCCAGGATATTCGACAAAATACCGGGTTACAACCACGGTCAAGGAGTCATTCAACAAATTATGATGGGTTATATTATTCTCACACAGTCCCAAGTCGCTGCAGGCATACGACCCGGCACTTGGGGGCTACATCATATGATGTTTTCTTTCCAAAAGGAGAAGTACATGTAAGTCCCGAGTCGCTGCAGGCAAACGACCTGGCACTTGGGGGCTACACTGCTCAGATCAAAAACTTTAAAGTCCCAAGTCGTTGCAGGCATGCGACCCGGCACTTGGGGGCTACAATATTCAGCTGTTCAAATAGATTATAAGGTCTAAATTGAAGACCCGGCCCATCACATACTGATGAGCCGGCCCTTGGAGGCTACATATGTGAAATACAAGACACTCAGTCTATATCTGGCGACTTAGATGACAACCCATATTTCTCAAACATTCAACACCAAGTTCAAAGTCCCAGGTTGTTGCAGGCAAGACAACCCGGCACTTGGGGGCTACATTGCCCGAAGCTTTATAAAGTATAAGACAGTTACAAGTCCCAGGCTGCTGCAGGCAAGACAACCCGGCACTTGGGGGCTTCACAGTCCAAGATATTGTTGCAAATCACCAAGTCATCATGAACTGATAAACTTGGAGCTTGGGGGCTACAGGTAATATGGATATATCAAAAAATTCAACACTTTCAAGATATCAATTGTGAGCGAGACAGGTCTCATTTCTTCATGTAGCCGAAGCATTGAAAGACCGGCTCAACATCGCACGGATTTCTTGATTCCCAATAATTTTATCAAGTCAGCTGAAGTCCAGTTGTTTGACCCAGCGTCACCAACAATCATGACCCGGCAGTATCAAAAGATCATAACCCGCCATAGTCTATATAAGCAACCCGGCTTCACAAGATGAAAGTGGTTTAACAATGGACGAATTTATATTTTAATCGAAGCAATGGAAAGCCAGCTCAACATCATGTGGATTTCTTATTCCCAAGATTTCATCAAGCCAAAAGCATTGGAGGTCGACTCAACGGCATATGGGTGTTTTATTCCCAATATTTTGCAAAGGATACGGACCTGCAAGATGTTTATGAACACGGCTCGTTAATATGAAGAAGAAACCCGGATTTTCAAGGAGCTACTTCATTAAGCCGGCCAGTGGAGCATGCCGGTCCCTTAACAAATTTGTTATTCTTATTTCAGGAGCGTACCATGAATAAATTCAAGCTAACCTGTGGGCTAATGTCGGGGATATTACCCCGCGGTATAACCCGGCTTGAAGTATGACCCGGCCGGGACTTGGCGACTCACTAGTGACCCGGCCGAGCTTGGCGGCTCATCGGTGACCCGGCAGGCGGGTCATACGAACGACAAGACCCAGTGGCCCAGAAGGCGGCTCATGGAAAGGCCTGGAGGGCCGGCTCACAGAGAAGGCCCAAGATGACGAAGGATTCCCTCCCATGAAGGAAACAAGACCCGGATTAGGATTCAAGAGAGACTAGTCCTAATCCTACTCCCAGAAGGACTCTACATGTAAACCTACCCCTTCAACCTATATAAGGAGGGGTAAGGCGCCCCAAGAGGGACAAGTTCAAGTCATTAGAGGTAGACAGATAGAGGCTTCGAGATTAGAGGTAGCAATACGACACCCTTGTAATCGAGATCATCCTCATCATCAATACACACAAAGCAGGACATAGGCTTTTACCTCCATCGGAGGGGCCGAACCTGGGTAAACTCGCGTCTCTCGATTCCGACCAACCCCTCTCAAGCCGCCACCTAGTTGCGATGGCCTCACACCTAAGTTCTCTCACGGGGACATCATGTCGTGACAAAACCACGACAAATTTCTTAGAATCAGAAATTCCGAGTTTATGCTTCGGTCTCACCGAGTTTTGGGAACTGCCCTCGGCCACTAGTTTTGGAACCACCGAGATTCCTATATTGGTCTCACCGAGATTCCGAAAGTTGCCACATTTTGAACAGATCGGTACAACCGAGTTTTGCTTCGGTTTCACCGAGATGGTCAATAATGTTGTAACGGTTGGATTTTTGGAGATGCCTATATATACCCCTCTACCACATCCCACTCGTAAGAGAAGCACTCATAACAGTTCCCCACTTCCCATATCCAAATTTCTGAGAGAGAACCACCTACCCTTGTGTTGAGATCAAGATCATCCACTCCAACCATATGGATCTTGATTTCTAGCCTCCCCGAGTTGCTTTCCACCCAATCAATCTCTTCTACCAAGCCAAATCTGTGAGAGAGTGATTGAGTGTTGAGGAGTATATCATCTTGAAGCACAAGATCAAGGAGTTCATCATCACTATCAAGCCTATTACCTTTTGGAGGGTGGTGACTCCTAGATTGGTTAGGTGTTGCTTGGGAGCCTTCTACTTCGTGTTGTGGAGTTGAACCAAGAAGTTTGTACGGGCAAGGAGATCGCCTACTTCGTGAAGACCTACCCATAGTGAGGCTAGTCCTTCGTGGACGGAAGCCGTTATGGAATAGTCAAGGTTGCTACTTCGTGGACCCTTATGGGTGGAGCCCTCCGTGGATTCTCGTGATTGTTACCCTCCGTGGGTTGAAGACTCCATAAACGTGGATGTACGATAGCGCCACCTATCGGAACCACGGGAAAAATCTTCGTGTCTACAATTGCGTTTGATATTCTGACCCTTACCTCTATTACACGTGCTTGTCTTTACTTTCCACTGCTATACTCTTAGACATGCATGTGTAGGGTGTGCTTGACTTGCTATCATTGCTAAAATCTGCCCACAACTAAAATTGGGAAAAGGTAGAATTTTTATTTGGTCAAGTAGTCTAATCACTCCCCCTCTAGACATACATTCGATCCTACACACTCTTACTTATTGAAAGGACTACAATTGATCCCCTATACTTGTGGGTCATCAAGACTCTTTTCTGGTGCCGTTGCCGGGGAGTGAAGTGCCTTTGGTAAGTGGAATTGGTAAGGAAAAATTTTCTATACGCGCTGAAATTTACTGTTGCTTGTCGCTATGAACGGTCACCCTTTGAGTGGCTTGTTCGGGGCATCTTCGCCTCGAGCTGAAGATGAGGAAATTGTTCCTCAACCTACTAAACCTACTGAAAATATTTATTATGAGATTCCTTCGGGTATGCTTGAAAAATGGTTATCAAATCCATATGATGGAACGACTCATCCTGATTATCATTTGATATTTGTCGATGAAGTTTGTGGATTATTTCAGCTTGTAGGGTCATCTAGAGACAAAGTTAAGAATAAATTTTCCCCTTTATCTTTGGAGGGAAAGTCATTAATGTGGTACATGCTATTGGACGATATTGGATCATGGGACTGGAATCACTTGAAGCTGGAATTTCATCAGAAGTTTTATCCTATGCATATAGTCCATCGTGATCGGAACTTTATTTATAATTCCTGGCCTCGTGAAGGAGAAAGTATCGGTCAAGCTTGGGGGAGGCTTAAATCTATGATGCACACCTTCCCCAACAATGAGTTCTCAAGAAAAATTATTATACAAAAATTTTATGCTCGGCTTTCTCATGATGATCAAGTACTACTCGATTCTTCTTCTACTGGTTCCTTTATGAATAGGACCATTGAATTAAAATGGGATCTTCTAGAAAGAATTAAACACAACTCTGAAGATTGGCAACTTGACAAAGGTAAAGAGTCAGGTATAAAGCTTAAGTTTGATTGTGTTAAATCTTTTATGGGAACCAATGATTTCTATAATTTTAGCAATAAATATGGCCTCGACTTTGAGATAGTAGCTTGTTTCTGTGAATCATTTGCTAGTCATGTTGATCTACCTAAGGAGAAGTGGTTTATCATCCACCCATTGAAAAGCAATTAGAGGAACTTATTAAAATTGAGAAGCAAGAAATAATTGTTAGCCATGTTGATCCAATTTTTCCTACTCCTTACATTGAGAAGCCACCTTTTCGTGTTATAATTAAGGAACACGCTAAGGTTACAACTGTGGTTAATAAAAGTCATGTTAGAACACCTAAACCTTCTGAACAAATAAACATTGAGCCTAATGTTGCTATGGTCAAAGATCTTCTAGTCGAGAATATTGAGGGTCAGGTTATTTACTTCTATGGTGAAGTTGCTAGAATTGCAAAACCTGCTAGAAACGCGCAGGATGAGCTAGATAAAAATAAACCAGTTGTTGGCATGCCAATTGTTTCAGTTAAAATTGGAGATCATTGTTACCATGGCTTGCATGACATTGGTGCTAGTGTTAGTGCTATACCTTTTACCTTATACCAAGAAATTATGAATGACATAGCACCCTCTGAGCTTGAAGACATTGATGTCACTATTAAACTTGCAAACAGAGACACTATTACACCACTTGGGATTGTTATAGATGTTGAAGTCTTGTGTGGAAAAATTAAGTACCCAACTGACTTCTTAGTACTTGTTTCAAAACAAGATAAGTTTTGTCCCATTATTTGGTAGACCATTCTTGAATACTTTTAATGCTGAAATTAATTGTGTTACTGAGAAGGTCAAGGTAAGCTTTGGTGATGTGTCTCATGAATTTAATTTCTCCAAGTTTGGTAGACAACCACATGAGAAAGAATTACCAAGTAAGGATGAAATAATTGGTCTTGCTTCTATTGTCGTACCTCCTACCGATCCGTTAGAACAATATTTACTAGACCATGAAAATGATATGCATATGAATGAAAGAAATGAAATAGATGACATATTTCTTAAACAAACACCTATTCTTAAACAGAACTTACCAGTTGATATTTTAGGAGATCCTCCTCCACCCAAGGGAGATCCCGTGTTTGAGCTAAAGACTTTACCCGATACTTTGAAATATGTTTACGTTGATGAAAAGAAGATATATCATGTTAGTATCAGTGCTAACCTTTAAGAGCATGAAGAAAGAAGATTACTTAAAACTCTAAAGAAGCACAGGGCTGCTGTCGGATATACTCTCGATGATCGTAAGGGCATAAGCCCTACGCTATGTCAACACAAGATTAATATGGAACCAGATGCTAAACCAGTCGTTGACCACCAACGTCGTCACAATCCTAAGATGAAGGAGGTGATTGTTGAGGTTTTCATGGATGATTTTCCCATTTATGGGACTTCTTTTGATGATTGCTTGAGCAACCTTGATCGAGTTTTGTAGAGATGTGAAGAAACTAATCTTGTCTTGAATTGGAAAAAGTGCCATTTTATGGTGAATGAAGGCATAGTGCTTGGGCATAAAATTTCTAAACGAGGTATTGAAGTGGACAAAGCCAAAGTTGATGCAATTGAGAAAATGCCATGCCCAAAAGATATCAAAGGTATAAGAAGTTTCCTTGGTCATGCTGGTTTCTATAGGTGTTTCATCAAAGTTTTTTCAAAGATTTCTAGGCCTTTAACTAATCTTCTTCAAAAAGATATTCCCTTTGTTTTTTATGATGATTGTGTAGAAGCTTTTGAAGTACTTAAGAAAGCTTTGATTTCTGCACCCATTGTTCAACCACCTGATTGGAGCTTACCATTTGAAATTATGTGTGATGCTAGTGATTATGCTGTTGGTGCTGTTTTAGGGCAAAGAGTAGACAAGAAATTGAATGTTATTCATTATGCTAGTAAAACTCTAGACGATGCCCAAAGAAATTATGCCACTACTGAAAAGGAATTTTTAGCAGTTGTCTTTGCATGTGATAAGTTTAGACCTTATATTGTTGATTCCAATGTAACTATTCACACTCATCATGCTGCTATTAAATACCTTATGGAAAAGAAAGATGCTAAACCTAGACTTATTAGGTGGGTACTTTTACTTCAAGAGTTTGATTTGCATATCATTGATAGAAAGGGAGCTGAAAACCCTATAGCAGATAACTTGTCTAGGATGGAACATGTTATTGATGACCCACTGCCTATTGATGATAATTTTCCTGATGAGCAACTTGCTGCTATAAATACTTCACGTAGCACTCCTTGGTATGCTGATTATGCTAATTATATTGTTTCTAAATATATTCCACCTAGCTTCACCTATCAACAAAAGAAAAAATTCTTTTATGATTTAAGGCATTACTTTTGGGATGACCCACATCTTTATAAAGAGGGAGTGGATGGTGTTATTAGACGTTGTATACCTGAGCATGAACAGGAACAGATTTTAAGGAAGTGTCATTCCGAGCCCTACGAAGGACACCACACCGGTGACAGAACTGCACACAAGGTATTACAATCTGGTTTCTATTGGCCTACCCTTTTTAAAGATGCTCGTAAGTATGTCCTTTCATGCAATGAATGCCAAAGAGTTGGTAACATTGGTAAACGTCAGGAAATGCCTATGAACTATTCACTTGCTATTGAACCATTTGATGTTTGCGGTTTTGATTTCATGGGACCTTTTCCTTCCGCAAATGGGTATACTCATATTTTAGTCGCTGTTGATTACGTTACTAAGTGGGTAGAAGCTATTCCAACTAGTAGTGCTGATCATAACACTTCTATTAAAATGCTTAAGGACATTATTTTTCCGATGTTTGGAGTCCCTAGATATTTAATGACTGATGGTGCTTCACATTTTATTCATGGTGCTTCTCGTAAACTTCTAGCTAAATATGATGTTAACCATAGAATCGCATCACCTTATCATCCTCAGTCTAGTGGCCAAGTTGAATTGAGCAATCGAGAAATAAAATTAATTTTGCAAAAGACTGTCAATAGATCCAGGAAGAATTGGTCTAAGAAACTAGATGATGCTTTATGGGCTTATAGAACTGCTTATAAGAACCCCATGGGGATGTCTTCATATAAAATGGTGTATGGAAAAGCTTGTCATTTACCTCTTGAATTAGAACATAAGGCTTATTGGGCAATTAAGGAACTTAATTACGACTTTAAGCTTGCCGGAGAGAAGAGGTTATTTTATATAAGCTCACTAGATGAATGGAGGACACAGGCCTATGAAAATGCAAAATTGTTTAAAGAAAAGGTTAAAAGATGGCATGACAAAAGGATTCAAAAACGGGAATTCAATGTAGGAGACCTTGTGCTTTTGTACAATTCTCGTTTCAGATTTTTTACAGGAAAACTCTTATCCAAATGGGAAGGTCCATATGTTGTCGAAGAGGTCTATCGCTTCAGTGCTATAAAAATTAATAACTTCGAAGGTAAAAACCCAAGAGTGGTGAATGGGCAAAGAATCAAGCATTATAGTTTAGGTACACCCATTAATGAGGAGACTAATGTCATCCAAGTTATAACACCGGAAGAACACATACGGGAGGCCTTCCGGAACACTCTAGAAACCTGAAAAAGGGGTAGGTATGTGGTACGGTAAGTAAACCGACTCCAAAAATTCCAAAAAATTAGTTTGAGATGGGTTTGGTATTTTAGAAAAATCCCAAAAATAAAAGGGAGTCAGGGGACCCACGAGGGAGGCACAAGCCAACAGGTCGCGGCCGCCCCCCTAGGGCGCGCCCTGATGGCTTGTGGAGCCCTTGTGCGCCTCCCAGACTCGGATTTCTTCCCGAGCACGTATTCTGACCTAGAAAAAAATCATTATATATACCCCCGTATGTTTTGACCACCGCATCGTGAGTTTCTCCTCTGTTCTTGTTTCGAGCTGTTTTTCTGACAGATCTAGATCGTCATGACTTCACCAAGCTCTCCCAAAGACAAGTTCTTCGAGAAGGCCATCAATCCCTACCCGCCGGAGGTGATGAAGCACCCTCAAGCCATTGAGATGCATGAGGGGGTGCTCCATATCTGGGATGTTCAAGGCCACAAGAAGGAGGGAAGTGAGAAGGCCAGGCTTGCAGATGTGGAGCAGGAGATTTTCAAGTGCCAAGGGATGGTTGAGTGTGGTCTGAGTGCTAACCACTCTATGATCATTGATTTCATCCGAGAGAACAAGCTAGACACGAGGAAAGTGGGAGAAGTTCTTTTCAAGCTTCAAGAGCGGATCGAGCACCTCCAAGATCAAATCTATGAACTCCAAAGCCAAAACTGTGTGTACGAATTTAGGTTTAGAAGGATGAGCCTCGCTGCCGATTTCAAGATCTCCTTTCTATGATGGGGAGCCTATGCCTTGGAGGATGGAAGGCATCACTACTTCATCACCACCAACAACACCCAAGGAGGACGCTTGAGCACATGGGTATGGGCATCACCCTTTGGCTTGTTCCAAGCTTGGGGGAGATGCCCTGATATTGTATCACCATCACTTTTACCATCATTACCTATTTTCCTTCGATCTTTAGTTTTTCATGATTTAGAGAAATAAAGTTTTGAGATTTGCTTTGCTTAGGATTTTGCTTTGAGATCTTCCTACCCTTGTAACCGAGTATGAGAGATATATAATAAAGATTAGTTGAGTCCGTGTGCTTTACTCTCTTGCACCAATCATCATAGCATGGCAATAAAAATAATAGGAAAGATCATATGCTTATCTCATGAGGGGTAATGACTTCACATAGAAAATAGGTGTAAGTAATAAAAGGTGTTGAAAACCAACAAACATAGCATTAGTAATTAATATAATACGTGCAAAAGTATGATAGAGAAGAGGAGACTTACATATAAATATACTATCTTGGACACCTTTATGATTGTGAGCCCCCATCAAATATTATATAATGATCGGGTGTTGATGTTAGACATGGAAGACAACATAATGATCATGATTATTTACATTCGCATAGAAGTTATATTGTTTTGGATCCCTCAACATGTTATGCTTGCCTGAGATCTTTTGCTAGCCAAAACTTTTTCGCACTAAATAGAAATACTACTTGTGCATCCACAACCCTTTAAACCCAGTTTCTCGCCACGACAGTCCACCATACATACATATGGATTGAACAAGATCCTTCAAGTAAGTTGTCATCGGTGCATAAAGCAATAAAAATTGCCTATAAATATGTATGATCCTTTATTGTAAGGGAAAATAAGCTTTGTACGATCTTGTGATAGCGAAGAAATAAAAATGACAGAGTGCATAATAAAGTTCACTATCACAAGGGGCAATATAAAGTGAGGTTCCTTTGCATTAATAGATTGCAAATCTTAAACAAATAAAAGCGCGTGACAACCTCTGCTTCCCTCTACGAAGGGCCTATCTTTTACAAAAGTTTATTTTCGTGCAAGAGTCAACAATATTCTTTTTCTACCTACCAACTCACTAGTCGGTAAGCATTATGTGTCGAGGAAAGATCCAAACAATATCCAATTGAATGTAGGTGATCATAACTCATTATTGTTGACATTATCCCTGAGGTAAATGAGTTGGATGGCGATAATAAAACTTCCATCTTCCTTCGTGTACGACGGAAACACTAGGTCCAAAAATATTCAATGAGTGTCAACAATCATAGAAGGCTACATGATAATTGAGTATGTGACCTTGCTAGAACAAAAGCTCTTACATAGACTCTTCTCTTGACTATGACAGTTATGATTATTACAATGGTTAATGTCATTGTTTGTCGGCTTCCAATGAATTTTATGCTTCATACCACTTTGTTTGTGATTAGATTGTTACTTGTTTATGAGAAGCTATATGATGAAAATTTTGCTGCTATGTTAAAATTCATGATGCTTTCATGTTCGTATTCTATTTTTATCGACTTCTCTCTCTCAAATCATGTGGTCATTATTCTCGAGCTCAACTTTCGTTTGAGGACAAGCGAGGTCTAAGCTTGGGGGAATTGATACGTCCATTCTGCATCATGATTTCTTATTGATATTTATGTTATTTTTGCCCATTATTCCCTATTATCATATGATTCTTATGCTCTTTCTCTCTGAATATGCAAGGTACATCACAAAGAGGGAAATATCTGAAAACTGGAATTCTGGACTGAAAACCGAGGAAAAGGCAGAAAAATCACCGGACTCCAAATGACCTGAAACTTCACGAAGAATTTTTATTGAATATTTAATAATTTCCGTTCAAAAAATATACCAGAGGGGGCCACCAGCTGGCCACAAGCCAACAGGGCGCGCCCCCCTAGGCCGTGCCCTGATGGCTTGTGGGGCCCCAGTTGGCCTCCCAACGTCCCTCTTCTCCTATATGCTATGTTTTACCCTAGAAAAAAATTATAAGCAACCTTTCAGAATGAAGCACCACCGTCTCGAGGCGGAAACCTGGGCAGAGGCCCTTTTGCACTCCGGCAGTCAGATTCTGCCAGGGAAATTCCTCTCTGGGAGGGAGAAATCAAAGCCATCGTCATCACAAATGCTTCCTCCTTCGTGGGAGGACCAATCCTCATCAACATTTTGATGATACGTATGTTGTTACTTCTCTTAGTGGTGTCATGTGAACGTCGACTACATGACACTTCACCATGTTATGGGCCTAAGGGAAGTCATTGTGGAGTAACAAGTAGATGATGGGTTGCTAGAGTGACAGAAGCTTAAACCCCAGTTTATGTGTTGCTTCATAAGGGGATGATTTGGATCCACATGTTTCATGCTATGGTTAGATTTATCTTAATTCTTCTTTCGTAGTTGCGGATGCTTGCGAGAGGGGGTAATCGTAAGTAGGTTGTTAGTTCAAGTAAGAACAATACCTTAGCACCGGTCGACCCACATATCAAATTATCAAAGTAGCAAACACGAATCAACTCAACATGATGAACATGACTAGACAAAAATTCCCATGTGTCCTCGGGAGGCTTGCTTAATATAAGAGTGCTTCTAGGCCTGCCCATTGCTATAAAAAGGATTGGGCTACCTTGCTGCACCTTTGTTACTATTGTCACTCATTACTTGTTATGAATTATCTCGTTACAAAACTATCTACTATTGTTACTTACAACACTTGCAGAGAATACCTTGCTTAAAACCGCTTGTCATTTCCTTCTGCTCCTCGTTGGGTTTGACACTCTTACTTATCGAAAGGCTACGATTGATCCCCTATACTTGTGGGTCATCATAAAGGCACATGAAATGACGATGCTAGCCACGACACCACTGATAACAGTGATGTCGTGGAGAATGGAGCTAATCCGGACGACGCCGAGGACCAAAATGTTGTCGATGATGCCGGCACTGGGTATATGGACGACGCCATGTTGAACGGGGACAATGATGACCCCGAAGATGATAACTATTATCCGGAGTCCGAAGAGGATATAACCATCAAACCCGACGAATTCGACGTCCTCGAGGAGCCCCTAGTGGATCCTCGGCTTCAACCTTTCCGCCGTCGGTTAATCAACACGACCAAGACCATCAAGCAGAAGGGCCAAAAGCTCAAGTCCGAATAGGACGAGCTTAATGACAAATGGGTCGAGGTTCTTAGGACCGAGCAGGAACTCGAGCATAGACTCGCAGGTAAAAATCAGTCCTACCCACGGAGATGCATGCTCCCAGAATTCGACGTGGAGGTTGATGGCAGCATATGTCAAAGCACGATTGGACCGAACAACCTGACTGCCCTCCTCGGGGACGAGATAGGCCAGTAGGTGGGTAAAAAAATCCACCCGAAATACCTCGCCGTTATGGCAAGGACCCATTTCCGCCGCCAAAACCTTACGATTGGCGAAAGAGATTGGCTCCAAGACCAGCCACCCCATTGTGATCCATCTATGGATCCAGGGAGCGCACACCTGCTGGACATGCGGGATACCTGGCGTGGTTATCCAAGAATGGTGACATACGTGATTATCCATGTTATCGGACCGTGACAACATACGACGTCCGACACGCTACAACTCGGGTCCGAGGAGCTTCCCACCCCATGTGCTTTACAGAGAAGGTGATGCAACACCAGTTCCTAGAAGAGTTTAAACCCTTCAACGTTGAGCGGTATGATGGAACAATGGACCCCCTCTGTATGGATCAAAGACTTCCTCATGCACATTCACATGGCCCGAGATGATGACCTCCATGCCATTAAGTACTTACCATTAAAACTCAAAGGGTCGGCACAACACTGGCTCAATAGCTTGCCCGAGAACTCCATCGGTAATTGGGAGGATATCGAAGATACCCTCCGAGCAAACTTCCATGGCACTTACGTCGGAACCTCGAATACTGATGACCTCGATCATATTGTGCAGTAGCGGGGGAATCAACCAGAAATTTTTGAAACAAGTTCAAATAGTCGATTGCCCAAATGCGGAGGCGATACCACTTTTAAGAACATCATCTGCAATGACTGGCTCATTAGAGAGCTCAGACAGGAAAAGCCTCGGTCAATGGCAGCCCTCACACATTTAATGACTCGATTTTGCATAGGAGAGGACAGTTGGCTGGGTCGTAGAAAACGCAATAATGGCGACCCAGGCACCTTCAAGACATGTGATGGAAACGGGAATCCTTGGCGCAATAAAAATAACAAGCACCGCAATAGAGGACACAATAGTGATGCTGAGGAGGCGCAGTTAACGCCGGGTTCAGCAACCAGCGTAGTGCCAACAAGAGGAAACCCTTTCAAAGGAACATAGACGGCCCATCAACGTTGGACAAAATACTGGACAAGCCATGCACTGTTCATGGCTCTACGGACAAGCCTGCTACTCATTCCAACCGAAATTGCTGGGTGATTAAGCAAGCCAGCAACATAGCAACCGAGAATCAGGGAAAGAGCGGCCTCGTAACGAGGACGGTGACCAGCCCGGGCCGAGTAATGGTAGTCAAAAGAAATTCCCTCCCAAAGCCAAAATTGTGAACATGATATACGCTACTCCTGTCCCCAAGGAGAGGAAACGAGTGCTTCGAGAAGTCTATGTCATAGAGCCAGCAACGCCCAAATAATCCATGGTCAGAAATCATGATCATGTTCGACCCAAGAGACCACCCGACAAGAATCCGTCACGGAGGCACTGCAGCACTGGTTCTCAACCCCATCATGGACGGTTTTCATCTGACCCGAGTCCTTATGGATGTAGGCAGCTGATGAGTGATATTTTTACATCCATTCACCCTTTGTTTAAACCGAGATATTTCATTAAAACCAAGATATTTGCTCCGATATTGGTACTAATGACTAATGAATGCAAAGGATTCCACAAATCCTCTCTTTGATGTGTTTCCAGGAGAAATGGGCTAAATAGGAAAGAAATCACATGTGAACATGGAAAGAAGTGAAGGAGGAGATAGAAGGAATCAAGAGGAGGCACACCATAAGAAACAGAGCAAAAGACGACGTTCCATACAATTGCGACCGCTCATATGGCATGGAAACCGAGGCGTCTTGTCCGCCCGAACATCTTTTATAAAGGGGGCCAAGTCGAAATGTTAACAGAAGGTACGCAAGCGAAGCCAGAACAGAACCATCTTCATCCTCTCTCATCAACTCTAGCTGCCACCATTCCCATTTCCATAGCCACCATCACCACCATAGTTCATCTGCCTCTAGTTCATACTTGTAACTGTGCATTGCACAAGGCATCCATTGTAAGACATATTATCATTCAATCAGTGTTCAGGATGTGTTCGTCAATGTTTTCTTCATGTGATCTGATCTCCATGTGTGAGTAGTTCGGTAAGGTATGGGTTGAGGCATAGGCCTGATACTTGTGATTTGCGTTGGGTTTTCCGCGAAGAGGAGCGAGTCATGCAACACAATATAGATAAGTATTTTCCTCAATGAGAACCAAGGTTATCGAACCAATAGGAGTAACACGAAACCCTCATCTTCAGCGACTGCACACAAAGAAGCAAACACTTGCACCCAACGCGGGCAAGAGGGTTGTCAATCCCCTTGGACTTGTTTTTGCAAGCAAATGAAGTGTGTAGATGATAGTTGAATAATGCAAATTGCAAAATAAAACATAATAAATGGCAGCAAGGAAATGGAAGCTTTTGTAAACATATAAGTGAATAGACCCGGGTGCCGTAGTGTTCTCTAGTGGCATCTCTCATGTAGTAGGCATACGGTGGGTAAACAAATTACTATTGGGCAATTGATAGAAAAGAGCATAGTTATGCAATATTTATTCACGACAATGATCATGTGTATATAGGCATCATGTCCATAAGCAAACAGGCTGAATCCTGCCTGCACCTATTATTATTACTCCATGTCGAGAGCGCTTCTATGCTTACCTCTCTAAGTATTAAGTTCATGCCAAACAGAGTAATGCATGGAGAACAATGCCATGATGTAGACAAAGAAAACTCAATAAATATGAATTAACCACATCGTTTTATCCTTAGTGGCAACAATACAAAGACGTGTCTTGTCCCCTTCTATCACTGGGATATAGAGCATATAGGGAGTCCAGGACTAAGGGGTCCTCGGGCCGCTGGCCTGTCTCCTAAAGGGCCAGACAGGTGGGCCGCTCTGTGCCCATCACAAGGAAGCCAAACTATAAGACAACCTCGTATTCGGGAAGGAGACCCTCAGTGCCTTGGTGTGTCCTCCAAGTCAAGACGGCGAGATTCACGCGTTTATCCTTGATGGTAACCGACTATGTGTAACCCTAGGTACCCCTGGTGTCTATATAAACCAAAGGGTTTTGTACGTAGAAGGGGAGAACCATTATTCCGACTCATCGAGGGTTTAGTTCCGTTGATCTCGTGGTAGATCGACTCTGTAATCGTCATACACATATCAATACAATCAAGCAGGACGTAGGGTTTTACCTCTTCGAGAGGGCCCGAACCTGGGTAAACATTGTCTCCCTTTTTCCTGTTCCCCATTGATCCAAGATCCACAACTCGGGAGCCCCTACCTAAGATTTGCCGGTTTTGACACCAACATTGGTGATTTCATTGAGAGTTCCGCTGTTGGATCGCCAGAAGGGTCGATGGCTCGCTTAGTCATCAGCGATAACATCCACACCGGGGACATCTTTGTCCCCGGCTGGTCCCTTGCATTTTGCGATGTAGTTCTATGCGCTGATGCTACCGTACATATCGACCAGATTGTTAGTTTCATCCCATGTCCGAAGATCAGGTTTGGCAGCCTAGAGTACGCCGCCGACCCTCGGGGCGATCTATTCCTGGCTAAGCTCACGGCCTCGCCCGATGAGCCCAAAAATCCCGAAGCTTTAACTTCGGACCTCCTCCTCGACCCCATCGCTGGGTCGACCCTTACTCTGGACCCAGCTTCGAGATCGGATCCGATCACTGCCTCCGGAGACCTGTGCTCTACCTTGGCCGAGTACCGTCCCTGTATCGACACTTCAGAGATCGACTCCGAAAGAATCCGGAATACATATCTAGTTGACCTCCCGCTATTAAACGAGACGCTGGCCTGGATCCATGCGATGAACATTACATACGACTCGTCCTCGACCCATGCTCGGAGCGGTCTTTAGGCTAATTACGGGGAATTTTACATCCCACCCACCACCCACTTGGTAGCCACTATCGAAGACTTAACCGATATGTTGGACTGCGCCTCGGAAGAAGCCGAAGACAGGGAGGAAGAAGTTGACGCTGCTGCCCCTCCCTCCACTGGACGGTGGACTGCTACCTGCACCTACGATGTCTACATGGTGGACACCCCTAACACCGCGGGGAAGGACGACGACAGCACCCCCGGAGAAAACGACAATAACCCTGGCGAAGCACCTCCTAAGCACCGACCCCAGCACAAACGATCCAAGGCGCACAAGGGCAGGGAAAGCAACACGACCACCAGAGAGGACGATACCGCACACAACATGGAGGGCCTCGAAGACACCGCCGCCCCCGAACACAATCTCAATTTTTCGGAGGGACACGAGGATAATTATAATTCTGAGGACCTTAAGGACTCCGTGGACAACAACTACCTTCCTTCCTTTCAAGAGGAAGTTAGTCTCAGGGCCGAGGATTTCATCGTCCCCGAAGACCCGCTAGATAGAGAGCGGTTCAAGCGACAACTTATTGCCACCGCCCGAAGCCTAAAAAAGAAGAAGCAACAGATAAAAGTTGAACAAGATACCCTCAACGATAGATGGACGAAAGTCCTAGCAGCAGAAGAAGGGTACGACAATGAATGATCGGATCAAAACAAAAGTTACCCATGACGACATCTGCCGACACAATTCGATAATGAGGTCCTTGAGCTCGCACCCCCGAGACGCACTCAGGACGACCAGCCAGACCGTCCCCCTCGAGGACAAGACAGGACGGCTGGAAGGGCGGAATATCGACCTATCCCCCCCGTAGGAGAGGAAATGAGCCAATAAAGGAGGACCTATACGACCTACAAACACGGCATGGACGCTAGAGCAGGCCAGACAAGATCCATCTACGGATCTAGAGGTCATAGCCTCGTTAGACGGGACGAATACCAAGCTTGGCTCGACCGAAACAATAGAGTTCGGGAGGAGCACCGTGTCCGATGGCATCCGATCTCCGGAACAACGTAGCCCGAGTCCGGGGTGCCGCTCACCCAATGAGCCTCACAGACGAGGTGATGGAGCACCAGTTCCCCAAAGGGTTCAAACCCGTAAACATCGAACAATATGACGGGACAACAGACCCGGCCGTGTGGATCGAAGACTTCCTTCTCCACATTCATATGGCCCGAGGAGATGACCTCCACGCCATAAAATACTTACCTTTAAAACTTAAAGGACCAGCACGACACTGGTTAAACAGCCTCCCTGAAAACTCCATTGGGGGCTGGGAAGAGCTCGAAGATGCTTTCCGAGCTAACTTTCAAGGCACCTACGTCCGACCCCCGGATTCTGACGACCTGAGCCACTGATACGTCTCCAACGCATCTATAATTTTTGCTTGTTCCATGCTGCTATATTATCATTCTTGGATGTTTTAGAATCATTTTATAGCAACTTTATATCATTTTTTGGGACTAACCTATTGACATAGTGCCAAGTGCCAGTTGTTGTTTTTTGCTTGTTTTTTACTTTGCAGAATATCAGTACCAAACGGAGTCCAATTGCGCTGAAACTTTTTGGAGAATTTTTTTGGACCAGAAGAAGGCCAGTGGGCCAAAGAAGCAACCAGGAGGGAGCCCAGGCCGCCCACAACCCACCAGGGCGCGCTAGGGGCCCCGGGCATGCCCTGATGGGTTGTGGCCGCCTCAGGAACCTTCTACACCGCCTCTGAGCTCTATAAATACCCAAATATTCCACAAACCCTAGGGGAGTCGATGATAAACACATCCAGCCGCCGCAAGTTCCAGAACCGCGAGATCCAATCTAACACCATCACGGAGGGGTTCATCATCCTCATTGGTGCCTCTCCGATGATGCGTGAGTAGTCCACCATAGACCTACGGGTCCGTAGGCAGTAGCTAGATGGCTTCCTCTCTCTCTTTTGATTCTCAATACAATGGTCTCTTGGAGATCTATTTGATGTAAACTTTTTGCGGTGTGTTTGTTGGGATCCGATGAATATTGAGTTCATGATCAACTTCTATCCATGAATATTATTTGAGTCTTCTTTGATCTCTTATATGCATGATTACTCATAGTCTCGTATTTCTTCTTTGAATCTTTGGTTTAGTTAGGCCAACTAGTTCAATTTTTCTTGCCATGGGAAGAGGTGCTTTGTGATGGGTTCGATCTTGCGGTGTCCTCTCCCAGTGACCGAAGGGGCAGCGAGGCACGCATGTATCATTGCTATTAAGGATAACAAGATGCGGTCTATTCCTACATGAATAGATCTTGTCTACATCATGTCACCATTCTTATTGCATTACTCCGTTTTTCCATGAACTTAATACACTAGATGCATGCTGGATAGCAGTCGATGTGTGGAGTAATAGTAGTAGATGCAGAATCGTTTCGGTCTACTAATCTTGGACGTGATGCCTATATAATGATCATCGCCTTGGATATCGTCATGATTATTTGATCTTCTATCAATTGCCCAACAGTAACTTGTTCACCCACCGTGTGCTATACACATGAGAGAAGCCACTAGTGAAACCTACGGCCCCCGGGTCTACTTTTCCAACATATTGCTTTCCGTTCTATCTTTTTGCCGCTTTTGTTTTCAGATCTATTATTCCAGAAAACCCAAAAATACCTTGCTGCACTTTTTATTTGCCTCTTTTATTTTGTATTCTTGCGAGATCTATCTATCCAATCTATCATTACCTAATCTATCTTTTTACTGTAGAGAGATTGACAACCTCTCTTTCGCGTCGGGTTGCAAGTATTTGTTCTTTGTGTGCAGGTGCTATTTACATAGTGTTGCGTGATCCTCCTACTGGTTTGATACCTTGGTTTTATAACTGAGGGAAATACTTACCGTCGTTGTGCTGCATCATCCCTTCCTCTTTGGGGAAATACCAACGCAGTCTCAAGCCACGTCAGCCACGTTGTCCAAAGGCCCGGCGAATCAGCTCGACAATTCTAGAATCGGTTCCTGACTAAGAAGAACCAAATCGTCGACTGCCCGGACGCCGAGGCAATAGCCTCTTTTAGTCACAACATCTAGGATGAATGGCTAGCTCGACAGCTCGGCCAAGACAAGCCGAGGACAATGTTGGCTCTTACCACGCTAATGACCCGCTTTTGCACGGGTGAGGACAGTTGGTTTGCTCCTCGAGATAGTAATCCCGAAGACCCCAACACCTCTGAAGTTCGGGACGGAAACAGAAGGCCACGACACAACAGGAACAAGAACCGATAGAGCGGCGGCGATGCTGAGGACACGACAATCAATGCTGGATTCAGTAACTTAAAATCAGGACCACGGAAGAAGCCCTCTAAAGGGAATAGGGATGGACCTACCGCGCTGGACAAAATCTTCGATAGACCCTGCCAGATCCATGGAACCTCAGACAAGCCCGCCACCCACACCAACCGTAACTGTTGGGTGTTCAAGCAGGTTGGCAAGCTTGCAGCCGAGGACCATGGAAAGGGCTCCTGCAGCAAGGACGACGACGAGGCTCGCGGCCCAAACAATGGGGGCCAGAAGAAATTCCCTCCCGAGGTAAAAACCGTGAACATGATCTACATCATGCATATACCAAAGAAGGAGAGGAAGCGCGCCCTTCGGGACGTATACGCCGTAGAGCCAGTAGCCCCGAAATTCAACCCATGGTCGACTTACCCGATCATATTCGACTGAAGAGACCATCCGACCAGTATCCGTCATGGAGGATCTGCGGCCCTGGTACTTGACCCTATCGTCAATGGTTACCATCTAACCAGAGTCCTCATGGACGGAGGCAGCAGCCTCAATCTGATTTACTCAGATACCGTAAGAAAGATGGGTATTGATCCGTCAAGGATCAAACCCAGTAACACCACTTTTAAAGGAGTAATTCCAGGCGTGGAAGCCCGCTGCTCGGGCACCATAACTCTAGAAGTAGTATTCGGCTCACCCGACAACTTCCGCAGTGAAGACTTGATCTTCGACATCGCCCCCTTCCGCAGCGGCTATCACGCACTTCTCGTCCGTACAACATTCGCCCGCTTTAATGCCATTCTCCACTACGCATACATGAAGCTCAAGATGCCCGGACCAAGGGGCATCATCACTGTCAATGGCAACACAGAGCGCTCACTCCGAACTGAGGAGCACACAGCGGCACTGGCCGTCGAGGTACAGATCGGCAAGGAGACGTCGAACTCCCAGCCCGCCGTCAAGGCACGAAAGATGAGCAAGCAAGCCCGGGCCCTGTTTTCATTCTCGGAGCCTTTCCACACTGAAGATAAATAGGAACACGCTCCATACAGCAGGGCCCCGCCAGCCGTGAGGTACGTACCCCGGAGGCATAATTTCGCACTTAAAATACCATGGGCAGCTATGGGGGCCCGCCAAGTGTTCGTGTCGACTGAGCTACGGACAAATTCGTCTTCTGGCAAGCAACAAGTACCATCAAGGACCTATCCAGCATCAAGCTAACATATCACGGTGACCTCTCAAGACCAAAGGTCCGCTCGCCGATTACCACCTCCTCTGAAGGAGCTCCAAAGCAAAGGCGCAGACGTGTAGCAGGGCGCATTAGGGATGTAAAACCACTCATAAAGAGCCATGTATAAACCTTTCCTCTGTAACACTTATCTTAAAATAAAGTATCCATAACAGTTGCTTTGGCGGTGCGGATTTTACGGTTAGATGTCATGAGTTCATCGGAAATCAAGGACCATTTTTCGTCGGTCTCATTGCGATCAATTGTGTTGCATAACCTTTTTCCCGCTCTTCGACACCGAAGCAACCTTTGTTCTGTACATATTTTAGATGCAACCGGTTATTACACCGGGGGCTTGACCATCAAAATTGCCCCAAAGCATCGTTCCGGCACTATTCTTATCCTATGTGCTCGGAAGTCTCGGATATTGCATTATATGCATCGGTCCCGAATTATGTCTTGGGTCAATAGTTGGGTTGCCTGGCTCCTGTGTTTACCCTCTTACGTTCCGCATGTTCAGCTAGGAGGGTAAAGGGAGCACCACTGCGATTGTACTTCCTGCTTGCCCGGTTCAGTACCTCAGTGGAGAAAGCCGAAAACTGACTGTGATAATATGAAAGGATCGGTCGGCGATCCGATGACAAGTGTTAAACTAAAAATCGTTGGAGGTTATTCCGTGTCATGCGAAGGGTTTGTACTCGTACAAACCAAGTGGTCCTAGTATTAACCTTGGCACACCCGAACACCACAAACACGGGGGGCTAGTCATTAACTCCCGCAGTCAAGCTCCTACGGCTAAGTGAAAGCAATAAAGCCACACAGTCCGATTGCCTCGTTTCCCTTGTGCACTACCGCCTACGGGGGCCGAGACATCGGCTAAGGGTTATAGTGCGGAGGTCGAAACGCCCCTTGTAGCATCTACAAGGGGGCTGAAGCCGAAGGCTGGCAACTTTCAGAATAAAACGACCACACAGGAGTCAAAATAAACATAATTAAGCATGATATACCGTGCAATGCACCTGCATTATAATCTGCAAAGGTCTAACTATTATTCAATACATGACAGTACGATCACTCAAAAATTACATATTTTTAGCACTGGGCCTCTTTCGCCCGAGCACCTGCCATCACGATGGGGAAGTATTGCTCAGGGCGCGTGTGCTTTTTTCCAGGAGGCGGGGGCCCGGTGGCCAACTCTGTTGGCTTTATCCTCGGCCAGTGCATCATGGTTTTCGCAAAAGCCATCCGAGCTCCTTTGATGCATATGGAGTGCTTCAGGACATCGATCCGGGGCGCAGCATCGCAGAGCCTCCGTACTAGGACGAAGTAACTGCTCCGCAGCGGCTCCACAGGCCATAGCCTAATGAAGAGGTCCTTCAGGGATGGCTCCGCCATCCGATGCAACTCCATCAACTGCTTCATTTGGTCGGTGAGGAGGGGAGGATGATATGGGGCTTGAAATTACGCCCAGAACAGCCGGTGTTTGACGTCCCTGTCCCAGATGGCAAAATATCTTGCCACATCCGCCACACTCCTCAGAAGATCCAAAAAGCGCCCGAAGAACGCCACAGTCGGGTGAGCAATATAATGCAAACTTGTTACCACCAAAGAGACATTGTAGTAAGTACGGCTTACCATCCGCAATGAGCTTGACCTCGCGGAGCTCCTGCTGGTAACCCAGCACCTCCATCCGTGTTTCCTGCACCGACGACTTAGCCGAGGTCAGTTCAGAGTCTTGCTCATTATTATTCTGCTCAAGGGCCTCACATTTAGTGATGACATCCTTGAGCTTCTGCTGCACCTCGACCACCCTGGCCTCGTGCTTCTCTCTGGCCGTCTTCTCCAACGTCAGTTTGTAGGCCGCTCATTCGGCCGCCTTCTTCTGCTCTTCGGCCTTTTGCCTCGCCTTCTGCAGCTCAGCCTTGAGACTCTCGACTTTCGTGGTGACGGCTGTAGTCATAACAAGCACCTCGCGCTTAGGGACAAAAACCTGAATACCTCACTTAAACAAGGAAAACAAAGGTATTAAAACAGTCCAGTCTGGACTTACCTTGCGCTTCGTCAAACTGCTTGTTAAGACGGTCGAGCTCTTCCTTGGAGCTCTTGAGCTTCTGATTCATCTCAGACAACTCCATGGCATTGGCGGCTGCCGCCAAAGAAGATGCCTACATAAATAGGCCTATGTGTGTCAAACTCCCGAGTTATCGGATTTTTAGACCCTCTGGTAGATTTTTTCTTTAAACCTGCCAAAGTCTCCGGGTCTACGATTCACTTTTACTACTATCAGCGTTTTCTGGACTGTTTTGACCCCTGCTCGAGTTTTCCCAACTCAGTCCGAGATCGGGGGCTGCCATATATAAGGATTACTTAAGTCCATAAAGTAAATTCCTTTTTGCAAAGAGGTATTACATTATTTACCTTGAAGCCTGTCAAGAGGCCTCCAAAAGCTTCCTCCAGTCCGCTGTCAATGGACTGGATGCTTTGTAAAACCGCACTCAGAAGAGTGTGGTGTTCTTCGGTAATGGAGGGGCCATTTAAAGCCTCTTCCATCATGGCCGGCCACTCGGTCCCGGCCCGCTCTGCTACGGGTGACGCTTGTGGCGGCACCTCGTCTCCCCCTTCAGTGGAGTCCGGGGCGGACGATTCCGGGGGCTTGGGGAGCTCTGGGACAGTCTTCGGAGATAGCTCGGACTGGCCGAGCTCCACCTCCGTGTTTGCCAGAAGGGGTTCTCCCCCTGGTCTTCGGCAACCGAGGTGTTAGCCTCGGTCATAACATCGTCACCCCCGCCTCCCGTGCTCGGTCCAGGAGGGGTCTTCCTCAATAGCACCTCCTCGGCCTCTCTGGTAACAGGAGGAGGTGTGGTGGGCGACGCAGTCCCACTCTCCGCCAGTTCCGATGGCGGAGAGCCCCCCTCCGAGGTTTGATCGGTGGGGAGCTTGTGCGGTGGGCTACAACATGAGAAACATTCGCTTGGTTAGAAACGAGCTTTGATTTGGATGTTAGAGAAAATCCTCGGATTAAATACCTTGTGGCCGGGGGCTTGATCCTAGTGTTCCTTTCAGGAACCAACTTATAAGCCTCAGACTCCTCTGCGGAGTCCAGGCTGTCTTCAGGCAAGACCAACTTGGCCCTACATGGCCTCTTCGGGGTAGGAGGACGCAGTCCCTCATCGACATCGTCAGACGCCTCCCTCCTCTTTGTTCGGGAGGAATCACTCTCCTCCCCGTCCACCTCTTGCTCTTCATCGTGAGTGGAGGAAGCATGGGTTTCCTCGGACCTAGTGCCCGGGGGTCCTTGTGAGCGGAGGCCCTCTCGTGCCTCCCTCTTATCCCCCTTCTTCTTCTTCTTCTCTTTATTCTCCGGCGCCGAATACGGCGCCTCGACCACCATCGCCGTCAACAAGGGAATCCTCGGGTCTTCGGGCAGCGGGACCGGGCCGTTAATCTTCACGGCCTTCGCCAGCCAGTTCTGGAAAGGCAAGGAAGAAGGGGTTAAAATTCCTTGTTAAAAGGAAGAACCTGAATGAAAGACATAAACTTTATTATACCTCACTAGGGGGGTTCTCGGCGTCGAGACCGATGTCTTCTTCCTGGTCCGGCCAGTCCTTCTAGGGCTTGAACAACACCTTCCACAACTTTTCATGGGTGGTGCGGTAGAAGTGGAGCACAGTGGCAGAGTCATCGGCCTTGTAAGCCCACATTGGAGAGGCCCGATGTTAGCAGGGTAGAAGGCGGTGGCGGAGCATGACCTGAATCACATTGGTTAGCTCGACCTTCTGCTCCATCATCTGGGAGAAGCACTTCTGCAGCAACTTCACCTCTGCTGCTGACCCCCAGTCGAGCCCCTTCTTAATCCATGATGCCAGCCTAGTGGGAGGACCGAATCTGAATTCGGAGGAAGCCGCCCAGTCAGCATCGCGTGGTTTGGTTATGTAGAACCACTCTTTCCGCCAGATCTTGACAGTGTCAATGAAAGTACCTTCCGACCACTCGACCCGGGGGAGCTTCCTAATCACTGTCCCCCCCGCAGTCTGCGTGTTGGCTGTTGACTATCTTCGGCTTGACGTTGAAGACCTTTAACCACAAGCCGAAGTGTGGATGGACTCATAGGAAAGCTTCATAGACGATGATGAAGGACGAGATGTGCAGAAAGAAGTTTGGGGGGAGATCATGGAAATCCAACCCGCAGAAGAACATCAACCCCCTGACGAAGGGGTGGAGCGGGAAGCCGAGACCTCACAGGAAATGGGGAACGGACACCACCCTCTCGCCTTGCCTTGGCGTGGGGATGACTTGGCCCTTCTCAGGAGCACAGTGAGCAATGTTGGCTGAGAGGTAGCCGTTGCGCTTCAGCTCTCGGATGTCATTGTTGGTGATGCAGGAAGCCTCCCACTTGCCTTTGGAGCCCGAGCCGGCCATGGCCGAGCTGAGGGTGTGGTTTGGGGGGAGCAGAGAAAGGAATGTGTGTGAGTGCTTGATCTCTCAAGATTGGGAAGGCGATGGTGATGGAGGATCAGGAAAGCGTGTGGATGGTCTGGTGGTTGTTCCACTTTTATAGGCAGTCATAATACCAAGAGCCCCTTTGTTAGGCCACAAACCTCGCCATGTCCCGATAAAATCATGCCGTTATGCGTGCATGGGATAACCCGGATCATTGATCATATCCCGTAAAAAATAGGGCACGATCTCCGTATTGATGAGACGTGCCGGTGAAGAAACTGCCTCGAACCGCGAATCGAGTTTCAATAACTGGTCAGTGGTCATGACCGGCCGTGACCCTTTGCTAAAAGTTGTCAGGCGGAGGCACTGTTCACACCCAAACTGTTGGCCTTTGTGGCTGAGCAACACATATTATTCGGAAATTAGGGAATCGTTGGCGGCCGAACTAGTGTCGACCGAACACGGAAGGGGAAAAGAACTCGCCCCGTGCTACTTCTTGAGCTTGCGTTGGTTTTCCCTTGAAGAGGAAAGGGTGATGCAGCAAAGTAGATAAGTATTTCCCTCAGTTGTTGAGAACCAAGGTATCAATCCAGCAGGAGGTACAAGCAAGGCCCCAATCTTTGCACCTACACAAACAATCAAACACTTGCACCCAACGCTATAAAGGGGTTGTCAATCCCTTCACGGTTACTTGCAAGGATGAGATCTGATAGAGATAGATATAAAAGATTGCTAAAAGTAAAACTAAAATAAAAGTAAATAGATTGCAGCAAAGTATTTTTGATATTTTTGGTTTATAGATCTGAAAATATAATATGGAAAATAGACCCGGGGGCCATAGGTTTCACTAGAGGCTTCTCTCTTGAAGGAAAATAATACGGTGGGTGAACAAATTACTGTCGAGCAATTGATAGAAAAGCGCATAGTTATGACGATATCCAAGGCAATGATTATGCATATAGGCATCACGTCCGTATCAAGTAGACCGAAACGATTCTGCATCTACTACTATTACTCCACACATCGACCGACTCCTGCCTGCATCTAGAGTATTAAGTTCGTGAAGAACAGAGTAACGCATTAAGTAAGATGACATGATGTAGAGGGATAAACTCAAGCAATATGATGAAAACCCCATCTTTTTACCCTTGATGGAAACAATACAAATACGTGCCTCGCTACCCCTACTTTGTCACTGGGTGAGGACACCGCAAGATTGAACCCAAAACTAAGTACTTCTCCCATTGCAAGAATTACCAATCTAGTTGGCCAAACCAAACCAATAACTCGAAGAGACTTGCAAAGATATGAAATCATGCATATAAGAATTCAGAGAAGATTCAAATAATATTCATAGATAATCTGATCATAAACCCACAATTCATCGGATCTCGACAAACACACCGCAAAAGAGTATTACATCGGATAGATCTCCATGAAGATCATGAAGAACATGGTATTGAAGAACATAGAGAGAGAAGAAGCCATCTAGCTACTAGCTATGGACCCGAATGTCTGAGGTGAACTACTCACGCATCATCGAAGGGGCAATGGAGTTGATGTAGATGCCCTCCGTGATCGAATCCCCCTCCGGCAGATTACCGGAAAAGGCCCCAAGATGGAATCTCACGGGAACAGAGGCTTCCGGCGGCGGAAAAGTATTATCGTGGCTCTCTTAGGTATTGGGGGAATATTCCTGATTTTATAGGTGAAGAATTAGGGTTGGAGGAGCCACGGGGGGCCCACAAGCTAGAGGGGCACGCCCCCCCAGGGGTGCGCCCAGGTGGCTTGTGGCCCACTCGTGGGTCTTCTGGCCTCTTCTCCAAGTCTCCTGGGTTCCTTCTGGTCCAAGAAAAATCATCGTAGAATTTTATTCCGTTTGGACTCCGTTTGATATTCCTTATCTGCAATACTCAAAAACAAGGAAAAAACAGAAACTGGCAATTGGCACTAGGTTAATAGGTTAGTCCCAAAAATAATATAAGATAGCATATTAATGCATATAAAACATCCAAAACAGATAATATAATAGCATGGAACAATCAAAAATTATAGATACGTTGGAGACGTATCAAGCATCCCCAAGCTTAATTCCTGCTCGTCCTCGAGTAGGTAAATGATAAAAACAGAATTTTTGATGTGGAATGCTACCTAACATATTTATCCATGTAATTTTCTTTATTGTGGCATGAATGTTCAGATCCATAAGATTCAAGACAAAAGCTTAATATTGACATAAAAACAATAATACTTCAAGCATACTAACAAGGCAATTGTGTCCTTTCAAAATAACATGGCCAAAGAAAGTTATCCCCACAAAATTATATGGTCTGGCTATGCTCCATCTTCCCCACACAAAGTATTTAAATCATGCACAACCCCGATGACAAGTCAAGCAATTGTTTCACACCTTTTATGTTCTCAAACCTTTTCAACTTTCACGCAATACATGAGCGTGAGCCATGGATATAGCACTATAGGTGGAATAGAATATGGTGGAGGTTGTGAGTAAAAAGGAGAAGATAGTCTCACATCAACTAGGCGTATCAACGGGCTATGGAGATGCCCATCAATAGATATCAATGTGAGTGAGTAGGGATTGCCATGCAACGGATGCACTAGAGCTATAAGTGTATGAAAGCTCAAAAAGAAACTAAGTGGGTGTGCATTATAATGAAAAATTCCCACTAGTATATGAAAGTGACAAAATAGGAGACTCTCTATCATGAAAATCATGGTGCTACTTTGAAGCACAAGTGTGGAAAAAAGATAGTAGCATTGTCCCTTCTCTCTTTTCTCTCATCTTTTTTTTGGTGGGCATCTTTGGCCTCCCTTTTTTTTGTTTCGGCTTCATTGGCCTCTTTTATTATTTGTAAAGTCCGGAGACTCATCCCAACTTGTGAGGGAATCATAGCTTCCATCATCCTTTTCTCTCATGGGACAATGCTCTAATAATGATGATCATCACACTTTTATTTACTTACAACTCAAGAATTACAACTCGATACCTAGAACAAAATATGACTCTATATGAATGCTTCCGGTGGTGTACCAGGATGTGCAATGATCTAGCATAGCAAATGACATCAAAAAACGGACAAGCCATGAAAACATCATGCTAGCTAACTTA
The DNA here is from genome assembly GCA_039707655.1 of Elymus sibiricus. Lineage (NCBI taxonomy): Eukaryota > Viridiplantae > Streptophyta > Magnoliopsida > Poales > Poaceae > Elymus > Elymus sibiricus. The sequence goes on along the minus strand of CM077667.1, from coordinate 314,441,498 downwards.
CGATCATGCAAAGCAATATGTAAATGATGGTGCGTGTCATAATAAAAGGAACGGTGGAAGTTGCATGGCAATATACCTCGGAATGGCTATGGAAATGCCATAATTGGTAGGTATGGTGGCTGTTTTGAGGAAGGGTATATGGTGGGTTTAATGCACCGGCGAAAGTTGCGCGGTACTAGAGAGGCTAGCAAAGGTGGAAGGGTGAGAGTGTGTATAATCCATGGACTCACATTAGTCATAAAGAACTCACATACTTATTGCAAAAGTCTATTAGTTATCGAAGCAAAGTATTAGACGCATGCTCCTAGGGGAGAGGTTGGTAGGAGTTAACCATCACGCGCTCCCGACCCTCACACAAAGGATGACAATCAATAAACAAATCATGCTCCGACTTCGTTACATAACGGTTCACCATACGTGCATGCTACGGGAATCACAAACTTTTAACACAAGTATTTCTACCAATCCAAAATTACTCACTAGCATGACTCTAATATCACGATCTTTATATCTCAAAACTATATGCAAGGAATCAAACTTCTCATAGTATTCAATGGTGCTACTTTGAAGCACAAGTGTGGAAAAAAGATAGTAGCATTGTCCCTTCTCTCTTTTCTCTCATTTTTTTTAATTTTTGGTGGGCATCTTTGGCCTCCTTTTTTTTTATTTGGGCTTCATTGGCCTCTTTTATTATTTTTAAAGTCCGAAGTCTCATCCCAACTTGTGAGGGAATCATAGCTTCCATCATCCTTTCCTCACATGGGACAATGCTCTAATAATGATGATCATCACACTTTTATTTACTTACAACTCAAGAATTACAACTCGATACTTAGAACAAAATATGACTCTATATGAATGCCTCTGGCGGTGTACCGGGATGTGCAACGATCTAGCATAGCAAATGACATCAAAAAACGGACAAGCCATGAAAACATCATGCTAGCTATCTTACGATCATGCAAAGCAATATGAAAATGATGGTGCGTGTCATAATAAATGGAACGGTGGAAGTTGCATGGCAATATATCTCGTAATGGCTATGGAAATGCCATAATAGGTAGGTATGGTGGCTGTTTTGAGGAAGGGTATATGGTGGGTTTAATGCACCGGTGAAAGTTACGCGGTACTAGAGAGGCTAGCAAAGGTGGAAGGGTGAGAGTGCGTATAATCCATGGACTCACATTATTCATAAAGAACTCACATACTTATTGCAAAAGTCTATTAGTTATCGAAGCAAAATATTAGACGCATGCTCCTAGGGGAGAGGTTGGTAGGAGTTAACCATCGCGCGCTCCCGACCCTCACACAAAGGATGACAATCAATAAAAAAATCATGCTCCGACTTCGTTACATAACGGTTCACCATATGTGCATGCTACGGGAATCACAAACTTTTAACACAAGTATTTCTACCAATCCACAATTACTCACTAGCATGACTCTAATATCACCATCTTTATATCTCAAAACTATATGCAAGGAATCAAACTTCTCATAGTATTCAATGCACTTTATATGAAAGTTTTTATTATATCCCTCTTGGATGCCCATTATATTAGGACTAAATTCATAACCTAAACCAATTACCATGTTGTTTAAAGACTCTCAAAATAATATAAGTGAGGTACAAGAGTTCAATTATTTCTATAAAATAAAACACCACCGTGCTCTAAAAAGATATAAGTGAAGCACTAGAGCAAAATTGCCTAGCTCAAAAGATATAAGTGAAGCACATAGAGTATTCTAATAAATTCACGATTCATGCGTGTCTCTCTCAAAAGATGTGTGCAGCAAGGATGATTGTGGAAAACTAAAAAGCAAAGACTCATATCATACAAGATGCTCCAAGCAAAACACATATCATGTGGTGAATAAAAATATAGCCTCAAGTAAATTTACCGATGGATTGAAGACGAAAGAGGGGATGCCTTCCGGGGCATCCCCAAGCTTAGGCTCTTTGGTATCCTTGAATATTCCTTGGGGTGCCTTGGGAATCCCCAAGCTTAGGCTCTTGCCACTCCTTATTCCATAGTCCATCAAATCTTTACCCAAAACTTGAAAACTTCACAACACAAAACTCAACAGAAAACTCGTGAGATCCGTTAGTATAAGAAAAATAAATCACCACTTTAGGTACTGTTGTGAACTCATTCTTTATTTATATTGGTGTAATATATACTGTATTCCAACTTCTCCATGGTTCATACCCCCCGATACAACCCATAGATACATCAAAATAAGCAAACAACACAAAGAAAACAGAATCTGTCAAAAACAGAACATTCTGTAGCAATCTGTAAACTTCGAATACTTCTGTAACTCCAAAAATTCTGAAAATTTAGGAAAATCTGGGAAATTTGTATATCAATATTTTGTAAAAAATTCAGACTCATTCGACACTCTGGTGAATTTATAAAATTCCTGGACTGAGCGCAAAAGTTTCTGTTTTTCAGCAAGATCAAATCAACTATCACCGTAGACCATCCCAAAGGTCTTACTTGGAACAAACACTAATTAAACCATAAAAACACAATCATAACAAAGGCATAATTGTGTCAACACTCAAAAACAGAAAGGAAAAAGCAAAAATTTATTTATTCATTGGGTTGCCTCCCAACAAGCGCTATCGTTTTACGCCCCTAGCTAGGCATAATGATTTCAATGATGCTCACATAAAAAGTAGTAATTGAAATATGCAAGAAAGCATCATGAATCTCATTACAAGAACATTTAAGTCTAACCCACTTCCTATGCATAGGGATTTTGTGAGCAAACAATTTATGGGAACAAGAATCAACTAGCATAGGAAGGCAAAACAAGCATAACTTCAAAACTTTGAACACATAGAGAGGAAACTTGATATTATTGCAATTCCTACAAGCATATGTTCCTCCCTCATAATAAATTTCGGTGGAATCATGAAGGAATTCTACAATATAACTATCACATAAATCATTCTTTTCATGATGCACAAGCATAGAATTTTCATTACTCTCCACATAAGCAAATTCCTTTTTATCCATAGTAGTGGGAGCAAACTCAACAAAATAACTATCATGAGACACTTGATTGACATAACCAGATTGCAAATTAAAACCACGATGATAAGTTTCACCATCATCATGAATAGGAGGCATGCAAACATCATAATAAATTTTCTCATCAAAACTTGGGGGACTAAAAATATCATCTTCATCAAACATAGCATCCCCAAGCTTGTGGATTTGCATATCATTAGCATAATTGACATTAATAGAATTGATAGTAACATCATTGCAATCATGCTTTCCAATCAAGGAGATATCATGAATCACCTTATAAATTTCTTCTTCCAACACTTCATCAAAATTTTCATAATTTTCAAGCAAAACTTCATAGAGATAATCAAGTGCACTCAACTCACTAGCAATTGGTTCATCATAATTTGGTCTTTTGAAAAGATTAGCAAGTGGATGAGGATCCATATCAATAGATTTTTAGCAAGCGAAGATGCAAGCAAATAGAAGGCACATGGCAACACAAGCAAACAAAACACAAACGAAAAGACGAACGAAAGAAGGGCGAATAAAAAGGCAAATCTTTTTGGGTTTTTTCTGAAAATCGTTTTAGAAGTGGGGGAGAGGAAAACAAGAGGCAAATGGCAAATAATGTAAATGCAAGAGATGAGTTTGTGATGGGTACTTGGTAGGCTTGATGTCTTGACTTGCTATGTATCCTCCCCGGCAACGGCGCCAGAAATCCTTCTTGCTACTTCTTGAGCTTGCGTTGGTTTTCCCTTGAAGAGGAAAGGGTGATGCAGCAAAGTAGATAAGTATTTCCCTTAGTTGTTGAGAACCAAGGTATCAATCCAGTAGGAGGTACAAGCAAGACCCCAATCTTTGCACCTACACAAACAATCAAACACTTGCACCCAACGCTATAAAGGGGTTGTCAATCCCTTCACGGTTACTTGCAAGGATGAGATCTGATAGAGATAGATATAAAAGATTGCTAAAAGTAAAACTAAAATAAAAGTAAATAGATTGCAGCAAAGTATTTTTGGTATTTTTGGTTTATAGATCTGAAAATATAATATGGAAAATAGACCCGGGGGCCATAGGTTTCACTAGAGGCTTCTCTCTTGAAGGGAAATAATACGGTGGGTGAACAAATTACTGTCGAGCAATTGATAGAAAAGCGCATAGTTATGATGATATCCAAGGCAATGATTATGCATATAGGCATCACGTCCGTATCAAGTAGACCGAAACGATTCTGCATCTACTACTATTACTCCACACATCGACCGACTCCTGCCTGCATCTAGAGTATTAAGTTCATGAAGAACAGAGTAACACATTAAGTAAGATGACATGATGTAGAGGGATAAACTCAAGCAATATGATGAAAACCCCATCTTTTTACCCTTGATGGCAACAATACAAATACATGCCTCGCTACCCCTACTTTGTCACTGGGTGAGGACACCGCAAGATTGAACCCAAAACTAAGCACTTCTCCCATTGCAAGAATTACCAATCTAGTTGGCCAAACCAAACCAATAACTCGAAGAGACTTGCAAAGATATGAAATCATGCATATAAGAATTCAGAGAAGATTCAAATAATATTCATAGATAATGTGATCATAAACCCACAATTCATCGGATCTCGACAAACACACCGCAAAAGAGTGTTACATCGGCTAGATCTCCATGAAGATCATGAAGAACATGGTATTGAAGAACATAGAGAGAGAAGAAGCCATCTAGCTACTAGCTATGGACTCGAAGGTCTGAGGTGAACTACTCACGCATCATCGGAGGGGCAATGGAGTTGATGTAGATGCCCTCCGTGATCGAATCCCCCTCCGGCAGATTACCGGAAAAGGCCCCAAGATGGGATCTCACGGGAACAGAGGCTTCCGGCGGCGGAAAAGTATTATCGTGGCTCTCTTTGGTATTGGGGGAATATTCCTGAATTTATAGGTGAAGAATTAGGGTTGGAGGAGCCACGGGTGGCCCACAAGCCAGGGGGCGCACCCCCCCAGGGGCGCGCCTAGGTGGCTTGTGGCCCACCCATGGGTCTTCTGGCCTCTTCTCCAAGTCTCCTGGGTTCCTTCTGGTCCAAGAAAAATCATCGTAGAATTTTATTCCGTTTGGACTCCGTTTGATATTCCTTATCTGCAATACTCAAAAACAAGGAAAAAACAGAAACTGGCACTGGGCACTAGGTTAATAGGTTAGTCCCAAAAATAATATAAAATAGCATATTAATGCATATAAAACATCCAAAACAGATAATATAATAGCATGGAACAATCAAAAATTATAGATACGTTGGAGACGTATCACCCCGCAAGCCGAAGACCTTTGCGCGCAAGACTACTAGGGATTGTGGATCTCGGCATTGGAGGCTAGTTCGGGGGCTACTGAGGGAGTCTGGGACTAAGGGGTCCTCGGGCCGCTGGCCTATCTCCTAAAGGGCCGGACAGATGGGCCGCTCTGTGCCCATCACATGGAAGCCAAACTATAGGACAACCTAGTATTCAGGAAGGATACCCTCAGTGCCTTGTTGTGTCCTCCAAGTCAAGACGGCGAGATTGGCGCGTTTATCCTTGGCGAGATTGGCGTGGTATCTCCTAAAGGGCCGGACAGTTGGAGACATATGAGCATCCCCAAGCTTAATTCCTGCTCGTCCTCGAGTAGGTAAATGATAAAAACAATTTTTTTGATGTGACATGCTACCCAACATGTAATCTATTGCAGGTATGATCATTGAGAAACGATGAATTAACAAACATCAACATAGTAATACTTATGAACATAAGTAACGTAATCATCAAGTTTGAAAATATACGATCCTTAAAGAATTTTCACCCCCTATTCTTTTATCATATTAGAATGGCAAGGCTCCATCTTCACCACATAAATACAAATGTCAAGCACCACAGTGTCAAGTCAGGCAATTGGATCGTGCTTTTTAACGTGCTTCAGCTTTTTATTACTCACACAATATTTGAGCGTGAACCATGGATATAGCATAAAGGTGGAATAGAATATGGTGGTAGGTTTCAAAGGAGTAAAAGTGGAGAAGATAGTCTCGCATCAACTAGGCGTATCAACGGGCTATGGAGATTCCCATCAATAGATATCAATGCGAGGAGTAAGGATTGCCATGCAATGGATGCACTAGAGCTATAAGTGTATGAAAGCTCAACTGAAGCTAAGTGGGTGTGCATCCAACTTGCTTGCTCATGAAGAGCTCGGGCATTTGAGGAAGCCCATCATCGGAATATACAAGCCAAGTTTTATATAATGAAAAATTCCCACTAGCATATGAAAGTGACAAAACAAGAGACTCTCTATATGAAGAACATTGTGCCACTTTGAGGCGCAAGTGTGGAAAAAGATGCAGTAACACTGTCCCTTCTCTCTTTCTCTCATTTATTTCTTTTTTTCTTTTTCCTTTTCTCTTTTTTCCTTTTCTTTCTTTTTTTCTTTTCCCTCTTTTTTTCATTTTGTTCTTTCTTTTATTTTGCGTCCGGAGTCTCATCCCGACTTGTGGGGGTATCATTGTCTCCATCATCCTTTCCTCACTGAGATAGTACCCTAATAATGATGATCATCACACTTTTATTTACTTACAACTCAATGTGAAAAACTATAATACGACTCTATATGAATGCCTCTAGCACTGTACGAGGATGTGCAATGACCATGCGTAACATGTATGAAAAATGATGAACGGTGGCTGTCGTGGTTTTGTCACGGCAGATGTCCTCGTGAAAGGACTTAGGTTCGAGGCCATCGCTAGGCTGAGCTCAAAGGGGTTGATCGGAATCGAGAGACAAGAGTTACCCAGGTTCGGCCCCTCGGAAAGAGGTAAAAGCCTACGTCCTGCTTTGTGTTGTATTGATTGGGTATCGATTACAAGGGAGCGAGTTCGCTTGACCTAGCTATCGATGAGTTGTTTCGTGGCCTAAGCCGCCCTGGTGACCCGCCCTTATATACACGGGTCAAGGCCCTGGGCTTACAAGAGTCCGGGCCGGGTCAGACTTGACAACCGACCTCGCCTCTAACTATACATGCCTTATCTAACAAGTCGCCCCCGGCGGCATAAGCCTGCCGGGTTACATCCTGTCTTCTGGCTCTGGGCCTCCTGGCCCATCGGACAAGCTTATTCCTAATCTTGTCGTAAGCCGCCAACCGCATGACCCAGCCCCACCTGGGCGGGTCTCACCCTGGGGTTATATCCCCAACATTAGGCCCCAGATTGATTTGAACCGGTTCATGTCAATCTTCAAGTCTTCTGGTTGGCGAGTCTTGCCTTCTCTTATAATCTTCATGACCCGCCGGAAATGGGGGATCGTTGCGTCTGACCAGCTTTCATGACCCGCCGTGACGTCATCAGAAAAATAAAAAAAGATTCCTCTGACGTCAGAGCGGATCTTTCGTCATTAATATGACCAGTCCGAAAATCGAGGCGTCTCCTTAGTTTAATCAACACCGTGCTCCCTCGATTCCCGCACCAGACCGTTTGAATGACCATCATGCCCTTATAAATAGGCACGGGGGGTTATCGCTTTTATTTTCCCCCGCTTCCTGCTTCTTCTTCTTCCTCCGAACTCCCGCGCCGTCGAAGCTAGCCGCTCCATTCGGTCCTCGCCGTCTTCATCAACACCAGCCGCTGCATCAACCTGAAACGATCCAGAGTTTTCGCGCGCTCGCCGCATCTTCAAGGTTTCAAATCTGTCCCTTGTCAGATCTGCATTAGGGTTTTCTCGAATCCATGGAGTTCTTCGATGTTCATCACCATTCGCGGGAGCGCTCTTCACTGATTGGATAAAAAACACCTTCTTCTAGACCTCGTAATGACACCGAAGTCCCGTGGCCGTCTGCTCCATGTTCAAACCACGCTCATTGTAGATCTGCAGCTCGTTTTAATCCAAACAACGGCCGTCTGTTCTTCCGCCAGTTTTTTAGGGCTAGACTATTTTTCTTTTTATCTCACCTGTAGATCTTGAATCCCTAGCTGTAGTTGTAGAATCGGTTTCTCAACACTTAGCAATTTTCTCAATCTGCACGGATAGACTTGACCCGCCGAAATCGCTGCCGGCTCAATTTGTCTCACCACAAGTAGCTTCGGCGGCTTACAATTTTTATTGACCCGCCCAATGTTATCACCATTTATAGCTGTAGCAATCTTGGTCAAAATGTATTTTTAAGCCGCCAAATACTCATGCCTTCCCGCAGCTTCCTAAGCCGCCACCATGTCGAAGACTCCATCTACTTGCAATTGGGTAAAGTCCGGAGTGTCAGAAGAGTCTCTCAAGGAATTCGTTACTATGGGGGTTCTGCCGGCTCAGGATGTCATCCACTGGTGGGTTCCAGGAAGTGAGACCACCCCTAAGCCCAAAGAGGGGGAGGTCATTGTCTTTACAGATCACCTTCTTCGGGGCTTTTCCCCGCCCGGGTCAAAAAATTTCCGGGACGTCTTACACGCCTTCAAGCTGCACCCACAAAACATCGGTCCGAATTCTGTGACCAATATGTGTCAGTTTCAAACCTTCTGTGAAGCCTATCTTCAGGAAGAGCCCTCTGTCGATCTTTTCAAGGAACATTTTTATATCAACCGCCAAACAGAGATGACGGACGGGTTAAGCCTGGAACTAGGGGGCGTCACTCTTCAGAGGCGGAGGGATGTACTCTTCCCAGCAGCGATTCTGCCTAGTCACCCCAAGGAGTGGAACAAGACTTGGTTTTATTGCCAAGACACTTCACCTGAAGGAGAGAACCCGCTGCCGGGTTACCGCCCCTACCGGCTCAGCACGGATACAGAGCTTCCAGATCGGATGTCAGCCGCCGGGCGTGCTCAATATTCTTCTACCTTCTCAAAGGTCAGGGCTTTGTTAGCCAATGGTTTGACGGGTGTTGATCTAACCCGCTGCTGGGTCTCCTGGAGGATTCTGCCGCTAAGCCGCCATGGCGCCTTAATGTGCGAATACACCGGTAAATTGGACGACCCTCAACGCTGCAACCGGACCCCTCTGAAGGACCAGGATCTTAACACTATCGTTAAGTCTCTGCTGGGGGAAACGTTAGCCGCCTGCAGCAAGACAAGTTTAAGCCCCTTCTATGCACTCGACCCGGCTCCAGATGTAAGTCTTTTCATCTTTAACCCTCATCCACTTTTTCTTTTAAACTCCATACTTTGTTTAACCTTTCTCTGCCAATATGCTTTGTCTTTTGTAGGCCGGCTCTTCATTCTGGAAGAAACTGCTGCCCCCGGCTCTCAAGAAGAAAAACAAGGTACCAAAAGCCTCAAAGCCTAAGGCGCCGACCCGCAAAAGGAAACAGACGACAGAAGGACTATTTGATTTAGATGACTCAGAGGTAGCACTTGACCCCCTTGGCCTTCTCTTTATGCAACTTATTGACGGTGATCACTCATAGGAAGAAGCTGAGACAAGCCATGCCGACGTTGCCGAGGTAACCATTGTCTCCTCTGACTCGGATCTTTCACCAATAAGGAGAGTACGACGGGCTGTATGGAAGGTAAAAAGTTCCCGATCTTTTGCTTACTTGAGTCATAACTTTCTTTTGAAGAAACAACAAGACGACAACAGACGTCAGACCCGGAGCACCGGCTCTGGAGACTTGTTAACCGGCTTACCAAATGAGCCGGCTCCTCGGAAACAGCGCACCGAGGTACTTCCTTGTCTTAAACTTATCTTGTCTACACATTATCCTTGCAACTGATTGACTATTAACAATGCTAAATTTTCCAGGACTCGCCTCCTTCTTCTGGCGATTCAACTGCCTCGAAGCTGCCTCCTCTCATTATTAACCCGGGGTAAGCATCTTTATATTCCAAAATGTATCTAATATTTCATACTTTATCATGATATATCCAACTTTGTCTTTGTTCACAGGGCTCAAGCCAAACGAAGGAAAGGGGCCGGGTCATCCTCAACTCCTGATGTCCAAGACCCGGAAATCCCGACGCCCAATATTTCGGATTCTCATATTGAGCCTTCTGATGCTGCTAAAGACGCCCCTGAAGAAACTCCTCCACAGGCTGAGCCGGCTGCTATGGATACTGAAACTCCTGAAGTTCAGCCGGAATCCGCTCCTAAGCCGCCCAGTCCCCGGCCGTCAACTGAAACCACGGCTTCTCATGAAGAAGTCATTCTTACCGGGGCAGCTTACGAACCTCCAGCTCCTTCACATGTGCTATCAAAACACGTTAAGGAAGATGAAATAGCTCCCTCCAAGGAAGAAAAGACTCCTTCTGATCTGTCAAACTTGGATAAACTCACTGCTGATGAATTACACTCTGGCTATCTGAGCCGTCTGTTTGCCAGCCGAGACATGGAGGCCAGCTTGGTTGCCAAGATGAAGGCAAAATATGAGGTACTTCACCTCCCTTGCCTCTTCATGCATATACTTATGTAGCCCCCAAGGGCCGGGTCATTACCTAGGTAATGAGCCGGCACTCAAGAATGGAGTAAAAGGCATTTTGTAGCCCCCAAGGGCCGGGTCATTACCTGAGTAATGAGCCGGCACTATAAGAAAGAGCTGAGATAAAATAAGAGCCAATCGTAGCCCCCAAGGGCCGGGTCATTACCTAAGTAATGAACCGGCACTCCATCATAAAGTAAGCGCCGATCGTAACCCCCAAGGGCCGGGTCATTACCTAAGTAATGAGCCGGCACTCCATCATAGAGTAAGCGCCGATCGTAGCCCCCAAGGGCCGGGTCATTACCTAAGTAATGAGCCGGCACTCCATCATAGAGTAAGCGCCGATCGTAGCCCCCAAGGGCCAGGTCATTACCTAAGTAATGAGCCGGTTCTATAAAAAAGAACTGAGGCACATTAGCCCCCAAGTGTCAAGTAAATTGCCTGCAATCTGCTTGGGACTTGCAATCCTTGTACCAACTTTTGGCATAAACTGTGTGAGCCGGACTAGCGGCTTAAAACTGAGAACTTTGCTCTGTCATGACTTATTCTATGCAGGAGTCTTTGAACGCCGCTGAGTTGATCGTGACAGATCTGAAGAAGAGCTTAGCAGAGCAACAAGAAGGACGAGCCGAGTCTGATGCTAAATGTCAGATCGCTTTGACTGAGCTGGATGTGGTCAAGGCCGAGCTTAAAACTTTCAAGAAAAACGTCGAATCGGTCCAAGCCGCCCTGACCAAGCGTGCTGAAGACGCAGAGGGCCGGGTCAAAACTGTGACTGATGAGCTAAACACCCTGAAGGGCCACATAACCCGCATGATAGGAGCTATGTTTGGTAAGCACCTTTAACTGTCAACAAACACTGCTCAATACTTTTCCAAGCAGCTTATAAAAATTTCTGACTTGTCTGTAGGTGAGCGGAGCCGCCAACTGCCCAGCGATAGCCTGCTAAAGCTCAAAGCCTTATACTCTCTAACAGAGCAATTATATGCCGGGTCTCTGATCACCATCAAGGCCGTCATGTCTGAGAGGGGTATCCCGAAGTTTATGAAGGGCGTGCTGGAGACCTTGTCAACTATCCCAATGCAGCTTCAGGAATTAAGGAGATCAGCCGCCCGTAAGGGCGCAATGGCTGCTTTGAGCCGGTCACTGGCTTATGCCCCGGAACTTAACCCGGATGAAATGATGGATGGCTTCCCTCAGCTGAAAGACGACGGCTCTCAGTTCACGCAAGAGGACTACACCCGCTGCCATAAGGCGTCCCGGATCCTGGCAAGCCGGCTGGCCGTAGAAGCTGACTTATCAGTATACCAGGCGGCTTACTCAGCAGATAACAAGCGGATTCGAGGGCCTACTTTTGAAGCAATGAGCCTGGTTCCTCAACGCCGTAAGCATCTCTTCGCTCCTGATGTTGACCCATCTCCAATCATGCACGATGAAGCTATGTTTGAAGCTTTGACCAATTGCAATTTGGATGTGGACAACCTCCAGATCGAAGAAATCGAAGGCCCGGTGCAGGATGATCCGGCGGCGAGTTAAAGAAACAACTTTGCATCATGTAACCCGGCTTTGTTTAATTTTGCTGGGTTAAGATTTGTTGAAAAACTTGAAGTCTTCAAATGCTTGGGGCTTTTGAGTAGCCTTGTAATAGTTGTAGAAAACTTTTAACTGCATGTTCTTGCACCTTTGTTGCTATGGTTGAAAGCTCTGGTGGCGATTCATCTTTTGATATGCAATCACTTTGACTGTTTTAACCCGCCGGACGGCTTATACTCCATGGACCAAGCCGGAAATTTTCCAAAACTTAGAATCTTACCATGAGAGTACCTGCAAGAACAAGCACTTGTATGGCTCATCCTATAAGCCGGCTTTAAAGGCTCGGTAGGATAAGATGACTCTTGTTTTTATGAAAACATTTTGTTTCCGAAGAAACTAGGCGGAAAGCCTGAAAACTTGTAAACCGGGCCTCACGTGACATAAATCCGTTGTTTAAACCTTAGCAAGTTCAGGGTCTTTAAAAGATTGACATTGCCAAGAGTACAACAGGCCACATAGCGGAGGGGGTACGGTAGACAAGACGAGTTTGTCCTCGCTCACTGTAAGCCGGCTCTCTCGTGACAAAAGCCGCCGTTTAAACCTTGACCTGTTCAGTGTCTTTGTGCGAGAATAACTTAGAAAAGTTCAGGGTCTCTTATCAAGAATAACTGTCAAGAGTTCGGCGGGTCACATGGCGGAGTATCAAGTTGCAAACTGGCAGGTTTAACTCGGACATGGCGGAAAGCCGGGTCAAGAGGGTAAGTAAGCTAAACCCATAGGGTTGGAAGCCCCCAAGTGACCAATTTAAGGATCAACTCCTTTGAAATATAAACCTGGCCAAGAGGGTTTAAAAGCCCCCAGGATACCGGATTAAGGATCAACTCCTTTGTAGGTAATTTCATGGCGGAAAGCTGGGTCAAGAGGGTTTAAAAGCCCCCAGGTGACCTGATGGAAAGGCTCAACTCCTTTGTATGACACTTAATGTGGAGAAAAACGGCAGAGGCCCCTAATCATGGGGATGCTAACTTTATTATATCATAAAAGATGGTTTATACAATGACAGGGATATGTACATTGATGAGAGCCAGCTGGCGGCTTAAGTATAGTATGGCCGAAGGTGAGCAATATTCCACGGCCTCTTGGTCTCCTCACCAGAAGTGCGAGACTTGTCACTTTCCCGTATATCCATGAGATAATAAGAGCCATTGTTGAGATTTCTGCTGATCACAAACGGCCCTTCCCAGGGAGGTGACAACTTATGCATATCTGACTGGTCTTGAATCAGCCGGAGTACTAAGTCGCCTTCTTGGAACGTCCGGATCTTGACCCTGCGGCTATGATAGCGACGTAGGTCTTGTTGATAAATCGCCGATCGAGCAGCGGCAAGATCACGCGCCTCGTCCAAGGCATCCAAAGCATCCTGACGCGTCGCCTCATTATCAGTTTCCACGTAAGCCGCCACTCTGGGCGAGTCATGACATATATCACTAGGGAGAACAGCTTCTGCGCCATAAACCATGAAGAAAGGCGTATAGCCTGTAGACCTGTTGGGGGTGGTCCTTATGCTCCAAAGGACAGACGGCAACTCCTCCACCCAACAACCCGACGTGCGCTCCAAAGGGACCATAAGCCGGGGTTTTATACCTCTCAAAATTTCCTGGTTAGCACGCTCAGCTTGTCCATTAGACTGTGGGTGAGCTACCGAAGATACATCTAGACGTATATGCTCCTCATCACAGAAATCCTTCATAGCCCCCTTGGACAGATTTGTACCATTATCAGTGATGATACTATGTGGATAGCCAAAACGAAAGATCAGCTTTTTGATGAACTGAACTGTTGTTGCTGCATCACACTTGCTGACTGGCTCAGCCTCAATCCACTTAGTAAACTTATCAACCGCCACCAAGAGGGGGGGTCTTCTTGTCCTTAGACCTCTTAAAAGGCCCTACCATATCAAACCCCCAGACCGCGAACGGCCAGGTGATTGGAATCATCCGTAGTTCTTGAGCCGGCACATGGGCACGTCGCCAAAATTTTTGACACCCGCCGCATTTAGTGACCAGATCCTCTGCATCCTTATGAGCTGTTAACCAGTAAAATCCGTGTCGAAAGGCTTTGGCCACCAATGATTTTGACCCGGCGTGATGACCACAATCACCAGCATGAATTTCTTGTAAGATCTCACGGCCCTCATCAGGAGAAACACAACAGTGGAAAACACCAGTCACACTGCGTCGATGTAACTCGCCGTTGATAATAGTCATAGACTTAGACCGCCTTGTGATCTGCCGTGCCAGAATCTCGTCTTGACGTAACTCGTCGCGAGTCAGGTACGTCAAATAAGGCAACGTCCAGTCAGGAATCGCGCGAAGAGCCGCCACCAATTGCTCCTCCGGGTCAGGTATAGCCAAGTCCTCCTCCGACGGTAACTTGACTGACGGGTGATGCAAGACGCCCAAGAACACATTAGGCGGCACCGGCTTACACTGAGACCCCAGCCTTGATAAAGCATCAGCCGCCTCGTTCTTCCGGCGGTCAATATGATCCACCTGATAACCTTTAAAATGGCCAGCAATAACATCAGCCGCCTGACGATAAGCCGCCATGCGGGGATCCTTAGAATCCCAGGTGCCAGAGACTTGCTGAGCCACCAGGTCTGAGTCGCCAAGACATCTGACCCGGCTCAAGTTCATCTCCTTGGCAACCCGGAGCCCTTGAAGCAAAGCCTCATACTCCGCTGCATTGTTAGTACAAGGAAACATTAACGTTAAAACATAACAGAACTTGTCACCTCGCGGGGAAGTTAAAACAACTCCAGCCCCCGAGCCTTCCAATTGCCTGGATCCATCGAAGTGAATCGTCCAATAAGTATTGTCCGGCTTCTCCTCAGGAATCTAACATTCTGTCCAATCATTGATGAAATCCACCAAAGTTTGAGATTTGATAGCCGTCCGGGGCACATATTTCAGATTGAGAGGTCCAAGCTCAATTGCCCACTTAGCAATCCTTCCAGTGGCTTCTCTGTTTTGAATTATATCTCCCAAAGGAGCAGAACTAACCACTGTGATCGGGTGGCCAAGGAAATAATGCTTCAGCTTACGATTGGCCATGAACACCCCAAGCACCAGTTTTTGCCAATGAGGGTATCTTTGCTTAGACTCCGTCAGGACCTCACTAACATAATAAACCGGCCGCTGGACTGGGTACTCCTTACCCGCCTCCTTGTGCTCCACCACAACTGCAGCACTGACAGCCTTGTTATTAGCCGCCACATATAAGAGCAGAGGTTCCTTTTCCATGGGAGCGGCCAGAACAGGCGGCTCAGCCAATTGCTTCTTGAGCGCCTCAAATGCCTCATTAGCTGCATCACTCCAGACGAAATTGTCTGTTTTCTTCATCATCTGATACAGAGGAATAGCCTTCTCACCCAGACGGCTTATGAATCGGCTTAGTGCAGCGATACGACCTGCCAGGCGCTGAACATCATTGATGCATGCCGGCTCAGACAGGGAAGTAATAGCCTTTATCTTGTCCGGGTTAGCTTCAATGCCACGCTCAGAGACTAAAAATCCCAAGAGTTTGCCTGCAGGTACACCGCAAACACATTTTGCCGGGTTAACCATCATCTTGTAAACCTGCAAATTGTCAAAGGTTTCCTTCAAATCAGCCAGTAAAGTCTCCTTCTTCCTGGACTTGACCACAATATCATCCACATAGGCATGAACATTGCGCCCAATTTGACCATGAAGACAGTTCTGCACACAACGCTGGTAAGTCGCCTGGGCACTCTTGAGCCCGAAAGGCATAGACACATAGCAGAAAGCACCAAAAGGCATAATGAAAGCCGTCTTCTCTTGGTCTTTAACTGCCATTTTGATCTGATGATACCCTGAATAAGCATCCAGGAAGCACAGACTCTCACAACCCACCATCGCGTCAATGATTTGATCAATGCGGGGGAGAGCAAACGGGTCAATCGGACACGCCTTGTTAAGATCCGTGTAATCCACGCACATACGCCACGTGCCGTTCTTCTTGAGTACCAACACCGGGTTTGCGAGCCACTCCGGGTGAAAAACTTCAACAATGAACCCTGCTGCTAAGAGCCGGCCCACCTCTTCTCCAATAGCCTTACGTCTCTCTTCATTAAATCGACAAAGGAACTGTTTGACCGGCTTAAATTTAGGATCCACATTAAGGTGGTGCTCAGCGAATTCTCTCGGTACACCCGACATGTCAGAAGGCTTCCATGGAAAGATGTCCCGATTCTCACGGATGAATTCGATGTGCGCGCTTTCCTATTTGGGATCCATATTAGCCCCAATAGTGAACTGCTGTGATGAGTCGCCCGGCGTAAAATCCACCATCTTGGTATCTTCTGCCACAAACTTGAGGGGCGGCTCAGATTCCGTGTTGGGTTTCTTCAGTGGAGTCATATCTGCCAGGTCAACATTCTCTTTATAAAACTTGAGCTCCGCCTCAGCACAACTTGCCTCTGCGTAAGCTGCATCACCTTCCTCACACTCAAGAGCCTTCTTCCGATCACCATGCACTGTAATCGTCCCCTTTAACCCGGGCATCTTGAGCTGTAAGTAAACATAGCAAGGTCTAGCCATGAATTTGGCGTAAGCCGGCCGTCCAAACAGAGCGTGGTATGGGCCCTTGATTTTAACCACTTCAAACCACAAAGACTCCACCCTGTAGTTGAATTCATCACCAAAAGCTACCTCCAAAGAAATATTTCCCACTGGATAAGCCGACTTTCCGGGCACCACACCGTGAAAAACTGTTGAAGAGGGCTTAAGATCCTTGTCAAGCAAATTCATCCGGCGGAAAGTGTCATAATACAGGATGTTGATGCTGCTGCCACCATCCATAAGTACTTTGGTAAACACATAACCTCCCACTTGGGGGGCGACTACCAAAGCCAATTGCCCCGGATTATCAACACGCGGTGGGTGATCCTCCTTGCTCCAAGTTATGTCATACTCAGACCACTTCAAATATTGTGGGAGAGCCGGCATGACCGCATTAACCGCCTGCTTGCGCACCTTCCGGTCTCGCTTGTCGAGGCTGGTTGTAAAAACATGGTACTGCCCTCCATTAAGCTGCTTGGGATTACTCTGATACCCGGATTGGTTATTTTGCTGCTGGCCTCCACCGCCAGACTGTTGATTATGACCTCCATGGTTCCCTTGGCCCTGATGGCCTGAGTCTGAGCCGCCCGGACCAAAGCCAGACCCGGAAGGACCGGATCCTGACCCGCCGGATGGTCCACCGCCGCCGCCTTGGTGCTGGTCAGCGTTGAGGTTTCGATACTCGCGCATGATCCAACAGTCCCTCCAAGCATGAGCAGACGGCTGACCCGGAAGGCTATGTTTCGGGCAAGGAGCACTCAGAATCGCTTCCATGTCAGCAAGCTTCCGTTTAAAAGGCGGCTTGCCATTTCCTTTTCCACGGTTATTCCCAGTGTTGGTGTTGGCCACTAAATCTGACCCGCCGTCCTGGTGCTTCCGCTTTCCGCCGTTGCCGTTATTGCCATTTCCTCCCCCGTTCTGCTGTTGACCCTTGCCATTGTTATTCTTCTTACCCTTGGCCGATTTCTCCTCATCGGAGCCAGGGTCCTTTGTGCTATCGGAGTCTGCATACTTGGTGAGAGCTGCCATGAGTTCCCCCATGTCTTGGCATGAGCGTTTGAGCCGGCCAATCTTCTGTTTCAAGGGCGTAAAGTGGCAATTCTTCTCTAGAATCAAGACCGCTTGAGCCGCCGTAATGTGTTCAGAAGAGTGGATGATGGTTGAGACCCGCCGGACCCAGTGATGAGCCGACTCATCCTCACGCTGCACACAATGGTCCAAATCCACAATCGTCATGGGCTGCTTGCACGTTCCTTGG
This sequence comes from Elymus sibiricus, assembly GCA_039707655.1. Classification (NCBI taxonomy): domain Eukaryota; kingdom Viridiplantae; phylum Streptophyta; class Magnoliopsida; order Poales; family Poaceae; genus Elymus; species Elymus sibiricus. The sequence continues at coordinate 314,423,623 of CM077667.1, read as the reverse complement.
AAATTTTTGATGAACTTCGCCTTTAACTCGGCCCAGGAATTAATGGTGTTGGGTGGCAAGCCCTTCAACCACGTGCGAGCTGGCCCTTCCAGCATCATGATGAAATATTTGGCACATATCGCATCGCTGACGTCTAACATCTCCATGGCTAGCTCATAGCTTTCAATCCAAGCTTGTGGAGGCAGGTCATCAGTATAATTGGGCACCTTGCGAGGACCCTTAAAATCCTTCGGCAGACGCTCATTCCGCAAAGCCGGCGCCAAGCACGGCACTCCCACAGCCCTGGAGGTTACTCCTGCTCCTACTGAAACGGACGGTGCAACTGTGGGATCCTGATAAGCCACCGCAGCCACCAGAGCCGCCGCTTCTCGCTGCGCTCTTGCCCGATCCACCAGTGCCTGAGCATCAAGAGCCGCCCGATCAGCTCTCGGCGGGTTTCGATGTCGATCACTGCTATAAACCGCCGGCGACTCATAACGCCGGCTGTAGCTGCGGCTTGGGATGGGGGTTGAGTGCACGCGACTCCGGCTATAAGTATACTTCTCCTGCTGGGCCACCGCCGTCTGCAGGTATCCGATGGCGTTCCGTACCTCCTCTGCGAAAGGCGCCTCATCGGGGATGGGGATTGTACCAAGCCTGGTTGCCGCTGCCACCATGTTCTCCGCCGGGTTAGAATAATGACCCGGTGGCGTCGGAAAAGACTGTGGTGGGGTCTGGTTCTGGCGGGGCGGGTCTGGCTGCTGATGCTGAACCACCGCCCGGCTTCCAGGTACTTCCGCCGTCCGGGTTACGGTCAAAGGCACATTTCGTCCCGTCCCTGGCGTGTTAAAAAGATTTCTGGCTTCATACTAATCTGGCAAACGGGATTGATGCCTCATCCGATGAACCGCCGCGGCAGACTGCTGCTCTAGCTAAAGGCAAAAAGCATCTGCCCTAAGGTGCTCCGCCTCAGCATCCATCTGAGCCTTCAGCGCATTGATTTCCTGTTGGACTCCGACCATCTGGTTCTTCAACCTCGTGATCTCCGTATTACGGGCCGCTTGGTTTTCAGCAGTGACTTCAGTTTCCATCAGGGTTGTAAGCTCGTTCATCAGATCCAGAAGAACTTGAGCCGGCGGCCTGCCAGCCCCAGATCCGATCGCACCGACGGCTGTGCTGCTAGGGGCCGGCGCTGAACCCGCCATGAAGACGGCAGCGCGGTTCGGCGGCTCATAATCCTCCGGCTCATGATATTCTGACTCGGGGTAATGCTCGATGAAGCCCCCAAGCCCGCCGTTGTGAAGCTGATAGATTGATTCCGTCTCTCCGCTCGAGGATCCATCCTCTGAGCAGATGAGGGTTTCTTCCCGTGACATAGAACCTTCAAGCTCCATGCCCTGAGTGAAGCCGACGAAGACATGCTTCCTGCCCGGGTTAACACGGGCGGGTTGCACACGCCGGGCCGGCTCGACGATGTCGACGCAGATGTCCGGCCCGGGTTTAGATCCGCCGATCTTGCCAATGAAGATGTGAATTCCACCGAAGGGGACCCGGTGCCCGTACTCGACTGAGTCGGCCTCGGGGCCCCAGTCGGCGTCGTCGATGCAGAGCTTGCCGCGGCGACTCTTGGTCATCCTGCCAACGGCGTATCCCTCAATCCCTGGGAGAGAGCCCTTCGAGAACTCCACACCACCGAGCGCTAGCCCCACGGTGGGCGCCAACTGTCGTGGTTTTGTCATGGCAGATGTCCTCGTGAAAGCACTTAGGTTCGAGGCCATCGCTAGGCTGAGCTCAAAGGGGTTGATCGGAATCGAGAGACAAGAGTTACCCAGGTTCGGCCCCTCGGAAAGAGGTAAAAGCCTACATCCTGCTTTGTGTTGTATTGATTGGGTATCGATTACAAGGGAGCGAGTTCGCTTGACCTAGCTATCGATGAGTTGTTTCGTGGCCTAAGCCGCCCTGGTGACCCGCCCTTATATACACGGGTCAAGGCCCTGGGCTTACAAGAGTCCGGGCCGGGTCAGACTTGACAACCGACCACGCCTCTAACTATACATGCCTTATCTAACAAGTCGCCCCCGGCGGCATAAGCCCGCCGGGTTACATCCTGTCTTCTGGCTCTGGGTCTCCTGGCCCATCGGACAAGCTTACTCCTAATCTTGTCGTAAGGCGCCAACCGCATGACCCGGCCCCACCTGGGCGGGTCTCACCCTGGGGTTATATCCCCAACAGTGGCTTTGCCACAAATACTATGTCAGCTTATATGATCATGCAAAGCAATATGACAAGAAAAGTACTAGTCATATGATGTAACGGTGGAAGTTACATGGCAATATATCTCAAAATGGCTATAAAAATGCCATTATAGGTAGGTACGGTGGCTGTTTTGAGGAAGATATAATAAGGCTTATGTGCCACAGAGCATATCATTTCATGGGGTTTGGATCCACCGGCGAAGGTTGCACCGATCCTCAAGGTGAGAATGGGCAATGCACGACACCGAAGAGGATAGAAAATATGAAGTGGTGAGAGTTCGTACATCCATGGATTCACATTAGTCATAAAGAACTCACATACTTATTGCAAGGTTTTATTAGCTCTCTCGAAGCAAAGTACTTCTCGCATGCTCCTAGGGAGGAGGTTGGGAGGAGTTAACCATCGCGCGCCTCTGACTTAAACAACACTAGGATTTCAACAAGGAATAAGAATGCTCACACATCATCACCATGCCATAAAAAATATTTAGATGAACAACAAGTTAACAACCTCTAATTCACAATATTCTTACTAACCAATGATCATGCACTCATGCCTTTCACATTACCACATCAATATCATTAACCCACAATTTCTCTTTTATGTGCTACATGTGGTTTTGATTATGCACTCATTGAATACCTATTATTTTTGGAGTAGTCTTATAACCCATGCAAATTACTGTCACTATTTATTAACTCTCAAACAAATATAAGTGAAGAACGAGAGTGCAATTATTTTTATAAAATCTATACGCCACCGTGCTCTAAAAGATACACGTGAAGTACTAGAGCAACTGCTAAGCTCAAAAGATATAAGTGAAGCACAATGAGTATTCTAATAAATTATGGTGATCTTTTGTCTCTCACAAGTGGGTGTGTCCAGAAAACAATCATTTTGTAAAACTAAAGCAAAAGGAAACTAAAGCAAAAGATGCTCCAAGCAAAACTCATATCATGTGATGAATAAAAATATAGCTTCAAATGACATACCAATGGATCGAGACGAAAGAGGGGATGCCTTCCGGGGCATCCCCAAGCTTATACGCTTGAGTGTTCCTAGAATATTACTTTGGGGTGCCTTGGGCATCCCCAAGCTTAGGTTCTTGCCACTCCTTATTCCTTCATCCATCGTGATAGCACCCAAAACTTGAAAACTTCAGCACGCAAAACTCAACAGAAACCTTCGTGAGATCCGTTAGTATAGAAAACATATCAAATACTTTAGGTACTGTTATAAATTGATTCTTATTTTATTATTGCATAAGGTACTGTATTATAACTTCTCCATGGCTTATACCCCCCGATACAATCCATAGCATCATCAAAACAAGCAAACTATGCAAGCAAAAAATAGAATCTGTCTAAAACAGAACAGTCTGTAAAGATCTGTAGAGAACCTATACTTCTGTAACTCCAAAAATTCTGAAAAATTAGGAAAACATGGGAAATTTGTATAGAAATACTGTGTAAAATATTCAGATCAAAAATACATTCTAGTAAAATTAGAGAAATTCTGCACTGGACGCCAAAGTTTCTGTTTTTGCACCGTATCAATTCTACTCATCATGCAAGTCATCCCAAAGGCTTTACTTGGCACAAACACCAATTTAAACATAAAAACACAATCATTACAGAGGCAATAATCATGTTATCAAAAAAACATAAAGTCAAAAAGCAATAATAATAAGATAACTATTGGGTTATCTCCCAACTAGTGCTATTGTTTCATGCCCCTAGCTAGGCGTAATGCCACTGGTGCAGGGACGTGCTATACAAACGGGTTTTAACCCTTTCCAAGACGTAGTTTTAAACCGTCGCCTTGCCTATGTGGGCGATAGGGGGGTCCATCCCACATGACACAGAAAAATCGTCGTCGATGGTAGCCAACGAACGCAAACGTTTGGCAAAACTAAGCGTATGGGATGTCCACATCTATCACAAACGAGAGTCACCGGTCAACCGTTTGAGATATGGCATCCTTCCCATACGACCCATCCTTGAAACTCGTGTGAGATCACACTAACATTGCATGCGCTATTCTGTAGCGCACCATTTACGATGTGTGCCGAATCGCAAACAATTCATAATTGCAAAGCGTGTATGATAAGGAGACAATCAAACATATTTTGTCCTACCGCGTCGTTTGCGATATACCAAGATTCCCAAACACTCCAACAGTCATACTCGTGTTGGATGCATACGACATAACAAACAGTAAAACATTATAAATCGTGTATGATAATGAGACTGTCACAAAACATTTAGGTTTGCTTAACTGTTTCTGATATTGTCTAACATCACACACGGTTTGCAGACGTCAATTGTGTGCATTGTCGCACACGGTTTCTCTCTCTCTGAAACGTGTCGAATCATGAGGTATATCACACACGTTTTGCTTTACAAACCGTGTGTGGTGTAATGACATGCAGAGCTTATTTTTCCGCTATTTTAATCGCCAAAATTTAAAATTCTACAAGATTTGAATTTGATAGTAGGCTATAACATTTTTCATATCCATCTTATATAGACATAGGTTCAACAACCAATGCATTATTCAATTCACAGGTACATATGTTCAAGAATTACATCAAGAAATAATAACTACATTACGACCAGATAAATAATGATGAACCATGGTTGCATACTTGTATTAAATATGGTAAAGGAAGAGGCAAAAGACACTCTGGTAGCTGTACAAGGTGAAGCAAAATGCCCATATTGTGTCCTCCTCCATGCAGAATGCACGGACGACTCTAGGCCAGCCCCTTGTGATGGCGGACCGCCCATCATTCTCTGTCTTGATGAGGACATCTAGGTACTCATCGGGGCCTGGTAGATATACTTTAACGTTTGTACGTCCGCCAATCATGTAGTTTGAGAGGTAATCCTTAGTAAACTTCTTTGAGAACCACTACAAACAAAATAGATTCAGACATTGTAAATTTGTAAGCTAACAACTCATTATGGACAGTAAAAACAAGGGTACAAAGTTCATAGTTACCATCCTGCAGGTCACTGTTGTCTTGGATAAGGTGTAAAGAAATAGTTTAATTGCCATATTTTGTCCCATTTTTAACAACCTTTATAAGTTTCCTCACTTGATGCTGGTTCATGAATATCTCATTGCCCCATATGCAAAAGGGTCAACACGCGGATCTTTACCAGTGACATATGTACCTACAAGCAACAAGTTAGTATTAGAAGGTAAACTAAAATTACACAATGACGTAGTACAGTATTCCTTGTCCCAGTATATAAGATCTTATTACATCCAAAATATTCTTCGTCGTGCTCGCGCATTATCAGGTCCATGCGCTGCATCTTGACCCTGGTTCCATCGTCCTCCTTTCCGCTTTTGCGTTCTTGTGTGAGGCCTTTGTTGGCATTTCCCCTTCTGTGGCTCTGCTTTGCCACTTCTTCTCCCTACAGATGAACCCCGGAGGGCATTGCTCGGGATGCGTGTCCTTGCGAGCTGTCGACGCGACAGCCGGTGGGGCCCTCGACGCCCGGCTTTCCCCGAACGCAGAGGGCTTCCGGAGGTAGTGGGTGTACTTCGATGCTGCTATGCCCAGCCCCCTGCTCCAAATCCCGGCGGTCCCTGCTGAGCCGGGCCCTGGGTGGGGGCATGAGGAGCTTGACGACCCGCGGCTCACGCAGGTTTCGGCCAGGCTGGCCGACTTGAAGGAGGCGGGGGTGACGATGGCGATGGTGGTGCGGGAGTTCACCCGCCGACGAATTGCTCCTCTTCAACGCCACTCTCGCCCAATGTGGACCTTCTTGGGCCCTCGCGATGCCATGAGGCTCCAGGTCCCCCCTCTTCCTTCCAGCACGCTGCGCGAACTGCTCCGTCTTCTGACCGGTGGGCAACAGGGCGAGCTTCCCCGAGATGGGCTCCCTCTGTACAATCACCGGGACGGGGAAGCCTTCGCCCAACAGATGCCACGCTTCGACGAGTGGGGATTACTTCCTCAGGAGGGAGCGGGTCCCCGGGCCAATCCCCTCATGAGGACCTCAGACCCTGGGGGTCCTGAGGCCGAGGCCCCCTGCTCGGCCGCGGAGGGGCGCCCTGTGTCGCCCGTCTCCCGGGCACCTGCCATGGCCCTGCCTGGGGGTGAGGGCAACACCCCGCTGGTGATGACGGCCGCCGCCTCTGCTACAAAGTGCCTCGCGCCAGATGCCGACGAGCCGTCCTCAGGCCCCCGCACTCGCCGGAAGAGGAGGGGACCCGGGGGCAGTAGCAGCTCAGCGCTATGGGTGTCGATGAAGAGGAAATGGATCGCCGTGGATGAGTAAGTGTCTGAGTCCCCTTACTCTTCTCCTGATGTGCACCTTCTAAGTCTCTGCTCCACAGGTCTCCTCCTGATGAAGAGAGAGATGCGCCGCCACCGCCACCTCCCGAGGTCACCGGGCCCGTGGTGGCCTTGCACCCCGCGGGTCAGGCGACCCCGCGCGGAGGGGCATTTGTGCCCGAGAGGCCCTTGGGGGTCTTGAGAGCAGGCTTCCTGCGTTCTTCTCCATGCGCGGCCTTCAGCTTGCAGGGGCGGGGCCGTTTCCTCCGTGGACGATCTTTTCTGAGAGCCAGGCGCCCCGTGTGTTGAGGCCTTCCTCGAGCAAAGATGCGGGTTCCCACGGGGCGCACCTTCCATCCGGAGGGGAGGGCGAGGAGCCCCAGCCCCCGGGCTCGCGTCGGGGTCGTGCGGCCCTTCGCACGCCTTCCCTGCTGGCCCAGGGGAAGGTGAAAGCCCTGGCCGGGCGCTCGAATTCGCGTGTGGCCGCAGCGCCACACGACGCGGTCTCCTCCAAACCACAGCAAATGCGTTGGGGCTCCTGGGAGTTGAGCTCGTCGACACCGACACTCGCCTCGAAGCGGAGCGCCAGCGCCTAGCGCGAGAATGGCACCGGCTTGGGGTCGCCGTCAAACTCGGCCGCCTGCAGCGCGAGCGCGCTCACGCAGACGCCGAGGGGTCCCTTGCTGCGGCGAGGGAGGCCCGCGATCGCGCCCTCGCGGAGGCCCAAGCCGCAGACAGCCGGTGCAAGGCCGCGGAGAAGCGCTTGGAGGAGCGTCGAGCCTTCAATGCCGCCCTTGAAAGGCAAGTCCAGGTGCACAGGGCTGCGCTTGATGCCCTGGCGGTCGAGCCACCCACAGGCAGTGCGGGGCCCCGCATACCTGAAGACACGCTGACGCTGGAAGCGCCAGAGCAGAGTCTGGAGCGCGAGAGGCTGGAGGTGAGGGAGCATCAGGTGTCCATCGCCGAGGACTCCCTCGCCGTTCGGGAGGCGAAGGTCCAGGGGGAGATCAGCGACAAGGTGGCGGAGGTTCGGCGCGCCCTCACCAAGGATTATCACGCGAAGTTGAAGCTCTAGGAGTTCAGTTTCTACAGGCGACGCGACGACCTAAAAAGCGAGGCCGGCGACCTCAGGAAAAGGTTAGTCCTGGCGGAGCGACGCGAGAAGGCCGCGATGGACGCCCAGGCTGCCGCCGAGGCCGAGCTGTCTTTCCTTTATAAGCAGGTAAAGGGCATTACTTCCCTTGCGGAGAAGGTTTCAGATGAGGCGGACCGTGCTCCAAGATGTTCTAGTCCCTCGAGAAGAGGACCCACCGGGCCTTGGGCAACATCTGCGGCGAGAGCGTCTCGAGCCCATTCGGCCCTGATGATGCTGGGTACCTGGGCTTCTTTACCAGGGTCGTGGAGTGTCTTGAGGGGGGTGCGGAGAAGATCCGCGAACTCGTGGAGGAGAAACGCCGCGACCTCCTCGCGCGGGCGGCTTCACGCGTCTTCAGCCATCTCCTTCGCCTCGACCCGCACTTCGACTTCGAGGTTGTGCTCGCCCCCATGCCCGAAGTGATCCAAGGCGCCCTTGCCGAGTGGCTGGAGGACCATGTGGAGGACTTGATCGCGGGGTTTTCTTCTACTGACTGGGAGGGCCAGCTTGAGGTCGAGGAGCGCGAGTCCGGCGATGGTGGCGATTATGAGGGCGACGACTGCGGCATGTCTCCGTAGGTAGTCTTCGTGTTTACCTGTCAGGGTTATGAATGTGGCCCCGCGGCGATATGAATGTATTTTGGAGAGGCTTTTTCATGATGCTCCCGCATGACGTAATAGGTAGCATTGTACTCCTTTGCGCCAAGAGTCCCTGCCGATTCGGTCGAGCGTGTCACGCGAGGGTTCGAACGCCAAGGCCTTGGCAAGGTGTGCGTGGGAACGCGCCCACCGTGTCCAGCCCCTGCTCGCGGGACACGCGAGGGAGAAAGATAGCCGGCAGCTACCGAGCCTCTTAAAGAAAGCAAGACGCAAAATGGAAAATGTTATCAGAAGAGAATGCCCCTCCCCCCTTCCTGAAGAAAACCGCAAGAACTCCAAATTTCATTCCAAAAGGTGGCAAATTCGAATACAAAAAAGGGGGCAAAGAGCTGCCGTGTCCGGCACCTAGGCTAGTCTTCGTCTTCCCCCCGGCGCGGAGCGTAGGGCTTCCACTAGGCGTGGGCATACTCATTGGAGGACCGTGTCGTCCTCCAGCGCTGAGCATGGGGCTTCCACTTGGGCATGGGTGGGAACCCCTCCGCGTCCTCAGGGGGCTCCGGGCGTATACAGCCCACTCATTATTATGTGAGAGTGTCACGGGTTGAGCTCGGGGGCGCGCAGGGGGCTCCATGCCTCCGGGACACGGAGCCCACTTCCTGCCCCCAAGCATGATGCGGCGAAGTGGGGTTGGCTCCGAACGGGCCCTCGGGCGCGGGGGGAGCCCCTAACGCTCTCCGCAGGGAGGACCCAGTTCGGAACGGAGCCTCAGGCCCTCGAAAGCCCAGAGGCGAATGTCGTCGCTGCAGTGGCGCCGCGGCTCCTCGCGATGCGGACAAGGCTCGGCGCGGGCCCCTTCCAACAAGCGTGAGGCTGGCGCTCGGGTCGGTGCCCCAGTGCGCCTCACTGGGGTGCCCGGGAGCCTCGTACGGACACTCAACCCTCTGCCCCCGGGCGGACCGGACCGGGCCTGGGGACATGGGTGAGTACCTGATCTTCTGCCGCTAGACGGGCGAGGCCCGACCCAGAGACATGGGCGTGTGTTCCACCCTCCGTCTCTGGGCAGACGACGCCAGTCCCGGAGACATGGGCGTGTGTTCCACCCGCCGTCTCCAGGCAGGGAGCGCCTGGCCTGGGGACATGGGCGTGTGTTCCACCCTCCGTCTCCAGGCCTGGAGTGCCTGGCCTGGGGACATGGGCATGTGTTCCACCCTCCATCCCCAGGCAGGTGATGCCCGGTCCGGGGACACAGGCGTCTGCTCAGGGTAGCTCCCCACCAGCGGGCGTGCCTCATGAAGCTGCCAATGCCAGGCACCCTCGCAAGGCCGACCCCACCAGCCGCCCTCCCGAGGCCACCCGTGCCAGCCCCGATGAATTGTTGTGTAGTTCCTTGGACCCGCAGCCTCCAAGATAACTGCTTGTTGAAGCTTAAAGCTGTGTATTCATTGACTGAACAACTATATGCTGGAAGCCACTGCACAATCAAGGTTGTTATGGGGAACAAAGAGACGGTGAAGCTCATTAAAGATGTACTAAGATGCCTCTCGACGATCCCAAAACAGATTGAAGAATTAAAGAGATCAGCCGCCCGAGCCGGTGCAACGTCTTCGTTAAGTCGGGCCTTAACTTACTCAGAAGAGCTTGATCCGGTAGAAATGGCCAAAGGTTTTCCTGAGTTCAAAGACGACGGGTCAGCATTCACCGATGGTGACTATGCTAAGTGTGTGAAGGCGGCTCGAGTGTTAGCCACCCAACTTGTTGCCAAAATGGAGTTGAAAAACTATCAGCCGGCTTATGATGCTAACAACTCGCGAGTTCGACCACCCTTCTTTGTACCGGTGGACCTGACTCCTCAACATCGTAAGCACATCTTCGCCCCTGATGTAGATCTGTCCCTCATCTCGAATGAAGAAGCTGTATTCCAGGCTTGAACCAATTGCAAGTGGGATTTGGACAACCTTCAGATCGAAGACCCAGAAGTCCCAGCGGAGGATGACCCGGAGGCGGCTCAAGCTGGAGGTCAACCAGAGGTTAACCCGGATGGTACAGGGGCCGGGTTGTAAAAAACTTTGATTCAACTATCTGGGCTTAATGGCGCCTTGTAATATTCCTAAGTCGTTAGTTGTTTGGCTGTGCCGTGCCTTCGCGCACGTTTCAAACTTTGCTCTTGTCTTGTCGATGATGGATTTGTAATGAGCCTTATTAACTCGCCTTTTATCCTTTTGCTTAAGAATCATATAGTCTGTGACTTTGAGTGATTCTGCTGACCCGGCTCAATGAGCCTTTGATGGAATCAATATGGGTGGGTCTTTATTAGCCGGCCTTCTGAAATCTTTCCACAATTGTAGAATCTTAACTTGAACTGGTCATTATATGATCACAACTTTCGTAACCCGGGCACTCTTTTATGGGCCGGTAGTAAGAATAATATTGTACCTGAAAAGGTTATAATGTAATAAAAATATATATTGTAATAACATATAAAACTATGAATAAGCCGACTCAGTGAGACTCGGTAAAGATACTAGCTTTCGAGGCTCAAGTCTTGCTTCAATGAAGCGGGTATGATAACCCATGGTTTATCCTAGCTTTCTGTAAGCCGGCTCTCACGTGACACAAGTTGGTGTTTTAACCTTGATAAGTTCAGGGTCAAAAGCGGATTGACTTGTCAAGAGTACACGGGGTCACCTGGTCAGAGTCGCATCAAGCATACAGGCAGGTTTAACCATATGTTGTGGCGTCTTTTGCCGGGTCAAGAGGGTGAGAAAGCTAAGAGTTGGAAGCCCCCAGGTGACCTATGTTTCAAAAAATAAAGACTCATGCTCAATTTGTAGGCTGAAACGACGGAGACCCTGAGTTTCGGGGGTGCCGGCTTTATTATATTTGAACATCAAGAAGTATGTACAGAATTTGCAAGGGGGGTTACAAAAAGGAAAGGGAGCCGGTGGCTCTAAGTATAATAAGGCCGCAGGTGAGCAATGTTCTAGGACCGGGCCGTCTCTTCTTCAGAAGTGTAGGACTCTGGTCGCAAGTCTATCAGGTAATATGAACCATTATTGAGGTTTCTGCTGATGACGAAAGGACCCTCCCAAGGCGGGAAAAGCTTGTGCATCCCTGTTTGATCTCTAATCAGACGGAGCACTAAGTCGCCCTCTTGAAAGGTGCGGCTTTTGACTCTACGGCTATGATAGCGACGTAAGTCTTGTTGATATATAGCTGACCTAGCCGCTGCTAAGTCACGTTCCTCTTCCAAAGCATCTAAGGAATCTTGACGTGCTTGTTCATTGTCGGCTTCAACATAAGCAGTGACTCGAGGCGAGTCATGGCGGATATCACTTGGTAAAACCGCCTCAGCTCCGTAAACAAGGAAAAAAGGTGTGTATCCAATGGATCTGTTCGGAGTTGTTCTGATACTCCAAAGCACTAAGGGGACTTCCTCAACCCAACAGCCTGGAGTACGTTGCAATGGAACCATGAGCCGAGGTTTGATCCCTCTTAAAATCTCTTGATTAGCTCATTCAGCCTGCCCATTGGACTGTGGATGTGCCACCGTGGCCAAGTCAAGCCGGATATGCTCACGCTGACAAAACTGTTCCATAGCTCCTTTGGATAGATTGGTACCATTGTCAGTAATAATGCTATGAGGGTAACCAAAACGGATGATCAACTTTTTCAAAGATTTGACCGTTGTCTCTGCGTCACAGTTGCTGACAGGTTCTGCTTCAACCCACTTGGTGAATTTATCAACCGCCATCAAGTGGTGGGTCTTCTTGTCAGAGGACGGCTTGAACGGTCCAAGCATGTCAAGCCCCGAGACCGCAAACGTCCAGGTAATTGGGATCATACGCAATTCTTGAGCCGGCACATGGGCTTGTCGGCCAAACTTTTGACACCCATCGCACTTGCGCACAATGTCTTCTGCATCTGCGTGAGCGGTCAACCAGTAAAACCCATGACGAAAAGCTTTTGCCACCAGGGACCGTGAACTGGCATGGTGTCCACAATCACCGGCATGAATCTCATTGAGAATCTCCTGGCCTTCCTCAAGGGAAACACAACGCTGGAACACGCCAGTGCTGCTTCGCCGATGTAACTCGCGATGGATGATAGTCATTGATTTGGACCGCCGAACTATCTGTCGAGCGATGGTTTCCTCAGCTAGGAGCTCACCTTGAGTTAGATAATCCAAATATGGTACGGTTCAATCAGGAATAGCATGAAGAGCTGCCACTAAGTGTGCCTCCGGGTCAGGGATAGCTAAGTCCTCCTCTAATGGTAATTTGACCGAAGGATTATGAAGAACGTCCAAAAAGACGTTAGGGGGGACCGGCTTCCGCTGAGAATAGAGTCGTGACAGGGCATCGGCCGCCTCATTGAGCCGGCGATCTATATGATCGACTTGATAGCCTTGAAAATAACCCGCCACATCGGTGACTGCCCGCCGGTAAGCCGCCATCAAGGGGTCCTTGGAATCCCAAGTCCCTAAAACTTGCTGAGCTACCAAATCTGAGTCGCCAAGACACCTGACCCGGCTAAGATTCATCTCTTTAGCCATTCCGATTCCATCTAGGAGGGCGTCATACTTAGCTGCATTGTTAGTGCAAGGAAACATGAGCCGTAAAACATAACAAAATTTGTCACCTCGTGGAGAAGACAATATAACTCCAGCCCCCGAGCCTTCCAATTTCCTAGACCCGTCAAAGTGTATAGTCCAGTACGTGCTATCTGGCCTACCTTCTGGAATTTGCATCTCTGTCCAATCATTAATGAAATCCACAGGTGCTTGAGATTTGATGGCGGTTCTTGGCACATATTTCACATGGTGGGGTCCAAGCTCTATTGCCCACTTGGCGATTCGGCCAGTGGCCTCTCGTTTTTGTATGATATCGCAAGGGGTGCTGAGCTGACCAAAGTAATTGGATGCTCCTGAAAATAGTGCTTCAACTTCTGGCTTGCCATAAAAACTAGAAAGACTAGGTTTTGCCAATGCGGATACCGTTGCTTGGACAAGGTCAAGACCTCGCTGACGAAATAAACCGGCCTCTGAACCGGATACTCCTTCCCCGCCTCCTTTCGCTCAACAACGACTGTGACACTTACCGCCTTAGAATTGGCAGCAATGTACAGGAGCATGGGATCTTTGTCGGTTGGGGCAGCGAAAATGGGTTGCTTAACTAGCTGTTTCTTGAGGGCTTCAAAAGCTTCATTAGCTGCATCAGTCCAGACGAAGTTGTCTGTCTTCTTCAACAATTGATAAAGAGGGACAGCCTTCTCTCCAAGGCGGCTTATAAAGTGGCTCAGTGCCGCAATATGGCCAACCATGCGCTGGACCTGATTTATATTTGCCGGCTTACCAAGCGAAGTCACCGTCTTGATTTTGTCCGGGTTTGCCTCGATGCCTCGCTCAGAAACCAGGAATCCCAAGAGCTTGCCTGCAGGAACACCAAAGAGACACTTTGCTGGGTTAAGTTTCAACTGGTACACTCGAAGATTATCAAACGTCTCCTTGAGGTCATCCAAGAGCGTCTCCTTCTTCTGAGATTTCACCATGATGTCATCGACGTAAGCATGAACATTGCGCCCAATCTGTGGGTGAAGGCAATTCTGAATACATCGTTGGTATGTCGCCCCTGTGCTCTTGAGCCCAAAAGGCATGGAGACATAGAAAAAAGCACCAAAAGGAGTTATGAAAGCCATCTTCTCTTGATCGTCAACAGCCATCTTGACCTGGTGATAACCGGAGTATGTGTCCAGAAAATATAACAGGGCCGAGCCATGAAACGAGCATAAGCCGCCCGCCCGAAAAGGGCATGATAAGGGCTCTTAATCTTAACCACCTCAAAGGTTAAGGACTCGCATCAGTAGTTGAATTCATCATCGAAAGCAACGTCTAACTTAATCCGCCCAAATTGGGTATGCAGACTTCCCAGGTACAATACCATGAAAAACCATAGTTGAAGGTTGCAACCTGCTTTCAGCAAGGTTCATCCGTCGAAAAGTATCGTAATACAGGATGTTGATGCTACTCCCACCATCCATGAGAACCTTTGTCAAGGTATAACCACCAACCTGTGGCGCCACCACCAAAGCAAGGCCACCCGGGTTATCAACCTGCAGGGGATGATCCTCCCGTCTCCAAGTGATCGGCTGCTCGGACTAGTTTAAGTATCTTGGGACTGCCGGCTCAACCAAGTTAACGGCCCTTTGCTTCTGTTCGCGATCCTTTTTGCAAGTGCTAGTGGTAAAGACATGGTATTGCCCACTGCTCAATTGCTTGGGATTGCTTTGAAAACCAGTTTGATTGTTATGCTGCTGATTGCCTTGGCCGGAGCGCTGCCCATTGCCATTGATCCCTGGATGCTGAAAACCTCCTCCTGAGCCGCCTTGGCCAGGAAAACTTGATCCCGCAAATCCGCCTAACGAACCTCCGTGTGAGCCGCCTTGACCAAGCTGAGCCGGATGTCCACCACCATTGCCTTCTTGGTGATTCTGGAAAGCCTGGTTGCGGAACACCTACATGATATAATAGTTTTCCCATGAATGTGTGGCCGGATTATCCAGGGTATTGTGTTTGGGACAAGGCGCCTTGAGAGCCTCCTCATAATTGCCCGGTTTGATCCCGTTGTAAGCTCCTCCCGGGCGGTTGTTGCGGCGCTGGTTCTTGAAAAAAGTGTTGGTATTAGCAACGAACTCTGACCCGCCATCGTGCTGTTTCCGCTTACTGTTATTGCTTTGTCCTCCCAAGTTCCCGTTGTTTCCATGGTTTTGCTGACCCTTGCTAGTGTCGCCCTTCTTGTTCTTGCCACTTTTGTCCTTGTCCGAGTCGGGATCTTTCGTGCTGTCGGACTCGGCATACCTGGTAAGAACGTCCATCAAGTCGCCCATATCTTGCACCTTCCGCTTGAGACGGCCAAGCTTTTGGACCAACGGCTGAAAGTGATAGTTTTTCTCCAAGATTAGGATGGCTTGAGCCGTCGTGATGCTATCCGATGAGTGGATGATTTCGGCGACCCGACAAGTCCAATGATGAGCCGACTCGTCGCCGCGTTGGGCACAATGCTCAAGATCCACGATCATCATTGTTCGTTTGCACATTCCCTGGAAGTTCTTGATAAACCGCTCCTTCAGCTCTGCCCAAGTGTTGATGGAATTGGGTGGTAAGTTCTTCAGCCAAGTTCGAGCCGGTCCTTCCAGCATCATGGTCAGATACTTCACGCACACGGCATCGCTGATGTCGAGCATGTCCATGGCCTACTCGTAACTCTCGATCCATGCTGTCGGCTCAAGGTCCGCTGTGTAGTTTGGTAGCTTATGAGGCCCCTTGAAGTCCTTGGGCATACTCTCGGCACGAAGCGCCGGGGATAAGCAAGGGATTCCAATCGTCCTACTGTTCACCCCAGCCCCCGTAGCCGTCAGTTGAGGATGAAACTGCTGAGTTGCCCATGTTGCCGCCGCTTCCGCCTCTGCCTGTCGCGCAACCCTGGCTGCATCGACAACCACCTGGGCGTCTGACAGCACAGGCCGGGTCCTGAGGCTGCTGCATGCGTCCACGGCTAGAAACAGTTGGAGACTCCACATGGAGACTCTTGCTGCGGCTGGCATACGGGGTGGAGTGCATCCGATCATGACTATAAGAATATTGCGCTTGCTGCACCACCGCTGTTTTTAACATCTCTATGGCGTTCCTGGCCTCAATCTCGACGGGGGTGTTCCCATGGATGGTAAGCGCCTCCAGATTGCGAGTCACCACCAGGACATTATCAACGGGGTTGGAGAAGTGACCTTGCGGCATCTGGAACCGTGGTGGTGAACGCTGAGCCGGCGATGGTTGAGCCGGATCCGTTTGCCGGGCCGTTTGACTAGGGGATCCTGACGCGCTCGCTCTGCCCCCGGTGTTTGATGCGGAGTGGGGAACAAACAGTTCGGCTTGATATCCAATGCCAGGCGACTCTGGTGTCTCCTCTGGTGAACTGCCTCCATGGCATCTCGACGAAGCCCTAACTGCCAAGCCTCGGCCTTCAGACGCTCCAACTCGTCATGGATACGAGCTGCTATTTCTGCCATCCGGGTGTTTTTTGCATCAATTTCCCTCTGCACCTGGGTCATCTGCTCGCGGAGTTCTACTAACTCCGTGTTGCGTTCCTCTTGGTTTTCTGCAGTGACGGGTGTTTCTACCAGCTTCGCCATCTCGGCCATTAGATCTATCATGGCCTGAGCCGGTGCTTTGACCGATCCGCCAGAGCCGCCAGCTGCACCTGCTGACGACGGGTCTTGAGCCGCCGTTGTTCCTGCCATGTAGACAGTGACCTGACGAGGCGGCTCATGTGACTCCCTAGGAGCTTTCGCTTCCATAGAGCCCCCAAATTTCCATTGTAAAGAGGAAAGATTGATTCGGTGTCTCCCATGGAAGATTCGCCATCAGAATTGGCGAGGGTGTCCCTGCTAACCACCGGCTCATCCCAGAGACTAACTCCTTGGGTGAAACCGACGAAGATGTGACGCCGTCCGGCTTGATGCCGGACATGTTGGGCGCACCGAGCCGGCTCAGCGAGGTTGGTGCAGATGTCTGACTCAGGCACCGACGTGCCGATTTTGCCGATGAAAACGTGGATCTTGCCGAAGGGGACCCGACATCCCTACTCGATAGAGTCGGCCTCGGGGACCTGATGTCTACTACGCAACCTTCTTCTTGTAGACTCATGTTGGGCCTCCAAGCGCAGAGTTTTGTAGGACAGTAGCAAATTTCCCTCAAGTGGATGACCTAAGGTTTATCAATCCGTGGGATGCGTAGGATGAAGATGGTCTCTCTCAAGCAACCCTGCAATCAAATAACAAAGAGTCTCTTGTGTCCCCAACACCCCCAATACAATGGTAAATTGTATAGGTGCACTAGTTCGACGAAGAGATGGTGATACAAGTGTAATATGGATGGTAGATATAGGTTTTTGTAATCTGAAAATATAAAAACAGCAAGGTAACTAATGATAAAAGTGAGCACAAACGGTATTGCAATGCTTAGAAACAAGGCCTAGGGTTCATACTTTCACTAGTGCAAGTTCTCTCAACAATACTGACATAGTTGAATCATATGTAAATCCCTCACGTGCGACAAAGAGTTCACTCCAAAGTCACAAATAGCGGAGAATAAACGAACAAATTATTGTAGGGTACGAAACCACCTCAAAGTTATCTTTTCCGATCAATCGTATGAGCTATCCCTATAAGTGTCACGAACAGCCCTAGAGTTCGTACTAAAATAACACCTTAAGATACGCATCAACCAAAACCCTAATGTCACCTAGATACTCCAATGTCACCACGAGTACCCATGGGCTTGATTATACGATATGCATCACACAATTTCAGATTCATCATGTTCAATCCAACACAAAGAACTTCAAAGAGTGCCCCAAAGTTTCTACCGGAGAGTCAAGACGATAACGTGTGCCAACCCCTATGCATAGATTCCCAAGGTCACGGAACCCGCAAGTTGATCACCAAAACATACATCAAGTGGATCAATAGAACATCCCATTGTCACCACGGATATCCCATCGCAAGACATACATCAAGTGTTCTCAAATCCTTAAAGACTCAATGCGATAAGAAAACTTCAAAGGGAAAACTCAATTCATCACAAGAATATAGAGAGGGGAAAAATCCATATGATTCATCTATATTAATAAAGCTCGCGGTACATCAAGATCGTGTCATCTCAAGAACACGAGAGAGAGAGAGAGATCAAACACATAGCTACTGGTACATACCCTCAGCCCCGAGGGTGAACTACTCCCTCCTCGTCATGGAGACCGCCGGGATGATGAAGATGGTCTCCTGTGATGGTTTCCCCCTCCGGCAGGGTGCCGGAACGGGCTCCCGATTGGTTTTTCGTGGCTCTGGAGGCTTGCGGCGGCGGAACTCCCGATCTAGGTTTCTTTTCGGAGATTTCTATATTTATAAGAGTTTTTGGCGTTGGTCCCACGTCCAGAAGGTTCCCGAGGAAGTCACAAGCCAGGGGGCGCGCCCTAGGGGGGGGGGCGCCCCCCACCCTTGTGGCTTCCTCGGCCTTCCTCTCCGGTGACTTTTCGCTCCAGTATTTTTTATATTTTCCAAAAATATTCTCCGTAAATTTTCAGCTCATTCCGAGAACTTTTATTTCTGCACAAAAACAACACCACGGTAGTTCTGCTGAAAACAGCGTCAGTCCGGGTTAGTTCTAATAAAATCATACCAAAATCATATAGAATTATTGTAAACATGGCATGAATACTTCATAAATTATAGATACGTTGGAGACGTATCAGCATCCCCAAGCTTAATTCCTGCTCGTCCTCGAGTAGGTAAATGATAAAAGAAATAATTTATGAAGTGTGAATGCTACCCAACATGTTCATCATATTCTTTTCTTCTTTGTATAGCATGGACATTTGGACTTGTAAATGATTCAAAGCAATAGTCTAGTTTTAACATAATGACTTCAATACTCAAGCATGTCAACAAGCAACCATGTCTTTCAAGATATCAACACTAAAGAAAGTTATCCCTAGCCCATCATGCTCAATCATTGATCCATTCATGAAACACACTCAAATATTAGCTATGCCCAATGCTCAAGTACGATCATAGTGCCCCCTAGTTGGTGCTTATAAGAGAAGATGGAGACTCAAAGCAAAAATAAAAAATGTATAAAGTAAATAGATAGGCCCTTCGCAGAGGGAAGTAGGGATTTGTAGAGGTGCCAGAGCTCAAAGTTTTAAATTGAGAGAGAAAAAATATTTTGGGTGGCATGCTTTTCCTGTCAACGAAAACGACAAAGTAGCTCACAATACTTTCCATGCTAGATACATTATAGGCGGTTCCCAAACAGAATAGTAAAGTTTTTACTCCCCCTCCACCAATCAATCACACTCCACGGCGAGCCGAATCCATGGGTACCATCCATACAAACAACAATCCTGGGGAAGTTTTGTTTCATTATTTTTTTGATTTGAATTTTGAGCATGGGACTGGGCATCCCAAATACCAGCCACTTTCTCGTGAATGATAGTGAATCAACACATATCGTGAGAATAACACACCTAGCATGGAAAAATATTGGATACTCCCCACCATTTCATGAGCGGTACGGGCACACAAAAGAGAAAATTTATTTTGAAAATTTAGAGATGGCACATACAAATTTGCTTGGAACGGCATGGAAATACCGCATATAGGTAGGTATGGTGGACTCATAAGGCAAAACTTGGTTTAAGGATTTTGGATGCACAAGTAGTATTTCTACTTAGTACAAATGAAGGCTAGCAAATAGATTGGGAAGCAACCAAACCAAGGAATGAAAAATCACATAAGTGAGCATTGAGTCATAACTAACAACGACTAATGCACCACAAGTAGGATGTAACTTCATTGCATAACTATTGACTTTCGTGCATGCATAGGGAATCACAAACCTTAACACCAATATTCCTACTAAGCATAATTACTCACTAACATGACTCACATATTACTATCATCATGTTTCAAAACTATTACAGGGAATCAAGTTTAATTTGTCCAATGATCTTCATGAAAGTTTTTATTATATCCTCCTTGGATATCTATCACTTTTGGGACTAGTTTCATATATTGCCATTGCTGAAGCACATGAGCATAAAGATTTCATCCCTCAAAAAGGTATAAGTGAAGCATGAGAGGAAATGACAAGCTACTCACAAAAGGTATAAGTGAAGATCAATGAGTAGTCAAACAATTAAGGAGCTATGTGAGGACTCTCTCTCCCTCAATAAATATTTTCAGATCTGAGTATTTTATTCAACAGCAAGCAAAATAAAAATAGCACTCCAAGAATAGCACGCATCATGCGAACGAATAAAAATTTAGGCTCAACATAGGCTAACCGATAATTGTTGATGAAGAGAGGTGGGATGCGTAGCATCCCCAAGCTTAGATACTTGATACTTCTTGAAATATTTACTTGGGGTGCCTTGGGCATCCCCAAGCTTGAGCTTTTGTATCTCGTTCAATCCTCTCATATCATGGTTTCACCTATTCTCAAAAACTTCATCTACACAAAACTCGAAAAGAACTCGTGAGATAGGTTAGTACACATAATAATAAATCAACTCTTTATGTACTGCCAAGACATGTTGCACAATAATTTTCAAACATCATCTACTGTTTAATATCGTTTCCACAATTTATATCTACCAATATAGGCTATGGAAACTATAGGATAAGTAGATAACAAAACTATGACAGCAATCTGTCCAAACAGAACAGTCTGTAGCAATCTATTAAACCAGTGTACTTCTGTAACTCAAAGAATTATGAAAATTTAGGACATGCTAAATAATTTATAAGATAATACTGTGTAAACATTTCAAAAACTTTCCACGTTCCAGTAAAATATGAAAATTCAAGCACTACAGCAAAAGTTTCTGTTTTTTACACAGCACACATCAAACATGCAATGCAAGCATCCTAAGGCAATTCTTGGAACTTTTTTATTGAAAACAAGATTATAAATAACACCTAACATAAAATAATGAAATATAATGATGCTCCAAGCAAAACTCATATTATGTGATGAATAAAAATATAGCTCCAAGTAAGATATACCGATAGTGTTGAAGACGAAAGAGGGGATGCCTTCCGGGGAATCCCCAAGCTTAGGCACCTGAGTCTTCCTTGGATATTACCTTGGGGGTGCCTTGGGCATCCCCTAGCTTAGGTTCTTGTCACTCCTTGTTCTCCTCATATCGGTGTCTCACCCAAAACTTGAAAACTTCAATCACACAAAACTTAACGGAACTTCATGAGATGGGTTAGTATAATAAATAGAGATAATTCACTTAGGTACTGTCAAGACAAGATTCATAATTGTTCCCACATGATACCTACTGTATTATATCATTCTCATAATTTATACCACTAAATATAAGCTATGGAAACACTAAAACAAGCAAACGATGCATGCAAAACAGAATCTGTCAAAAACAGAACAGTCTGTGAAGATCTGTAGTGTAACCATACTTCACTGTCTCTCAAAATTCTGAAAAAATAGTAAAACCTGAAGGATTTTCATATTAAGACTGTGTAAAAATTTCAGATCATTATCACGTTCCAGTGAATTTACAAAATTCTTGGACTGAGAGCAAAAGTTTCTGTTTTTGCACAGAATCAAGTCAACTGTCATCCACACTATCCCAAAGGCTTTGCTTAGCACTTTATTGAATCAAAAGCTATAAAACATGATTATGCAGTAGCTTAATCATGTGTACACACAAAAACAGTAGGTATAAATATTGGGTTGTCTCCCAACAAGCGCTTTTCTTTAATGCCTTTTAGCTAGGCATGATGATTTCAATGATGCTCACATAGGAATAATAATTGAAACATGCAAAAGAGCATCATGAATCTCATGACAAGCACATTTAAGTCTAACCCGCTTCCTATGCATAGGGATTTTGTGAGAAAACAATTTTGGGAACAAGAATCAACTAGCATAGGAAGGAAAAACAAGCATGACATCAAAACTTTCAACACATAGAGAGGAAACTTGATATTATTGCAATATGTAGAAGCATAAGATCCTCTCTCATAATAATTTTCAGTAGCATCATGAAGGAATTTCACAATATAACCAGCACATAAAGCATTCTTTTCATGATTTACAAGCATAGAAATTTTACTACTCACTACATAAGCAAATTTATTCTCATCAATAGTAGTGGGAGCAAACTCAACAAAATAACTATCATGTGAGGCATAATCCAATTGAAAATTAAAATCATGATAACAAGTTTCATGGTTATCATTATTCTTTATAGCATACATGTCATCACAATAATCATCATAAATAGGAGGCATGCTTTCATCATAATAAATTTGCTCATCAAAACTTGGGGGACTAAAAATATCATCTTCATCAAACATAGCATCCCCAAGCTTGTGGCTTTGCATATCATTAGCATCATGGATATTCAGAGAATTCATACTAACAACATTGCAATCATGCTCATCACTCAAAGATTTAGTGCCAAACATTTTAATAACTTCTTCTTCTAACACTTGGGCACAATTTTCTTTTCCATCATTTTCATGAAAGACATTAAAAAGATGAAGCATATGAGGCAACCTCAATTCCATATTTTTTTGTAGTTTTCTTTTATAGACTAAAGTAGTGATAAAAACAAGAAACTAAAAGATTCAATTGCAAGATCTAAAGATATACCTTCAAGCACTCACCTCCCCGGCAACGGCGCCAGAAAAGAGCTTGATGTCTACTACGCAACCTTCTTCTTGTAGACTCGTGTTGGGCCTCCAAGCGCAGAGTTCTGTAGGACAGTAGCAAATTTCCCTCAAGTGGATGACCTAAGGTTTATCAATCCGTGGGAGGCATAGGATGAAGATGGTCTCTCTCAAGCAACCCTGCAATCAAATAACAAAGAGTCTCTTGTGTCCCCAACACCCCCAATACAATGGTAAATTGTATAGGTGCACTAGTTCGACGAAGAGATGGTGATACAAGTGTAATATGGATGGTATATATAGGTTTTTGTAATCTGAAAATATAAAAACAGCAAGGTAACTAATGATAAAAGTGAGCACAAACGGTATTGCAATGCTTAGAAACTAGGCCTAGGGTTCATACTTTCACTAGTACAAGTTCTCTCAACAATACTGACATAGTTGAATCATATGTAAATCCCTCACGTGCGACAAAGAGTTCACTCCAAAGTCACAAATAGCGGAGAATAAACGAACAAATTATTGTAGGGTACGAAACCACCTCAAAGTTATCTTTTCCGATCAATCGTATGAGCTATCCCTATAAGTGTCACGAACAGCCCTAGAGTTCGTACTAAAATAACACCTTAAGATACACATCAACCAAAATCCTAATGTCACCTAGATACTCCAATGTCACCACGAGTACCCATGGGCTTGATTATACGATATGCATCACACAATTTCAGATTCATCATGTTCAATCCAACACAAAGAACTTCAAAGAGTGCCCCAAAGTTTCTACCGGAGAGTCAAGACGATAACGTGTGCCAACCCCTATGCATAGATTCCCAAGGTCACGGAACCCGCAAGTTGATCACCAAAACATACATCAAGTGGATCAATAGAACATCCCACTGTCACCACGGATATCCCATCGCAAGACATACATCAAGTGTTCTCAAATCCTTAAAGACTCAATCCGATAAGAAAACTTCAAAGGGAAACCTCAATTCATCACAAGATAGAGAGGGGAAAACTCCATATGATTCATCTATATTAATAAAGCTCGCGGTACATCAAGATCGTGTCATCTCAAGAACACGAGAGAGAGAGATCAAACACATAGCTACTGGTACATACCCTCAGCCCCGAGGGTGAACTACTCCCTCCTCGTCACGGAGACCGCCGGGATGATGAAGATGGCCTCCGGTGATGGTTTCCCCCTCCGGCAGGGTGCCGGAACGGGCTCCCGATTGGTTTTTCGTGGCTCTGGAGGCTTGCGGCGGCGGAACTCCCGATCTAGGTTTCTTTTCGGAGATTTCTATATTTATAAGAGTTTTTGGCGTTGGTCCCACGTCCAGAAGGTTCCCGAGGAAGTCACAAGCCAGGGGGCGCGCCTTAGGGGGTGGGGCGCCCCCCACCCTTGTGGCTTCCTCGGCCTTCCTCTCCGGTGACTTTTCGCTCCAGTATTTTTTATATTTTCCAAAAATATTCTCCGTAAATTTTCAGCTCATTCCGAGAACTTTTATTTCTGCACAAAAACAACACCATGGTAGTTCTGCTGAAAACAGCGTCAGTCCGGGGTTAGTTCTAATAAAATCATACCAAAATCATATAGAATTATTGTAAACATGGCATGAATACTTCATAAATTATAGATACGTTGGAGACGTATCAGGCCCCAGCCTGCATCGTCGATGTAGAGCTTGCCGCGGCGACTTTTGGTCATATGACCAACCGCGAATCTCCCGAACCCTGGAAGGGCTCCCTTTGAGAACTCAACTCCACCGGGCGAGAGCCCCACGGTGGGCGCCAACGGTCGTGGTTTTGTCACGACAGATGTTCACTTAGGAGAACTTGAGTGTGAGGCCATCGCCGCTAGGTGGCGACTCAGAGGGGTTGATCGGGCACGGGAGACGATTTTACCCAGGTCCGCCCCTCCGATGGAGGTAATAGCCTACGTCCTGCTTTGTGTCTATATTGATGATGATCTCGATTACAAGGGTGCGGAATCGCTAACCTAGCTTTCAAGGGTCTGTAACTTAAGTCTTCTGGCCCTAGGGGCTCGCCTTTATATACATGTCCACACCCTGGGCTTTACAAGAGTCCGAGTCGTGCTATGACTCGTGACCTACTATGTCTCTAACTTGCCTTGCCTCTCAAGCAAGGAAACTCCAGGCGTCTTCTGCCTCTCGGGCCTTGAGTCGTCATCTTCATGTGTTGGGCCGCCATCCAGCTTACACGGTAAGCCGCCTTGCCTGCTGTCGTCTTGACCATCACGGCCCGCCTTGAGTATGACACTTAAGCCACCAACATGTGACCCGGCCCAATGGGGCGGGTTATATCGCGGGGTTATATCCCCGACAGGAGGCAACCCAATAGTTACCTTTAAATTTTTTCTTTAAACTTTCTGTTTATTATTGGTAACATGATTATTGACTCTCTAATGATTATGTTTTTTTGTTTAAATTTGTGTTTGTGCCAAGTAAAGCCTTTGGGATGACTCACAAGATGAGTAGAATCGGTGCTGAAACAAAACAGAAACTTTTGACTCCAGTACAGGAATTGTCATTTTTCGCTGGAGCGTGATAATGATCTGAAATTTTTACACGGTGTTTCTATACAAATTTTAGAGGCTGTCCTTATTTTGCAGAAGTTTTAGAGTTACACAAGTATAGGTTCTCTACAGATTTCTACAGACTGTTCTGTTTTACACAGATTCTTTTTTTGCTTGCATAGTTGCTTGTTTTGATTATGCTATGGATTGTATCGGGGGGGGGGGGGGGGGTATAAGCCATGGAGAATTTAGAATACAGTACCTATTATGCAATTATGAACGAAGAATCAATTTATAACAGTACCTAAAGTATGCAATATGTTTCTTATACTAACGGATCTCATGAAGTTTTGTTGAGTTTTGTGTGATTGAAGTTTTCAAGTTTTGGGTGTTATCGTGATGGATTACGGAATAAAGAGTAGCAAGAGCCTAAGCTTGGGGATGCCCAAGGCACCCCAAGGTAATATTTTAAAGGAGGCTCAAGCGTCTAAGCTTGGGGATGCCCCGTAAGGCATCTCCTCTTTCGTCTCAATCCATCGGTATGTCACTTGAAGCTATATTTTTATTCGTCACATGATATGAATTTTGCTTGGAGCGTCGTTTGCTTTTGTTTTCTTTTACTTCCAGTTTGCCACAATCATTGTTTGCTGGATACACCTATTTAAGAGAGACACACCTTCATCATAATTTGTTAGAATACTCTATGTGCCTCAATTATATCTTTTGAGCTTAGCAGTTGCTTTAGTACTTCACTTATATCTTTTTGAGCACGGTGGCGTGTAGATTTTATAGAAATGATTTCACTCTCGTTCTTCACTTATATTTGTTTGAGAGTTAATAAATAGTGACGGTAATTTGCATGGGTCATAGGACTAGTCCAAAAATATTAGGTATTCAATGAGTGATAATCAAACCATCATGTAGCACATATAGAGAAATTGTGTCAATGATATTGATGTGGTAATATGAAATATGTGTGAGTTCATAATTATTGACCCATAGAAGTGTCTATATTAAGAGAGGCTGACCTTTTTGTTCATCTAAAAATTAAAGAGGCATGGTTATGATGTGTGAGCATTTCTATTCCTCGTTGAAATCCTAGTGTTGTTTCGGGTCGGAAGCGCGCGATGGTTAACTCATACCAACCTCTTCCCCCGGGACATGCGAGTAGTACTTTGATTTATGATAAAACTAATAAAACTTTACAATAAGTATATGAGTTCTGTATGACTAATGTGAAACCATGGACATACGCAATCTCACCTTCTCATATTTGCTAGCCTCTTCGGTACCGTGCATTGCCCATTCTCACCTCGAGGATAGGTGCAACTTTCGCCGGTGCATCCAAACCCCATGACATGATACGCTCTGTTGCACATAAGCCTTATTAGATCTTCCTCAAAACAGCCACCATACCTACCTATCATGGCATTTCCATAGTCATTCCGAGATATATTGCCATGCAAATTCCATCGTCACTTCACATGACTAGTTTGTTCATCATCATATTGCTTTGCATGATCATATAGAGCTGACATAGTATTTGTGGCAAAGGCACCATTCATCATATTTTTGATACATGTCATGCTAGATCATTGCACATCCTGGTACACTGCCAGACACATTCATACAAAGTCATATCTTCATATCAGTTCTCCATATCGAGTTGTAAGTAAATAAAAGTGTGATGATCATCATTATTAAAGCATTGTCCCGGTGACGAAAGAATGATGGAGACTATGATTCTCCCACAAGTCGAGATGAGACTCCGGATGAAAAATAAAGATGGGGGAGGCCAAATGAGCCGACCATTCAAAAAATGAGAGAAAATGAGAGAAGGGACTTTGCTACTATCTTTTACCACACTTGTGCCTCAAAGTGGCACTATGCTCCTCATGCAGAGAGTCACATGATATATCATTTTCATATGCTAGTGGGAATTACCTATTCATTATTACAAACTTGGCTTGTATAATCCTATGACGGGCTTCCTCAAATGCCCAAGGACTTCATGAGCAAGCAAGTTGGATGCACACCCCACTTAGCTTCATTTGAGCTTTCATACACTTATAGCTCTAGTGCATCATTTGCATGGCAATCCCTACTCCTTGCATTGACATCTATCGATGGGCATCTCCATAGCCCGTTGGTACGCCTAGTTGATGTGAGACTACCTTCTCCACTTGTTACCCCTTTGATATCTATCACCATACTCTATTCCACCTAAATGCTATGTCCAATGGCTCATGCTCATGTATTGCGTGAAGTATAAAAAGTTGATTCATATTGAAAAAGTACGATCCAATTGCCTGACTTGGACACCATGGTGCTTGACATTTGTATTGATGTGGTGAAGATGGAGCCATGCCTTGCTAATATAATAAGATGAATGGGGGGTAAACATTCTTTAAGGATCGTATACTTTGAAAGATTGATGATTTTGTTTCTTACACTTTAAATATTGCTATGTTAATATTTGTTGATTCATCGTTTCTCAATGAGCATACATGCATAAGATTACATAATGGATAGCATGTCACATCAAAAATTCTCATTTTATCATTTACCTACTCGAGGACGAGCAGGAATTAAGCTTGGGGATGCTTGATATGTCTCCAATGTATCTATAATTTTTGATTGTTCCATGCTGATATATTATCATTCTAGCATACTTTTTGGGTCTTTACCAATTTATAATGTTTTTGAGCACCAACCTATTGACCCAGTGCCCAGTGCTAGTTGCTATTTTCTGCGTGTTTTTTACTTTTCAGGTTTACATTCCCAAACGAAGTCCAATTAACATGAAACTTTTTGATGATTTTTTCTGGACCAAAAGAAGACCTGGAAGCTTCGCAGGGAGACCGGGGGCCGCACGAGGGCCGCACAAGCCAACAGGGCGCGCCCCAGGGGGGGCGCTCTGATGGCGTGTGCCCCCCTCGTCTACCTCCCGACGCCCCTCTCTGACCTATAAATTTTATTTCACCCTAAAAATACCAGAGGCAGTCCCGAAACCCTTTTTCCGCCGCCGCAAGTCTCTGTTCCGTTGCGAGGCCATCTGGAGCTCCATTCTGGCACCCTGTCGGATGGCGGGGGGTCGACCATGGAGAGCCTCTACATCAACCTTGCTGCCCTCATGTTGATGTGTGAGTAGTTCACCACAGATCTATGGGTCCATAGCTAGTACTTAGATGGAAATCTCTCTATCTCTTGATCTTTAATACAATGGTCATCGCATCTTCGCTTTGATCCATCCGATGTAATCCTATTATGCGGTGTGTTTGTTGGGATCCAATGAATTGTGGGTTTATGTTCAGATTATTCATGAAAAGTATTTGAGATACCTCTGATATATATTGTCTCTTAATTGCATGATCATTATAGCTTCATAATGCTCTCTGATTTATTGATGTGCTTGGGCCAAGTAGATTGATATTTCATCAGTGGGAGTGGTGCGTTGTGGTAGGTTCAACCTGGCGAGTTTCTATATCCCAGTGACAAAGTAGGGGACAAGATGCGTCTTTGTTTTCTTGCTACTAAGGATAACACGACGGGGTTCATTCATATTGCTTGAGTTTACTTTGTCTACATCATGTCATCGTTCTCCATGCATTACTTTGTTTTACTTAATACTCTAGATCCATGCTGGATAGCGGTCAATGAGTGGAGTAATAGTAATAGGTGCAGGCAGGAGTCGACCTATTTGTTTATGGATGTGATGCCTATATACACATGATCATTGCCGTGAAAATCGCATAACTATCTGCTTTTCTATCAATTGCCCAACATTAATTTGTTACCCACCGTATGCTGCCTACATGAGAGATGCCGCCAGGGAAAAATATGGCCCCCGGGTCTATTCACTTATATATTTACAAATGCTACTATTACCTTGCTGCCTTTATTTACTTTTTTTTATTTTGAAAATTACAATTATCTACACAACTCATTTGCTTGCAAATAACTAGATCAAGGGGATTGACAACCCTCTTGCCCGCGTTGGGTGCAAGTTGTTTGTTCATTTGTGTTCAGCCGCTAAAGACGGTTGAGGATTGATATTCCTATTGGTTCGATAAACCTTGGTTTCATAACTGAGGGAAATACTTACCCACTTTGTGCTACGATAACCCGTTCCTCTTCACGGAAAACCCAACGTAGATCACGAGTATCAACGGCCTCCATCTTGGCTAGCGAGACTGCCGACGAACGGATGACTGCTCGAGCGCTCTCGGTGATTGCCAAATCTTCGGACGTGGATTGCTGATCGGAGTTGGAGAAGGCCACCGCCATTTGTGCGGTGACCGACACAAGGTGAGCATGGGCGGCCTCGGTGTGGGCAGCCGCCATCAGGGCTATGGCGGTTGCCGAGGAACGGACAACTATTGTGTCGTTCTCGCCATTTGCTACCACGGTCGCAACCGACCTGAGCGCGCTCACAACCTTCATGAGCGCGGCCAAAGTCTCCAACATGGCGGCTGTTGCAACTAAGTTGGCGGCACAACATCTGCGAATGTGCTTGGTCCAGATTTAGCCACCGAAGTTGCCTTCACGATGCGGGTCCACGTTCCCATCCTTCACTGGCGACAATTTAACAGTAAAATGTGCTTGAGAGCAAGTGTGGTTCACACGTCGATGGTGGACTGTAGTTGACGAAGCTTACGGCATAAGCCATATATGAGGATTGGCCCAACATATTTTACATTGCATCACACACGATTCATGATCATGAACTGTTTGTGAAGTACTTAATTTTCATATTGTTTTTAAATGAAAAATGAGGTTACGTCGGCAAAGGAAGGTGTTTGGATTTGTCGGCATCCTGGGAACGGGGGTACCCAGACTTGCCTGCCTGCGGCCCAGGGCGCAGCCCACTTCGACGGCCAAGCACGGCCCAGCGCGGCCTCGTTCAAGACAAGGCCCTCGTGAGGGGGACGACGCCAAGACCCACGGAGGGAGGAGGCCTCCCCAGGTCGCCTCCCGAGAGGCGGAGATCCCTGTGCAGCACTCAGCCTCGGGAGGTCGGGGGTGACGCGAGCTAGGCCAGGCGGTCACCAGCGCGCGCAGAGGAGACAGTTTCCTCTTTGGTGCAAAGGAGGCAAAGACGTACGCAGGTTCCCGAGGCACCCCTTAAAGGTTTCCATTCCGGCGCAACGAGACCAAGACCACGAGCCCAGCAGGACGGACGTCATCGCCGAGCCCACCTCTGCATCACCACCAGCTACTTTGTAGGCGAAGACCACCTTTCGTCGGGATAAGCCGTACTCCTTGCCCCCCTTCGAATTTGGCTGTTGTGGGATCCCTTCCCGCCATTACGATAAGGGAAGAGGACCCGGGCCACTATAAATAGAGGCCATGCTGCACCGTAGGGAAGGGGAGAGAGAGACATCACCCGAGCACCCTCGCGAGGCTACTCATCACTGTACTAGTTCATCCACAAACCTCCTCGCGAGGCAATCCACCATAAGCAGGAGCAGGGTTTTACGCTTCGCAGCGGCCCGAACCTGGGTAAATCCTCATGTGCTAGTCTTTTTCCCCATGATTGTGTGAGTTCGTCGGGCTAGGCTGTCGAGCTGTGAGCTTGAGGTCGAAGCTGGTGGGGATCTTCGCACACGCCTCTGAGTTCGAACCT
The DNA here is from genome assembly GCA_039707655.1 of Elymus sibiricus. Classification (NCBI taxonomy): domain Eukaryota; kingdom Viridiplantae; phylum Streptophyta; class Magnoliopsida; order Poales; family Poaceae; genus Elymus; species Elymus sibiricus. Next base: position 314,392,951 of record CM077667.1, on the reverse strand, counting down.
CTTTGGGTTTTTCGGAGCCCGAAATCCGACATTTGGCGCGCCAGGTAGGGGGCGTGTCGGAATCCTTACACAAGCTTCACCTCGCCTCCGCTCGCCGTTTCCATGGCCAAGGGACACTGAGCCCGCGCCGAACAACGGGCTGCTCGTGTCGCTCGGGCGACGCCTGCAGACCACGGCATCCCGCGTCGCCTTGCCCCCCCTTTGGTGGACGCCATCGCAGGCCCGGCCTTCGACAGACGTTGGGGGCTGCCGCCCTCATCAACCGCGTAGCACGTTCTCGTCGCCCAGACCCTCCCCCGCGTCCGCGTCACGGCATCATCCTCCCGAGCCCGCCATGACCTGACGCGCGGGCGAGTCGCACTCCTCGTGGCCCGCAAACTGCAGCGTTTCCATGCCGCTCGCGGTCGCTACGACGACTGGGTATGTCGCGCGGCCAGGCGCGCCACCATAGCTGGCAAGGTCCAGGCGCTTCCCTACGGAACGGGCCTGGGGGCTCGCGTCCATAGAGTCACTCGACTAACTGGCACGGCGCTGAGGACACACGGATGCCCTTGGGAAGCGCGTTGCGACCCGCACCCGCTAGGGGTGCAGCCCAGGGCGCGGGCACACAGGAGTTAACCCTTGGCACGGACGAAGACCTGTGGGAGATGCTGGCCGCGCGGGGTGGCCACCGCCTCGCGCCTCCCAGCACGCCCGTCGCATCCGGAGTGGATGCCCGGCGACTCGTCTACGCCCACGCCCGGGGGCACGAGCAACTCCACAACGACCATGTTGACGAGCGCTCGAACCGCGGAGGGAGCAGCGCTGGCCACCACGACAACAGGAGGAGCATACGCGACCTCGCGGGCGGCTTTCGTCTAGGCTGGTATGCGCACCCTCGCGAGGGCGGCTGGCAGGGTCGGTCTCGCGAGGGTGCCTGGCACTGGCAGCCTCGTGAGGCGTGCCCGCTGGTGGGGAGCTACCCTAAGCCGGCGCCTGGGTCCATGGACCGGGTGTCACCTGCCTGGAGACGGAGGGTGGAACACATGCCCATGTCCCCAGGTCAGGCGCCCCCAGCCTGGAGACGGAGGGTGGAACACACGCCCATGTCCCCGGGCCAGGCGCTTCCAACTGGAGACGGAGGGTGGAACACACGCCCATGTCCCCAGGCCAGGCGCTCCCAGCCTGGAGACGGAGGGTGGAGCACATGCCCATGTTTCCAGGACGGGCGTCGCCTACCCAGAGACGGAGGGTGGAACACACGCCCATGTCTCCGGGTCAGGCCTCGCTCGACCAGCGGTAGGGGATCACGTACTCGCCCATGTCCCCGGGTCCGGCTCGGTCCGCCTGGGGACGGGGGGGGGGGGGGGGTTGAGTACCGGTGTGAGGCTCTCGGGCACCCCAGCGAGGCGCGCTGGAGCACCGCCTTGGGCGTCAGCCTCGCGCGTTACGGAAGGGCCCTGCCCTGAGCCCCGCTCGCAGCGCAGGGGGCTGCGGCGCTACTACAACGACGACATCTGTCCCTGGGATTTGGAGTGCCCGAGGCCCTGTTCCAAGGTGGGCCTTCCCTGCGGAGAGCGTGGGGGGCTCCCCCCGCGCACGAGGGCCCGTCCGGAGCCGACCCCAATTCGCCGCATCTTGCTTGGGGGCTAGAAGTGGGCTCTATGTCCAGGAGGCATGGAGCTCCCTGCGCACCCCCGAGCTCAACCCGTGAAACTCTCACGTAATAATGAGTGGGCTGTATACGCCCGGAGCCCCTCGAGGACGCGGAGGGGTTCCCACCTACGTCCAAGTGGAAGCCCCATGCTCCGCGCTGGCGGACAACACTGTCCTCCAATGACTATGCCCACGCCTAGTGGAAGCTCTACGCTCCGCGCTGGGGAGAAGACGAAGACAAAGATTAGCCTAGGTGCCGGACGCGGCTGTTCTTTGCTCCTTTTGTATTCGAATTTGCCACCTTTTGGAATGAAACTTGGAGTTCTTGTGTTTTTTCTTCTGGAAAGAGGGAGTGTCATTCTTTTTGGTAACGATTTCCATTTTGCACCTCGCTTTCTTTGGGAAGTTCGGCAGCTGCCGGCCCCTTCCTCTCCCGCGTCCGACCCGTAAGCGGGGGCTGGGCGCGGTGGACGCGTTGCTGCGCACACCCTGCCAAGGCCTAGACGCTCAGACACTCGTGCGACACGATCATCCGGATCGGCAGGAAACTCTTGGCAAAAAGGAGTACAATGCTATGCATCACGTCATACAGGGGTATCTTCAAAGGTCTTTCCAAAAATACATTCAAGTCGCCACAGGGCCACGCTCATAACCCTAACAGGTAAACAGGAAGACTACTTATGGAGACATGCCGCCATCGTCGCCCTCATCATCACCACCACCGCCGGGCTCGCGCTCCCCGGTTTCAGCAAGGTCCTCTGGTTCATCAGAAGAAAACCCCGCTATGAAGTCCTCCACATGGTCCACCACCCATTCGAAAAGGGCGCCTTGGATCACTTCGGGCACGAGGGCGAGCACAGCCTCGAAGTCGAAGTGCGGGTCGAGGCGAAGGAGATGGCTGAAGATGCGCGAGGCAGACCGCCCAAGGAGGTCGCGGCGCTTCTCCTCCACGAGCTCGCGGATCTTCTCTGCACCCCCCTCAAGGCACTCCACGACCCTGGAAAGAAGCCCAGGTACCCGGCATCGCCAGGAATGAGAGGGCTCGAGACGCTCTCACCGCATATGTTGCTCAAGGCCCGATGGGCCCTTTTCTCGAGGGATTGTAACATCTTGGAGCGTGTGTACAGAAGGCCGCGGGCATGATCCGCCTCGTCCGAAGCCTTCTCCGCGAGGGAAGTAACGCCCTTCACCTGCTTATAGAGGAAAGATAGCTCGACCTCGGCAGTAGCCTGGGCATCCATCGCAGCTTTCCGGCATCGCTCCGCCTGATCTAACCTTCTCCTGAGGTGGTCGGCCTCGCTTTTCAGGTTGTCGCGTCGCCCGCAGAAACGGGACTCCTGGAGCTTCAACTTTGTGCGATAATCCTGGAGGAGGGTGCGTCGAACCTCCGCCACCTTGTCGCCGATCTCCTCCTGAACCTTCGCCTCACGGGTGGCGAGGGAGTCCTCGGCGAGGGACACCTGGTGCTCCCTCACCTCCAGCCTCTCGCGCTCCAGGCTCTGCTCCAGCGCCTCCATCGTCAGCGCGTCTTCGGGTATGTGGGGCCCCGCACCGCCAGTGGGCAACTCGATCGTTAGGCCGTCAAGTGCGGCCCTGTGCGCCTGGATTTGCCCTTCAAGGGCGGCATTGGAGGCCTGAAGCTCCTCCAAGAGTTTCTCCGAGGCCTTGCGTCGTCTATCAGCGGCTTGGGCCTCTACAAGGGCGCGATCGCGGGCTTCCATCGCCGCGGCAAGGGAACCCTCGGCATCTGCTTGGGCGCGGTCGCGTTGCAGACGGCCGAGGTTGACGGCAACCCCAAGACGGTGCCATTCTCGCGCGAGGCGCTGGCGCTCCGCCTCGAAGCGGGTGCCGTGTCGGCGAGGTCCGCCCCCAGGCGCCCCAGCGCGTTCGCTGCGGTTTGGAGTAGACCACGCCGCATGGCGCTTTGGTCACATGCGAGATCGAGGGCCCAACCAAGATTTCCGCCTTCCCCTTAACCAGTAGAGGAGGCATGCGAGGGGCCGCATAACCCCGGCGCGTACCCGGGGGCTCCTCCCTTTTCTCCCCAGGTGGAAGCCGCGCCCCGCGGGGGCCCGCATCTTCGCTCGAGGAGGGCCCTAGGACACGGCACGACTGGTTCCCTGGGAAGACTGTCAGCGGAGGACGCAGCCCCTCCCCTGCAAGTTGAAGGCCACGTATGGAGAAGATCGCGGGAAACTTGCGCTCCGGACATCCCGAGGGCCGCACGAGCTTGGGTACGGGCGCCCTTCTGCACAGAGTCCCGTGGCCCGCGGAAGACAGGGCAACGATGGGCCCGGTGACCTCAGGAGGCGGCGGTGGCGTTGCATCTCTCCCTTCGTCGGGGGGGAACCTGCGGAACAGAGATTCAGAAGGAGCACACCAGGGGGAGACTAAGGGGGCTCGGACACTTACTCATCCACGGCGATCCACTTCCTCTTCATCGGCACCCATGACGCCGGGCAGCAGCTGCTCCCGGGCCCCTTCCTCTTCCGGCGAGCGCGGGGCCCGAGGACGGCGTGTCGGCGTCTGACGCCAGGCACCCTGCAGCGGAGGCGGCGGCCACCTTCACCGACGGGGTATCATCCTCACCCCCGGGCAGGGCCGTGGCAAGAGCTCGGAGGATGGGCGACGCAGGACGCCCCACCTTGGCCAAAGGGGGAGCCATGGCCTTAGGACCCCCAGGACCCGAAGCCCTCGTGGGGGGATTGCCTCGGGGACACGCTCCCTCCGAAGGAAGAAACCCCCACTCGTCGAAGCGCGGCATCTGCCGGGCAAGGATTACCCCGTCCTTGTGGTTGTACAGGGGGCGGCCGTCCCGGGGAAGCTCATCCGGTTCCCCGCCGGTCAGGCGACGGAGCAGTTCGCGCAGCACGCTGGGAGGAAGAGAAGGGACCTGGAGCCTCATGGAGTCGTGAGGGCCTGAGAAGGTCCACATCGGGCGGGAATGGCGCCGAAGAGGAGCAATTCGCCGGCGAGTGAACTCCCGCACCACCATCGCCATTGTCACACCCGCTCTCTTCAGTTCCGCCAGCCTGACCAAAACCTGCGCGAGCCGCGGGTCGACAAGCTCCTCGTGTTCCCACCCGGGACTCAGCTCTGTAGGAACCGACGGGAGTTGGAGCAGGGGGCCGGCCTCAGCAGCATCGACGTACACCCACTTCCTCCGGAAGCCTTCTGCGCTCGGGGAAAGCCGGGCGTCGAGGGCCCCGTTGGCCGTCGCATCGACTGCCCTCAGTGACACACATCCTGAAGAGTGTCCCCCAGGGTTTAACCGGAGGGAGAAGAAGTGGCGAAGCAGGGCCACTGAAGGGGGTACGCCAATGAAGGCCTCACACAGGAACACGAAAGCGGAAAGGAGGACGATGGAGCCGGGGTCAAGATGAAGCGCATGAACCTGGTAATGCGTGAGCACGGCGGAAAAGAAGTCCGAGAACGGCGGCAGCAAGCCTGAGAGGAGGGCATGGAGATGAAGGGGAATACCGGTGGCCTCCAGCTCGGTCTGAGGCCGCGAGCCCAGCCAGATCTTGGTCGCCCCCCACTCATTGGAGCCGGCGGTGACCGCCAGACAGACCTTCTCCAGCACCTCAAGATTGACCACCGAGGATCGACCTAACGCGGGCTCCGGCCAAGACGAAGGCCCCGACGCCTTCAAAACCTCACCCCCTCTCTTTTTGGGGGCCATGGCGGACGGCTAGGCCGGGGCGGACACAAGATTTGGCGGAGAAGGCGCGAGCCGTGGGAGAAGGGAGAAAGGACGGCAGGTCTGAGGGGGAACAATGACGGCTCGGTGGCGTGCGCCGGGCTGTTTGTCAGCTCAGGCAGTTGCCGAGGCAACGCACAGAAGTGGAGGCATCAACGTCTCAGAGGGCGCCGCGTGACAAGCCTGGCTCGCAGGCGATTGGGGCCCACGGCGCTTCGGGCCATCTTCTCTGGCTTCGCCCTGAAGCCAACTCGAGCGCGCCTTGGGCCCGGGGGCTACTGTCGGCGTCCTCGGAACGGGGGTACCCAGACATGCCTGCCTGCGGTCCAAGGCGCGGCCCACTTCGATGGCCAAGCACGGCCCAGTGCGGCCTCGTTCAAGACAAGGCCCTCGCGAGAGCCCCGCCCTCGCGAGGGGGACGACGCTAAGACCCACGGAGGGAGGAGGCCTCCCCAGGTCGCCTCCCGAGAGGCAGAGATTCCTATGCAGTCAGCCTCGGGAGGTCGGGGGTGACACAAGCTAGGCCAGGCGGTCACCAGCGCGCGCAGAGGAGACAGTTTCCTCTTTGGTGCAAAGGAAGCAAAGACGTACGCAGGTTCCCGAGGCACCCCCTAAAGGTGTCCATTCCGGCGCAACGAGACCAAGACCACGAGCCCAGCAGGACGGACGTCATCGCCGAGCCCACCTCTGCATCACCACCGGCTACTTTGCAAGCGAAGACCACCTTTCATCAGGATAAGGCATACTCCTTGTCCCCCTTTGAATTTGGCCGTTGTGGGATCCCTTCCCTCCATTGCGATAAGGGAAGAGGACCCGGGCCACTATAAATAGAGGCCATGCTGCACCGTAGGGAAGGGGAGAGAGAGACATCACCCGAGCACCCTCGTGAGGCTACTTACCACTGTACTAGTTCATCCACAAACCTCCTCGTGAGGCAATCCACCATAAGCAGGAGTAGGGTTTTACGCTTCGCAGCGGCCCGAACCTGGGTAAATCCTCGTGTGCTAGTCTTCTTCCCCACGATTGTGTGAGTTCGTCGGGCTAGGCTATCGAGCTGTGAGCTTGAGGTCGAAGCTGGTGGGGATCTTCGCACACGCCCCTGAGTTCGAACCTCTTTGGGTTTTGCGGAGCCCGAAATCCGACAGGATTGCAATAACATTTATCTACAGTGAACATACAACTATAGGAGTGTCGTGTTAAAATATGGAATTATCCAGGGTTCGTTTGGCCTTTTTTTACGTTAATTGAGTTTTTTTAGACATTTAATGTGCATAGTTCAAATATGAACTGCAAGCACATTCTCTAGTGCACCAAAATGGGTTTAAAATTCGTATATGTGCACTTGGGTGCTTGTTTAAGTCTCATGTAAGAAACGGGAATGAATTTCAGACATGTCAGCGTCGTGGCTCGGTCGCAAACATTGAGAATATCAGTTTTAAAATTCTAGTAAATCCAAATCTTGCGTGAAATTCATGGAACTTGGCATGTTGTCATGGCATGGCACATATATTCCATGGTAAAAAAATTATCCAATTTGAGACAAGTTTTGGTACAAGCCTCTTACAAACCGGAGCATATCACATGAAGCTTTGGGGTCGTGATAAGGAACATGTCACCTTTTGTGGGTGAAACGACATTTGCTGCCTCTTCGGGCCTTGAACTTTTTCTATAGGCAACATAGACCAATAGGAGTGTCGTGCTAAAACATGGAATTATCCAGGGTTTGTCTGGCCTTTTTTTATACATTAATTGAGTTTTCTAGGCATTTAATGTGCAAAATTCAAATTTAAACTGCAAGCACATGCTCGAGTGCACTAAAATGGGTTAAAAAACATATAGATGTTCCTGGCTGCATGTTTAGGTCTCATGCAAGAAATGAGAATGAATTTCAGACATCTCGGTGTTCTGGGTCGGCCATAGACATTGAGAATCTAGGTTTTAAAATTCCAGTAAATCCAAATCTCGTCTGAAATTCATGCAACTTGGCATGGTGTCATGGCATGGCACATATGTGTCGTGGTAAAAAAAATCCAATTTGGGACAAGTTTTGGTACAAGCTCCTTCCAAATCGGAGCTTCTCACTAGAAGCTTTGTGGTTCCAATAGGGAACATGTGACATTTTGTGGGCGAAACGACATCCGCTGCCTCTTCTCGCCTTGAATTTTTTTCTAGAGGCAACATTGACCAATATGAGTGTTGTGCTAAAATCTGTAATTATTTAGGGTTCGTTTGGTATTTATACATTAATTGAGTTTTCTAGGCATTTAATGTGCATAATTCTAATTTGAACTACAATCACAAGGTCCAGTGCACCAAAATGGGATGAAAAATCATAAACGTGTCCCTGGTTGCATGTTTAGGTCCCATGCAAGAAATGGGATTGAATTTGAAACATCTCGGCGTCTTGGCTCGCCACCAAACATTGAGAAACTTAGTTTTTAAATTCCTGTAAATCCAAAACTCGTCAGAAATTCATGAAACTTGGAATGGTGTCTTGACACGGCACATAAAGGCATAGTAGGATTTTGTTTTCCAATTTGAGACACGTTTTTTGATTATTTTTTCTTCTAAAGCTAACATTGAGAATATTGGTTTAAATTATAGTAAATTTAAAACTCACACAAAATTCATGAAATTAGGCACGACATCATGATATAGCACAAATATGTTGTGGTATTTTTCGTGTCCATTTTGAGAAAAGGCGCACACATTAATAGCCAACAAAAGCACTTTGGAACAAAAGACTATCACGTTACCATCACAAACGGTTGTATTATTTATAAATCATGGGAGTTCTACTGCCCAATTACATGATGCCACGCATCGCACTCTTTATTGGCTAGGACGTGCCATGCGAGCAGCTTTTTGAGTAGACGGGAGGCGTGCGAGCTGTCCTCCGCTGCACAGCCTCACTGGGAGGCGTGCGAGCAGTCCTCCGCTTTGCAGGCTCACCGGGAGGTGTGCGAGCAGTATGCTGCACAGGCTCACAGGGAAGCGAGCCCTTTGACCTCCATATCCGTCCGCCTTGCTTCCAACCTGTCCATTAATAGCGCCCGAGTTGTTCTTTAATAGGCGGTCTTATTGCCCACTCACTCACGATCCTCTCTCTTCGCCTCCCATTCCCCTCAATCATTCAGACCTCAACCTACGCCATGGAGCACAAGGATCATATGCCACTAGTCTTCTCGTTTGCTGAAGTGATACTTGTGATATGCGTTGTGTTTTTCGCGATGAGGAGCAGGTGATGCAGCACAATATAGATAAGTATTTCCCTCAGTGAGAACTAAGGTTATCGAACCAATAGGAGTAGCACACAACCCCCGTCTTCAGCGACTACACACAAAGAAGCAAACACTTGCACCCAACACAGGCAAGAGGGTTGTCAATCCCCTTGGATTCGTTATTTGCAAGCAAGTGAAGTGTGTAGATGATAGTTGATAATTGTAAATTGCAAAATAAAATAAAAGATAAATAATGGCAACAAGGTAATGAAACCTTTTGTAAATATATAACTGGATAGACCCGGGGGCCATAGTTTTTCCTAGTGGCATCTGTCATGTAGTAGGCATACGGTCTGTAAACAAATTACTGTTGGGCAATTGATAGAAAAGCGCCTAGTTATACAATATTTATTCACAGCAATGATCATGTATATATAGGCATCACGTCCATAAGCAAATAGGCCGACTCCTGCGTGCACCTATTACTATTACTCCACGTCGAGAGCGCTTCTATGCTTGCCTCTCTAAGTACTAAGTTCATGACAAATCGAGTAATGCTTGGCGAACGATGAAATGATGTAGACAAAGATAATTCAATCAATATGAATTAACCCCATCGTTTTATCCTTAGTGGCAACAATACAAAGACGTGTCTTGTCCCTTTCTGTCACTGGGATATAGAGCACCGCCAGATTGATCCCACTACAACGCACCCCTCTCGCTGAAGAAATATCAATCTAGTTGGCCAAACTATTTCAATAGATCGGAGAGATTTACAAAGCTATAATAATCTTGCAAATAAGAATCATAATAGAATTCAGAGAAGACTCAAATATTTTGCATAATAATCTGAACATAAACCCACAATTCATTGAATCCCAACAAACGCACCGTACAAAGTGATTACATCGAATAGATCACTACGAAGATGCGGTGAACTTTGTATTCAAGATCAAGAGAGAGAGAGAGATAGCCATCTAGGTACTAACTACTGACCCGTAGGTCTGTAGGGAACTACTCACACATCACCATGGGAGCAGCAAGGTTGATGTAGAGGCCCTCCGTTATCGATCCCCCCTCCGATAGGGCACCGACACGGGGCTCCAGATGGGCGCACGGCGGAACAGAGACTTGCGGCGGCGGAAAAAGTGTTTCTGGAGGCTCTCCAGGGTTTTGGGGAAATATTAGAATTTATAGGCCAAAGAGGGGCGTCGGGAGGTGCCAGGGAGAGCCACCACACAACAGGGCGCGACCACCCCCGTGGGCGCGCCCTGATGTGTGGTGCCTCTGTCGTGCGGCCTCTGGTCTCCTCCCGAAGCTTCCAGGTCTTCTTTTGGTCCAGAAAAAATAATAAAAAAGCTTCATGGCAATTGGACTTCGTTTGGTACTGTAAACCTAAAAAGCCAAAAACTTGCAGAAAACAGCAAGTGGCACTAGGCACTGGGTTAATAGATTAGTGCTATAAAATAATATGAATTGACAAATAAATGCCCAAAAAGTATCCTAGAATGCTAATATTATAGTATGGAACAATCAAAAGTTATAGATACGTTGGAGACGTATCAAGCACCAAGTGCAGCAAAATATGCAAAATATAAACCACTAAAGCAAAAAACAAATTGGAGGAATGGGGGAGTCACACACCAAGGAGCAATCCCTCAAAATAGTTTCAAAAAGTGAGTTCCCAGCAAAGGGATTTAGAATTTCAGGTTTGGGAGTTAGAACGAGAGAGAGAGAGAGAGAGAGCAACCAGGATTTTTTCTAGAGGAAGAAGAAGGAGTGTGGGCCGAAGGGATAAGTGAGGGGGTGCCTGTGGGCCCCCTAAGCCATCAGGGCGCGCCCAGGGGGTGGGCGCGCCCTGTTAGCTTGGCACCAACTGGTGCAACCCCCTGAGGTGTTTTCTGCTCCAAATTTTTTAAAATATTCTAGAGAAAATCCTATAGAAATTTTGGGGCAATCTGAGAACTTTTATTTTTGGGTCACTTTTATTGCACAAGTAATTCAAAAAAAGGATAATCATGGCATTTTATTTTATTAAACTAAAAATAACAGAGAACAAACTAAGGGTACAGAAGGTTGTGCTTACTAAATTCATCGATCACATGGCTTTCAAAAAGGATCCATTAATAAGGTTCATCAAGTCTTATTAATAACCATTTCCGATTGACATGAAATCGGAGAATTTTCATATAACACTAAGTTACCTCAATCGGGAGTTGCATATCCCCAATAAGAATATCATATTTCTTCTTGGCAGTAGGAAGAGGAAATTTAAACACTCCAATAGTGATTGTGGCCACTTGCTCAATAGCATCGATATTATTTACCGAGGCTTGTTTCTTCGGAAAGTGCACTGTATGTTGTTTGCCATTGACATGAAAAGTAACCTTGCTTTTGTTGTAATCAATAATGTCGGGCTCGTGGGACTGGGGGTACCCAGGCCCGTCTGCCTGGGACCAAGACGCGGCGCCTGCCATGGGCCCAGGGCGGCCCGCCTCTGGACGTCATGAGGAAGACCCTCGCGAGGCGTACGTCAACAAGCACCGTCAAGAGTCTCGCGGAGTCCCCTCGCGAGGTCGCCACCGGAGACCGCCCACGAGGCCTTCGCGGGGCGGACTGATCAAGGGTGGCCCGATGCTACTTCTTGAGCATGCGTTGGTTTTCGCTTGAAGAGGAAAGGGTGATGCGGCAAAGTAGATAAGTATTTCCCTCAGTTGTTGAGAACCAAGGTATCAATCCAGTAGGAGATACAAGCAAGTCCCCAATAGGTGTACCTACACAAAGAATCAAACACTTGCACCCAACGCTATAAAGGGGTTGTCAATCCCTCCACGGTTACTTGCAAGGATGAGATCTGATAGAGATAGATAGATAGGATTGCTAGAACGGAAAGTAAACTAAAAGTAAAAAAGATTGCAGCAAGATATTTTTGGTATTTTTGGTTTATATATGTGAAAGTATAATATGAAAATAGACCCGGGGGCCATAGGTTTCACTAGAGGCTTCTCTCATGAAGGCAAATAATACGGTGGGTGAACAAATTACTGTCGAGCAATTGATAGAAAAGCGAATAATTATGACGATATCCAAGGCAATGATTATGCATATAGGCACCACGTCCGTGTCAAGTAGACCGAAACGATTCTGCATCTACTACTATTACTCCACACATCGACCGACTCCTGCCTGCATCTAGAGTATTAAGTTCATGAAGAACAGAGTAACGCATTAGGTAAGATGACATGATGTAGAGGGATAAACTCAAGCAATATGATGAAAACCCCATCTTTTTATCCTCGATGGCAACAATACAATACGTGCCTCGCTACCCCTACTTTGTCACTGGGTGAGGACACCGCAAGATTGAACCCAAAACTAAGAATTTCTCCCATTGCAAGAATTACCAATCTAGTTTGCCAAACCAAACCAATAACTCGAAGAGACTTGCAAAGATATGAAATCATGCATATAAGAATTCAGAGAAGATTCAAATGATATTCATAGATAATCTGAACATAAACCCACAATTCATCGGATCTCGACAAACACACTGCAAAAGAGTATTACATCGGATAGATCTCCATGAAGATCATGAAGAACATGGTATTGAAGAACAAAGAGAAAGGAGAAGCCATCTAGCTACTAGCTATGGACCCGAAGGTCTATGGTAAACTACTCACGCATCATCAGAGGGGCAATGGAGTTGATGTAGATGCCCTCCGTGATCGAATCCCCCTCTGGCAGATTACCGGAAAAGGCTCCAAGATGGGATCTCACGGGAACAGAGGGTTCCGGCGGCGGAAAAATATTTTCGTGGCTCTTTTTTAGTATCCAGGGAATATTTGGGAATTTATAGGCCGAAGAATAGGGTTAGGAGGGCTGCCGTGGGGCCACAAGCTAGGAGGGCACGCCCCCCCCCCTAGGGCGTGCCCTGGTGGCTTGTGACGCCACGGCAGGTCTCCTGCCTTCATCTCCAAGTCTGGCAGGTTTCTTCTGGTCCAAGAAAAATCATTCCGAAGATTTTATTCCGTTTGGACTCCATTTAATATTCCTTATCTGCAATACTCAAAAACATGGAAAAAACAGAAACTGGCACTAGGCTCTAGATTAATAGGTTAGTCCCAAAAATAATATAAAATAGCATATTAATGCATATAAAACATCCAAAACAGATAATATAATAGCATGGAACAATCAAAAATTATAGATACGTTGGAGACGTATCAAGCATCCCCAAGCTTAATTCCTGCTCGTCCTCGAGTAGGTAAATGATAAAAACAGAATTTTTTAGGTGGAATGCTACCTAACATATTTATCCATGTAATATTATTTATTGTGGCATGAATATTCAGATCCATAAGATTCAAAACAAAAGTCTAATATTGACATAAAAACAGTAATACTTCGAGCACACCAACAAGGCAATTGTGTCCTTTTGAAATAACATGGCCTTAGAAAGTTATCCCTACAAAATCATATGGTCTGGCTATGCTCCATCTTCCCCACACAAAGTATCTAAATCATGCACAACCCCGATGACAAGTCAAGCAATTGTTTCACACTTTTTATGTTCTCAAACCTTTTCAACTCTCACGCAATACATGAGCGTGAGCCATGGATATATCACTATAGGTGGAATAGAATATGGTGGAGGTGCAAGGAAAAAGGAGAAGATAGTCTCACATCAACTAGGTGTATCAACGGGCTATGGAGATGCCCATCAATAGATATCAATGTGAGTGAGTAGGGATTGCCATGCAACGGGTGCACTAGAGCTATAAGTGTATGAAAGACTCAAAAAGAAACTAAGTGGTTGTGCATATGATGAAAAATTCCACTAGCTATATGAAAGTGACAAAATAGGAGACTCTCTATCATGAAGATCATGGTGCTACTTTGAAGCACAAGTGTGGAAAAAGATAGTAGCATTGTCCCTTCTCTCTTTCTCTCATTTTTTTGGTGGGCATCTTTGGCCTCTTTTTTTTTATTTGGGCTTCGCTGGCCTCTTTTATTATTTATAAAGTCCGGAGAGTCATCCCAACTTGTGAGGGATTCATAGTTCCATCATCCTTTTCTCCCACGGGACAAATGCTCTAAAAATGAAAATCATCACACTTTTATTTACTTACAACTCGATACCTAGAACAAAGCATGACTCTATATGCAATATGAAAGTGATGGTGCATGTCATGAAAAAAACGGAACGGTGGAAGTTGCATGGCAATATATCTCGGAATGGCTATGGAAATGCCATAATAGGTTGGTATGGTGGCTGTTTTGAGGAAAATATATGGTGGCTGTTTTAAGGAAGGTGGGTTTGATGCACCGGCGAAAGTTGCACGGTACTAGAGAGGCTAGCAAAGGTGGAAGGGTGAGAGTGCGTATAATCCATGGACTCAACATTAGTCATAAAGAACTCACATACTTATTGCAAAAGTCTATTAGTTATCGAAGCAAAGTATTAGACGCATGATCCTAGGGGAGAGGTTGGTAGGAGTTAACCATCGCGCGCTCCCGACCCTCACACAAAGGTTGACAATCATTAAACAAATCATGCTCCGGCTTCGTTACATAACGGTTCACCATACGTGCATGCTACAGGAATAACAAACTTCAACACAAGTATTTCTCGAATTCACAACTACTCACTAGCATGACTCTCATATTACCATCCCTATATCACAAAACTATATGCAAGGAATCAAACTTCTCATAGTATTCAATGCACTTTATATGAAAGTTTTTATTATATCCCTCTTGGATGCCCATTATATTAGGACTAAATTCATAACCTAAACCAATTACCATGCTGTTTTAAAGACTCTCAAAATAATATAAGTGAGGTACGAGAGTTCAATAATTTTTATAAAATATAACACCACCGTGCTCTAAAAAGATATAAGTGAAGTACTAGAGCAACATTGCCTAGCTCAAAAGATATAAGTGAAGCACATAGAGTATTCTAATAAATTCACGATTCAGCGTGTCTCTCTAAAAAATATGTGTGCAGCAAGGATGATTGTGTCAAAATAAAAATCAAAGACTCATATCATACAAGACGCTCCAAGCAAAACACATATCATGTGGTGAATAAAAATATAGCCTCAAGTAAATTTACCGATGGATTGAAGACGAAAGAGGGGATGCCTTCCGGGGCATCCCCAAGCTTAGGCTTTTTGGTATCCTTGAATATGGCTTGGGGTGCCTTGGGCATTCCCAAGCTTAGGCTCTTGCCACTCCTTATTCCATAGTCCATCAAATCTTTACCCAAAACTTGAAAACTTCACAACACAAAACTAAACAGAAAACTCATGAGATCCGTTAGTATAAGAAAAATAAATCACCACTTTAGGTACTGTTGTGAACTCATTCTTTATTTATATTTATGTAATATTTACTGTATTCTAACTTCTCCATGGTTCATACCCCCCGATACAACCCATAGATACATCAAAATAAGCAAACAACACAAAGAAAACTGAATCTGTCAAAAACAGAACAGTCTATAGCAATCTATAGACTTCGAATACTTCTGTAACTCCAAAAATTCTGAAAAATTATGAAAATCAGGGAAATTTGTATATAAATCTTGTGTAACAATTTCAGATCAAAAACACGTTCTAGTGAATTTACAAAATTCCTGGACTGAGAGCAAAAGTTTCTGTTTTTCAGCAAAATCAAATCAACAATCACCGTAGACCATGCCAAAGGTCTTACTTGGCTCAAACACTAATTTAAACAAGAAAACACAATTATTACAGAGGTAATAATGTGTGGAAAACTCAAAAACAGAAGCAAAAACAAAAGCATAAAAATAAAATTGGGTTGCCTCCCAACAAGCGCTTTTGTTTAACGCCCCTAGCTAGGCATAACGCAATAGATCTACGTGTTGTCATCTTTGGTATGCAATTCCACAATTGCACACTTGTAAACCCTAGGAGATTCTTTGGTTTCATCAATAATCATACTCCTAGGCAAGAAGTCAAGAAGTTCACTTGTAGCAATCGGTTCCCGGACAATATTAATAAAGTTAGGGTGAACACTTATCATCTTAAGATCTTCATCCCCTTTACTAGAGGATTCACCCTTATTATTAGGAACATAAACAAACTTGGCAGTCTTAGAAAGAGGAAATTTTGGAGTGGTTTGAACAGCGGCAAAAGCGGAACTCAAGTTGGTAATAACGTCCTCTAGCTTTCCAATTCTAGAGGAATCTTGATCCAATTTTTCATTAACTATGGGTTCCTTTTCCCTTAGGTTTTTTAGAGTAACTCCTACCTTAGATCCATATTGAGTGATATGATTATGGATCTTTTTATCCAAGTTTTCAATGAGCTCTATAGTAGCAACTTTATTTTCAATGATATCAAGCCTTCGCATCACATGTTCCAAAGTTAAGATAGTTTCATTAACCATGAGCGGGGGTGAACCTACCAAATTTATCATAGCATTATAAGAATCAAAGGTATTGCTTCCCAAGAAATTCCCTCCCGTAATGGTATCCAAAACATATCTATTCCAAGGAGAGACACCCACATAAAAATTGCGAAGGAGAACGGTAGTAGATTACTTACGAGTAGATCTATTTTGAGCATTGCAAATTCTATACCAAGCATCCTTTAAGTTTTCTCCCTCCCTTTGCTTAAAATTAAGAACTTCATTCTCAGGAGTACTAACGATAGTAGCATGGCTAGCCATGAGTTTGAGCGATCTAACACACAAGCAAACGAAAAGACGAACGGAAGAAGGGCGAATAAAAAGGCAAATCTTTTCGAAAATCGTTTTAGAAGTGGGGGAAAGGAAAACGAGAGGCAAATGGCAACTAATGTAAATGCAAGAGATGAGTTTGTGATGGGTACTTGGTAGGCTTGATGTAGATCTCCCCGGCAACGGCGCCAGAAATCCTTCTTGCTACTTCTTGAGCATGCGTTGGTCCCCTTGAAGAGGAAAGGGTGATGCGGCAAAGTAGATAAATATATCCCTCAGTTGTTGAGAACCAAGGTATCAATCCAGTAGGAGATACAAGCAAGTCCCCAATAGGTGTACCTACACAAAGAATCAAACACTTGCACCCAACGCTATAAAGGGGTTGTCAATCCCTTCACGGTTACTTGCAAGGATGAGATCTGATAGAGATAGATAGATAGGATTGCTAGAACGAAAAGTAAACTAAAAGTAAAAAGATTGCAGCAAGATATTTTTGGTATTTTTGGTTTATAGATGTGAAAGTATAATATGAAAATAGACCCGGGGGCCATAGGTTTCACTAGAGGCTTCTCTCATGAAGGCAAATAATACGGTGGGTGAACAAATTACTGTCGAGCAATTGATAGAAAAGCGAATAATTATGACGATATCCAAGGCAATGATTATGCATATATGCATCACGTCCGTGGCAAGTAGACCGAAACGATTCTGCATCTACTACTATTACTCCACACATCGACCGACTCCTGCCTGCATCTAGAGTATTAAGTTCATGAAGAACAGAGTAACGCATTAGGTAAGATGACATGATGTAGAGGGATAAACTCAAGCAATATGATGAAAACCCCATCTTTTTATCCTTTATGGCAACAATACAATACGTGCCTTGCTACCCCTACTTTGTCACTGGTAGAGGACACCGCAAGATTGAACCCAAAACTAAGCACTTCTCCCATTGCAAGAATTACCAATCTAGTTTGCCAAACCAAACCAATAACTCGAAGAGACTTGCAAAGATATGAAATCATGCATATAAGAATTCAGAGAAGATTCAAATAATATTCATAGATAATCTGAACATAAACCCACAATTCATCGGATCTCGACAAACACACCGCAAAAGAGTATTACATCGGATAGATCTCCATGAAGATCATGAAGAACATGGTATTGAAGAACAAAGAGAGACAAGAAGCCATCTAGCTACTAGCTATGGACCCGAAGGTCTGTGGTAAACTACTCACGCATCATCGGAGGGGCAATGGAGTTGATGTAGATGCCCTCCGTGATCGAATCCCCCTCCGGCAGATTACCGGAAAAGGCTCCAAGATGGGATCTCACAGGAACAGAGGGTTCCGGCGGCGGAAAAGTATTTTCGTGGCTCTTTTTTAGTATCCAGGGAATATTTGGGAATTTATAGGCCGAAGAATAGGGTTAGGAGGGCTGCCGTGGGGCCACAAGCTAGGAGGGCGCCCCCCCCCCCTAGGGCGTGCCCTGGTGGCTTGTGACGCCACGGCAGGTCTCCTGCCTTCATCTCCAAGTCTGGCAGGTTTCTTCTGGTCCAAGAAAAATCATTCCAAAGATTTTATTCCGTTTGGACTCCATTTAATATTCCTTATCTGCAATACTCAAAAACATGGAAAAAACAGAAACTGGCACTAGGCTCTAGATTAATAGGTTAGTCCCAAAAATAATATAAAATAGCATATTAATGCATATAAAACATCCAAAACAGATAATATAATAGCATGGAACAATAAAAAATTATAGATACGTTGGAGACGTATCACCCGACGGGTTGCCCGGTCCTGCATCTTCACGTGGGTGACGCGCGCCATGACGGGCGGTGCCAGGAGCTGTCCCAGCGGGCGCGGATGAGGAGGCTTTCCCCTTTTGTGCTAAGGGAGCAGGGCCAACTCGTCGGTTCCCAATGGAATCTCCAAAGGTTTCCTTTTTGGTGCAAGAAGACCAAAGTCGGAGACTCGCCAGGACGGAAGTCATCCCCGAGCCCACCAGCACGTCACGGCAGGAGGCTTTGCAGGCGATGACTACTTTTGTCAGGATAAGCTACAGACCTGTCCCCCTTCAAACTGGCCATTGTGGAGACCCTTCCCGCCTTGTGTTTTCGGGGGAAGAGGACCGAGGCCAGTATAAGAAGGGATAGGCTGCAACCGTAGAGGGGACCCGAGTGAGCCAGAATCCATCCTTGTACTCCTTCTCATCCTCAACCAATCCATACAACCAGGAGTAGGGTTTTACACCGCGAGGTGGCCCGAACCTGGGTAAAACTGTCGTGTCCTTCCTTCTTCTTCCTTAGCTCTAGCACGCCGGAGTATCACCGAGAGGTTGCAAAGTAGAGTAGGGCAAGAGAACCTACGCACCCCAGAGTTCGAACCTTCTTGGGTCCCCGGAGCCCCGATTCCGTCATTTGGCGTGCCAGCTAGGGGTGAGCCGCTGTTCTCACGGTTCTGGCTCCAGCT
Organism: Elymus sibiricus; assembly: GCA_039707655.1. Classification (NCBI taxonomy): domain Eukaryota; kingdom Viridiplantae; phylum Streptophyta; class Magnoliopsida; order Poales; family Poaceae; genus Elymus; species Elymus sibiricus. The sequence goes on along the minus strand of CM077667.1, from coordinate 314,374,208 downwards.
TCGCCAACCCTATGGCGACGCTCGTCGTGGCTGTGCCGAGCGCCGGGCAGCCCACGTCGCCCAAGACGCGCCTGCGGACCATGATGGTCGCCGCCACCCCGTCGGCGCTCAAGCTGTCGCTGCCACCTACCTTGCCTCCTGCGAGCAGCAGGGCTCCTCCTTGCACCCTTTCGTGCAGCGAGATGGCCGTGCCGCTGCGGCTTCCTCCCCTCACGCCCGCCCTGGGCACATGAACGCGCAAGACGCGCCGCTCATGGTGTGCGAGCTGCTTCGTCATCGCCCGACGGACGGCGGCTATGATGCCTGGCTGGGCTACATCGCCGAGCTCGTTACCGTCACCAGAGGAGCCTTGGCACCCTCTCGCCCACTCCACCCTCCATCGTCTCGCGTTGGGAACATGGCGCATGAAGCGCCCCTGCCACCTCCCCTGTGCAGCGACCCAGCCAAGCCTCAACATGATGCGCGCCCGCACGACCAGCCCCACGTCCTCCTCCTCCCCCTCCAAGTCCCCGCGGCGGAGCTTGAGCTGGGACGCGGCCGTGACCATGATGTGCCCGAGAGGGCCCGCCGCTCGTTCTGTGCCAACCACAATGTGCGCACCACAACTCCGAAGACTGTTGGGCACTCAAGCTCCCCTTGTGATGGGCGCGTCGGCCGGCGTCTGGCGTGGCTTGAGACTGCGTCGGTATTTCCCCAAAGAGGAAGGGATGATGCAGCACAGCTATGGTAAGTATTTCCCTCAGTTATGAAACCAAGGTTATCAAACCAGTAGGAGAACCAAGCAACACTATGTAAACGGTACCTGCACACAAAGAACAAATACTTGCAATCGGACGCAAGAGAGGTTGTCAATCTCTCCACGGTGAAAAGATAGATTAGTTTGTATGAGATTGGATAAATAGATCGCACAAGAACACAAAATAAAAGATGCAAATAAAAAGTGCAGCAAGGTATTTTTGGGTTTTTGGAATAATAGATCTGGAAACAAATGCGGAAAAAGATAGATCGGAAAACAATATGTTAAAAGAATAGACCCGGGGGCCATAGATTTCACTAGTGGCTTCTCTCAAGAAAATAGCACACGGTGGGTAAACAAAATATTGGCCACCCCCTTCCGCTTCATGAGCGGTTCGAGCACACAAAAAGCAAATTCATTTTGAAAATTAGAGATGGGACATACAAATTTGCTTGGAACGACACGGAAATACCGCATATAGGTAGGTATGGTGGACTCATATGGCAAAACCGGGTTTAAGGATTTTGGATGCACAAGTAGTATTTCTACTTAGTACAATTGGAGGCTAGCAAATAGAGTGAGAAGCAACCAACCAAGAAACAAAAATTCACATAAACGGGCATTAAGCATAACTAACACCGAATAATGCACCACAAGTAGGATGTAATTTCATTGCATAACTATTGACTTTCGTGCTTGCATAGGGAATCACAAACCTTAACACCAATATTCTTACTAAAGCAAAATTACTCACCAACATGACTCACATATTACTATCATCATGTCTTAAAACTATTACAAGGAATCAAGTTTATTTGTCCAATGATCTTCATGAAAGTTTTTATTATATCCCTCTTGAATATCTATCACTTTCGTACTAGTTTCATACATTGGCATTGGTTTTGACAAGCTCAAATAAATTTAAGTGAAGAACATGATCATAAAAATTTCATCTCTCAAAATAATATAAGTGAAGCATGAGAGAATTTCTTCAAAATTTACTAACTCTCAAATTAAAATAAGTGAAGCATAAGAGTATTTCTTCAAAAATTTAAAGCACACCATGCTCAAAAAGATATAAGTGAAGCACTAGAGCAATTCTATTGCTCAAAAAATTTAAGTGAAGCATATAGAGCAATTCTAACAAATCATAGCATAATTTTGGCTCTCTGAAATAGGTGTGTCCAGCAAGGGTACTTGTGACAAACTAAAAAGAAAATCAAGCAGAGACTCATATAATACAAGACTCTCCAAGCAAAACTCATGATATGTGAAGAATAAAAATATAGCTCCAAGTAAAATACCGATGGTCGTTAGAAGAAAGAAGGGATGCCACTCGGGGCATCCCCAAGCTTAGTTGCTTGTTTCTCCTTGGATATTATCTTGGGGTGCCGTAGCATCCCCAAGCTTAGGCTCTTTTCACTCCTTATTTCTTCCTCCATCGTGATCTCACCCAAAACTTGAAACTTCAATCACACAAAACTTAACAAAACCTTCGTGAGATCCGTTAGTATAATAAAGGAAATCACCACTCTAAGTATTGTTACAAACCCATTCATATTTTATTATTGCATTATATCTACTGTATTCTAACTTTACCATGGCTTATACCCTCCAATACAAACCATAGATTCATCAAAATAAGCACACAATGCAACGAAAACAGAATCTGTCAAAAACAGAACAGTTTGTAGTAATCTGTACTCTAACCATAATTCTGTAACTCTAAAAATACTGAAAAAGTCAGGAAAACATCGGAAATTTGTATATAAATCTTTTGTGATTTTCGAAAATTCTGCTACTGGACGAAAAAGTTTCTGTTTTTCAACAAGATCAATTCAACTATCACCCAACATGATCCCAAATGCTTTACTTGGCACAAACACTAACTAAAACATAAAAACACAACCATAACAGTAGCATAATATTGCAAACACTCAAGAACATAAAGAAAAAAGGTAAAAATAAATTTTATTCATTGGGTTGCCTCCCAACAAGCGCTATCGTTTTATGCCCCTAGCTAGGCGTAATTCATAGATTTAAGTGTTGTCATCTTTAGTTTCCAACTCCTCAATCACACAACTAGATTTCTTCAAGAATTTGGCATGCACACTTTCAATAACAATACTTCTAGGAATAAGACTAAAAAATTCATTCTTGTAAGTAGGGTCTTTCACTATTTCAACAAAATTGGGATAAATACTAATCATTTTAAGATCTTCCTTGTGGCTATTAGATGTGGCACCTTTGTTCTTAGTGACTTCTGTAGACTTGCAAATTTTTACGGGAGTTTTTTCAATAGTTTTAACAGAAGAAAAGGCCGAGCTCAAGTTACTAAAAATTTCTTCCAACTTATCAATCCGGGAGGGACTTTCTTCTATTCTTTCGTTAACTACGCTTCCTTTTCCTTTAATAATTTAAAGACATCCCCCGCTTTTGACCCAATTTTATTAGCAAGATTATGCATTTTCTTATCCAAATTTTCAAGATGTTCTTTGGTAATCATCTTCTTTTCAATAGCATCTAGCCTTTCCAGAACATGTTCGAGAGTTAAGGTTGTTTCATTAATCCAGAGAGTTGGTGAACCCACTAGATTTCCCATAGCATTAAAAGCATCCAAAGATGGACACATCAAGAAATTCCCACCGGTAATCGTATCAAGGATGAATATATACCAAGTGGTGATGCCCACATAAAAACTGCAAAGAAGAACAACGGTAGATTTCTTATGAATAGATCTATTATGAGCATTGCAAATCCTATACCAAGCATCTTTTAGGTTCTCCCCTCCCCTTTACTCAAAATTGAGAACTTCATTCTCAGGAGTACACGCAATAGAGGAAGAACTAGCCATAACAACAAGGTAGGCAAACAAGAGATCTAACGAGAAAAAGGGAAATGAAAAAGAGGGTGAATAAAACGGTAAATTTTGGTGAAGTGGGGGAGATGAAAACGAGAGGCAAATGGCAAATAGTGTAAATTGCAAGGAGATGAGATTTGTGATTAGGAACCTGATAGATGTTGATGATGTCTCCCCGCCAACGGCGCCAGAAATTCCTTTGACGTGGCTTGAGACTGCGTCGGTATTTCCCCAAAGAGGAAGGGATGATGCAGCACAGCTACGGTAAGTATTTCCCTCAGTTATGAAACCAAGGTTATCGGACCAGTAGGAGAACCAAGCAACACTATGTAAACGGTACCTGCACACAAAGAACAAATACTTGCAACCCGACGCGTAAGAGAGGTTTTCAATCTCTCCACGGTAAAAAGATAGATTAGTTTGTATGAGATTGGATAAATAGATCGCACAAGAACATAAAATAAAATATGCAAATAAAAAGTGTAGCAAGGTATTTTTGGGTTTTTGGAATAATAGATCTGGAAACAAATGCGAAAAAAGATAGATCGGAAAACAATATGTTAAAAGAATAGTCCCGGGGGCCGTAGATTTCACTAGTGGCTTCTCTCAAGAAAATAGCACACGGTGGGTAAACAAATTACTGTTGGGCAATTGATAGAAGATCAAATAATCACGACGATATCCAAGGCGATGATCAATATATAGGCATCACGTCCAAGATTAGTAGACTGAAACGATTCTGCATCTACTACTATTACTCCACACATCGACCGCTATCCAGCATGCATCTAGTGTATTAAGTTCATGGAGAAACGGAGTAATGCAATAAGAACGATGACATGATGTAGAAAAGATCTATTCGTGTATGAATAGACCCCATCTTGTTATCCTTAATAGCAACGATACATGCATGCCTCACTGCCCCTTCTGTCACTGGGAGAGGACACCGCAAGATCGAACCCATCACAAAGCACCTCTTCCCAAGGCAAGAAAAATCGATCTAGTTGGCCTAACTAAACCAAAGATACGAAGAAGAAATACGAGGCTATAAATAATCATGCATATAAGAGATCAAAGAAGACTCAAATAATATTCATGGATAGAAACTGATCATGAACTCAAAATTCATCAAGTCCCAACAACCACACCGCAAAAAGTCATTATATCAAATAGATCTCCAAGAGACCATTGTATTGAGAATCAAAAGAGGGAGAGGAAGCCATCTAGCTACTGCCTACGGACCCGTAGGTCTATGGTGGACTACTCACGCATCATCGGAGAGGCACCAATGAGGATGATGAGCCCCTCCGTGATGGTGTTAGATTGGATCTCGCGGTTGTGGAACTTGCGGCGGCTGGAATTGTGTTTCTTTGACTCCTCTAGGTTTTCTGGAATTTCTGAGGATTTATTGAGCCGAGAGGCGGTGGAAAAGACCTCCGTGGGTCCCACGATACATCAGGGCGCGTTGGGGGCCTCTAGCGTGCCCTGGTGTATCGTGGGCCCCACGGGCCTCCTCCCAGGTGCTTCCTTGGCTCACAAGTTGTCTTCTGGTCCAAGAAAACTCCAAAAAGTTTCATGGCAATTGGAATCCGTTTGGCACTGATATTCTGTGAAGTAAAAAACAAGCAAAAAACAGCAACTGGCACTGGGCACCATGTCAATAGGTTAGTCCCAAAAAATGATATAAAGTTGCTATAAAATGATTATAAAGCATCCAAGAATGATAATATAACAACATGGAACAATAAAAAATTATAGATACGTTGGAGACGTATCATCGTCCAGACCGCAATGACCGCGGCATCGCCCGCGGAGGCGGCCGCAGCGGCGGCAGGTGGGACAACCGCAATGGCAACCCCCGCCAGGGCTGGCGTGAGCAGCCTCGTGAGGACAGCTGGCGCGATCATCCGTGTGAGGGCGCCCGGCGTGAACAACCTCACGAGGCGCGCCCTTAGGACTACGTTGCTCTCCCACCGTTGCCGACGCCGCCCAGGAGGAACGACAACAACTAGCACGACGAGGGGGCTGGGGGCTATCAGGGGCCTCGCGCGATAGCATGTATCCTCGACAAAGCATATGCCGCTGCATCGAGCCACTTGTTCAAGCAGTTCTCTCATGAGGTGAGCGCCGCCCTCTCGAGGCCGGAGGCCGCGTGCCCCCCAAGTGGTCACATTACGCCGTCTCCTTTGACTCTAGGGACATCTTCAAGTCCACGGCTGCCACAGGCATGCTTCCCATGTTGTGCACTCCCATCATCAGCAACGTCTCTGTCACCAAGACCCTCATCGACGGAGGCGCCGGCCTGAACGTGCTCTCTTTCGAGACCTTCGAGACGCTCCAGGTGATTTACGACCAGCTGATGCCTACCAGGCCATTCTCTGGGGTGTCCAGCGGCCCCACCATTCCCCTGGGGCAGGTCCGCCTCCCTGTCACCTTCGGCACGCGCGATAACTACCGCACCGAGCTCATCAACTTCGATGTGGCGCACATTGGCCTCCCATACAATGCAATCCTGGGATACCCGACGCTAGCCAAATTCATGGCGGTAGTCCACTACGCTACAACGTCCTCAAGATGCCTGGCTACAACTGCGTCATCAATATCACCTGCGACGAGAAGGATGCGATATGTTCCCTCGAGCGCACCTACAAAGCTATCGCGGCTGAGCATTCCGATGGTGAAGGAGGCGCTGGGTCTCGCGAGGCCGTGCCCCCAAGGAAGAAGCAGTTGTTTCCCGTCCAAGGCCCCGCCAAGGCGAAGAATGCAGCGCCTGAGGCCAGTGCCATGAGCCCCATGCCGGCAGCCGGCGCCTGCCTCCCCCCAATATAGGAAGGCGCCCGGCGCCCACCCTCAGGCCAGGCTCGGGGGCTTCCATCTAGAAAGCGTCTGACCTAACCAGCGTGACGAGGGAGGTGCTCGGGCACCACTTGGAGGCGTTCTTCGACGCGCGCCCCCGCAAGCAAGGAATGCGGCGCCAGGCACCAGGAGCACAAGAGTTCATCACCCAAGAGATTAACAAGCTTTGTGAGGCACGGGCCATGCACGGCGAGAGCCGCCCGGGGCATCCTACCAACCCAGCTGGTGTTCCCAGGGAGGACAACAAGGTGCGCATGTGCGTCGACATCGCGCGCCTTAACAGGGCCGGCTCCCAGGACCTCGTCTGGCCATCTCGCGTTGGCCTGAGTAGGGGTGTCGCCACCAACTATGTTTGCTGGCCCTTTGGCCCATAGAACGCTAGCGCTACCTTCCGCGGGCTGGCGCAGCTCACGATGGTGCCTCGCGAGGCGTCAGGCCCTCGTGAGCCCTCAAGGCCTCAGGAGCCAGCTGGCCCCTGAGGGGTGAACCCCTACGGCATGCTCCCCCAAGCAGCCCGACGCTTCTGCAGCAACATGATTGTCAGGTGACTTTTTGGTTTGTTCAAATCGAGGGCGCCCTTCGGGCTGCATTATCCTCAAGCGGGCACTGGTCCGCCCATGCAGTATCCGCACTTTTTGGTTGTGTATCGAGTCTCGTTATCCTTTGATGAATTCAAGACGCTTGCTTAAGCCTTGCGCCTGGTGCTCCGTCACCACATGCAATTGTTGCGCCCTCACGACTCTTCTCTTTGACATCCCATGACTGGGGCTGGACACGAGGTCTGTGCTCGGGTCCGTCCCTGCAGCGTTGATAAATCCAAGCGATCAAGCTCTGTCTCGCGGGCCTGCTCCCGTGCACGTCACCTCACAGAGGTCCTTGGTGTCTCGCGATTTCATGTAACCGTCGCGAGCAAGCGAGTAAGGGCGCGACCCAATATTGTATGACTGCCAGTGAGGTGTTTCGCCACCTCGGGCGCCATGCGTCCGGCGACCTTTCCCTTGATCATCCTATGGAGGAACTCAACACAGCGTCTGTGCTCGGGTCCGTCCCTGCAGCATCGCTAAACCCAAGTGACCGAGCTCTGTCTGGCGGGCCAAACCCGCACACGTCACCTCATTGGGTCTTTGGTGTCCAACCTCTCCATGCGGTGGCCTCGGGACGGCCGTCCGACGCGCGTCGCCCCCATGTCCCAGGTTACATGAGCACATCATTGCGTCAAGAGCTAGGCACAAACCACCTGAAGACCGGGGAAGGAGCTCTTGAGCCCTGTGCCAGAGTGTTCGACACCTCCGCAAACGCCGCCCGTGACCCTCTCACGTAAGAATGAGGTTGGGGCTGTACACGCCCCGGAGACTCTGAAACAGAGCTCCCGCCACACCCAAGTGGAAGCCCCATGCTCAGCGCTGGCGGAACGGTCGAACCGCGACCATGCCCACGCCCAAGCGGAAGCCCCATGCTCCACGCTGGCGGAACAATCAAACTATGATCATGCCCATGTCCAAGTGGAAGCCCCATGCTCCATGCTAGTGGACAGTCAACTGAGAGCCTCACCCTCCTCCGCGGCACGTGCTCGCTGGCTTCCTATTGTGCCTCACGCGAGCGGGGTCTGGACACGGTGCCTATGCTCGGATTAGTCCTAGCAGCGCTGAAAAACCGAAGGGACCGGGTTCTGGCTCGCGGGCCTGCTCCCATGCACGTCACCCCACCAAGGCCCTTGGTGTCTAGTCTCCTCGCGTGACACCCAAGCGCAAGCTAGCGAGCGCGCGTCGTTCGAAACGAAGCCGTTTTGTGCGCAGGTTTTCCCCTCGGGACGGATCGGTCGAAGGGTCTCGCAAGGCGTCCGCTCCTGACAAGTGACAACCTATTAGTGTTGCAAAGAGCTAAGTATGAAAATACCCTTGGGACAGTGTCGCCATTGCCAGCGTCTTCCCTCACATGGGCCGCTTGCGCGTCAAAGGGGGGCCTTGAGCATCGCGCCTCAGGAGCCTTCACTAGCACCCGGAGCCCCTCACCTCCTGGCTTTGTCCAGGCACCGCGACCTGACATTCTAGCGACGGCTAAGGTATGCGCGGGGCCGGGCCCTGCCGACGTAGAGCACAAAGGCAAGCAAGAGAGAAACCAATCACGGAGAGGGAACCCGCGGATCACAAACTATTATTACAAACTTCAAGTGTTTAACAAATTAAACTGTCGCCTTAACACCTCCGCAAGGCGGATTCGGTCTATTACAGGAGGATAAAAGGAAGCTTCAGGAAGAAGGGTCGCCGTTGCCATCACCGTTGCCCACCATGGCCTCGCCAGTCTCCACTTCGCCACCACAGGAGAACTTCCCAAGCAGCGCACTCACATCGCTCTTCACAGCTTCCGCCAGGTTGTCGCGAGATTCTTCGGGGATGGGGCCTATCACCTCGTCGAAATTAAAGCCAGAATTGTGGAGGAGAAGGTGGCTGAAGACGCGGGTCGCCGCCACGAAGAAGAGATCATGGCATTCTTGTGGCGCCCCCGCCTGATTACCACTGTAGCCAGACGGTCGCCACGCATACCAGCCCAGGAAATCACTCTGGCATGCGAGTTTACAACAGGTATCATGAACACATGCATTTCTATTAATGGATATATGGGTCTTACATGGGATATATTACAAGAGTGATGGCAGCGGGAAGGCTCTATCTAAGGCAGTAGGGTACTGGTGCGGCTCCAATCCACAGGGATCTGACTAGGTTACTCTTCTAGCCCGCGAACGCTCTAGCTCTCGATGACAGATGACGGATCCTTATGTGAACCTGGCCACGTTAAAGGCCGCTGAGTACTTTTGAATGTACTCGCAAGCAAACCAAACTAACATATACACCAATCAATGCAATCCATGGCATTCAAGCATGCATTGTTATTAGAGCAATATTAATTATCATGGCATAACAGGATTATCTAGCAAGATAACTACTAAAGTAACTATAGTAAAGTAAAGCATACTAAGTAAATATTCCATACTCCGAACATTCTCACTATCCCAATCGGAATCTGATCCAATCCGATCCAAATCAAATCATGAGGTCATCCGACCACTCATCTCATAGCCATCCCATGGCTAACATAATCATATGGTCATCCGACCACTCATCTCATAGCCATTCCATGGCTAACATATCACATTCCTGACATCATCTGATGTCTGCACAAGACGAATTCTTCCATCATTATTATCATTGCTACGGTTGACCACCTAGTGAGGTCTGGACAGGCTGTCCAATACCGTGGACGCGGCTATTCGAATAGATTTGACACTCTGCAGAGGTTGCGCACTTTACCCACACCATGAAGCACCTGGCCTCGTGATCCCACTCGGGTGGACCAGCGTTGCTTCAACAAAACCTGCCTGACCCGTGACTCTCCCATCGTACCACCGGCACTCATCCTCCCCCGGAGGCCTGCCTTGGGTGGCCCCTGTGTCCTCATGACACCTGCCACCGTCGTGGCCAAACTAGGTAATCCTAAACTGGGATTACTGTCCCAAACGGGGACGCCGGCACAAACAACAACTCAACTGGGCTCACAAGGTTATCGCCGCCTACCGAGCCAGGGTAGCGCGCACACATAACCTTCCCTCGGGGGTGGTACCGATAAAAAAGCACGCGATCAGACCAAGTCAAGGCCGTCCCATACCGGCAAATGTGGTTGCACGGATAAGCCCGGACAGGTGACTCTGGATCAACTGGCTAGGTTTAGCCTTGGCCATCACTTAGCAAGCAGGATTATGTATCGCAACAAGTTGAAGTGGCAACAACTATGCACTTAAGTAAACTACTTAGCAAACTATGCAAGTAATGTAAACGGTAAGTGCAACTAACAGCGGTTTAATAATTTTTATCACAGGCATAATTACTAATTAAACACGCAAGAATAACACAGAGCAATGCTTTAGGGCATATATCAGATGGTCGGCTTGCCTGGGGTCGAAGAAATACTCCGGAAGAAGTGCGGAGAGTCCGCGGAAGAATTCACCGGAAAGGATTCTCTCTCGGAGGACCGATAGAAGGGCATGGGAAAAATGGTCATTTCCACTGTGGGAACATATGGTGGAAATGATATCAAAAGTTCGGGCTCGGAAAGACGAAGACGTGGGCGTTGGAATCACCTCATTTGGAGTTACGGATGAGAAGTTATAGCTGTCCGAAGATGGATGGACCTTTCTGTAAATAACATATTTACTATCGGGTCCTGGCTGGAAAAACTGATGGCGTCTTTACGGGAAATACGCTTTTATAGCAGGGTGAGCGTATTTCTATCCGCAGCAGCAGCAGAGTACGCTTTCTCAAAAGGAAAGCGCACTTCCGGAATGCCGCCTCCACTTACTCCCGCGCGGGCCCGCGTTGACTTCGCCTCAGCAGCTGACGGGTGGGGCCAGGGGATGGCGGGGCCTGCCTGGCCAGCTCAGTGTCTCCTTCCTCCCTCGCCCGCACCTGGCCGTGGGCAGGACCGACCCCGACGAGGTTTGCCGCTGGCACAGGCCACCGCAGCTGGCGCCCGACCTACCGGCGGATTCAGGGCGACGAGCCGCTCTCGTTCCAAGGTGTTGCGTCCACCGGGGAACTCGGCGTCGGGTGGGGCATCGACCGCGCCGGACTGAAGCTTCGGCCGGCGAGGGATCCCGCGATTCCTTCGGAGGTTTGACCAGCGGAGGGGTTGGGAAGGAACGCTGGGGAGCGAGGGATCCTCCGGAGCAGAAAGGAGGAGGGGAGGGGCTCTGCTTATCTCCAATTTGAGCAGAGCGCCGCGGCGGCCATAATGGAGGGCGGCGGCCAGAGAGATGGAGATGCTCCGGGGGCTTCGAGGGAAGGAGTGGTGGGCTTGCTCGTCCTCAGGAGGGGCTCGGGCGATGCTTAAATAGGCTCGGGAGGAGGGTTATGGGCGTCTCTCGCCGGCGACCGAAGCTCCGAGAGGCACGGCAAGGTGGCGGCGCTCCGGAGGTCGGCAGATGCGTCCATGGCGAGGGGCAGAGGGTTCTGGATGGCGCACGCGCGCGGTGGAGGCTTCCCTGCGCTTGCGGACAGGCTACGGTCTGCTGGAGGTGACCAAACGACGGCTGTGGCCACAGTGCACCGATTTGGCGCGCTCTGCGTGTGGTCACCGCCGGCACCACGTGTCCAGAGCGCCTATATGACTCTAGGCCATGTCAAAAAGATGCACTAAAGTCTCTGGAGTTGACCTGTCGAGGTTTGGAGGGAAATGGAGACATGGATTTGACTGATTTGACCTCACAATGGTCCTGACAGCAAACTGTTTGTAGTGAGCTGAGAGAGATTGAGAAGAAGATAGACTCTGGTCCTTGGCTGATAGTGATCATCCACTAAGGTGATTACTTTGGCAAAATATCAGCACAACTGGGCCACTCTAGATAACACCTCCTTTGCAAATGACTAAACTGGACAGAAATGGAGATGTTGATGCTGGGTAAAAATGGCTAAATGGGTTGTGCTGAAATTTGGAGGAGGTGAATGATTTGAACATAGGAAGCTACTGCAAAAGTTTCAGCTCATTTGAAAATGCCAAAATGATACTTCCTTCACAGAGCTTCCAAATGGACAGAAACTTGGGAAAATTCCTGTGGATGAATGGATAGATGAATTGAGCTGATTTTTGGTATCCATGAGTGATTTAGCAATGTTAACCACCATGAAAATTTCAGCTCAAATAGATCAAGGAATCTAGCACTTCCTTTGCAATTTACCCAACTGGACAGAATTTGCAAATGGATGTGGTGCTCAACATTTGAACTATAGACCTTGGGATTTAGATGGAAATGGGGAAGATATGGATGGAAGAAGCTCCACAAATTATTTGGGATTTTTCCTGGCTACCAAAATGGTAGTTCCTTTAGAAAGTGCCCAAAATGCAATATTGGCATTTAATAGGAAAAGACAATTTTCCTTATTTAATTATGGCCAATATTTTTGTGGGAGCTCCATATGATCACAAAGAATATCTCCACAAGTTTTAATGAGCTTTGGAGATGGATATATATTTTCCTGGATTTAATTCCTTTAAGTGGCAGAAAAAGGATTTAATTATAAATGAAAAATATTGCAAATGACTTGGCAATATTTTTGCATATCCAGGGTTATACATAAGGGATGATCACTGGGAAAAGTTTGGGAGGCAAAAGATCAAAGGAAATTGGGGTTCCTTTGTAACTGGAAGGATTAGGGTTTCCCTTCCGGCAACTCGGAAGATAGGGTTTCGGAGGCAAAGTCCGGATAATAGATCTTGGGTGGCAAGGTTGGACTGGAGAGAATGTCTGGTTGGATAGGGAAGGCAAGGCCGAATAACCATCTTCATATACCCAAGAGTGAAAAAATCCGATAACACCGAGAAAAAAGACGGGAGTCAAATCCCGCAAAAGGAAAAAAATCAGGAGCGAAAACCAGGGTGTTACAATTCTTCCTACAGGATGCCATCCACCTTCCGGGCCGAGTCCTCGAGCTCCTCCACGAGCTTGGAGGAAAGCTCGGCATAGCCGGCGTCGTGGGCGGCAAGAGGATCCTTGAACCCCCCCTGCATATGGAACTCAGGGCCTTGCGGGCCCTGAGCTCGAGAGAAGAAAAGGCGGTGTGGTCCGTCACTGCCTTCGCGTAAGCAACGTCCTGAATCTCCTTCTCCCTGGCGTCCAGCTTAGCGTTGGCCTCGGAGGCTTGCTTGGCGTGAGCTTCTTGGGCTCGGCCACCTTGCGCTGCAGTGTCTCCAGGGGCCCATGCTACTTGGCCTGATCGACCGCAACCTTCGCCAACTCGGAGTCGTAATCTGCAAGCTTCGCCTCACGGGCCTTGAGGTCGTCTTCCTGCAGCTGGAGCTGCTGCGCCTGCGCAGCTCGCTCGTCCTGAAGTGCCTTTAAACTGGCTGCCGCTTCTTCACGACGCTTAGAGGTTGCCACCATTTCAGCAAGGGCACTCTCGTGAGCTGCCTTCGCCTCGGCGGCCTCTTTCTTGCTTTCCGCGATGGTGGCATCGGCCTTGCCTTGGAGCTCTTTGGCGGCAGCATCGAGCTGGTGCCACCCCGCAGCGAGCCTCGGGCACTCCACAGTGAGACGCTCCTCGGCGTCCCAGAAGTCTGCCCCGAGCCGGTCGAATGCGGCCCGGGCATCGGTCAAGGCCTCGCGCCTGAGCAAGGCGCTGCAATCCACAAGGCCGAGAGCTTGGCGAGGGGGCGGCGTCTCGGCGCTTGTTGTCATCAAGATCGAAGAAGCCCCCGCGCCCTCTGCTTGTGGCGCAGGGGGCTCTGGGTCCTCCCCCGCGCTCGGCTCCCACGGTGCACTTGGAGGGACTGCCGCGCGCGGCCTCCTGAGCCCCAAAAGTGGGTATAGCTTGAGGTTGCCCCATGGCGGGGGTAAGGACGGCCGATGGAGGCTTTATGTCAGCCTGGACAGTTGCCGAGGCATCGTGGGGAAGTGTGGGCATCCCGCGCCCCATCGAGCGCCACGCGTCGTGCTTGATCCGTAGGTGGTTGGAGCCCACACCATTTCGCCCCCTCCAGCTAGCGGAATCGTGCATGCTGCGGGCCCAGGGGCTACTGTCGGGCCCATGGGACTGGGGGTACCCAGGTCCATCTGCCTGTGGCCCAAGACGCAGCGCCTGCCATGGGCCCAACGCGGCCCGCCTCTGGACTTCTTGAGCAAGATCCTCGCGAGGGCCGACGCCTCGCGAGGCGTACGTCAGCAAGCGTCGTCAGGAGTCTCGCGGAGTCCCCTCACGAGGTCGCCACCCCGAGGCCTTCGTGGGGTGGACTGATCAAGGGTGGCCCGGCGGGTTGCCTAGTCCTGCATCTTCACGTGGCCAACGCGCGCCATGACGAGCGGCGCCAGGAGTTGTCCCCTTTTGTGGATGAGGAGGCTTTCTTCTTTTGTGCTAAGGGAGCAGGGCCAGCTCGCTGGTTCCCAAAGGAATCTCCAAAGGTTTCCTTTTTGGTGCAAGAAGACCAAAGCCGGAGACTCGCCAGGACGGAGGTCATCTCCGAGCTCACCAACACGTCACGATGGGAGGCTTTTGTAGGCGAAGACCACTTTTGTCAGGATAAGCTGCAGACCTATTCCCCTTCAAACTGGCCGTTGCGACGACCTTCCGGCCTTGTGTTTTCGGGGGAAGAGGACCGAGGCCAGTATAAAAAGGGATAGGCTGCAACTGTAGAGGGGACCCGAGTGAGCCAGAACCCATCCTTGTACTCCTTCTCATCCTCAACCAATCCAGACAAGCAGGAGTAGGGTTTTACACTGCGAGGTGGAACGAACCTAGGTAAAACTGCCGTGTCCTTCCTTCTTCTTCCTTAGCTCGAGCACGCCGGAGTGTCGCCGAGAGGTTGCGAAGTGGAGTAGGGCGATAGAACCTGGGCACCCCAGAGTTCAAACCTTCTTGGGTCCCTGGAGCTCCGATCCCGTCAAATAATAGCCCCTGCAGTATTTAGACAAGGTTGTTGGAGATATGCCCTAGAGGCAATCATATATGATGATATTTCCTATGTGTTTATGAATAAAGATAGTCCTTGGACATTATCATTGATGTGTATTAACAAGTTCGTGACTTGCTTGTGAGACTATGCATTGTATGATTACTGTCCTAAATGGTCCCTACTCGAAAGGTTGTGTGGACGCGCAGCCAGTTAGACTAGCATATGACATGGTGGATGGTCTGGTCTCACTGACCATGTAGCATTGGATGCTAGCCAGATAACATGGACTCAGAAAGATCTAGTCGGATCCGAGTCGAGATAAGGTCTGAGTTGGATAGACCCAACTATGAGACGCAACGATAGGTCATCTGTGAGTCTCTAGTACAACATATGTTTCGTGTCCTAAGACCTGAGCTGGCGCATGTACTCGGGATGGTAACAGACTTGCTTTGGGATGACCAAACGCTACTCCGTGACAGGGTAGTTATAAAGGTAGGTTTCGGGCTTGTCCAGACCCATGCTGCGAGACGTGGTCGAGCAAGATGGGATTTGCCCCTCCGATGAGGAGAGATATACTCTGGGCCCCTCGGGTGATCCGACCTCGATAAGCATGGCCATGCGATGAGGATTATGAGATAATCCGAAGTGTTGGTCGGATTCACCGGAACAAGAAAGAGGTCATGCTGCAACAAGGATGACCATGTCGCCTTGAGCATGACAACATATACCGTGTGGCAAAGGGAACAGAAGTGTGATGTACAGGTTCGCCTAACCAGCTTCATCAGACACTTGGAGTCGGCACGCTTTGCTAGAGGCCGCTACCGACTAGTCGAGTCCGATGTGATCTGACTCGCGACCAAGTGAACGAGAACCTAAGGGGTCGCGCGCTTAAGGGAAGGAACTACACGTGGGCTTTAGGGTCCGTGTGAGGCCCAAGAGTTGAGCCCACGTCGGATGCCTATATATAGTGGAGGTGCGGCACACCCATCCGGTTGATCGCTTCAGCGCCGTCATTAGGGCTTTGCATGTGTTGCAACTAGCCACCTCCACTCGCTGCCGAACTGTGTGATCGAACCTAGCAGTCCGCCGCACGGTGTTCCTCCTGCACGCGCGGATACCGTTACAGGCGGTGCACTTGCGCCGCTCCAACGAACCTGTACGGGGGATCCGGCGACCGGCTGCGCGAGGGAGATTGGATCGGTTGTTCGAGGGAGATCATATGAGGAGGAGACGGACCACGTGAACGCGCTGCCCCAACTCTACTTCTGTTGCACGGCACTGCGCGTCTAGTGGTAACAATATGTGATCCATCTCTATGGCATGTTCTTGGATGTTCTGCGCATAGGAAAATTTTAATTCGCATGCGATGCACCTACGGTAGAACTCAACAGTGGTATCAGAGCCTCTGCTATAGGATTTGGATTCAGATCGGATGCATATTTGATATGTGGAGGCGGCGGATCAGATATGTCGTCGTTCATGAGATCGGCTATGTGCACGGTTGATGAGATCAACTGCACATGGGGATCGATATGGCTATATTTTCTGTCCATCGGAATCGATGAGGTCGTGACACAACCTACCCCTACCGGTCGGTATCCGCCATCGGGGTTAACAGTGAAACGTAAATCCGAATCGGGTTCGCGATGATCAATGAGATCGGTCAGATCAGAAAATCCGGCATGATCGGAATACAGATTCGATCTGTGATTTCCGAAAACGTCGGGCGCTGCCCGGACCCGCGAGGGGCGCTGCCCCTTCGAACCCCGCCCGCTAACTGGCTAGCGGGACCACCGTGTGCATAGCGTCTTGTATTTCATACATGATACACAAACCGGTAGAATGCGATTCTATGCATAACTTTGTTTTGCAGGTTTGATGTGAATAGTATGGCTCATATGTATGTGATGCATGTGTGTGATTTAACATGACCTGCGTGTCATGATTGTCAGCCGGCAGGAGCCAAAGTGCTGTCATTATATTGTATAACAACCTGCGTGTCGACTTGTGATTCTCTGTAAATTCATTACTAGTTGTAGTAGTTGGAAGACAGAGATCAAGTTCGAGGCTTTGGCGTCCCGGCCTGACGAACAAGATGGAGTTCTGCCCTGGTCATCGGAGTTGGAGCCGGCCTGGAAGAACATCCATGAAGGATCCATACTATTTCACATATTTATGTTTATATGTGATTGATATTGCTTCTTGTTTTCTATGCATGTTAAAATGGTAGAGAGATCCTTCGTTAATATCAAGCACATTGCCATTCCAGATGTTGCACCTTCGCACGTCAAGTACGTCTAGTGGTGGGCTCATAAAATTGAGGTGCCACTAGGTGTCCTTGAACTGGAGGGTTCGTGTCGGACACGGACATGCACTGCATCAGGTTAACTTGACAAGGCTATCAAAACGGTTTTGGGCCTTGTGGCAAAGAAGGTTGGGAGCCGGGGTAGAAGATACCTACCCGACCGACAGGAGTCGTATAGAGATACGATTAGCAAGGAGTTGCTTACCGAATAGGCAAGTTGGCTAGCAGTGATGCTAAAGCTCACTAGTCGCTAGCGCTAGACGGGTCCTGAATCACTGAAAGTTTGCGGAGCGATGCCAACTTTAGTGGGAGTAGTTCTGATTAAGGCTTGAATTACTCTACATAAACACATTGCTTAGTGATTGCATATATTCTGTTGTAGATCAATGGCACCACCTACTCAACCCAACTTTGCATTGAAATCAATTTTGGAAAAGGATAAACTGAATGGAACAAACTTTACCACATGGTATAGAAATTTGAGAATTGTTCTCAAGCACAATAAAAAGGAACATGTTCTAGAGGATCCACTTCTAGAGGAACCTGCCGAGAATGCTAGTGCCACAACCAAGAATGCCCATCAGAAACTCGTTGATGAATCAAACGAGATCAGCTACCTCATGCTGGCTTGTATGGAGCCCGATTTGCAACAGCATTTCGAAAACGTTGACGCTTTCGATATGATCGAGAGTCTCAAGAGCATGTTTCAAGTGCAGGCTAGGACCGAAAGGTTCAACGTCTGGCAATCCTTGACGGATTGTAAGATGAAAGAGGGTGATCCACTGAGCCCGCATGTGATCATTATGATCGGGTACGTGCAAGCTTTGGATCAGTTAGGCTTCCCACTTGGGGATGAGCTGTCCATGAATGCAATTATGGGTTCTCTTCCACCTAGCTATGGGACGTTCATCTCGAACTATCATATGCACGACATGGATAAGAAGCTCACTGAATTGCACGGGATGCTTAAGGTGGCAGAGCAAGATATTAAGAAAGGCACACATCAAGTGTTGATGGTGTAGAACTCGGCTAAGTTCAAGAAGAGTTGGTCCAAGAAAAAGGGTAAGGCAAAGGGCACAGGGAAGGTTGTCTCCGCCGCTGCGCCGAAGTTGGGACCGGACTCAAAGACCGTGTGCTTTCATTGCAAGGAAACTGGTCACTGCAAGAGGAACTGTAGCAAGTGGCTTGCTGGGCATGGCAAGAAGGCCGGAAATGCTTCTTCAGGCAAAGGTACATATGTTATAGACATTTACCTTGCTGACATACCTAGTAGCTCTTGGGTATTTGATACCGGATCGGTTGTTCATATATGCAACTCGATGCAGGGGCTGATAAGAACTAGGCATGTGGCACAAGGGGAGATTGACATCAGGGTCGGCAACAAAGCAAGAGTTGTTGCGTTGGAGGTCGGCACGATGCAGCTCAAGCTTCCTTCTGGATTTATTTTGGAATTGAATAATTGTTAATACATTCCTGCACTTAGTCGGAACATTATTTCTGCCTCATGCTTGATGAGTTAGGGTTATGAACTCAGTTTAAAGGACAATGGTTGTTCACTTTATTTGAATGAAATGTTCCACGGCTATGCACCCATTGTAGATGGGCTATTTATTTTGAATCTAGAAACGGAACCAGTCTATAACATGAATGCCAAGAGGCATAAGCCTAATGAGATAAATCCGACATACTTCTGGCACTGCCAGCTTGAACACATTAGTCTGAAACGCTTGAAGAAGCTCCATGATGATGGACTCCTGACTTCGTCCGACTTTGGGTCGTTCGAGACATGCGAATCATGCTTGCTAGGCAAGATGACTAAGTCTCCTTTTGCAAAGAGTTGCGAAAGGGCGTCTGAGCTGTTGGAGCTTATACACAGTGATGTGTGTGGTCCAATGAGCACAACAGCCAGAGGTGGCTATCAGTACTTCGTGACTTTTACCGATGACTTGAGTAGGTATGGATATATCTATTTGATGAGGCACAAGTCAGAAACTTTTGAAAAGTTCAAAGAGTTTCAAAACAAGGCTGAAAATCAGCTCGACAAGACAATAAAGCTTCTACGATCAGATCGTGGAGGTGAGTACATGAGCCAGGAGTTTGATGATCATCTGAAAAGCCGAGGTACAGTACCTCAGCTCACACCTCCGGGTACGCCGTAGAGAAACGACGTGTCAGAACGGAGAAATCAAACCTTGTTGGACAGGGTCTGATCGATGATGAGCAAATCGGATTTACCCTTGTCATTCTGGGGATATGCTCTAGAAACTGCAGCTTTCACGCTTAATAGGGTACCATCAAAATCCGTAGACAAGACACCACATGAGATGTGGACTGGGAAGAGTCCTAGTTTGTCTTTTCTAAAGATTTGGGGTTGTGAAGCATTTGTCATACGACTTATGTCGGACAAGCTTACACCCAAGTCGGATAAATGCATATTCGTGGGATATCCGAGGGAAACCTTGGGATACAGCTTCTACAACCGAGAAGAGAACAAAGTGTTTGTTGCTCGGAACGGGGTTTTCCTAGAGAAAGAGTTTCTCAGTCGGGAAGCCAGTGGGAGAACGGTGCGACTTGAAGAAATTCGAGAGCCACTCGGGGACGACTCGGCTGGTGATGAGATCATACCGGAGTTGGTCAGGGGACCCGTAGTGGAATCGGCACCGGAGCCACGGAGGTCGGAAAGATTGCGTAGAGTACACGATGTGTTGTTGCTAGAAAGCGACGAGCCGGCCACGTATGCGGAAGCGATGGTAAGCCCAGATTCCGAGGCATGGCTGGAGGCCATGAGATCCGAGTTAAAGTCCATAGATGATAATCAAGTCTGGGACTTGGTTGATCCGCCACCTGGCGTAATTGCCATTGGTTGCGAATGGGTCTTTAAGAACAAAACCGATGTGGATGGAAATGTTCAGATCCACAAAGCTCGGCTGGTCGCTAAAGGTTATGGACAAGTTCAAGGAATTGACTACGACGAGACCTACTCGCCGGTAGCAATGCTAAAGTCGGTGATGATCATACTACCTATAGTTGCATATTTCGATTATGAGATATGGCAGATGGATGTCAAAACGGCTTTCCTTCATGGAAATTTAAAGGAGGATGTATACATGATACAGCCTGAAGGTTTTGTTGATCCAAATAATGCTAGTAAAATATGCAAGCTCAAGAGATCCATTTATGGATTGAAGCAAGCAGCTCGGAGTTGGAACATTCGTTTTGATGAAGTCATCGTTGACCTTGGTTTCATCAAGAACGAACAGGACTATTGTTTATACAAGAAGTCTAGTGGGAGCTCGGTGGTATTTTTGATCGTGTATGTGGATGACATACTGCTGATCGGAAATGATGTTTCGATGCTGAACTTAGTCAAGGAATCATTGAATGGCAAGTTTTCGATGAAAGACCTTGGAGAAGTAGTGTACATTTTAGGCATCAAGATCTATAGAGATAGATCGAGAAGGCTGCTCGGCTTAAGCCAGAGCACGTACATAGACAAAGTGTTGAAGCGGTTCAACATGAGTGAGGTTAAGAAAGGGTTCTTGCCCATCTCACATGGCATAAGGCTAAGCCAGACTCAGAGTCCTATGACTTCTGATGAGTGAAACCGGATGAGTAGGATTACGTACGCTTCGGCAATAGGATCCATCATGTATGCCATGCTATGTACTCGGCCTGATGTTGCCTATGCAATAGGCTTAACAAGCAGATACCAGGCCGACCCAGGTGAGAGTCACTGGGCAGCGGTGAAAACTATCTTGAAGTACCTAAAAAGGACTAAAGAGTTGTTCCTAGTTTATGGAGGTGAGGAGGAGCTCTGCGTAAAGGGTTACGCCGATGCTAGTTTCCAAACCGACAGGGATGATTGTCGATCGCAAACTGGATTCGTGTATGTCATGAATGGAGGAGCAGTGAGCTGGACGAGTTCCAAGCAAGATACGGTGGCCGACTCCACAACAGAGGCCGAATACATTGCGGCTTGTGAAGCCGCAAAGGAAGGTGTTTGGATTCGGAAGTTCCAAGAGGATCTTGGTGTGTTCCCGGGCTGGGCAAAACCGTTGGACCCGTATTGCGACAATTCAGGTGCCATCGCACAGGCCAAGGAGACGAGACAACACCACAAGACCAGACACATAGACAGAAAGTATCACCTGATACGAAAGCTCGTAAAGAATGGTGATACTAATTTATGCAAGATTCATACGGATGAAAATGTTGCAGATCCATTGACTAAGCCGCTTCCACAACCCAAGCATGAGGGGAACGTTAGAGTTATGGGCATTCGATGTCTATTTGATTGACTCTAGTGCAAGTGGGAGACTGTTGGAGATATGCCCTACAGGCAATCATATATGATGATATTTGCTATGTGTTTATGAATAAAGATAGTCCTTGGACATTATCATTTATGTGTATTAACAAGTACGTGACTTGTTTGTGAGACTATGCATTGTATGATGACTTTCCTAAATGGTCCCTAGTCGAAAGGGTTGTGTGGATGCGCAGCCAGTTAGACTAGCATATGACACGGTGGATGGTCTGGTCTCACTGACCATGTAGCATTGGATGCTAGCCGGATAATATGGACTCAGAAAGATCTAGTCGGATTCGACGTAGTCGGATCCGAGTCGAGATAAGGTCTGAGTTGGACAGACCCAACTATGAGACGCAGCGATAGGTCATCTGTGAGTCTCTAGTACAACATATGTTCCGTGTCCTAAGACCTGAACTGGCGCATGTACTCGGGATGGTAACAGACTTGCTTCGGGCCGACCAAACGCTACTCCGTGACAGGGTAGTTATAAAGGTAGGTTTCGGGCTTGTCCAGACCCATGCTGCGAGACATGGTCGAGCAAGATGGGATTTACCCCTCCGATGAGGAGAGATATACTCTGGGCCCCTCGGGTGATCTGACCTGGGTAAGCATGGCCATGCGATGAGGATTATGAGATAATCCGAAGTGTTGGTCGGATTCACCGGAACGAGAAAGAGGTCATGCTGCAACAAGGATGACCATGTCACCTTGAGCATGACAACATATATCGTGTGGCAAAGGGAACAGAAGTGTGATGTATAGGTTCGCCTAACCAGCTTCATCAGACACTTGGAGTCGGCACGCTTTGCTAGAGTCCGCTACCGACTAGTCAAGTCCGATGTGATCTGACTCGCGACCAAGTGAACGAGAACCTAAGGGGTCACGCGCTTAAGAGAAGGAACTACACGTGGGCTTTAGGATCCGTGTGAGGCCCAAGAGTTGAGCCCGCGCCGGATGCCTATATATAGTGGAGGTGCGGCACACCCATCCGGTTGATCGCTTCAGCGCCGTCATTAGGGCTTTGCATGTGTTGCAACTAGCCACCCCCACTCGCCGCCGAACTGTGTGATCGGACCTAGCAGTCCGCCGCACGGTGTTCCTCCTGCACGCGCGGATACCGTTAGAGGCGGTGCACTTACACCGCTCTGGCAAACCTGTACGTGGGATCCAGCGACCGGCTGCGCGAGGGAGATCAGATCGGCTGTTCGAGGGAGATCAGACGAGGAGGAGATGGACCACGCGAACGCGCTACCCCAACTCTACTTCCGCTGCACGGCACTGCGTGTCTAGTTGTAACGATTTGTGATCCATCTCTGTAGCATGTTCTTGGATATTCTGCGCGTAGGAAAATTTTAATTCGCATGCGATGCACCTACGGTAGAACCCAACAAAGGTCTCCCCAGAATAATCGACATGTTGTCATTCTCGGGCATCTCAAGAATAACATAGCTCGTTAAGATACTAACGTTTTCAACCACAACAGGAACATCCTCACAAATTCCAATAGGTATAGCAGTGGATTTATCAGCCATTTGCAAAGATATTTCGGTAGGTGTGAGCTTAGTCAAATCATGTCTTTTATATAAGGAGAAGGGCATAACACTAACACTGGCTCCTAGATCACATAAAGCCGTTTTAACATAACTTCGTTTCATGGAGCAAGGTATTGTGGGTATACCTAGATCTCCCAACTTCTTAGGCACTCCACCGTCAAAAGAATAATTATCAAGCATGGTGGAAATCTTAGGTTTAGGTATCTTTCTTTTATTAGTGATAATATCTTTCATGTATTTAGCACGTGGAGGCATCTTCAAAATATGAGTCAAGCGAGTGCGCAAAAAGACAGGTCTAATCATTTCAGCAAAGCGTTCAAACTCCTCCACGTCCTTACTTTTAGAAGGCTTATGAGGGAATGGCATGGGTTTCTGAACCCATGGTTCTCTTTCTTTACCATGTTTTCTAGCAACAAAGTCTTTGTTATCATAGCGTTTATTCTTAGAATGTGGGTTATCAAGATCTTCATCAGGTTCTATTTCTACATCATTATAATTTTCCTTATCATTATCTGGTGGAGCATTAGCATGGACATTATCATTATTATTATCACAAGGTGGATGTTCATCACTAGATTGTGTTTCAACATCAGAAATAGAAACATTAGTATGACTCTCAGTAGGTTTTTCTATAACATCTTCACTATAAGCATGCAAAGTCCTATCATATTTCTTTTTGTTTTTGTTTTTAGATGTACTAGGTGCATCAACATTAATTCTCTGAGAATCTTGTTCAATTCTTTTAGGATGACCTTCAGGATAAAGAGGTTCCAGAGTCATTCTACCTCCTCTAGTCATTACTCTAACATCATGATCATTCTTGTTCTCATTCATTTTAGCAAGTAAATCATTTTGTGACTTAGCGACTTGGTCTAATTGAGTACGAACCATGTAAGCATGTTTACCTAGACCTTTAACATCATTAGAAATTCTGAACATCAAGTCACTCAAGCGATCTATCATCATAGCATTACATTGTAATTGAACCATGACATAACTATTAAAATGTTCTTCCTTAACAATGTAATTATCAAATTCATCCATGCATTCACTAGGAGTCTTAGTATAAGGTATATCACTTTCATTAAATCTATGGAGAGAATTTACCTCTACTACCTATGTAGGGATATCGAGTCCATGTATTTCTTCAACACGTGGTAAATTCTTGACATCTTCACATTTAATACCTTTTCTTTCATAGTTCTTCGGGCTTCTTGCATATCTTATGGACTAAGGAATAGAACACCTCTTTTCTTTTGAATAGGTCTCAGTGGTGGTTCAGGAAGTGTCCAGTCATTAGCATTTTTCAGAATATTACCCAATAGTTCTTAAGCCCGCCCAATAGTTCTTTCCCTGAAAACACAACCAACACAACTATCTAGGTAGTCCCTAGAAGCATCGGTTAGTCCATTATAAAATATATCAGGTATTTCATTTTTCTTAATAGGATGATCAGGCAAATCTCTTAGTAGTTGGAGAAGCCTCCCCCAAGCTTGAGGGAGATTCTCTTTTTTAATTTGCACAAAGTTAAATATTTCCTGTAAAGCAGCTTGTTTTTTATAAACAGAAAAGTAATTTTTAGAGAAGTAACATATCATATCCTAGGGGCTATGCACACATCCAGAAGCAAGAGTGAGGAACCATTTCTTAGCATCGCCTCTTAGCAAGAAATGAAAAAAGCTTAAGATATAATAGTAACGCATCTTTTACTCATGAGCAAACAAAGTGGAAATATCATTCAATTTAGCAAGGTGTTCCACAACAGTTTTAGTTTCATAACCATGGAAAGGATCAGATTCTACTATAGTGATAAACTCAGGATCAACAGAGAATTCATAATCCTTATCAGTAACACATATAGGAGAAGTAGCAAATTTGGGATCACGTTTCATTTTTTCCATCATAGATTTTTCTTTCAGTTTGCATAGTAGTTTCTTCAAATCATCTCTATCATCACAAGCAAGAAAGTCTCTAGCTATCTCCCCATCCATAATGTCGGAATCGGGGCTCCGGGGACCCAAAGAGGTTCGAACACTGGGGTGCACTCGCTCTCCTGCCCAACAAGGAAGAGGACTCCGAATAGGTGCAGTGGCGTCAGGGTCGGGGTCTCCAGAGGCGGCGCTGCGGCAGCGCAACCCCTCTTTTTGCGTTATTTTTCCTTTCCTACAATGAACCATCTTGACCCCGTGGGGGTGTGTAAAAACGGGTTATGTCCTTCGTGCCTTAAACCGAACGCTACTTTGGGTTGACAATGAGTTTCTTCTTCGCGCCCCTTGTTAGGCTCGCCTCCCTCTTCAGGATTTTCCCGATATCCCGCGTCGCCGGGGCTCAGCCCCCGAGCGCGTTTCGAACGTCGTCGGCATGAAAGGTCCTGGCACGTGATGCTCAGGGATTCGTCTAGGCCCGCCTCGCGGGGCTTCTCGGGGGATCCGCCCTAGGGAGAGATCCTGCATGAAAGCATTTGCTTCTAGAACGGTGCGCGCTTACCAGTTTATGCTTGGGCGTCACGCGAGGAAGACAGGCACCAGGAGCCTCGGTGAGATGACGTGTGTGTGGGCATGTCCGCGAGCCGAAACCCAGTCCTTTGGGTCCCCGCGTCGCTAGGACCAGCCCAAACACAAGAACCGTGCCCAGCCCCCGCACGCATGAGGCCCAAGGGAGAGCCGGTGGGCGCGTGCCGCGTGGGGGGGGGGGGGCTTACGGTTGCCAAGGCAAGGGTTGTTCGCCCTGAGGCTGTTACGGCCCCCGACAAGGGGGTTCTTCATTGGCTTTTTGATCCAGCACGGAACATGGGGCTTCCACTAGGCGTGGGCATAGTCGTGGTTCGACAGTTATTCCGCTAGCGCGGAGCATGGGGCTTCCACTTGGGCGTGGGCGGGAATCCCCCCGAGGCCATAGCCCGACCGGTCGGGAGGCTCCGTGGCGTGTACAACCCCAAACTCATTATTACGTGAGAGTGTCACGGGCGGCGATTTTAAAAGAGGTGTTGGATACCCCAGGCACAAGCCTTGGGAGCTCCTTCCTCAGTTCTTTGGGTGGCTTTACGCCTAGTTTCCGGTGCGTGTGTGCGCTCCGCGACCCATAACATGGGCGCGGGGCGCACCGCGCAATCGTCGTGGCACAGCGCCGGGGGCGGCGACGCGCCCGCCCAGAGGCGGCTTTACCCCCACCGACCCGAGCTGAGTCGTGCCCCCATTATCCGCCCGTGACGGTTCTCTCGGAGGGCGGGACACCAAAGACCTTGGTGAGATGACTTGCACGGGGGGCAGCCCGTCAGCCAGAGCTTGGTCATTTGGATTTCTCGGCGTTGCGAGGACAAGTCCTGGCACAGACGCCGTGTCCAGCCTTTCCCCATGGAACCATCGAGGGGGCGGCGCAGGGGGGCGAAGATCCGGTTGAGGACGAGGTGATGTACTTGAAGCTTGAAACAAACGACATAATCTCAATAGGGGTTAATCTGGTTCATTACATAACGAGGAAGTCCCAGCTTTAGGGTAATGCAAAGTACATAAGAAGGAACGGGGGGTCGCCTGACTGGAACAGACCACAAAAGTAACCTGGCGGCTATGCCGCCACGGGAGCGTCAAGACGTTTGACGATGCGTGCCGCGGGGGTTCTCCCTTCAGGGGCAGACTGGCTCCTGAGTCTTCGGAGATCCGGGAGGCCTTGGCGCGGCCCCAGGCGCCGTCTAGAGCCTCACCTGTTTGTGGAAGGTGACGCTGGTGCTCACTGGACGCTCTGATGCTCCAAAAAGCACATGCGCGTAGTTGGTGATGATGCGCGAGGGTCGGGAGAGGCCCTGGGGTCCTGCCTTGTTAAGGCCCACGAGGTCAACGTACGGGCGCCCCCTGCCGCTCCTCCTGGGGTGGCGGCCTGCTTTGAACGGCGTTCTAGAAGACGCTCCTCCCGCTGCTTGCTGATTCCTTGGTCGATGAGCTCCCATGACACCGGCGCCAAGCGACGCGCTCTTCGCTTGTGGGGGTGCGCACTGAGGCGTGCCTCCAAGCGGTGCCCGAGCTCCTCCCCCTTCGCACCAGCCAGGTCGGGCACTCCCCGGGCGGAAGCCCCCGAGCCTAGCCTGAGGGAGGCGCCGGGCGCGCTTCCCTATGCCAAGGCGAGGCCGACGCCGACAAGGGGCACGCGGCTCGCGTCGTCGGTGTCGAGCGTCACGTTCTTCATCTTGGCGAGGCCTGGGACCGACAACTGTTCCTTCTTCTTTGGGAGCACGGCCACGCAAAGCCAGCTCCCTCCTCGTCATCGGGACGCTCGGTCGCGACTGCCTTGTAGGCCCGCTCGAGGGAACGGACCGCGTCCGTCTTGTCGCAGGCGATGGTGATGACGCCGTCGCGACCCAGCATTTTGAGGATGTTGTAACCATGGTGAGCCACTGCCATGAACTTGGCCAGGGCCAGGTACCCCAGGATCGCGTTGTACGGGAGGCTGATGCATGCCACGTCGAACTCGATGAGCTCGGTGCGGTAATTGTCGCGCGTGTCGAAGGTGACTGGGTGGCGGACTTGCCCCAGGGGCATGAAGGAACCGCCGGCGGCACCGAAGAACGGCCTGGTGGGTGCCAGCTTGCTGTAGGGCACCCGGAGGGTCTCGAAGGTCTCCACCGAGAGCACATTGAGGCCGGCGCCGCCGTCGACGAGGGTCTTGGTGACGGAGATGTTGCAGATGATAGGGGAACACAGCAGGGGGAGCGTGCCCGCGGCAGCCCTGGACTCGAGGCCATCCTTGGAGTTGAAGGAGATGGGGTACTGGGACCACTTGAGGAACCGCGTGGTCTCTCGTCCCCGCGGAGTTCCGCTCGTCGCACGGTGCGGCTGTTCGAGCCGGTGGGTTGACAGAAGGGCTAGGGCTCCGCCAAGGATGCGGTCCACCACGCGAGGTCCCTGGTCATCCCCGCCAAACGATCAGCTGTCGCTCTCTCTGGGGGACCGCGGTCGTGGTAGCAGGGCCATGCTGTCCTGGGGGCGCGCCCCGTGGTGTCGCCCTTGACGGGCGTCGTCCTGAAGCCAACAACGCTCGCCGTTACCACAAGGCTGTCCGCGCCCGCCTTGGTTAGGGTTGTTATTGCAGTCCCGGGCGCTGGCCGGCGCGCTCTCTGCAGGATGGTCCAAACGCCCGGCAGTCTTCCGTGTCATGGGTGCGCACGTTGTGGTGGGCACAGAACATCCCCCCCGGGTACATCACCGTCGGGGCCGGTTGGCTGGCCGAAGCCGGTCACCGGGACCCGGAGGAGGAGGAGGACGACGCGAGGTGGGCCCTGCTCGGGCTCACCTGGCCGAGGCCCAGTCAGGTCGTCGCACGATGGTGGGGCGGGCCCGCCAGTCGCGCCCCCTTCTCCCAGTGTCGGAGGCCGGAATGGGGGTAGGGCGCCAGAGCCTTCCTGGCGACGGTGACAAGCTCGGCGACGTGGTCCGCCCAGGCGTCATAGCCCCCATCGGTCGGGCGATGGCGGAGCAATTCACTCGCCATGAGCAACGCGTCCTGCGCGTTCAGGTCTCCCACGTGAACGCAGGCCGAGGGGGACACGGTGGGGCGGCCGGCCCGCCGCGCGGGGGGCCGCGAGCGATCTTGCCGCTCGCGGGCGTCGTGGTCGTTGACAGCTTCGTTTGCGGCATGGGCGAGGCCGTGGTGCTCGTTCGGCGCTGAGCGTGCTGCGTGTGCGCGGCGGGTGTCAACCATCGGGTGGATGCGGGCGGAGACGAGATGGAGCTGGAGAGCTGCGGCGCACCCCTACCTAGCGCGCCAAATGTCGGAATTGGGGCTCCGGGGACCCAAAGAGGTTCGAACACTGGGGTGCACTCGCTCTCCTTTCCTACTCTTCTTCGCAACCTCACGGCGACTCTCCGGCGACTTGAGCTAAGGAAGATGAACAAGGGACGCACGGTTTACCCAGGTTCGGGCCACCTCACGGTGTAAAACCCTACTCCTGCCTAGTGGATTGCTTGAGGATGAGGATGAGTACCAGGTGTGTTCTTACTGCCTGAGGCTCTCTCTTTCTATGGTGGCCGGTCCCTGCTCTTATATTGGCCTTGGTCCTCTTCCCCCGAAAACCCAAGGCAGGAAGGGTTGCCACAACGCCCAGCTTGAAGGGGGACAGGACTGCAGCCTATCCTGAGAAAAGGTGGTGTTCGCTTGCCAAAGCTCCTGGTCGTGACGCGCTTGTGGGCTCGGGGGTGACCTCCGTCCTGCTGAGCCTCCGGTCTTGGTCCTCTTGCACGAAAAGGGAAACCTTTGGGGATTGCTTTGGGAGCCCGCGAGATGGCGCCACTTCCCTATGTCCAAAGAGGAAAGCCTCTCTGTCCGTGCCCGTTGGCACCACTCCTAGCACTGCTCGGCGTGGCGTGCTTCACCCATGTGCAGGCGCAGGGTTGTGGGCCCTGCCAGGCCAGCTCCGGATAGACCCGCCCCCTAAGGGCGTCATGGACAGCCTCATGGGGAAGCATCGTGAAGTACTTGATTGGGACGCCGCCTCGCACCTCGCGAGGCGTTGGCCCTCGCGAGGACCAGCTCTGTGAAGCCCGTGGGTGGGGCCACTCGGTGCTTAAGGCAAGCTTCGCGTCCTGGGCCGCAGGCAGACGGGCCTGGGCACCCCCAGTCCCAAAGGCCCGACACATAACATAACCCTCAGGTACATCAGGCATTTCATATCTATTAGGAGAGCTAGGTGTAATAGGTGAATCAAAGTGTTCATCAATTTCAACATTCTCAAGTTCTCTAGCTTTAGAAATATGAGCATCAAGTAATTCATTCAGCGGCATAGTTTCATTTTCATCAAACATAGCAGTAGTATCATCATTAATTTTAGAAGTAGCATCATCAAGTACTTGAGACATATTGGAACGAGTAGCAATTGGTGGTGTCACAAGTTGATTCAAAACAGTAGGTGAACCAAAAGCAGAGCTAGATGGCAGTTCCTTAGATCCCCTCGTCTTAGAGGGTATGATCTTGGTTCTAGTATCTTTCAGATTCTTCATAGTGAGAATTGGATAACCTTGGTGAACACAATAAATAGAGCTATTATCCCCGGCCACGGCACCAGAAAACAAACTTGATAACCCACAAGTATAGGGGATCGTAATAGTCTTCGAGGGAAGTATTTTACCCAAATTTGTTGATTCGACACAAGGGGAGCCAAAGAATATTTATTGGTCTTGGAAGTTGAGTTGTTAATTCAACCACACCTAGCTTATCTCTTTGTAGCAAAAGTTTTAGTAGCAAGGCAAAATAGCAGTAGTAACAGTAGCAGTGACAGCGGCAATTTTGTAGTGATTGTAACAGTAGTAGCAGCAATAGTAACTTAGCAAGATTCAATATGAAAAGCGTAGGCACGTGGACCAGTGATGGATAATGATTTAGATGACATCAATCATGTAACAGTTACACACTAGAGCAACACAGAACTAGCTCCAATTCATCAATGTAATGTAGGCATGTATCCCGTATATAGTCATACGTGCTTATAAAAAGAACTTGAATGACATCTTTTGTCCAACCCACCCATGGCAGCGGGGTCCATAAGGAAATCTAAGGGATATTAAGGCCTCCTTTTAATAGAGAACCGGAACAAAGCATTAACACATGGTGAATACATGAACTCCTCAAACTACGACAATCACCGGAAAGAATCCCAATTATTGTCACCTTGGGGTATGCGGATCATGACACGTAATAGGTGCATACAACTTGCAAGATAGGATCTAAAACACTCTCATATTCATTAAAACATAATAGGTTCAGATCTAAAATCATGGCACTCGGGCTCTAGTGACAAGCATTAAGCATAGCAAAGTCATAGCAACATCATTCTCAGAACATAGTGGACACAAGGGATCAAGCCCTATCAAAATAACTCGATTACATGATCAATCTCATCCAATCCCATCACCGTCCAGCAAGCCTACAAAGGAATTACTCACTCTGAGCATCATGGCGGTGTTGATAAAGAAGGGTTGGTGATGACGATGGCAACGAATCCCCCTCTCCGGAGCCCCAAACGGACTCCAGATCAGCCCTCCCGAGGAAGAGCAGGAGGTGGCGATGACTCTGTCTCGTGAAACGCGATGAAAACTTCTCTCCTATTTTTTTCTCGGGAATTAGGAATTTATAGGATTGGAATTAGGGTCCGAGGAGCCACGAGGTGGCCCCAAGCCATCAGGACGCGCCCAGGGGGTGGGCGCACCCTGTTGGCTTGCCACCAACAGGTGGCCCCCTCTGGTGGGTCTTCGCTTCATTATTTTTTATATATTCTAGAAAAGGTCCACAAAAAGTTTCGTCTAATTCCGAGAACTTTTAGTTCTGCACAAAAATAACACCAGTTCTGCTGAAAACAGTGTCAGTCCGGGTTAGTTTCGTTCAAATCATGCAAATTAGAGTCCAAAACAAGAGCAAAAGTTTTTGGAAAAATAAATACGTTTGAGACGTATCAGTGAGTTTTCACAGCCCTAGAATTTGATTATAAATAATTATTAGTTGCATCAATGAGCATCCATGCATCATGTTAACTTCAAATAAATTTGAAAATGGGGATAGATAAACCCTAGCACCAAATGAAATTAAACTAGGTTCAAATGAAACCATTTTCAATGAACCCAAAATGGCTTAAAAAAATGTCCATGATTTTTGGAAAATATTGAAAACATCAACCAGAGGTGATGCACATTTTTCTTAGTCATTTTGGTTTTTGAATTAACACATATTATATTTGAATTGGGGCTTTTAAAATGCTATGAATATTTTGATTGCTCCAATAATTTTGAAACTTGCGGAGGGCCCCTGGAATAATTCATTTAATGCCCACAAAAGGTTTCAGAATTTTATTAAATGATTTAGTGTCTAAAGTAAATAAAAACAGATTGAAAATAAATAGAAAACAGAAAATAAAAGAAAAGGGATAAAGAACTTACGTGTAGCTCAGCTACAGAACCAGACCAGTCCACCAAGGGCACCATGGTCATCTTCAACCTCTGCCTACTGGAAGAGGCGAAGCCACGCACGCGCGTGTGCGGAGGTCGCCACCACCTGCTTCGCACTGCAGGTTGTCCCTCTCCCTTATCGCCGTGTCCGTGGAACGCACGCAGCCCCCTCTGCCATTCCCTCCTCCTCCGACCCCTCTCCTATCCTCCATCGCTCAGTCTCGAGCTCGCCTGAGAGCCCAGTCGGACACCGAAGCTCGCCCGCATTGGCAACAATGCCTCATCGCCACAATAGCATGTCCAACAACATCTCCATGGTTCGCAATGTCCTCAAGATGATGCCCGCAAGGTGGGAGGTCTTCAACCGTCGCCATCGAGCTCATCTTCACTGTTGCATCCCGACGGCCGACGACGTCCATTCAAACGCTCTGGTGCATCCCCAAGCCCACTGAGCGTCTCTCCGTCATCCTCATGAGTTCCCGCTTCAAACCCCACTCTCCCTACGGTTGATTTCCTTCTCTAGCTAGCTTAGTCGCCGCATCTGAGAGCTTGACTCCGCTGGCAATGTCGCCATCACAGCCATAGTTGCCGCAGACCTTGTCTGAGCACCGATTCGAGCTTGCCACATCCCGAGGGTCCTAAAGCACCCAACCATTCATCCTCCCGTGCTCTGAGGCATTGGTTTCGTCGAACTCATAGCTGCAGCCGCCGTTTTTGCTATTATCGCTGCTAAATCCGACCATCCCAGGTCGTGTCACTTGCATCTAGAGATGCGAGCGAGCGTGAGGATCCCGTGGAGCCTTTCCGCGCAGCGTTTGGTCGTCGGACAGTGATTTCCAGGGCCCTCTGCCGTTGTTGTTGGTCACCAGCGTTCAACCGCCGGCGTGATGACATGTCCATATAATTAGTGCCTAATCAACCTCCTAATTAGCCTGTTATCCCAATGACAGGTGGGCCCCGCTGCCAAATTAACCCGGTATTAATCCCCTATTTAGTTTAATTAAATCCTGGTGACCCCACGTGCCAGTTTGACTTTGTCCTAGTTAGTGTTGACTAGGCCCACGTGTCTGTGACAAACCGATTCTATGACACTGACAAGTGGGTCCCACGGGTCACGTTTGACCTGGACCGGCCCTGTTGACCGCTAACGTCATGCTGACGCAATAAACCATTTTCTGGATTTATACTAATTCAATAATAATTTGGAAATTCCAGAAAATGTTTAAAACTTCTAAAATTCATAAAAAACAATCTATAACTCGGATGAAACTCATTTATATATGAAAAATGATTAGAAAACTATGAAGAATTTGTTTATGTCATGCTCATGCATATTTGAGAAAGTTAACATCACCAACTAGGACAATTCATGATTATGGAATATTTGATGAATAGTTTTGGATTGGAATTTGATATATATTTGAATTCCACTTAAATTAATTTGGTCACTTGTCGCATCAGGTCAATTAAGAACCTTAATATGACATGACATATATTTGGATATGCATTGCATGAATTGAATGTTGTTCCCTCTTGTTTGTCGATGTTTCTTCCCTCTCGGTAGATGTTGTTCCGTCATTGAGATCGATGACACTGATGAAGAGAAGTACTATCTTTAGAAATGCCAGGCAAGCAAACCCCTCTTCAGCATTCTGATACAAACCTACTCTCTCGCTCTTGCTCTCTTTTACTTCATTAGGACAACAACGATTCAACTGCTACATGTTGCGGTAGTTGAACCCACTCCTCTGCATGACCTGTGCTTGTCATAGTAAATAGAAAAACCTCTTAGCATGAGTAGGAATTACTTGAGCCATGATATGACTACTCATCCATGCTTGCTTGCTATGCTTAGAGTCGTGTAGGGTCTGATCCATCTGGGCATTGAATTGGAATGGTTGTGTTCATGTCCTACTGTGTGAGAGCGAAGTGTGTGAACCCGATTTGATAAAGGTAGCGATGAGAGGCCATGTAGGAGTACATGGCGAGTTGTCTCATTGGGACCGTCCTTAAGAACTGAGTTCTGTGTATGTTATCCAAGAATAGTTACGACCACACATTGGGTTCCGGGTTATTGCAAGCTCTCTCGACTTGTTAATTGCCTTGATCTCTATCCAGGAGTTACAACTAGTTTCTGGTGTTTGTAGGATATGTGCCGGGGTCCGTGCTTCACGCTGCCCGACCGGGTGGGCTTCGATGTGGTAGATGCACTGTGGTACAGTGTGCCAAGTGGCACCCGAATGGTGGGCTTTTGGAACCCTGCTCACATTGTTTGGGGCCATAATGGAAACTTCGACTGAACTTGCTTGCGAGTTCAGTCTCAAATAGGCGATAAACCTGGACTAGAGTTCCGCGTGGTTAACGGTTGTGGCCAACACCCTCGCTAGTTCTTCCACTTGAAGGTTGTCGTGATACATGACGTGTATATGGTGGTAAGTCATGAGAGCGTGTGTGAGGAAGTATACCTCTGCAAGGTAAATGATCTATTCGAATAGACGCATCCGCAGTTGAGGACTACTTGGAATCTTATATGGTTCATGGACAATTTGAAGTGGATACTTTAAAATGCGCTAGATAAGTATGAGTGCTATGGACGACCTTCTTGTAGGAAGACGGGAGAGGATACATAGTGGTGTATTGTGCTGGTGAACATGTGGACTCGTGTGCGCTCTCTCACCCCAAAGAAAGTACTCGTAGTCGTAGTACAAGTTATCCAAGAGTCAAAGATGGCTTGTTGCTTTAAACTCCACAACCCCTTCACTAATACTGATGCATATGTAGTTAGTTCTGATGTAGGTCTTGATGAGTACCTGTGTACTCACGGTTGCTTAATTTATGTTATTGCAGAGGAGACTATAATCTCACTAGTGGTTTCAACGACGAGTTCGATCTTGACCGAGTAGTTTGGGAATCCCAGACAGAGGTCTGGCTCCTATGGAGGGTCTTGTTGATAGACAGGCTTTCTCGGCCTTCTTTCTTTTCAGATGTCTATACCCAGACATATTTAGCTTTCATTGTTGCCCGTATGACTTGTATGACGGGTCATGTGATCCCTGTTTGTGATATCATACTATGTTGGCTCTTTCGAGCCTAATCTATACTTGAGTTATGTTGTGATGCCATGTTGTACCAACCCATACTTGCATGTTATGCGTACATGTGATATGTATTATTGTGCGTGGGGTTCGACACCTAGTTGTATGCCTATGGTAGCCTTCCTTACAGGGTAATGCCTCTTTGTGCTTCCACTGAGCCTTGGTAGTCCACTACTACTCCGGACACATTGATTGACCGACATGTATCCTTCTATGCTCCTCTGTCTGTCCCTACGGGGGACATGTCACGCGGTATTTACCAGAGTCCTTGAAGCTTGCTCTCACTCAGTTACACACGCTATTTACCGACACATGCATTGTCATGTTAGCTATGCATGTCCATGTATGTTTGTGCCACTTTGCTTTATAACTAATCATGCCAACCCAGATTCTCTGCCATATGGATGCTAGCGACATAATCATATACGTGAGCCAATAGGCGCAAACGGTCCCGACCAAGGTAATGGTTGCAGCCGTTAAAATACTATGTGTGAGGCTGCAAAGTGATATTATGTGTTACATGCTAGATCTGTGTGACTTAGGATCGGGGTCCCGACATAGACACACCAAACATTAATTTCCTTTCACATCACACACGGGATCTCTCAACATCTATAGATCTCGTCAAGATGTGTTGGGTTATGAACTGAAGGGGGTGTCACTACTAAGATGGGAAGTGACACGTAGTCGAGGCAACACAAAACTTTAAACGAACCGTTTGTATGTATGCACGTCGGACAAATTACAACTTTGGACAAACTGGCACACCGTTGAGTTATAACATAAGGTATAGGCCCACATGTGAATGACACTCGGCGGAATATTGAGATGAGGCATGCGGGAGGATGTAGTCGTAGGGCGACATGATCGATGGAGCAAAGGGTTGGAGAGAAATGATAAAGAAGCGAAGTCGTATGATTATATATGGACGACTCACCAAACCGACCTAGGTAACTAATTTTCCTAGCAACTTACATATAGTTAGAACTTCTATAGCGGAACTTGATAATTTGAACCCCTAAATGCGGGCACGGACCCGACAAACCTCAATTTTTCCTTCTCATGTTGGACACTTTAATTATCACACCTCAATTCCATACAAAATAAAGACATGTGTCACACATTGTTTGGCTACTACATCAGGATATGCCATCGGACTACCCAAATTTGGCCTTTTCAACCTGCATACTAGCTATAGCTGTGGAGAAGGTCATCCATGTCTGCCCTTGCCCTTCCAAGCGCTCTTGGCATCCTTCTCATGGAAGTAGCGGTCAAAATGCACTATGGATCAAGTCGAATCTTCTCATCGCCGGAGCTGACCGACCTATCGCTGCCCTGCTTCTCCTCTTTGGGGGCAGTCCGGCCAGGGCACAAACCGCCTGAATCTGCACTCTGGCGACGACGTGTGATACGTCTCCAACATATCTATATTTGTTATTATTTCATGCTATTATATAAACAATCTTATATGCTTTAGAGGCCATTTTATATCATTTTTGGGAACTAACCTATTAATCTAGTGCCAAGTGCCAGTTCTTGTTTTTTTGCCTATTTTTTGTTTTGCAGAAAAACAATACGAGATGAAGTACAATTGCAGCAAAACTTTACGGTGTTTTTTTCTGGACCAGAAGGGACACAGGGAGCATCGGAGGGAGACCTGAAGCCACACGAGAGGGCCACAAGCTCAGGCGGCGCGCCCCGAGGGGAGGCGCGTGTAGGTTCGAAAGTAGGTCTAGAGGGGGGTGATTAGACTACTTGACCAAATAAAAACCTAACATTTTCCCAAGTTAATTGGTTGGCAGATTTTAGAGATTGTTGCAAATCAATTTCACCCTACACATGCATGTCTACGAGTATTGCAGCGGAAAGTAAAGACACTCATATGTAAGAGGGTAGGGATAAGAAGATCAAACGCAATTTGGATACACGAAGGTTTTTCCCGTGGTTCCGATAGGTGGTGCTATCATACGTCCACGTTTATGGAGACTTCAACCCACAGAGGGTAATGGTCGCTAGAGTCCACGGAGGGCTCCACCCACGAAGGGTCCACGAAGTAGTTGTTGGGGAACGTTGCATGGGAAACAAAATTTTTCCTACGCACACGCAAGATCTATCCATGGTGATGAGCATCTACGAGAGGGAGAGTGGGTCTACATACCCTTCTAGATCGCTAAGCGGGAAGCGTTGAGAAACGCGGTTGATGTAGTCGAACGTCTTCGCGATCCAAATAGCTAGCCGTCCCGCGATCCAATCACGGTCCTTCCGATATAGCGCCGAACGGACGGCACCTCCGCGTTCAACACACGTACAACTCGATGACGATCTCTGCCTTCTTGATCCAGCAAGAGGGGGTGGAGAGGTAGATTAGTTCTCCGCCAGCACAACGGCGTGGTGGCGGTGGTGGTGGAGTTGTCCCGGCAGGGCTTCGCCAAGCACGACCGAGACGATCTAGTGGAGAACAGATCTAGAGGGAGAGAGAGGCGGCCTTGGCTTTTCAGGTTAGGGCTGCCCTCAAATCCTCTAGTATATATAGGAGGAAGGGAGGGGAGGAGGCATCCCAAAACCCTCCACCAAGGAGGGTTCGGCCGAACCATAGAGGTGGAGTCCTCCCCCATCTAGGACTCCTCCTCCCACAAGGGAGGTGGAGTCTTGGGAGGACTCCTTACCACTTGACCTCATCCTTTCCTATTTCGCATGGGGCCCATAGGGGCTGGACGGCCAGCCCACCAGGGGCTGGTGCGCCACCCCCTAGGCCCATGTGGCCCTTGGGGTGAGTGGGCCCCTCCCGGTGGACCCCCGGAACCCTCCCGACACTCCCGGTACACTACCGGTGACGCCCGAACTTTTCTGGTGACCAAAACGGGACTTCCTATATATCAATCTTTACCTCCGGACCATTCCGGAGCTCCTCGTGATGTCCGGGATCTCATCTGGGACTCCGATCAACCTTCGGTCACCACCATACATAACTCAATACTACCGAAACGTCACCGAATGTTAAGTGTGCAGACCCTTCGGGTTCGAGAACTATGTAGACATGACCGAGACACCTCTACGGTCAATAACCAATAGCGGGACCTGGATGCCCATATTGGTTCCTACATATTCTATGAAGATCTTTATCGGTTGAACCTCTATGTCAAGGATTCAGTTAATCCCATATGATGTTCCCTTTGTTCTTCGGTATGTTACTTGCCCGAGATTCGATCGTCGGTATCTCTATACCTAGTTCAATCTTGTTACCGGCAAGTCTCTTTACTCATTCCGTAATACAAGATCCCATGGCTAACTCTTTAGTCACTTTGTTTGCAAGGCTTATTGTGATGTTGTATTACCGAGTGGGCCCTGAGATACCTCTCCGTCACACGGAGTAACAAATCCCAGTCTCGATCCATGCCAACTCAACAGACACCTTCGGAGATACTTGTAGAGCATCTTTATAATCACCCAGTTACGTTGCGACGTTTGATACACACAAGGTATTCCTCCTGTGTTAGTGAGTTGCATGATCTCATGGTCATAGGAACAGATACTTTGACATGCAGAAACAATAGCAATAAACTGACACGATCATATGCTACGTTCATAGTTTGGGTCTTGTCCATCACATCATTCTCCTAATGATGTGATCCTGTTATCAAATGACATCTCATGTCTATCGCTAGGAAACCTTTACCATCTTTGATCAACGAGCTAGTCTATTAGAGGCATACTAGGGACACAGTGTTGTCTATGTACCCACACATGTATTTGAGTTTCCAATCAATACAATTATAGCATGGATAATAAATGATTATCATGAACAAGGAAATATAATAATAACCATTTTATTATTGCCTCTAGGGCATATTTCCAACAGTAGCAACCTTGTCTATTCCATGATGGCCTATGTCCACGGAGGACTAGTGTAGGATTGAAAGTATGTCTAGAGGGGGGTGATTAGACTACTTGACTAAATAAAATTTCTACCTTTTCCCAATTTTAAGTGTTGGCAGATTTTAACAATGATAGCAAGTCAAGCACACCCTCCACATGCATGTCTAAGAGTATAGCAGCGGAAAGTAACGACAAGCATATGTAATAGAGAATAGGGAGGAAGATCAAACGCAATTTGAAGACACGAAGATTTTTCCCATGGTTCCGATAGGTGGTGCTATCGTACGTCCACGTTTATGGAGTCTTCAACCCACGGAGGGTAATGGTCACGAGAGTCCACGGAGGGCTCCACCCATAAGGGTCCACGAAGTAGCAACCTTGACTATTCCATAACGGCTTCCGTCCACGAAGGACTAGCCTCACTATGGGTAGATCTTCACGAAGTAGGCTATCTCCTTGCCCTTACAAACTTCTTGATTCAACTCCAAAACACGAAGTAGGAGGCTCCCAAGCGACACCTAACCAATCTAGGAGGCACCACCCTCCAAAAGGTAATAGGCTCGATAGTAATGATGAACTCCTTGCTCTTGTGCTTCAAGATGATAGACTCCTCAACACACAATCACTCTCTCACAGATTTGGCTTTGGTGGAAGAGATTGATTGGATGGAAAGCAACTTGGGGATGCTAGAAATCAAGATTCATATGGTTGGAATGGAATGGCTTGATCTCAACACATGAGTAGGTGGCTCTCTCTCAGAAAATCAAATGGGGAAAGTATGGAATAGTTCTGAGTGCTTCTCTTGCGAGTGGGTGGTGGTGAAGGGGTATATAAAGGAATCTCCAAAAATCCAACCATTACACCTATAATGACCAACTTGGTGACACCGAAGTGTAAAACTCGGTGGTACCGAGTTTCTCAAAAGGTAGCAACTTTCGAATCTTGGTGAGACCGATATATAAATCTCGGCAGTACCGATCAGGTGACCAACGGTCAGATTGCTTAACTAAGTGGCACCGATCCAAAAACTCGGAAATTCCAAATCTTAGAAAATGCGCAACGGAATGTTGGCAACCTAAACTCGGTGGCACCGATGCAGAATCGGCAGTACCGAAGGTCTACTGTTTGGCTGGGATCTGTCTGAAGGGAAAATCGGTAGGGCCTAGTGGGGAATATTGGTGGCACCGATTTTGCATGATAGGCTTTTGACAGACTTCTGTGGAAGAGCTTGTGGGTGTTTTTGGTGACTATCACTTGTGCACGTGGAGCATTTTGTTCACCATCAATACCTTACCCCCTTTTAATAGTATTGGCTTTCCTATAGACTCAAAGTGATTTCTCACAAAGTAAAATGTAGAGTCTTCTTGCTTGAAGCTTTGCCAATCCAATACCTTGCATCTAGGGGTCTCTCCACAATCCTTTTGCCATCCCATCATTGAACTTTTCCTGAAATATACTTAGTGGAAACATTAGTCCAATGAGATATATGTTGTTATTAACTAGCAAAACCACCAAGGGAGCAATTGTGCTTTCAATCTCCCCCTTTTTGGTAATTGATGACAACATATAGATCAAAGCTTCGACATATGATATAATCAATGAATACAATCGTCACTTTGAGAAGTATGTGATAAGCAAGAGCTCCCCCTAAATTTGTGCATTATTTTGAATTTGCGTTTGAATGCAAATGCACAATCGATTAGGTATATGAGGCACTCTTCCATGTCACATACATCTTGGTGGTGTGCGAGAGTAATAAGAATGAATAACATAGCACAACACAACAAGTAAAATTGAATGATCATCTCATAAGCATCTCAAGTATAGGAAATAGCAGTAGCACATCAAGTGTATGATCAAACACAAACAAGGTTTAACACAAATAAACCAAAACATATCAATGATTTTGAAGAGAGATAAAAAGCAACACTCTCCCTCTCTCGAAGCCCTAATGATCTATACAACTTCTCCCCCTTTGGCAACAAGTTACCAAAAAGTTCAAAGGTATATAGAACTAAGCGTCTCTCTGGGGCTGATCTCCTCCGGTAGTTGACGAAGGAGTCGAGAGAACGCCATCAGCGAAGACTTCAATAGACGTCATGGATGGAGTTGGAGTAGCAACTGGAGGTGCTGGAGTAGCTGACGGAACTGAAGGAGCTGACGGAGCTATAGCAGGTGCTGATGAAGAAGGCCTCAACTCTGGAGCTGTCACGGTAGGAGTCCTGGCTTTAGTAGTGAACTGAGTGTCGGCTCGGAGAGGTGGACTGTCCTCATCATCATCTGTAGTGTGGGGACTGGGCACGCCATCAACTTCTCTCTTGAGCTCATTTACTGTCACTGTGAGCTCATCCACCTTGTTGTTGAGAATGTGGAAATTGCTTTCAACTATCCTTCCCAGACTCTCCTGGTTCTTGAAGATGTTCCCAATGTCCTTCTGCATGCTGAGCACTGAACTGAGAAGAAGATCCATCTGCTCACTCCGGGTCTTGGGCACCTAAGCACTGGAGTCTCTGGCTGCCTCTGTCTCTGCCTGTGATGTAGCTGAGGTGGGATGATCTGGATCCATCACCACAACATTGTCTTCTAGCTCTGGCAGGAGTGGCAAATGTGGTCGATCAAGTGCATACACGTGCTTCTCCAGCTGGGAGTTGATAAGAATTTGAATATATGGAGAGTATCCACATGATCTCTTCTGGTCTGCGACAGTCCTCTTCACGATCAATATGAAGCAGCATGTTGATAGAATAGCCTGTGATCATCTTCTCGTCTCCAGACTTAGGCATCAATGTATACCTCAAGATGGTGTTGGTTGTGCGTAGGCCAGCCTGAAGAAACTAGATGGATCCAAGCTTGTGTGAATGCACATTTGCAGCAGGGATCTCATTGTACATATTGGCCATGGAGTTGTGGTTTGCCTTGGACTCATAATGCACATCCAAGTCTCCCTCTTGCACCTGTGGGGCCCCTAAGATGGTAGCCCACTAATGAACAGTGGATTCATATCTGGTGCCTTCAGTCATCCATACAATTCTACAATCTCCATAGAAATGTGCAGTGGAGTAGAATTCCATGATCATCTCGTCATTCCAGGCAGTGAACTCCTTCCCAACAAACTCATCAATGCCAATGCAGTAGAAATTGTCTTGCACACTTGGAAAGTAATCTTGGTCCTCCTTGATGTATTTCCAATCAACATACCTCATATCACTAATTGCAGGGCTCTTGTCAAGCAATATGGTCTCATAGAAGTCTTGATGTTCCTTGGTGTAGAACCTGTAGTCTACAGCTGTCCTTCTCCTCTGAGAATAGGGATCTATGGCTCTCCACTCCCTCAATCCAAAATCCTTCCTGTTCTTCATGTCCTCAGCAACTAGATGGCTGGCATTGTGCTCAGGAAGGTGTGGTCTCAGCTTCATCAAGAATGATAGTGTATCATCCTCAGCTTCTCTGAAAGTAGAACTCTTGTTCTTGGCAGTAGCTGGGATGTCTCTGGTAGTCCTCTTGGGCTTTGGAGCAGCAGCAGCCTTCTTGGGGGCAGTCTTGGTGCCTTTGGATGATGTATCCTTGGGCATAGCATCAGCCAATAGCTTCTTCTTCTTAGGAGGGGCCTTGGTAGCTGGCTCTTCCTCCTCCTCAGCAGCAGCATCAGCTTCTGGGTCCTCAAACATGGAGGTAGGTCTGCCCACAACATGTATAATCCTCTTCCTGGACTTCTTCTTCTCTCCTGCCTTCTTAGGCATAGACTTCTTTGGAGGTGACTCAAGGTGAAGAGTCATTGCTGCCTTAGCACTCCTTGGTGCTTTCAATGCCTCTGAAATGGCATACTCCTTCCTTACTACCTTTCTAGATGAGGTAGCAACATTAGCATGTTTCTTGGCAGCCTTGTCTGCCCTGTCCTTCTTCTGCTTGGCAATGACCTCTTCTGGCACAAAATCCTCATCCTCCTCATCAGAGTTTAGCTTCCTTCTGACTCTAGTTGCAGCTTTGGGCAAATCTGGTGAGCTGGCCACATCATCATAGCTGCCCTCAGGACTAGTGCCTGAGCTCATATCAACATTCTCCTCTCTAAAATTGTTCTGACTGTCATCCGAGCCTGACATGCTGACCCTGTGAATAGAGCATAGAAGAGTAGAAGGGTTGAGCCATCACAAAATGCAGAAGTTTTCTCAAATTTGAACTTAGAATTCTTAAGGTTTGCTTTCTGCAAAGGGAATTTCGGTACCACCGAGTCACAATTTTTGGACCTACCGAGACTCACAGTCCGCTTTACAGAAACTTGGCAACCACTTCTGTTTCACTGAAAGTGGGTGCTCGGTTTCACCGAGACTGTCCTCAGTAGACCTAAAAACCAAATCGGTAAGACCGATTTTTGTGCTTCGGTGTCACAGAGATTTGGATTGCGGACGGCAAAACCAAAAAATTCGTTGTTCAATATTCTAATGGAAGATTATTGAGGGTAGATTGATCTCAAATTGTGGCTTATCGATGGAACGATCCTAATGTGCATGATTTGGAAAGAGGAGCACACAAGGGGTCAGATTCGTACCCTAACTTGGTGACGAGTCCGCTACGGTGACAAATACAAGGATATCTATGGACATGGAGTGGAAAGCATATAGGATGATGTCCATGGATTCAATAATTACCTTGTCCCTTGCTTACCTTTGAGGGAATGTGTGACTCCTTGAACTATTGCATAGAGTTGATGTTGATTGCAACTAGTCCTTGCCAATAATGAATATGAGTGAATTTCATTGGCGGGGTCACCCCTCAAGAACTTTTCTAGTTCTTCTTCTTGGGGACCCACATCAGCTTGATGGGAATCCTTGGTGCTGAAGTGGCACTTGTAGAAGTTGAGCTTGTAGAAGCTTTGGGAACCCACTTGACCAAAGCTTGGGATTCTTCCTCATATGAGTCAATCTCCTCTTGAAGCTTGTCCTTGCCCTTGAGCTTGTGGTCTTGTGGTGGAAGGTCATCTTGAGTGTTTGTTCCCTTGGGGAGAGTATGTTCATACTTCTCATTTTGAGGAACAAACTTTGGCTTGGGGTATTGACCTTCTTCCCATTCAACTCCATTTGCGTTGAAGTAGCCAATGCCATGGTTCTTCCAGTATCCAACGTGCTTGTGTACAATCTCCTCAAATTGCTTACATCCGGCAAGACTTTTGTAGATACCTTTCTCTATAATTCCTTTCAATAAATCGTTTTCTTGCTCAAGTGTAACTTGGCT
Organism: Elymus sibiricus; assembly: GCA_039707655.1. Classification (NCBI taxonomy): domain Eukaryota; kingdom Viridiplantae; phylum Streptophyta; class Magnoliopsida; order Poales; family Poaceae; genus Elymus; species Elymus sibiricus. The sequence continues at coordinate 314,330,026 of CM077667.1, read as the reverse complement.
AAGAGAATCATCATTAGTGGAATCAATAGAACTACTAGAAGCAACATCATTAGATTTAGCATTTTTATTGTTGCTACTAGATGAAGAACCTTTCTTGCCTTTTGTTACTAGTTTGTCTAGGTTTAACTTGTGGTATGAATGTAGACAAGAGTAATCGTTTGGCTAGATAAGATGAAGTCTTCTTTCGGGGATCATCATTGATAGCTTTAAGAAACTCATGTTCTTGCTCCAAGGTGAGCTTCTCGAAGCGTAGCTTCTCATGAGTCTTTACAAGCTCTCTATGATCTTCTAGAGTTGATTCATGGGCTAACTTAAGAGTGTTTAATTCTTTAGTTAGTCACTCTATTTCCATCTTATCATCATCAACCGACTTATCTTGACTAGCATGAAAATTATCAAGTTCATTTTGACTAACATCACTAGCTTTATCAAAGAGCAAGTCATCATCTCCAAGCAAATCATCCTCATCACTATTGAAATCAAGATACTTGGGGTGTGATACCTTGGGGCCTTTAGCCATGAAGCAACTTCCACTTCCTTCATTTGGTGAATCAAATATGTCATAGGAGTTGGTACTCACTAGTGCAAGTCCGGCAACACCTTCATCTTGACTATAGTCGGAGTTGGAGTGATAGCTTCTTTCGGAGTGGTTGTCGGATTTGGAGCCGGAGACCCATTCACCAACGTGAGCTTGATGTATTCTTCTTGAGTAGCTCTTGGTGTACTTGTCCTTCTTCTCCGAGTCCCTACTTCTCCTTGAGGGTCTTCGTTCATAACGGTCATCTCTACTTCTTTCTCTTCGAGGTGATTCACCTCTTGAGCTTCGTCTTCTTGGTGACTCTTCTCTTCGTTTGTAGGGAGCCGTGCACTCATTGGAGTAGTGTCCGGGCTTCCCACAATTGTAGCAGTTTCGGTCATGACTTGACGAACGCTTCTCTTCATATCTTGAGTTGGAGCTTCATTCTTTGCCTTTATTCTTGTAGAACTTGTTGAATTTCTTGACCATGAGGCTTATCTCTTCATTGGTGGCAAGGTTGTCGCTTGAAGTTATGGGAGCATCAATTGTGGCTTTGTAAGCACCGCTTGACTTGTTGTGAAGCTCTTCTTTGTCTTTGAGTGTCATCTCATGAGCAACCATCCTTCCAATGACTTCCGTAGGCTTGAGATCTTTGTAGTTGGGCATCATTTGGATCAATGTGCACATGGTGTCGTATCTCTCATCCAAAGCTCTAAGTATTTTCTTAATGATGAATTTGTCAGTCATCTCTTCGCTTCCTAAGCCGGCAATCTCGTTGGTGACGAGAGCTAGCCTAGAGTACATTTTTGCGACTCCTTCACCATCCTTCATCTTGAACTTGTCAAGCTGACTTTGAAGAACATCTAACTTGGATTCTCTCACGGATTCGGTACCTTCATGCATATCAACCAAAGTGTCCCAAATTTCCTTGGCATTCTCAAGACGGCTGATTTTGTTGAACTCTTCAGGGCATAGGCAGTTGAACAGAATGTCACATGCTTGAGCGTTGTATTGCAACATCTTCAATTATTCCACGGTCGCTTCACGATCCGGTTCCTTTCCATCACCAAAGAATTCACCTTGCAAGCCAACATGAACAACAGCCCAAACGGTGGGGTTATGACCAAGAATATGCATTTTCATTTTGTGCTTCCAACTAGCAAAATTTGTACCATCAAAGTATGGACCTCTACGGTGATAATTTCCCTCACTGGATGCCATACTCTCCTAGGTTGTGAAACCAATGCAATGGAGACCAAAGCTCTGATACCACTTGTAGGATTGAAAGTATGTCTAGAGGGGGGGTGATTAGACTACTTGACTAAATAAAATTTCTACCTTTTCCCAATTTTAAGTGTTGGTAGGTTTTAGGAATGATAGCAAGTCAAGCACACCCTACACATGCATGTCTAAGAGTGTAGCAGCGGAAAGTAACGACAAGCATATGTAATAGGGAATAGGGAGGAAGATCAAACGCAATTTGAAGACACGAAGATTTTTCCCGTGGTTCCGATAGGTGGTGCTATCGTACGTCCACGTTTATGGAGTCTTCAACCCACAGAGGGTAACGGTCACGAGAGTCCACGGAGGGCTCCACCCATAAGGGTCCACGAAGTAGCAACCTTGACAATTCCTTAACGACTTCCGTCCACGAAAGACTAGCCTCACTATGGGTAGATCTTCACGAAGTAGGCGATCTCCTTGCCCTTACAAACTTCTTGGTTCAACTCCACAACACGAAGTAGGAGGCTCCCAAGCGACACCTAACCAATCTAGGAGGCACCACCCTCCAAAAGGTAATAGGCTCGATAGTAATGATGAACTCCTTGCTCTTGTGCTTCAAGATGATAGACTCCTCAACACACAATCACTCTCTCACAGATTTGGCTTTGGTGGAAGAGATTGATTGGATGGAAAGCAACTTGGGGAGGCTAGAAATCAAGATCATATGGTTGGAATGGAGTGGCTTGATCTCAACACATGAGTAGGTGGCTCTCTCTCAGAAAATCATATGGGGCAAGTATGGAATAGTTCTGAGTGCTTCTCTTGTGAGTGGGTGGTGGTGAAGGGGTATATATAGGCATCTCCAAAAATCCAACAGTTACACCTATAACGACCAAATCGGTGACACCAAAGTGTAAAACTCGGTGGTACCGAGTTGCTCAAAAGGTAGCAACTTTCAAATCTCGGTGAGACCGATATATAAATCTTGGCAGTACCGATCAGGTGACCAACGGTCAGATTGCAAAACTAAGTGGCACCGATCCAAAAACTCGGAAATTCCAAACCTTAGAAAAGGCGCAACGGAATGTTGGGAACCTAAACTCGGTGGCACCGATGCAGAATCGGCAGTACCGAAGGTCTAGGGTTTGGCTGGGATCTGTCTGAAGGGAAAATCGGTAGGGTCGAGTGGGGAATATTGGTGGCACCGATTTTGCATGATAGGCTTTTGACAGACTTCTGTGGAAGAGCTTGTGGGTGTTTTTGGTGACTATCACTTGTGCACGTGGAGCATTTTGTTCACCATCAATACGTTACCCCCTTTTAATAGTATTGGCTTTCCAATAGACTCAAAGTGATTTCTCACAAAGTAAAATGTAGAGTCTTCTTGCTTGAAGCTTTGCCAATCCAATTCCTTGCATCTAGGGGTCTCTCCACAATCCTTTTGCCATCCCATTATTGAACTTTTCCTGAAATATACTTAGTGGAAACATTAGTCCAATGAGATATATGTTGTTATTAAGTACCAAAACCAGCAAGGGAGCAATTGTGCTTTCAATTAGCCTTACTCGGGGTAGATCTTGACAAAGTAGGTGATCTCCTTGCCCTTACAAACTCCTTGGTTCAACTCCACAATCACGAAGAAGGAGGCTCCCAAGCGACACCTAACTAATCTAGGAGGCACCACCCTCCAAAAGGTAATAGATATGGTAGTATGATGAACTCCTTGCTCTTGTGCTTCAAAAGATAGTCTCCTCAACACTCAATCACTCTCTCACAGATTTGGCATGGGTAGAAGAGATTGATTGGATGGAAAGCAACTTGGGGAGGCTAGAAATCAAGATCCATATGGTTGGAGTGGATGATCTTGACCTCAACACAAGGATACGTGGTTCTCTCTCAGAAAATTGGATATGGCAATTGGGTGTATGTTCTGAGTGCTTCTCTTCCGAGTGAGAGGTGGTGGATGGGTATATATAGGCTTCTCCAAAAATCCAACTGTTACAACATTATTGCCCAACTCGGTGAAACCGAAGTGAAAACCCGGTTGCACCGACTAGTGCAAAATGTGGCAACTTTGACGTTTTCGGTGAGACCGATATATGAATCTCGGTGGTACTGATATGGGTGGCCTAGGAAGTTACCAAATCTCAGTGAGACCGATTCCTCAAACTCGGCGGGACCAATTTTAAGAAATTGGTTAACAGAAAGTTAGTCACTGCTTTCGGTTACACCGAATGGAATGTTGGTAGTACCGAGATGCTACGGTTTGGTTTGGCTTATGTCTAGGGTAAAACTCGGTGGATCCGAATGGGAAATGTTGGTGTCACCAAATTTGGACTTATGGCTTTGGACAGAAGATATTGTGTGGGCAAGTGGGTGAGTATTTTTGGTGGCTAATCTCTAAGCACTTGAGCAACCAGATCATCATATTTACCTCATCCCCTTTTAATAGTATTGGCTTTCCTATGGACTCAAAAGTGATTTCTCACAAAATGTAAAATGTAGAGTCCTCATTCTTGAAGCATGGCCATTTCTATTCTTTCCTTTCCTTGGTGAGGTTCTCCACACAATCCTTTAGCCATCCCATCATTGAACTTTTCTAGAGATACACTTATTGGAAACATTAGTCCAATGAAATATATGTTGTTATTAGTTACCAAAACCACCTAGGGAGAAGTTGTGCTTTCAATCTCCCCCTTTTTGGTAATTGATGACAACATATAGATCAAAGCTTCGATAAAAGATATAATCAATGAGTAGCATCGTCGCTTTCAGAAGTATGTGATAACCAAGAGCTCCACCTAAATTTGTGCATTATTTTAAATTTTCATTTGAATGCAAATGCACAATCGATTAGGATCATGGGTCACTCTTCCATCTCACATACAACTTGGTGGTGCGCAAAAAATAGTATGAGGGAATTGCATAAGCACATCACACCAATCATTAAGTGAATGATCATCAAGTAGACATCTCAAGGATATCAAAGTAGTAGCATCACACAAAAGAATATGATCAAACACAACTGGGTTTTAAACAAACGTGCGATAAACCAAATGTTTTAAACTGCAGAGAGGAACCAAAATGCAACACACTCTCTCTCTCTCGAAGCCCTATGATCTATAACCTCTCCCCCTTTGGCAACAAGTTACCAAAAAGTTCAATGCTATAGAGTTAATCGTCACTGGGCATGGTCTCGTCCATGAGACGATGAAGCTGGTCATGTGGTTGTTGAAGGAGTCGAGAGAAGAGCATCCGCAAATGCTTCAGCTGAAGTCCTCTGAGGTGGTGGAGTAGACACTGGAGGTGTGGGAGGAACTGATGGAGTTGTGGCAGGTGCTGATGAGGTAGGCCTTGTCTCTGGAGCTGGCATAGTAGGAGTCCTCGACTAGGTCTTGAACTGAGTGATGGTCCTGAGAGGTGGACTATCATCATCATCAGTGGAATGAGGGCTAGGCACAGCATCCACTTCCTTCTTGAGCTCATCCGTAGTCGTCTTCAGCTCATCCACCTTGTTGTTCAACGTAGTGAACTTATCTTCCACTATCCTCTCAAGGCTTTCTTGATTGAGCAAGATGTTCTTGATGTCCTTCTACATACCCTGGATGGTGCTAATGAGAAGATCCATTTGCTCACTCTTAGTCCTGCGTACTTGAGCACTGGTGGCTCTAGCGGCCTCTGCCTCTGCCTGTGCAGTAGATGAAGTGGGATGACTGGGATCCATCACCACAACATTATCCTCAAAGTCTAGCTGAAGTGGCATGTGAGGACGATCAAGTGCATATACATTCTTCTCCAGCTTGGAGTTGATGAGCATCTGAATGTAAGGAGCATATCCACAAGATCGTTTCTCATCAGCAGCTAATCATGGTGTGGGTGTCTATGTGGTGCAGCATATTAATGGAGTGCCCCCTGATCATCTTATCATCTCCAGACTTGGGCATCAAGGTATACCTCAAGATAGTGTTGGTGGTGGGTAGTCTCGCTTGCAAATGATAGACAGAGCCAAGCTTATGTGAATGCACATGAGTGGCTGGGATTTCCTTGTACATATTGTCCATTGAGTTGTGATTCATCTTAGCCTTTGCATAGACATCCAAGTCTCCTTCTTCTACCTGTGGGGATCCTAAGATGGTAGCCCACTCATCAACAGTGGATTGGTACCTGACTCCCTCAGTCATTCATATGATATGGCCATCTGGATAGAAATGAGCAGTGGAGTAGAACTGCATGATCAACTCATCATTCCAGACAGTGAACTCTCTCCCAACAAAGTTCTCAATATCAATGCACTTGAAGTTGTCTTGCACACTGGGAAAGTAGTCCTCATTCTCCTTGATATAGGCCCAGTCAACATACCTCATATCACTGACAGCTGGGCTCTTGTCCAATTGGATAGTCTCATAGAAATCCTGTTGTTTCTTGGTGTAGAATCTGTCATCTACAACAGTCTTTCATCTGGAGGCATATGGATCATTTGCTCTCCAAGTCCTAGTCTTGAATCTCTCTTCTTCATGTCTTCAGCTACTGGGTGAGCATCATTGTGTTCAGGAAGATGAGGTCTGAGTTTCCTCAAAACTGTCAAGTCTTCTTCCTCGGCATCTCTGGAAGTAGATCCCTTGTTCTTCACAGCTGCTGAAATGTCTCTGGTTGTCCTTTTAGGTTTAGGAGTTGTTGGCTTCTTGGGCGCAGACTGCTTGCTCTTTGATGGAGCTGATACGTCTCCAACGTATCTACAATTTTTGATTGTTCCATGCAGTTATATTATCATTCTTGGATGTTTTATAATCAGTTTATAGCAACTTTATATCATTTTTTGGAACTAACCTATTGACATAGTGCCTAGTGCCAGTTGCTGTTTTTTGCTTGTTTTTTACTTCACAGAATGTCAATACCAAACGGAGTCAATTTACCATGAAACTTTTTGGAGATTTTTTTGGACCAGAAGACAACTTGGGATCCAAGGAAGCACCTGGGGGGCGTGGGGCCCACGATACAACAGTGCGCGCCAGAGGCCCCTGGCACGCCCTGATGTATCGTGGGGCCCACGGAGGTCTTTTCCACCGCCTCTCAGCTCTATAAATCCTGAGAAATTCTAGAAACCCTAGAGGAGTCGACTAAACACAATTCCAGCCGCCACAAGTTCCAGAACCACGAGATCCAATCTAACACCATCACTGAGGGGTTCATCATCGCCATTGGTGCCTCTCCGATGATGCGTGAGTTGTCCACCAAAGACCTACGGGTCCGTAGGCAGTAGCTAGATGGCTTCCTCTCTCTCTTTTGATTCTCAATACAACGTTCTCTTGGAGATCTATTTGATGTAATGACTTTTTGCGGTGTGTTTGTTGGGATCCGATGAAGTTTGAGTTCATGATCAGTTTCTATCCATGAATATTATTTGAGTCTTTTTTGATCTCTTATATGCATGATTATTTATAGCCTCATATTTCTTATTCGAATCTTTGGTTTAGTTAGGACAACTAGATCGATATTTCTTGCCATGGGAAGAGGTGCTTTGTGATGGGTTCGATCTTGCGGTGTCCTCTCCCAGTGAAAGAAGGGGCAGCGAGGCACGCATGTATCATTGCTATTACGGATAACAAGATGGGGTCTATTCCTACATGAATAGATCTTGTCTACATCATGTCATTGTTCTTATTGCATTACTCTGTTTCTCCATGAACTTAATACACTAGATGCATGCTGGATAGCGGTCGATGTGTGGAGTAATAGTAGTAGATGCAGAATTGTTTCGGTCTACTAATCTTAGACGTGATGCCTATATATTGATCATTGCCTTGGATATCATCATGATTATTTGATCTTCTATCAATTGCCTAACGGTAATTTGTTTACCCACCGTGTGCTATTTTCTTGAGAGAAGCCACTAGTGAAATCTACGGCCCCGGGTCTATTCTTTTAATATATTGCTTTCCGATCTATCTTTTTCTGCATTTGTTTTCAGATCTATTATTCCAAAAACCCAAAAATACCTTGCTGCACTTTTTTATTTGCATATTTTATTTTGTGTTATTGTGCGATCTATTTATCCAATCTCATACAAACCAATCTATCTTTTTTACCGTGGAGAGATTGACAACCTCTCTTACGCGTCGGGTTGCAAGTATTTGTTCTTTGTGTGCAAGTACCATTTACATAGTGTTGCTTGGTTCTCCTACTGGTTCGATAACCTTGGTTTCATAACTGAGGGAAATACTTACCATAGCTGTGCTGCATCATCCCTTCCTGTTTGGGGAAATACCAACGCAGTCTCCAGCCACGTCAAAGGAATTTCTGGCGCGTTGTCGGGGAGACATCATCAACATCTATCAGGTTCCTAATCACAAATCTCATCTCCTTGCAATTTACATTATTTGTCATTTGCCTCTCGTTTTCATCTCCCCCACTTCACAAAAATTTGTCACTTTATTCACCCTCTTTTTTGTTTGCCTTTTTCTCGTCGGATCTCTTGTTTGCTTGCAATCTTGTTTGCATAGTCACAATGACTCAAGAAAATTCCAAATTATGTGATTTTTCCAATACTAATAATAATGATTTTATTAGTACTCTGATTGCTCCTCCTGCCACTAGTGTGGAGTCTTGTGATATTAATGTCGCTTTGTTGAATCTTGTCATGAAAGATCAATTTTCCGGTACTCCTAATGAGGATGCCGCGTCCCATCTAAACACATTCGTAGAATTGTGTGATATGCAAAATAAAAAAGATGTGGATAGTGATATAGTGAAGTTGAAATTATTTCCTTTCTCCTTGCAGGATCGTGCAAAAAATTGGTTTTCTTCTTTGCCTCGCAATAGTATCGATTCTTGGGATAAGTGCAAGGATGCTTTTATTACTAAGTAATTTCCGCCCGCGAAAATTATTTCCCTTAGAACTCAAATCATGAATTTTAAGCAATGTGAGCATGAACATGTTGCACAATCTTGGGAAAGAATAAAATCGATGCTAAGAAATTGTCCTACTCATGGTTTAAATCTTTGGATGATCATACAAAAAAATTATGCGGGGTTGAATTTTGTCTCTAGAAATCTTTTAGATTCCGCCGCAGGTGGTACTTTTATGGAAATTACTTTGGGTGAAGGTATTAAATTGCTAGATAATATTATGGCAAATTATTCACAATGGCATACTGAAAGAGCACCTAGTAGTAAAAAAGTTAATTTGGTTGAACAAATTAGTACATTGAGTGAAAAAGTTGATGCTCTTATGAAGTTGGTTGCTAGTAAAAATGCTCCTATTGATCTTAATGATGTGCCTTTGTCTACTTTTATTGAGCAAAATAGTGATTCCGTAGATGTGAATTTCATCTCGAGAAACAATTTTAATAACAATGCTTATAGAGGTAATTTTAAGCCTAGGCCTTTTCCAGGAAATTCCTCTAATAATTATGGTAATTATTCTTACAATAATAATAGGAACCCCTCTGATCTTGAGAGTAATATTAAAGAATTTATCAATGCTAAAAAAGTTTTCAATACTACGATAGAAGAAAAGTTGAATAAGATTGATGATATGTCTAAAAGCATTGATAGAATTTCCCATGATTTAGAAAATCTCAAGTTGAAAGCTTTTCCACGTAAGATTGATGAGTCAATTAAAGCTTTATATGTTTCTAATGATGAAAGTAAAAAAAAGAACCGCTATGCTTAGAGCTAAAAGAGAATTTTTAGAAAAAAGCGTTTTCTAGTGATTGCTTTCAACTATTGATTCCTTGTTTAGTAATATTAAAATTGATGATAAAGGGATTGAAGAAGAGTCAAATTTAGCTAGAAGGCATCCCAATGATTTGTAGGGTGAAAATCTTGATGAAAAAATTGATGAAAGTGGGTTTGGAGAGGTCAAAACTTTAACTAGTGATGTGCCCACTATTTTTGATTACAAAGACTTTAATTATGCTAGTTGCTCTTTGATTGAATGTATTTATTGGTTAGAATCCATGATAAATTCACCCCATGCTTATGAACAAAATAAAGCTTCTACTAAACATATTGTTGATGCCATGATGAAATCTTTTGTAGAAAAGTTGGAGTTAGAGATTTCAATTCCTCGAAAATTACATAATGAGTGGGAACCTACCATTAATGTCAAGATTAAAAATTATTAGTGCTTTGCTTTATGTGATTTGGGTGCTAATCTTTCCACAATTCCAAAATCTCTATGTGATGTGCTTGGTCTTACCAATAATGAAGAATGTTCTCTTAATTTGCACTTGGCGGATTCTACTATTAAAAATCATTTGGGAAGAATTAATGATGTTCTTATTCTTGCAAATAGGAACTATGTGCCAATATATTTTATTGTTCTTGATATTGATTGCAATCCGTCTTGTCCCATTATACTTGGTAGACCGTTTTTACGCACTATAGGTGTCGTGATTGATATGAAAGACGACAATATTAAATTTCAATTTCCACTAAGAAAGGGTATGGAACACTTACCTAGAACAAAAATTAAGCCACCATATTAATCAATCATGAGAGCATCCTATGGAGCAAAAACTAAAGATGACAACACTTGAATCTATGCCTTATGCCTAGCTAGGGGCATAAAACGATAGCGCTTGTTGGGAGGCAACCCAATGAATAAAATTTATTTTTACCTTTTTATTTATGTTCTTGAGTGTTGACACAATTATGATACTGTTATTATTGTGTTTTTATGTTTTAATTAGTGTGTGTGCCAAGTAAAGCCTTTGGGATCATGTTGGGTGATAGTTGATTTGATCTTGTTGGAAAACAGCAAAGTTTGCGTCCAGTAGCAGAATATTAAAAATTCACCGAAGCGACGAAAAATTCTGACTTTTTTACACAATATTTCTATACAAATTTCTTACGTTTTCCTAATTTTTCAGAATTTTTTGAGTGACAGAAGTATGGTTAGAGTACAGATTACTACAGACTGTTCTGTTTTTGACACATTCTGTTTTTGTTGCATTGTGTGCTTATTTTGATGAATCTATGGTTTGTATTGGAGGGTATAATCCATGGTAAAGTTATAATACAGTATATATAATGCAGTAATAAAATATTAATGGGTTTGCAATAGTACTTAGAGTGGCGATTTGCTTTATTATACTAACGGATGTCACGAAGGTTTTGTTAAGTTTTGTGTGATTGAAGTTTTCAAGTTTTGGGTCAGATCACGATGGATGAAGGAATAAGGAGTGAAAAGAGCCTAAGCCTGGGGATGCTATGGAATCCCAAGATAATATCCAAGGAGAAACAAGCAACTAAGCTTGGGTATGCCCCGAGTGGCATCCCCTCTTTCTTCTAACGACCATCGATATTTTAGTTGGAGCTATATTTTTATTCGTGACATATTAGGAGTTTTGCTTGGAGCGTCTTGTATTATATGAGTGTTTGCTTAATTTGCCTTTTATTTTGTCACAATTATCCTTGTTGGACACACCTATTTGAGAGATCCAAAATTATGCTATGATTTGTTAGAATTGCTCTATATGCTTCACTTAAATTTTTTGAGCTATGGAACTGCTCTAGTGCTTCACTTATATCTTTTTGAGAACGGTGTGCTTTAAATTTTTGAAGAAATACTCTCATGCTTCACTTAGATTAATTTGAGAGTTAGTAAATTTTGAAGAAATTCTTTCATGCTTCACTTATATTATGTTGAAATATAAAAAAATTATGCTCATGTTCTTCACTTAAATTTATTTGAGCTTGTCAAAAGCAATGGCAATATATGAAACTAGTCCCAAAGTGATAGATATTAAAGAGGGATATAATAAAAACTTTCATGAAGATCATTGGACAAATTAAACTTGATTCCTTGTAATAGTTTTGAGACATGATGATAGTAATATGTGAGTCATGTTGGTGAGTAATTATGCTTTAGTAAGAATATTGGTGTTAAGGTTTGTGATTCCCTATGCAAGCACGAAAGTCAATAGTTATGCAATGAAATTACATCCTACTTGTGGTGCATTATTCGGTGTTAGTTATGCTTAATGCCCGTTTATGTGAATTTTTGTTTCTTGGTCGGTTGCTTCTCAATCTATTTGCTAGCCTCCACTTGTACTAAGTAGAAATACTACTTGTGCATCCAAAATCCTTAAACCCATTTTTGCCATATGAGTCCACCATACCTACCTATATGCGGTATTTCCGTGCCTTTCTAAGCAAATTTGTATGTGCCATCTCTAATTTTCAAAATGAATTTCCTTTTTGTGTGCTCGTACCGCTCATGAAGCGGCCGGGGGTGGCCAATATTTTTTCATGCTAGATGTGTTATTCTCAAGATGAGTGTTTATTCACTTGTCATTGCACGAGAGTACGGCGCTAATAGGGATGCCCGGTCCCGAAATGAAAAAGAAATTTACTTTATGTTGTGAAATAATAAATTCCTTGGAAAGTGTTGGTATGTAAGGCATCCGTGGATACGGTTAGCCATGGATTGTGAAAGAATGGTGGAAAAAGGAATAAACATTATTTTCCGTTTGGGAACCGCCTATGATATATCTAGCATGGAAAGTATTGAGAACTACTCGGTTGTTTTCATTGACAGGAAAAGTATGCCTCTCAAAAACAATTATCTCTCAATTTAAGCTTTGAGCTTTGGCACCTCTACAAATCCCTACCTCCCTCTGCGAATGGCCTATCTATTTACTTTATGCAATTTTTACTTGTATTTGAGTCTCCATCTTCTCTTATAAAGCACCAACTAGGGGGCACTATGATCATACTTGTGCATTGGGTGTAGCTAATATTCGAGTGTGTTTCATGAATGGATCAATGATTGAGCATGATGGGCTAGGGATAACTTTCTTTAGTGTTGATATTTTGAAAGACATGGTTGCTTGTTGGTATGCTTGAGTATTAAAGTCTTCATGTCAAAACTAGACTATTGCTTTGAACCATCTAAAGGTCCAAATGTCCATGCTACAAAAAAAAGAATATGTGATGAACATGTTAGGCAGCATTCCACATCAAAAATTCAATTTTTATCATTTACCTACTCGAGGACGAGCAGGAATTAAGTTTGGGGATGCTGATACGTCTCCAACGTATCTATAATTTTTGATTGTTCCATGATGTTATATTATCATGCTTGGATGTTTTATAATCATTTTATAGCAACTTTATATCATTTTTTGGGACTAATCTATTGACACGGTACCTGATACGTCTCCAACGTATCTAGAATTTTTTATTGTTCCATGATGTTATATTATCATTCTTGGATGTTTTATAATCATTTTATAGCAACATTATATCATTTTTTGGGACTAACCTATTGACATAGTGCCGAGTGCCGGTTGCTGTTTTTTGCTTGTTTTTTACTTCGCAGAATATCAGTACCAAACGGAGTCCAATTGCCACGAAACTTTTTGGTGATTTTGTTTGGACCAGAAGACAACTTGGGAGCCAAGGAAGCACCTGGGGGAGGCCCATGGGGCCCACAAGACACCAGGACGCGCCGGAGGCCCCTGGCGCGCCCTGATGTGTTGTGGTGCCCTCGGGGGTCTCCTCCACCGCCTCTCAGCTCTATAAATACCCAAATCCAGAAACCCTAGAGGAGTCGACGAAATGCACTTCCAGATGTCGCAAGTTCCAGAACCGCGAGATCCAATCTAACACCATCACGGAGAGGTTCATCATCCTCATTGGTGCCTCTCCGATGATGTGTGAGTAGTCCACCATAGACCTACGGGTCCGTAGGCAGTAGCTAGATGGCTTTCTCTCTCTCTTTTGATTCTCAATACAATGGTCTCTTGGAGATCTAGTTGATGTAACGATTTTTTGCGGTGTGTTTGTTGGGATCCGATGAATTTTGAGTTCATGATCAGTTTCTATCCATGAATATTATTTGAGTCTTCTTTGATCTCTTATATGCATGATTACTTATACTTTAGTATTTCTTCTTCGAATCTTTGGTTTAGTTAGGCCAACTAGATCAATTTTTCTTGCCATGGAAATAGGTGCTTTGTGATGGGTTTGATCTTGCAGTGTCCTCTCCCAATGACAGAAGGGGCAGTGAGGCACGCATGTATCGTTGCTATTAAGGATAACAAGATGGTGTCTATTCCTACATCAATAGATCTTGTCTACATCATGTCATCGTTCTTATTGCATTACCCCGTTTCTCCATGAACTTAATACACTAGATGCATGCTGGATAGCGGTCGATGTGTGGAGTAATAGTAGTAGATGCAGAATCGTTTCGGTCTACTAATCTTGGACGTGATGCCTATATATTGATCATCGCCTTGGATATCGTCATGATTATTTGATCTTCTATCAATTGCCCAACATTAATTTGTTTACCCACCGTGTGTTATACTCATGAGAGAAGCCACTAGTGAAATCTACGGCCCCCGGGTCTATCTCTTTAACATATTGCTTTCCGATCTATCTTTTACCGCTTTTGTTTCAGATCTATTATTCCAAAACCCCAAAAATAACTTGCTGCACTTTATATTTGCATCTTTTATTTTTTTTCTTGTGCGATCTATTTATCCAATCTCATACAAACTAATCTATCTTTTTACCATGGAGAGATTGACAACCTCTCGTACGCGTCGGGTTGCAAGTATTTGTTCTTTATGTGCAGGTACCGTTTACATAGTGTAGCTTGGTTCTCCTACTGGTTTGATAACCTTGGTTTCATAACTGGGGGAAATACTTACCGTAGCAGTGCTGCATCATCCCTTCCTCTTTGGGGAAACACCGACGCAATCTCAAGCCACGTCAGTGCCCAGTGCCAGTTGTTGTTTTTTGCTTGTTTTTTACTTCGCAGAATATTAGTACCAAACTGAGTCCAATTGCCATGAAACTTTTTGGAGATTTTTTTTGGACAAGAAGACAACTTGGGATCCAAGGAAGCACCTAGGGGGAGGCCCATGGGGCCCATCATACACCAGGGCGCGCCAGAGGCCCCTGGCGCGCCCCGAAGTATCGTGGGGCCCACAAAGTTCTTTTGCACCGCCTCTCAGCTCTTTAAATCCTCAAAAATTCCAGAAACCCTAGAGGAGTCAACAAAACACAATTCTAGCCGCCACAAGTTCCAGAACCACGAGATCCAATCTAACACCATCACCCAGGGGTTCATCATCCTCATTGGTGCCTCTCCGATGATGCGTGAGTAGTCCACCAAAGACCTACGGGTCCGTAGGCAGTAACTAGATGTCTTCCTCTGTCTCTTTTGATTCTCAATACAATGGTCTCTTGGAGATCTATTACATGTAATGACTTTTTGCGGTGTGTTTGTTGGGATCCGATGAAGTTTGAGTTCATGATCAATTTCTGTCCATGAATATTATTTGAGTCTTCTTTGATCTCTTATATGCATGATTATTTATAGCCTCGTATTTCTTCTTCGAATCTTTGGTTTAGTTAGGCCAACTAGATCGATTTTTCTTGCCATGGGAAGAGGTGCTTTGTGATGGGTTCAATCTTGCGGTGTCCTCTCCCAGTGACAGAAGGGGCAGCGAGGCACGCATGTATCGTTGCTATTAAGGATAACAAGATGGGGTCTATTCCTACATGAATAGATCTTGTCTACATCATGTCATTGTTCTTATTGCATTACTCCGTTTCTCCATGAACTAAATACACTAGATGCATGCTGGATAGTGGTCGATGTGTGGAGTAATAGTAGTAGATGCAGAATCGTTTCGGTTTACTAATCTTGGACGTGATGCCTATATATTGATCATTGCCTTGGATATCGTCATGATTATTTGATCTTCTATCAATTGCCCAACAATAATTTGTTTACCCACCGTGTGCTATTTTCTTGAGAGAAGCCACTAGTGAAATCTACAGCCCCCGGGTCTATTCTTTTAATATATTGCTTTCCGATCTATCTTTTTCCACAATTGTTTTCAGATCTATTATTCCAAAAACCCAAAAATACCTTGCTTCACTTTTTATTTGCATCTTTTATTTTGTGTTCTTGTGCGATCTATTTATCCAATCTCATACAAACCAATATCTCTTTTTACCGTGGAGAGATTGACAACCTCTCTTACGCGTCGGGTTGCAAGTATTTGTTCTTTGTGTGCAGGTACCGTTTACATAGTGTTGCGTGGTTCTCCTACTGGTTCGATAACCTTGGTTTCATAACTGAGGGAAATACTTACCGTAGCTGTGCTGCATCATCCCTTCCTCTTTGGGGAAATACCGATGCAGTCTCAAGCCACGTCAGGAGCTTGCTTGGGCATAGCATCTGCAAGTAGTTTCTTCTTCTTAGAAGGAGGAGGTTTTACAACTGGTTCTTCCTCCTCTTCCTCTTCCTCTTCATCAAGGTACTCTGGAGTAGAGGGGTGAACAGTATCTTTGACATATCTTGTCCTTTCCCTCTTCTTCTCTCCTGCCTTCTTAGGCACATATCTCTTTGAAGGCTCAACAGATAGTGATGTGTTTGCTCTGGCACTCTCAGGTGATCTCATAGTCTCAGAGCTAGCACGCTCTTCCCTGACTGGCCTCTTAGCAGAAGTGGCCTCTCTAGCAGATTTCTTGGCAGCCCTCTCTTTATTGTCTTGCTGCTTCTTGTCTAGCACTTCCTCTGGCACAAAGTCTGAGCCCTCCTCATCAGAATTCAACTTTATCCTTGCCCTGGTGGCAGCCTTTGGCAGCCCATGAGAACTTGGGGTGCCTAGATCTTCTGAAGATGAAGAACTGGCATGTGGGCTTGTGCCTGAACTCATGTCAACTTCCCTCCCCCTGAAGTCATTCTGGCTATCGTTGGACTCTTACATGCTGACCATGTGAATAGAGTATAGAAGAGCAGAGGGGTTTAGCATCACAAAACACAGAAAGTTTTAGCAAATTTGAACTCAGAATCTTAAGTTTAATTTTCGGCAAAAAGGATTTCGGTTCCACCGAGTCAAAAAAATTCGGAGCCACCGAGACGTACAGCCTCCTTAACAGAAACTTGGCAACCTCTTCAGTTTCACCGAAAATGGCCACTCGGTTTCATAGAGACTGTTCTCTATAACCCTAAAACCCAAATCGGTAGAACCGATTTTTCTGACTCAGTGACACTGAGATTCGATTTGCGGACGGTTAAACCTAAAAATTCATCGTTCTCTAATCTAATGGAATTTCTCGAGGATGGAACTTGTTCACACAGTGGGAAGAAGATGGAAATTAATCTTTTGCACACGAATCGGACTGGGAGTGCAAAGATTCGAGGCGTTACCCTAACTTGGCAACGACCTCCTACGGCGGCGACGGCGGGGCGATTGCTATCGACGGCGAGAACCTCTTGTGGTGCAGACGCACGGGAGCGAGGGAGAAGTCCGAAGACGTTGAGCGGAAGCTAGGATTTTGTGGGGACCTCAGGTTTTGAAGAAGTAATTTCAAAAACCGGTTCCGCTGGGTATATATATCCCATAGCTGTCGGTGACACGGGTTCTAAAATATTGGTGCCACTGAGTTCCTCTATTGTCAGTTGACATGGAAACTCGATGAAGCCAAGATTATGGAATTGGTGCTACCGAGATTCAAAAACCAGATCAACCCTAGGCTTCGGTGGAACTGAGATTCAAAAACAAGATTATGGAACCGGGGAGGTTTTGGAAGTCAGCTCTTAACGAAAAGGAACTCCGAGTGCTCCTCACATAGAGGGTTTGAGAAGTGCTTGCTCAAATTTTGTGATGAAGCATGATTAGAATTTGAGACGAGAAAGCATAGATAGGTAGAGGGAGGTACTTAGGCATTCTTGCATATCCAATTGGCCAAAGAAAAATGAAAGCCAAATAACAACAATTGGATATCCTCGAATGAGAAAAGATATGCATACCAACATGCTCACACACAAAATTCTCAAATGAAATATGGCAAACATGCAAAACCACTCTAGTATCTACCAAGCACTTTGGCGATGATGGAGTCATCTATATATGAGTACATTGACATGGGAGCCAAGTAAGAATACTAGATCATAGGTCATACTCATCGTTTAAGCACAAGTGGGGTTGCCACATTTACATAAAGCATTTAATGTGTTCGCATCTTTAAGAGATGCTTTAACTCAATTCTTAGAGTAAAGCTGCCCCTTGATGTGACATCCCCCAAAGAGGGATAAACTAACCTTGGGTTTTGTCGTAGAAGGCTTCATGTGGGTGAGGTACTAGTGGATGCTCATTGTTGATGAAGATCATCTTGAGTTGGGAGCAATCCTCGTTGTTTTCTTACTCTACTCACCTACATGGGTTAGTCCCACACAAGAGACAAATACAAGGATATATATAGACATGGAGTGCAATGTCTACATGATGATGTCCATGGATTCATTAATTACCTTGTACCTTGCTTACCTTTGAGGGAATGTGTGACTCCTTGAACTATTGCATAAAGTTGGAGTTGATTGCAAATAGTCCTTGCCAATAATGAATGTGAGTGAATTTAATTGGCGGAGTTGACGTGGTTTGAGACTGCGTCGGTATTTCCCCAAAGAGGAAGGGATGATGCAGCACAGTGACGGTAAGTATTTCCCTCAGTTATGAAACCAAGGTTATCGAACCAGTAGGAGGATCACCACCACCCAATAAGCAGCACCTGCACACAAACAACAAATACTTGCAACCCGACGCGAAAGAGAGGTTGTCAATCTCTCTGTGGTAAAAAGATAGATTAGGTAATGATAGATAGGAGAGATAGATCTCTCAAGAACGCAAAATAAAAAGAGCAAATAAAAAGTGCAGAAATATGTTTTTGGGTTTTTGGTTTTGTACATCTGAAAACAAAGAGGCAAAAAGATAGATCGGAAAGCAATATGTTGGAAAAGTAGACCCGGGGGGCCGTAGGTTTCACTAGTGGCTTCTCTCATGAGTATAGCGCATGGTGGGTGAACAAATTACTATTGGGCAATTGATAGAAGATCAAATAATCATGAAGATATCCAAGGCGATGATCTTTATATAGGCATCACGTCCAAGATAAGTAGACCGACTCCTGCCTGCATCTACCACTATTACTCCACACATCGACCGCTATCCAGCATGCATCTAGTGTATTAAGTTCCTGGAAAAATGGAGTAATGCAATAAGAACGATGACATGATGTAGACAAGATCTATTCATGTAGGAATAGACACCATCTTGTTATCCTTAATAGCAACGATACATGCGTGCCTCGCTGCCCCTACTGTCACTGGGAGAGGACACCGCAAGATCGAACCCATCACAAAGCACCTCTTTCCATGGCAAGAAAAATCGATCTAGTTGGCCTAACTAAACCAAAGATTCGAAGAAGAAATACGATGCTATAAATAATCATGCATATAAGAGATCAAAGAAGACTCAAATAATATTCATGGATAGAAACTGATCATGAACTCAAAATTCATCGGATCCCAACAAACACACCGCAAAAGTTTACATCAAATAGATCTCCAAGAGACCATTGTATTGAGAATCAAAAGAGAGAGAGGAAGCCATCTAGCTACTGCCTACGGACACATAGGTCTATGGTGGACTACTCACGCATCATCGGAGAGGCACCTATGAAGAAGATGAACCCCTCCGTCATGGTGTTTAGATTGGATCTCGTGGTTCTGGAACTTGCGGCGTCTGGAATTGTGTTTCGTCGACTCCCCTAGGGGTTTCTGAATATTTGGGAATTTATAGGCGTCATAGGCGGTGGAGGGGGCTCCCGTGGAGGGCACAACCCATCAGCGCGAGCCGGGGGCCCCCTGGCACACCCTGGTGGGTTGTGGCCTCCACAGCCCACCTCTCTGGCACTTCTTTGGCCCACTAGGTGTCTTCTGGTCCAAAAAAAATCTCCAAAAAGTTTCGTCGCGATTGGACTCCATGTGGTACTGGTATTCTGCGAAGTAAAAAACAAGCAAAAACTGCAACTGGCACTTTGGCACTATGTCAATAGGTTAGTCCCAAAAATGATATAAAGTTGTTATAAAATGATTGTAAAATATCCAAGAATGATAATATAACAGCATGGAACAAGCAAAAATTATAGATACGTTTGAGACGTATCAACATCCCCAAGCTTAATTCCTACTCGTCCTCGAGTAGGTGAATGATAAAAACAGAATTTTTCATGTGGAATATTGCCTAACATGTTCATCTCATATTCTTTTCTTTTGTATAGCATGGACAATTGGACTTTTAGATGATTCAAACCAATAGTCTAGTTTTAACATAGTGACTTCAATACTCAAGCATGCCAACAAGTAACCATGTCTTTGAAAATATCAACAAGAAAGAAAGTTATCCCTAGACCATCATGCTCAATCATTGATCCATTCATGAAACACACTCAAATATTAGCTATGCCCAATGCTCAAGTACGATAATAGTGCCTCCTAGTTGGAGCTTTATAAGAGAAGATGGAGACTCAAAGTAAAAATAAAAATTGCATAAAGTAAATAGATAGGCCCTTCGCAGAGGGAAGTGGGGATTTGTAGAGGTGCCAGAGCTCAAGGTTTAAATTGAGAGAGAAAAATATTTTGGGTGGCATGCCTTTCCTGTCAACGAAAACGACAAAGTAGCTCACAATACTTTCCATGCTAGATATATCATAGGCGGTTCCCAAACAGAAAATAAAGTTTATTCCTTTTCCAGCAAACTTTCACTTTCCATGGCGGGCCATATCCACGGTTGCCTTCCATACCAACACTTTCCAAGGAAATTATTATTTGACAACATAAAGTAAATATTATTTTTCTTTTTCATTTCGGGAATGGGCATCCCTATTGCCGCCGCACTCTCGTGCAATGACAAGTGAATAAACACTCATCTTGAGAATAACACATCTAGCATGGAAAAATATTGACACTCCCCACCGTTTCATGAGCGGTACGAGCACACGAAAGAGAAAATTTATTTTGAAAATTTAGAGATGGCACATACAAATTTGCTTGGAACGGCATGGAAATACCGCATATAGGTAGGTATGGTGGACTCATAAGGCAAAACTTGGTTTAAGGATTTTGGATGCACAAGTAGTATTTCTACTTAGTACAAATGAAGGCTAGCAAATAGATTGAGAAGCAACCAAACCAAGAAACGAAAATTCACATAGGCAAGCATTGAGCATAACTAACACCTAATAATGCACCATAAGTAGGATGTAATTTCATAGCATAACTATTGACTTTCATACTTGCATAGGGAATCACAAACCTTAACACCAATATTCCTACTAAAGCATAATTACTCACTAACATGACTCACATATTACTATCATCATGTTTCAAAACTATTACAAGGAATCAAGTTTAATTTGCCCAATGATCTTCATGAAAGTTTTTATTATATCCTCCTTGGATATCTATCACTTTAGGACTAGTTTCATATATTGCGATTGCTTTTTTGACAAGCTCAAACAAATTTAAGTGAAGCACATGAGCATAAAGATTTCATCTCTCAAAAAGGTATAAGTGAAGCATGAGAGGATTTATTCAAAATTTACTAGCTCTCAAATTAATCTAAGTGAAGCATGAGAGTATTTCTACAAAAATTTCCAAGCACACCGTGCTCAAAAAGATATAAGTGAAGCACTAGAGCAATTCTATAGCTCAAAAAGTTTAAGTGAAGCACATAGAGCAATTCTAACAAATCATAGCATAACTTTGGCTCTCTCAAATAGGTGTGTCCAGCAAGGATACAAGTGACAAACTAACAATCAAAGCAAGCAAAGACTCAAATGATACAAGACGCTCCAAGTAAAACTCATGATATGTGACGAATAAAAATATAGCTCCAAGTAAAATACCGATGGTCCTTAGAAGAAAGAGGGGATGCCACTCAGGGGCATCCCCAAGCTTAGTTGCTTGTTTCTCTTTGGACATATCTTGGGGGTGCGGTAGCATCCCCAAGCTTAGGCTCTTTTCACTCCTTATTCCTTCATCCATCGTGATCTCACCCAAAACTTGAAAACTTCAATCACACAAAACACGACAAAATCTTCTTGAGATCCGTTAGTATAATAAAGCAAATAACTACTTTAGGTTCTGTTGCAAACCCATTCATATTTTATTGTTGCATTATACCTACTATATTTTAACTTTACCATGGCTCATACCCTTCAATATAACCCATAGATTCATCAAAACAAGCACACAATGCAACGAAAATAGAACAGTCTGAGGTAATCTGTACTCTAACCATACTTCTGTAACTCTAAAAATTCTGAAAACTTAGGAAAACGTAAAGAATTTGTATAGAAATATTGTGTTAAAATTTCAGCTCAAGATCAGGTTCCAGTAAAAAATGAAAATTCAAATACTGGACGTAAAGTTTCTGTTTCAGATTCAGCATCGCTTCTACTCATCTTATGAATCATCCTAAAGGCTCTACTTGCACAAACACAAAATAAACCATAAAAACACAATCATAACAGAGGCATAATTGTGTCAACACTCAAAAATAGAAAGGAAAAAGCAAAAATTAATTTATTCATTGGGTTGCCTCCCAACAAGCGCTATCGTTTTACGCCCCTAGCTAGGCATGATGATTTCAATGATGCTCACATAAAAAGTAGTAATTGAAATATGCAGAAGAGCATCATGAATCTCATGACAAACACATTTAAGTCTAACCCACTTCCTATGCATAGGTTTTGTGAGCAAACAATTTGTGGGAACAAGAATCAACTAGTATAGGAAGGCAAAACAAGCATAACTTCAAAACTTTGAACACATAGAGAGGAAACTTGATATTATTGCAATTCCTACAAGCATATGTTCCTCCCTCATAATAAATTTCAGTAGCATTATGAAGGAATTCAACAATATAACTATCACATAAATCATTCTTTTCATGATGCACAATCATAGAATTTTCATTACTCTCCACATAAGCAAATTCCTTATCATCCATGGTGGTGGGAGCAAACTCAACAAAATAACTATCATGAGACACTTGATTGACATAACCACATTGCAAATTAAAACCATGATGATAAGTTTCATGGTTATTATTACTCATTATAGCATACGTTTCATCACCATCATCATGAATAGGAGGCATGCAATCATCATAATAAATTTGCTCATCAAAACTCGGGGGACTAAAAATATCATCTTCATCAAACATAGCATCCCCAAGCTTGTGGCTTTGCATATCATTAGCATAATTGACATTAATAGAATTTATAGTAACATCATTGCAATCATGCTTTTCAATCAAGGAGCTATCATGAATCACCTCATAAATCACTTCATCAAAATTTTCAGATTCATGATTTTCAAGTAAAACTTCATAGAGATAATCTAGTGCACTCAACTCACTAGCAATTGGTTCATCATAATTTGGTATTTTGAAAAGATTAGCAAGTGGATGAGGATCCATATCAATAGATTTTTAGCAAGAGAAGATGCAAGAAAATAGAAGGCACATGGAAACACAAGCAAAGATAGCAAACAAGCAAAAAGGCAAACGAAAAAGAGAGCGAATAAAACGGCAAATTGGTGAAGTGGGGGAGAGGAAAACGAGAGGAAAATGGCAAATAATGTAATTGCAAGGAGATGAAATTTGTGATTAGGAACCTGGTAGATGATGATGGAGTCTTCTCGGCGCCTGAGGTTGGCACGTAGAAGAGACCGCTTCCTCCCCGACAACGGCGCCAGAAATTCCTTTGACGTGGCTTGAGACTGCGTCGGTATTTCCCCAAAGAGGAAGGGATGATGCAGCACAGCGACGGTAAGTATTTCCCTCAGTTATGAAACCAAGGTTATCAAACCAGTAGGAGGATCACCACCACCCAATAAGCAGCACCTGCACACAAACAACAAATACTTGCAACCCGACTCGAAAGAGAGGTTGTCAATCTCTCTACGGTAAAAAGATAGATTAGGTAATGATAGATAGGAGAGATAGATCTCTCAAGAACGCAAAATAAAAAGAGCAAATAAAAAGTGCGGCAATATGTTTTTGGGTTTTTGGTTTTGTAGATCTGAAAACAAAGAGGCAAAAAGATCGATCGGAAAGCAATATGTTGGAAACGTAGACCCGGGGGCCGTAAGTTTCACTAGTGGCTTCTCTCATGAGTATAGCGCACGGTGGGTGAACAAATTACTGTTGGGAAATTGATAGAAGATCAAATAATCATGACGATATCCAAGGCGATGATCATTATATATGCATCACGTCCAAGATAAGTAGACCGACTCCTGCCTGCATCTACCACTATTACTCCACACATCGACCGCTATCCATCATGCATCTAGTGTATTAAGTTCATGGAAAAACGGAGTAATGCAATAAGAACGATGACATGATGTAGACAAGATCTATTCATGTAGGAATATACCCCATCTTGTTATCCTTAATGGCAACGATACATGCGTGCCTTGCTGCCCCTTCTGTCACTGGGAAAGGACATCGCAAGATCGAACCCATCACAAAGCACCTCTTCCCATGGCAAGAAAAATCGATCTAGTTGGTCTAACTAAACCAAAGATTCAAAGAATAAATACAAGGCTATAAGTAATCATGCATATAAGAGATCAAAGAAGACTCAAATAATAGTCATGGATAGAAACTGACCATGAACTCAAAATTCATCGGATCCCAACAAACACACCGCAAAAGTTTACATCAAATAGATCTCCAAGAGACCATTGTATTGAGAATCAAAAGAGATAGAGGAAGCCATCTAGCTACTGCCTACGGACCCGTAGGTCTATGGTGGACTACTCACGCATCATCGAAGAGTCACCTATGAAGAAGATGAACCCCTCCGTGATGGTGTTTAGATTGGATCTCGAGGTTCTGGAACTTGTGTTGGTTGGAATTGTGTTTCGTCCACTCCCCTAGGGTTTTCTGAATATTTGGGAATTTATAGGCATCAGAGGCGGTGGAGGGGGCTCCCGTGGAGGGCACAACCCATCAGGGCGTGCCGGGGGCCCCCTGGCGCGCCCTGGTGGGTTGTGGCCTCCACAGCCCACCTCTCTGGCACTTCTTTGGCCCACTGGGTGACTCCTAGTCCAAAAAAATCTCCAAAAAGTTTCATCGCAATTGGACTCCATTTGGTACTGATATTCTGCGAAGTAAAAAACAAGCAAAAACAGCAACTGGCACTTTGGCACTATGTCAATAGGTTAGTCCCAAAAAATGATATAAAGTTGTTATAAAATGATTGTAAAACATCCAAGGATGATAATATAACAGCATGGAACAAGCAAAAATAATAGATACGTTTGAGATGTATCATGAGTCACCCCTCAAGAACTTCTCTAGTTCTTCTTCTTGGGGACCCACATCAAGTTGATGGGAATGCTTGGGGTTGAAGTAGCACTAGTTGAAGTAGAACTTGGAGTAGCCTTGGGAACCCACTTGACCATGGCTTGGGACTCTTCTTCATATGAGTCAATCTCCTCTTGAAGCTTGTCCTTGTCCTTGAGCTTGTGGTCTTGTGGTGGAATGTCATCTTGAGCTTTTGTTCCCTTGGGAAGAGTATGTTCATACTTATCCTTTTGGGGAACAAACTTCGGCTTGGGGTATTGACCTTCTTCCCATTCAACTCCAGTGGCGTTGAAGTAGCCAATGACTTGGTTCTTCCGGTATCCTCCATGCTTGCATACAATCTCCTCGAATTGCTTACATCCAGCAAGACTTTTGTAGATACCTTTTTATATAATCCCTTTCAACAGATTATTTTCTTGCTCAGGTGTAACTTGGCTAAGAGAATCATTAGTGGAATCCAAAGAACTACTAGAAGCAATATCATTGGATTTACCATTTTTATTGCTACTAGTTGAAGCACTTTTCTTGCCTTTGTTACTAGTTTGCTTAGTCATAACTTGTGGAATGAATGTAGACAAGAGTAGTCATTTGGCTAGATAAGAAGAAGTCTTCTTTCGGAGATCGTAATTGATAGCTTTAAGAAACTCATGTTCTTGCTCCAAATTGAGCTTCTCGAAGCATAGCTTCTCATGAGTTCTTACAAGCTCTCTATGATCTTCTAGAGTAGATTAATGGGCTAACTTAAGAGTGTTCAATTCTTTAGTTAGTTGCTCTATTTCCTTCTTATCATCATCACACGACTTAACTTGACTAGCATGATTATTATTTAGTTCATTTTGACTAATATCACTAGTTTTGCCAATAGCAAATCATCATCTGCAAGTAAGTCATCCTCATCACTATTAAAGTCAATGTATTTAGGGTGTGATACCTTGGGGCCTTTAGCCATGAAGCAACTTCCACTCCCTTCATTTGGTGAATCAAATATGCCGGAGGAGTTTGAGGAAACAAGTGCAAGTCCGGCAACACCTTCATCTTGACTATAGTCGGAGTCGGAGTGATAGCTTCTCTCGGAGTGGTTGTCGAATTCGGAGCCGGAAACCCATTGACCACCAAGAGCTTGATGTCTTCTTCTTGTGTATCTCTTGGTGTACTTTTCCTTCTTCTTCGAGTCCCTACTTCTCCTTGTGGGTCTTCGTTCATAACGATCATCTCTACTCCTTCTCTCTCTTCAAGGTGACTCATCTCTTGAGATCTTTCTTCTAGGTGACTCTTCTCTTCTTTTGTGGGGGGGGGGGCGTGCACTCATTGGAGTAGTGTCCGGGCCTTCCACAATTGTCACAATTCTGGTCACGACTAGATGAACGCTTCTCTTTGTATTTTGAATTGGAGCTTCTTTCTTTGCCTCTACTCTTGTAGAACTTGTTGAATTTCTTGACCATGAGGCTTATCTCTTCATTGGTTACAAGGTTGTCACTTGATGTAGCGGGAGTATCACTTGAATCTTTGTTAGCACCGCTTGACTTGTTGTGAAGTTCTCACTTGATGGGGAACAATCCTTCCAATGACTTTCGTGGGCTTGAGATCTTTGTAGTTTGGCATCATTTGGATCAATGTGTACACAATATCGTACTTCCCGTCCAAAGCTCTAAGTATCTTCTTGATGATGAATTTTTCGGTCATCTCTTCGCTTCCTAAGCCGGCAATCTCATTGGTGATGAGAGCAAGCCTAGAGTACATTTCGGCGACTTTTTCACCATCCTTTATCTTGAACTTGTCAAGTTGACTTTGTAGCACATCCAACTTAGATTCCCTGATGGATTCGGAACCTTTGTGCATATCAACCAAAGTGTCCCAAATTTCCTTTGCATTCTCAAGAGGGCTAATCTTGTTGAATTCTTCGGGGCATAGGCAGTTGAATAGAATGTCACATGCTTGAGCATTGTATTGCAACATCTTCAATTCTTCCGCGGTCGCTTCATGATCCGGTTCCTTTCCATCACCAAAGAATTCACCTTGCAAGCCAACACGAACAACAGCCCATAGGACGGGGTTATGACCAAGAATAGGTATTTTCATCTTATGCTTCCAACTAGCAAAGTTTGTACCATCAAAATCTGGACCTCTACGATGATAATTTCCCTCACTAGACGCCATACTCTCCTAGGTTGTGAGACCAATGCAATGGAGACCAATGCTCTGATACCACTTGTAGGATCGAAAGTAGGTCTAGAGGGGGGTGATTAGACTACTTGACCAAATAAAAACCTAACCTTTTCCCAAGTTAATTGGTTGGCAAATTTTAGCAATTGTTGCAGATCAAGTTCACCCTACACATGCATGTCTATGAGTATTGCACTGGAAAGTAAAGACACGCATATGTAAGAGGGTAGGGATAAGAAGATCAAACGCAATTTGGAGACACGAAGATTTTTCCCGTGGTTCCGATAGGTGGTGCTATCGTACGTCCACGTTTATGGAGACTTCAACCCACGGAGGGTAATGATGACCCACAAGTATAGGGGATCAATCATAGTCCTTTCGATAAGTAAGAGTGTCGAACTCAACGAGGAGCAGAAGGAAATGACAAGCGGTTTTCAGCAAGGTAATTTCTGCAAGCACTGAAATTGTAGGTAATAGATAGTTTGATAGCAAGATAATTGGTAACGAGCAAGTAACAGTAACGATAAATAAGGTGCAGCAAGGTAGCCCAATCCTTTTGTGGCAAAGGACAGGCCAGAATAGTCTCTAGTAATAGGCAAAGTGTTCTTGAGGGTACACGGGAATTTCATCTAGTCACTTTTATCATGTTGGTTTGATTTGTGTTCGCTACTTTGATAATTTGATATGTGGGTGGACCGGTGCTTGGGTGCTGTTCTTACTTGAACAACCTCCCACTTATGATTAAATCCCTTGCAAGCATCCACAACTACGTTTGGATAAAATCTAACCATAGCATTAAACGTTTGGATCCAAATCAGCCCCTTACGAAGTAGCGCATAAACTAGGGTTTAAGCTTCTGTCACTCTAGCAACCCATCATCTTATAACTACTCCACAATGCATTGCCTTAGGCCCAAGGATGGTGAAGTGTCATGTAGTCGACGTTCACATTACACCACTAAGGGAATCACAACATACATTTCATCATAATATCGAACACATATCAAATTCACATGATTACTTGCAACATGACTTCTCTCGTGACCTCAAGAACAAAGGTAACTACTCACAAATAATATTCATGCTCAAGATCAGAGGGGTATTGAATAGCATAATGGATCTGAACATATAATCTTCCACCAAATAAACCATATAGTAATCAACTACAAGATGTAATCAACACTACTAGTCACCCACATGTACCAATCTGAGGTTCCGGTACAAAGATTGAACACAAGATATGAACTAGGGTCCGAGAGGAGATGGTGATGTTGAAGATGTTGATGAAGATCGGCCTCCCAAAGATGAGATGGGTGTTGGTGATGACGATGGCTTTGATTTCCCCCTCCGGGAGGGAAGTTCCCCTGGCGGAATCGCTCCGCCGGAGGGCAAAAGTGCTCATGCCCAAGTTCCGCCTCGAGACGGCGGTGTTCCATCCCGAAAGTCCTCTCCTGATTTTTTTTTCTAGGTCAAAAGACCCTATATACCAGTAGATGGGCACCGGAGGTGGGCCGAGGAGGGCACAACCCACCAGGGCGCGCCTGGGGGGCTTTGCGCGCCCTAGTGTCTTGTGACCACCAGGGTGGCCCCCTCCGGTAGTTATTTGCTCCAATATTTTTCATAAATTCCAAAAATATTCTCCGTAAAGTTTCAGCTTCATTGGAGATGTACAGAATAGGTATCTCTGATGTGCTTTTTCAGGTCCAGAATTTCGGCTGTCGGTATTCTCCCTCTTT
Organism: Elymus sibiricus; assembly: GCA_039707655.1. NCBI lineage: Eukaryota > Viridiplantae > Streptophyta > Magnoliopsida > Poales > Poaceae > Elymus > Elymus sibiricus. Next base: position 314,301,195 of record CM077667.1, on the reverse strand, counting down.
GAGTAAACCTTGCATATTATGAGAGAAAAGGCATTGGAATCACTCCCTAAAGCATTATTATTCAACAAAACATAATAAATAACAGTAGGAAATCATGATGTAAAATGGACGTATCAACTCCCCCAAGCTTAGACCTCGCTTGTCCTCAAGCGAAAAGCCGATATTGAAAAGCATGTCCACATGATTTGAGAGAGAGGTGTCGATAAAAACAAAATACGGACATAATAGCATCATGCTTAATATCATAATAGCAACAAACTCTATCATAAAACTTATTCATATAAATTTTATCATATAACTTCTCATGAACAAGTAATAATTCATCACACCATAGAAGTATAAAGCATAAACCTTATTGGAAACCAACAAACTATGTTTTGAGTCAACTTTGCAACTACAATTCATCATATTTTCAGGAAGGGTCTCATGTCGGAGCCTTTTGGCAAGTCCACATACTCAACCATCATTTAGTCTTCTATGATTGCTCACACTCACAGCATACCCATGAGCAAAAAGTTTCAACCGGACACATAGAAAGATAGGGGCTTATAGTTTCGCCTCCCAACGTACTCACCTCAAAGGTGATGTCAACAAAAATAACTCATGCTCACTCACATCCAACTGGATATATGTGCCTAGATCTTTCCTCACCACATGATGCTTGCAAAAAGAAAAAGTAAAAAGGAATAGGGAAGACTACTTTGACTCTTGCATAAAAGTAAATACATAAAAGTAAAAGATAGGCCCTTCGCAGAGGGAAGCAGAGGTTGGCATGCGCTTTTTGGTTTGTATGCCCAATCCCTTAATGTAAAAGAACGTCACGCTATATTGCCCCCTATGATAGCAACCTTTATTATGCAGTCCGTCGCTTTTATTACTTTGCCATCATAAGTTCGTATAACGCTCAATTTTCTCTTACACTAATTGATCAAAACACATTTAGAAGCAATTTTTATTGCCTTATTGCACTGATGAAAACTTACTTGAAGGATCTTACTCGATCCGTAGGTAGGTATGGTGGACTCTCAAAACATGAATTTGGGTTTTGGGTTTTTGGATGCACAAGTAGTATCTCTACTTAGTGTGGAATTTTTGGCTAGCAAAGATATTGAGCAAGCACCACATGTTGAAGGATCTATGACAATATAACTTCTATGTGAATATGAATAAACATAAATCATTACGTTGTCTTCCTTTTCCAACGTCAACAGTTTTGACATATAATATTTAATGGGGGATCACAATCATAAAAGATGTCCAAGATAGTGTATTTGCATGCGAATCTTCTCTTCCCTTATTAATTCTTTCATGAATTGCATCATTGACCAATGCTATGTTTGTCAATCTCCAACAAATTTTACCACTTATACTTTTCCTTATGTGATGTCATTACTTACCATAAGATTAGCATATGATTCTTTTCATTTATTTCTATTTCCTTTATTTTGATTGCAACAAGAAGTAGAGAAGCAAAATCTCAAATCAACTTTATTATATAACTCTCACTCGATTACATAGATAGATAGACCATGAAACTAACACATGAAAATAGATCATGCTAAACTTTTATTCAACTAAATCAAAGTGAAACTAAAAATTGAACTAAAATAGGTAAAGGTGAATAAAAGTGATGGTGATATGATACCGGGGCACCTCCCCCAAGCTTGGCTCAAGCCAAGGGGAGTGCCCATACCCGTGTGCTCAAGTCTCCTTTGGTGGTGGTGATGAAGAAGGTGGTGGTGAAGAAGAAGTAGGCTTGTCCTCCAGCTTCCAGGACAAGTGCTCACCATCGAAAGTTGACGCAAGAGTCCCCTGAGTCCTGCAACTGGTAGATAAACTCATACCTTTAAATCTTGCTTCATATTCAAAAACTTTGTTTTGAAGATCAGAAACTTGACTTTGCAGAAAATTGATTTGCTCATTGAGGGTGGAGATGGTGTCCTTCACAGACCGGCCATCCACCATCTGATCATGGGTGAATTCCGTGATCATGGAGTGATTGGCACTAAGTCCACGCTCCACCATCCTTTGGCACTTGAAAATGTCTTGTTCCACCGCCTCGAGCCAAGCCTCCACGCTTCCGATCCTCTTAGGTCCCTGAACATCGTGGATGTGGAGCACCCCCTCACGCATCTCAATGGCTTGAGGGTGCTTCATCACCTTCAGCAAGTACGGGTTGATGACCTTCTCGAAGAACTTATCCTTGGAGGAGCTTGGTGGAGTCATGGAGATCTACATCTGACGAGAAAACAACACGAACCAAGAATAGAGGATTTTCTGTGATGCGGTCGTCAAAACAGTCGGGGGTATATATAGAGAATTTTTATTCTTAGGAAACAAGCATATGGAAAGAAAACGGAGTCGGGAAGGTGTCCGAGGTGGGCACAACCCACCAGGGCGCGCCTGGCAGGGCTGGCGCGCCCTGGTGTATCGTGCTCACCTCGGTTGCCTTCCGGTTTATTTCTTATTTTCCCAATTTTTTTAATATTCCAAAAATGACAGAAAATATTTTTGCGGATTTTTTGGAGTCCGTTTACTTACCATATCACGTACCTCCTATTTTTTAGAATTCTGGAGTGTTCCGGAAGGTTTCTTTTATGTGTTCCTCCGGTGTCATGGTTTGGATAACGTGGCTTTCAACATTAATAGGCGTACCTGAGATATAATGTTTAATTCTTTGTCCATTGACCACCTTCGGGTTAGTACCCTCGGCATTATTAATCTTTATAGCTCAAGAACGATAAACCTCTGCGATAATATATGGTCCTTCCCATTTGGAGAGAAGCTTACCTACAAAAAATCTTAAACGAGAGTTGAACAAAAGAACATAGTCTCCTATTTTGAATTCCCGCTTTTGGATTCTTTTATCATGCCATCTTTTGACTTTTTCTTTGAATAGTTTGGCATTTTCATAGGCTTGGGTTCTCCGTTCATCTAGTGAGCTAATATCAAATAGCCTCTTCCCACCGGCAAGTTTGAAATCATAATTGAGTTCTTTAATTGCCATAAATGCTTTATGTTCTAACTCTAGAGGCAAATGACAAGCTTTTCCATATACCATCTTGTATGGAGACATACCCATAGGATTTTTATAAGCTGTTCTATAGGCCCAAAGTGCATCATCTAGTTTCTTAGACCAATTCTTTCGAGACCTATTGACAGTTTTTTGTAATATAAATTTTATTTCTCTATTGCTAAGTTCAACTTGACCACTAGATTGAGGATGATAGGGTGATGCAATTATATGGTTAACATCATATTTAGCAAGCAACTTACGGAATGCACCATGAATAAAGTGTGAACCACCATCAGTCATTAAATATCTAGGGACTTCAAACCTCGGGAAGATAACTTCTTTAAGCATTTTAATAGAGGTGTTATGATCAGCACTACTAGTTGGAATAGCTTCTACCAACTTAGTGACATAATCAACAGCAACCAAGATATGAGTGTACCCGTTAGAGGAAGGAAAAGGTCCCATATAATCAAAACCCAAACATCAAATGGTTCAACAACAAGTGAATAATTCATAGGCATTTCCTGACGCTTAACGATATTACCAATTCTTCGACATTCATCACAAGACAAGACAAACTTACGGGCATCCTTGAAGAGAGTAGGACAATAAAAACCAGATTGCAATACCTTGTTAGCAGTTCTATCTCCCGCATGATGTCCTCCATAAGCTTCGGAATGACATTTCCGTAGGATTTGTTCCTGTTCATGCTCTGGTACACAACGTCTAATAATACCGTCTACTCCTTCTTTATAAAGATGTGGGTCATCCCAAAAGTAATGTCTTAAATCATAGAAGATTTTTTTTCTTTTGTTGGTATGTGAAGCTAGGTGGTATATATTTAGCAACAATGTAATTAGCATAATCAGCATACCAAGGAGTGTTTTGAGAAACATTTATTGCAGCTAACTGTTCATCAGGAAAGCTATCATCTATAGGTAGTGGGTCATCAAGAATATTTTCTAACCTAGACAAGTTGTCAGCTACGGGGTTCTCAGCTCCCTTCCTATCAACGATATGTAAGTCAAATTCCTAAAGCAAGAGAACCCACCAAATAAGTCTAGGTTTAGCATCTTTCTTTTCCATAAGATATTTTATAGCAGCATGATCGGTGTGAATGATAACCTTGGAATCAACAATGTAGGATCTAAATTTATCACAAGCAAACACAACTGCTAAAAATTCTTTTTCAGTAGTAGCATAATTTCGTTGGGCACTGTCTAGAGTTTTGCTAGCATAATGGATAACATTCAATTTCTTATCAACTCTTTGCCCTAGAACAGCACCAACAGCATAATCACTAGCATCACACATAATTTCAAAAGGCAAATTCCACTCAGGTGGTTGGACGATAGGTGCAGAAGTTAAGGCTTTCTTGAGTGTTTCAAAGGCTTCTACACAATCATCATCAAAAACAAAAGGAATATCCTTTTGCAAAAGATTAGTAAGAGGCCTAGAAATTTTAGAGAAGTCTTTAATGAACCTCCTATAGAAACCAGCCTGACCAAGGAAACTTCTAATACCTTTAATATCTTTAGGACATGGCATTTTCTCAATTACATCAACTTTAGCTTTATCCACCTCAATTCCTCGTTCGGATATTTTATGCCCCAAGAAAATACCTTCATTAACCATAAAGTGGCACTTCTCCCAATTCAAGACAAGATTAGTTTGTTCACATCTCTGCAAAAATCGATCAAGGTTGCTTAAGCAATCATCAAAAGAAGTCCCGTAAACGGAAAAATCATCCATGAAAACCTCCACAATCTTTTCACAAAAGTCAGAGAATATAATAGTCATACATCATTGAAAGGTAGCAGGTGCATTGCATAAACCAGAAGGCATACGTCTATAAGCATAGGTTCCAAAAGGGCAAGTAAAGGTGGTTTTCTCTTTATCAGATTGTGATACAGGTATTTGAGAGAAACCAGAATATCCGTCCAGAAAACAAAAATGTGTGTGCTTAGATAATCTTTCTAGCATTTGATCAATGAAAGGCAGAGGGTAATGATCTTTTCTAGTAGCTTTATTTAATTTTCTAAAATCAATTACCATTCTATAGCCAGTGAAAATTCTTTGTGGAATGAGTTCATTTTTATCATTAGGAACAACAGTAATACCTTGTCGGAAATCGGGCTCCGCAGACCCAAGAAGGTTCGAACTCTGGGGCGTGTGCGAAGATCCTTCCCAGCTCTAGCCTCAAGCTTGCCACCCCATGGCTAAGCCTCGACGAATGCGTGCAGCGAACGGGAAGATGGACACGATGATTTACCTAGGTTCGGGCCACCTTGCGGTGTAAAACCCTACTCCTGCTTTGGTGGATTGGCCTCAGGAGGAGGTTTGTGGATGAACTACTACAGTGGTGAGTGACCTCGCGAGGGCTCTTGAGTGAGGGTGGATCTGTCCCCCCCATGGTGGAGGCTGATGTCTATTTATAGCGGCCCAGGTCCTCTTCCCTTATCGCACAGGCGGGAAGGGATCCCACAACGACCAATTTTGAAAGGGGACAAGAAGTACATCTTATCCTGAATAAAGGTGGTCTTCGCCTGCAAAGCTTCTGGACGTGACGCAGAGGTGGGCTCGGCGATGACATCCGTCCTGCCGAGCTCGTGGTCTTGGTCTTATAGCACCAGAATGGAAACCTTTGGGGGATTCCTTGGGAACCCGCGTCCGTCCTTGCCTCCTTAGCACCAAAGGGGAAACTGTCCCCTCTGTACCCGTCGGCGCCCGCCTGGCCTTGGTCGTCATGGCTCACGTCATCCTAGCCTCATGAGGCCAGGCACCGCATAGAGATCTCCGCTCCTCGGGAGGCAGCCTGAAGAGGCCGCTCCCCTGGAGGTCTTGGCGTCGTTCTCCTCGCGATGCTAGGGGCCTCACGAGGGTTCTTGTCTTGGGGGGTTGCGGCCAGGCCGTACTGGGCCGTCGAGGTGGGCCACGTGCTGGGCCGCAGGCAGGTAGGTCTGGGTACCCCCGTTCCCAGAACGCCGACATACCTCCCTTCTTAGGGACACAATGAATGGGACTTACCCATCTACTATCAGCTATGGGATAGATTATACCTGCTTCTAGGAGCTTTAATATTTTGGTTCTTACCACTTCTTTCATCTTAGGATTCAATCGCCGTTGGCGATCAACAACAGGTTTAGCATCAGGTTCCATATTAATCTCGTGCTGACATAGAGTGGGACTAATGCCCTTAAGATCATCGAGAGTATATCCAATAGCAGCACGGTGCTTCCTCAGAATTTTTAATAATCTTTCTTCTTCATGTTCTGAAAGGTTAGCACTAATAATAACATGATATATCTTTTTCTCATCAAGATAAGCATACTTCAAAATATCAGGCAATTTCTTTAATTCAAACACAGGATCACCTTTAGGTGGAGGAGGACCTCCAAGAGTTTCAATAGGCAAATTGTGTTTCAGGAGAGGCTGTTGTTCAAAGAAATTTTTATCTATTTCATTTCTCTCACGCAAGTGCATATCATTTTCATGGTCAAGCAAATATTGTTCTAATGGATCAGTAGGTGATACGACTCCAACGTATCGATAATTTATGAAGTATTCATGCCATGATTGCCTATATTTACAATACTTTTATATGGTTTTGATGCACTTTATATGATTTATTTAGAACTAACCCGGACAGACGCTGTTTTCAGCAGAATTACCATGGTGTTGTTTTTGTGCAGAAAATGAAAGTTCTCGGAATCGCCCAAAACTTTTTGACGATTTTTTTTGGAACAAAAGAGGCACTAGACGCTCTATGGGAGGGCCAGAAGAGCCATGAGGTGGGAACAACCCATCAGGGCGCGCCAGAGGGCCCAGGCGCGCCCTGGTGTCTTGTGCCCTCCTCGTGGCCCACCTTCGCGTGAAACCGACGCCCAAAAATCCTATAAATATAGAAACCATCAGAAATAACCCTAAAGTCTCCGCTCCGTCGCCGCAACTCTATGTATCGACGAAAAACCAATCTGGAGACGTTCCAGTACCCTGCGGGAGAGGGGAATCCATCTCCGGGGGCCATCTTCATCATCCCGGTGGAGGCCATGACGAGGAGGGAGTAGTCCACCCTCGGGGCTGAGGGTATGTACCAGTAGCTATGTGTTCAATCTCTCTCTCTCGTGTTCTTGAGATGTCATGATTTTGATGTATCACGGGCTTGAATCTTTCCCTTTGAGATATCGTTATGTTGGATTGAATATTGGATTTCAGAACACTTGATATATGTCTTGCATGTGGATACCCGTGGTGACAATGGGGTGTTCTATTGATTCACTTGATATATGTTTTGGTATTCAACTTGCGGATTCCCGCGGTGACATTGGGGTAATCTATGCATAGGGGTTGATGCACGTTCTTGTCCTACGTTCTCCGATAGAAATCTTGGGGCACTCTTTGAGGTTCTTTGTGTTACATTGAGTATTATGAATCTGAAATTGTTTGATGTGTATCATATAATTAACTCATGGATACTTGTGGTGACATTGGAGTATCTAGGTGACATTAGAGTTGGTTGATGCGTATCATATGATGTTATTCTAGTATGAACTCTTAGATAGATCGAACGGAAAGGATAACTTGATGTTATCTTAGTACGAACTCTTGAATAGATCGATCGGAAAGGATAACTTTAAGGTGGTTTCATACCCTACAAACAATTTCTTCTTATGTTCTTCGCTAGATAAGAACTTTGGAGTGATTCTTCGTTGCACGTTGAGGGATGGTTATGTGATCCAATTATATTAGCATTGTTGAGAGATTGCACTAGCGAAAGTACGGACCCTAGGCCTTGTTTTCAAGCATTGCAATACCGTTTGTGCTCACTTTTGTTACTTGCTACCTTGCTGTTTTTATATTTTCAGATTACAAAAACCTATATTTACCACCCATATTGCACTTGTATCACCATCTCTTCGCCGAACTAGTGCACCTATACAATTTGCCATTGTATTGGGTGTCTTGGGGACACAAGAGATTTCTTGTATTTGATTGCAGGGTTGTTTGAGAGAGACCATATTCATCCTACACCTCCCATGGATTGATAAACCTTAGGTCATCCACTTGAGGGAAAATTGCTACTGTCCTACAAAACTCTGCGCTTGGAGGCCCAACAAAGTCTACAAGAATAAAGTTGCATAGTAGACATCAAGCTCTTTTCTGGCGCCGTTGCCGGGGAGGTGAGTGCTTGAAGGTATATCTTTATATCTTGCAATTAAATCTTTTAGTTTCTTGTTTTTCACTAGTTTGGTTTCATAAAAGAAAACTACAAAAAATGGAATTGAGGTGGCCTCATATTATTCGTCTTTATAATGTCTTTCGTGAAAATAAGGATTCAGAAAATTGTGCTCCATTGGTAGAGGAAGAAACTATGAAAATACTTAATGATAATTCCTTGAATGATGACCATGATTGCAATGTTTCTAGTATGAATTCTCTGAATATCCATGATGCTAATGATATGCAAAGCCACAAGCTTGGGGATGCTATGTTTGATGAAGATGATATTTTTTGTCCCCCAAGTTTTGATGAGAAAATTTATTATGATGATGGTATGCCTCCTATATATGATGAATATGATGATGACATGTATGCTAAAAAGAGTGATAGTAACCATGAAACTTGTCATCATGATTTTAATATTGAATGTGCTTATGTCAATCAAGTGTCTCATGATAGTTATTTTGTTGAGTTTGCTCCCACTATTATGAATGAGAATAAATTTGCTTATGAGGAGAGTAATAAATATTTTATGCTTGTGGATCATGAAAATAATGCTTTATGTGATAGTTATATTGTTGAATTCCTTCATGATGCTACTGAAAATTACTATGAGAGAGGAACATATGCTTTTACATATTGCAATAATATCAAGTTTCTTCTCTATGTGTTCAAAGTTTTGAAGTTATGCTTGTTTTGCCTTCCTATGCTAGTTGATTCTTGCTCCCATAAATTGTTTGCTCACAAAATCCCTATGCATAGGAAGTGGGTTAGACTTAAATGTTCTTGTCATGTGATTCATGATGCTCTCTTGCATGTTCCAATTACTACTTTTTACGTCAGCATCATTGAAATCATCATGCCTAGCTAAAAGGCTTTAAAGAAAAGCGCTTGTTGGGAGACAACCCAACACTTATACTTTATGTTTTTATGTGTTCACATGATTAAGCTACTGTATTAATAATGTTTTGTGCCTTTTATTTCAATAAAGTGCCAAGTAAAGCCTTTGGGATGACTCACAAGATGAGTAGAATTGATGCTGAACCAACATAAAAACTTTTGACTCCAGTACAGGAATTTTCATTTTTTACTGGAGTGTGATAATGATCTGAAATTTTTGCACAGTTTTAATATACAAATTCTTCAGGTTTTCCTAACTTTTCAGAATTTTTAGAGACATGGAAGTATGGCTATACTACAGATCTTCAAAGACTGTTCTGGTTTTGACAGATTCTGTTTTGCATGCATAGTTTGCTTGTTTTAGTGTTTCCATAGCTTATATTTAGTGGTAAAAATTATGGGAATGATAGAATACAGTAGGTATCATGTGGGAACAATTATTAATATTGTCTTGACAGTACATAAGTGAATGATTTATCTTTATTACACTAACCCTTCTCATGAAGTTCCGTTAAGTTTTGTGTGATTGAAGTTTTCAAGTTTTGGGTGAGACACCGATATGAGGAGAATAAGGAGTGACAAGAACCTAAGATTGGGAATGCCCAAGGCAACCCCAAGGTAATATCCAAGGAAGACTCAAGCGCCTAAGCTTGGGGATGCCCCGGAAGGCATCCCCTCTTTCGTCTTCAACATTATCGGTATATCTTACTTAGAGCTATATTTTTATTCGTCACATAATATGTCCTTTGCTTGGATCGTCATTATATTTTGTTATTTTCTGTTAGGTGTTATTTTTAATCTTGTTTTTCAATAAAAAGTTCCAAGAATTTCTTTTAGGATGCTTGAATTGCATGTTTGATGTGTGCTGTGTAAAAACAGAAACTTTTGCTGTAGTGTTTGAATTTTCATATTTTACTGGAACGTGGAAAGTTTCTGAATTTTTTACACAGTGTTTTCATATAAATTCTTTAGTCCTAAATTTTCATAATTTTTTGAGTTACAGAAGTACACTATTTTCATAAATTGCTACAGACTGTTCTGTTTCGACAGATTGTTGTCATAGTTTCGTTATCTACCTATCCTATAGTTTCCATAGCCTATATTGATAGATATAAATTGTGGAAACGATAGTAAACATTAGATGATGTTTGAAAATTATTGTGCAACTTGTATTGGTAGTACATGAAGTGTTGATTTGTTTTTATGTGTACTAACCTATCCCACAGGTTCTTTTCAAGTTTTGTGTGGATGAAGTTTTGAGAATAGGTGAAAACCGGATATGAGAGGATTGAACGAGATACAAAAGCTCAACCTTGGGGATGCCCAAGGCACCCCAAGTAAATATTTCAAGAAGTCTCAAGCATCTAAGCTTGGGGATGCTACACATCCCACCTCTCTTCGTCAACTATCGGTTAGCCTATGTTGAGCCTAAATTTTTAGTTGTTCACATGATGCGTGCTATTCTTGGAGTTCTATTTTTGTTTAGTTTGTTGTTTGAATAAAATACTCAGATCTGAAAATCTTCATTAAGAGAGAGAGTCCTCACATAGCTACTTAATTGTTTGACTACTCATTGATCTTCACTTATATTTTTTGAGAGTAGCTTGTCATTTACTCTTGTGCTTCACTTATATCCTATGAGTAAATTGTTGAATGAATTGAATACCATGAAGTTGAAATTATATGTTCATATCATGCCTAGTAGTAGCTTCACATTGGGTTTAGAAAGTGAAATCTTTTTGAAGCTTGACAAGCACAATATTGGTCATACAAGCAATTCGTGAATGATTAGTATAAGGAAGAGAACTTTCACATACAAATTTATTATCTTGGACATCTTCTATGATTGTGAATACCCATTAATTATTTTCAAACTTGAGCAAATTAGTTGAAGTTGGACAAGGAAGACAACGTAATGAGTTATGGTTGTGTATATTTGCATAGAAGTTATATTGTTGTGGATCCTCCAACATGTGGTGCTTGTTTAGAACCTTTTGCTAGCCAACACTTCGTACTAAGTAGAGATACTACTTGTGCATCCAAATCCTTGAGCCAAGTTTCTTCCATAAGAGTCCACCATACCTACCTATATATGGTATTTCACTGCCATTCCAAGTAAATTTGCATGTGCCACCTCTAAACATTCAAATAAACATCTGTTTTGTGTGCCTGGACCGCTCATGGAGCGATGGGGGGCGGTCAGTATCTTCCATGTTAAGCGGGTTATTCTCATGATGAGTGTTTATTCTATGTCCTTGCACGAGAGGGGCGGTAATAGGGATTCCCAGTCTTGAAATCAAAAAAATGCAAATAATTAAACAAAAATCCCCCAGGAATGTTGTTGGTATGGACGGTACCCGTGGATTCGGCTAGCTGTGGAGTGTGTTTGTTGGTGGAGGGGGAGTAAACCTTTACATTTACAGCTTGGGAACCGCCGCTAATGTGTTTAACATGGAAGATATTGATAACTCTTGGTCGTAATGTTGACAGGAAGGGTGCACCTCCCAAAACTATATTCATCTCTGTTTTAAACAATGAGCTCTGGCACCTTTGCAAACCCCTGCTTCCCTCTGCGAAGGGACAATCTATTTACTTTCATGTTATTTACTATTCATGTTGAGTCAAATCTTATTCCAACCTCAGTCTATTAGTTGGCAAGCATCATGTGGTGGGGAAAGATCCAAACATATCTATCCAGTCAAATATATTTGATCATGATTTATTATTGTTGACAATTATCTCTATGATAAATGAGTTGGGAGGCAAAACATTAAGCCCCTATCTTTCTCTGTGTTCGATGGATGCCATTTTTTCTAAAAATATGCTTTGAGTACTAGCAATCATAGAAGACTATATGATGATTGAGTATGTGGAGATCTTACTTAGACTTTGTTGAGAATAAGTTGAAGTGCAATTGTTTGGTGACTAAGAACATAGGTTGTTAAGTTTCAAGAGAATTCATTGTTTGAACCATGACATGTGGATTGATTTCTTTATCATGATGATTTTTATGAGAAAAAGTTGCTGCTTATGATGCTAGAAAATTGACTGAAATTATCAATGATCAAACTTATATATTATGCTAGCATTCACACTTCATAAATTTCTTCTTTTATCATTTACCTACTCGAGGACGAGGAGGAATTAAGCTTGGGGATGCTGATACGTCTCCAACGTATCGATAATTTATGAAGTATTCATGCCATGATTGCATATGTTTACAATACTTTTATATGGTTTTGATGCACTTTATATGATTTATTTAGAACTAACCCGGACTGACGCTGTTTTCAGCAGAATTACCGTGGTGTTGTTTTTGTGCAGAAAATGAAAGTTCTCGGAATCGCCCGAAACTTTTTGATGATTTTTTTTGGAACAAAAGAGGCACTAGACGCTTCGTGGGAGGGCCAGAAGAGCCACGAGGTGGGCACAACCCACCAGGGCGCGCCAGAGGGCCCAGGCGCGCCCTGGTGTCTTGTTACTTCCTCGTGGCCCACCTTCGCGTGAAACCGACGCCCAAAAATCCTATAAATATAGAAACCATCAGAAATAATCCTAGACTCTCCGCTTCGCCCCGCAACACTCTGTATCGACGAAAAACCAATCTGGAGACGTTCCAGTACCCTGCCGGAGAGGGGAATCCATCTCCGGCGGCCATCTTCATCATCCCGGCGGAGGCCATGACGAGGAGGGAGTAGTCCACCCTCGGGGCTGAGGGTATGTACCAGTAGCTATGTGTTCAATCTCTCTTTCTCGTGTTCTTGAGGTGTCATGATCTTGATGTATCACGGGCTTTGTTAATATAGTTGGATCATATGGTGTGTTTCCCTTACTATCTTGTCGTGATGAATTGAATCTTTTCCTTTGAGATATCGTTATGTTGGATTGAATATTGGATTTGAGAACACTTGATATATGTCTTGCATGTGGATACCTGTATTGGTTTTGTCACGGCAGATGCTCTGGTGAAAGGACTTAGGTTCGAGGCCATTGCTAAGGCGGTGAGCTCGAAGGGGTTGATCGGAATCGAGAGACAAGGGTTTACCCAGGTTCGGCCCCTCTGGAAAGAGGTAAAAGCCTACGTCCTGCTTTGTGTTGTATTGATTGGGTATCGATTACAAGGGAGCGAGTTCTCTTGACCTAACTATCGATGAGTTGTTTCGTGGCCTAAGCCGTCCAGGTAACCCGCCTTTATATACACAGGTCAAGGCCCTGGGCTTACAAGAGTCCGGGCTGGGTTATACTTGATAACCGACCTCACCTCTAACAACACATGCCTTGTCTAACAAGCCGCCACCAGCAGCTTACGCCACCGGGTCACATCTCGTCTTCTGGCTCCGGGCCTCCAGGCCCATTAAGTAAGCCCGCACCAAACCTTGTCGTAAGCCGCCAACCGCATGACCCGGCTCCACCTGGGTGGGTCTCACCACGGGGATATATCCCCAACATTAGGCCCCAGATTGATTTGAACTGGTTCATGTCAATCTCCAAATCCCCTGGTTGGCGAGTCTTGTCTTCTCTGACAATCTTTATGACCCGCCGAAAATGAGCGGCGTCATCTCTAGTAAACTTTCATAACCCGCCATGACGTCATCAGAAAAATTAGAAAAGATTCCCCTAATGTCAGAACGGATCTTTCTTTATTAATATGACCAGCCCGAGAATCGAGGCGCTTTCTTAGCCGGTCGTCATCGTGCCTCCTCGATCCCCGCGCTGGACCGTATTGTTCCATTATATCCCTTTAAATAAGCACGGGGGGCTATCGCTTTCATTTTCCCCGCCGTCATCTTCTTCTTCTTCCTCCGGACCGCCGAAGCTCGCCGCGCCATTCAGTCTTCACCGTCTTCATCAACACCGGCCGCTGCATCAACCTGAACGCGTGCAGAACATCTCCGCATCCGCTCGCATCTTCGAGGTTTCATCATTACCCCGTATTTCAGATCTGCATTAGCCCTTTTCCAATCTTCCTCGAGTTCATCGAGTTTCTTCGTGTTCATCGGATCGTTCTTCATAGATCAAAGGAAAATACCCGTTTAGGCGTTAGAATGCTTTCCCAATCACGCGGCTGTCCGTTCCAATAGCATGCCATGCCTATTGTAGACCACTGTCTCACTTTAATCTGCACTGAAACTGCTTGTTCTTCCGCTGGCATTTTAGGGTTATTATTTTTTCTTTTTCCCTCGCCCATAGATCTTGAATCCATAGCTGTGGTTGCAGAATCTGTTTCTCCACACTTAGCAACTTTTCAGTCCGCGCTGATAAACTTGACCCGCCGTAAGGTTGCCGGCTCACGCTGTCACACCGCAAATAGTTTCGGCGGCTCATAGATTTATATTGACCCGCCAAATGCTGTCACCATTTCTAGTCATAACGACCTTGGTCAGAATGTATTTGTAACCCGCCGAACATTCATATCTTTCCACAGTTTTGTAAGCCGCCGCCATGTCTAAAACCCCATCCACCTGCAACTGGGTAAAGTTTGGAGTGACCGAAGAATCACTCAAAGATTTTGTCACCATGGGAGTTCTGCCGGCTCAGGATGTTATCCACTAGCGGGTTCCAGGCAATGAGACTACGCCTAAACCCAAAGACGGGGAAGACATTGTCTTTACAGACCATTTTCTTCGTGGCTTCTCCCCGCCCGGGTCCAAGTTTTTCCGGGATGTCTTACACGCATTCAAACTGCACCCCCAAGACATTGGCCCGAATTCTGTCACCAATATGTGCCAATTTCAAACCTTCTGTGAAGCCTACCTTCAAGAGGAACATTCTGTCGACCTCTTTAAAGAGTATTTCTACATCAACCGCCAAACAGAAATGGCGGACGGGTTAAGCCTCGAGCTCGGGGCGTTACTCTTCAGAGGCGGAGGGGTGTACTCTTCCCAGCAGCAACCCTACCGAGTCACCCCAAAGAGTGGAACAAGACTTGGTTCTACTGCCAAGACACTTCACCGGAGGGGGAGAACCCACTGTCGGGTTACCGTCCCTACCGGCTTAGCACAGATACGGAGCTTCCAGACCGGATGTCAGCCGCCGGACATGCTCAATATGCCTCCACTTTCTCAAAAGTCAGAGCCCTATTAGCTAACGGATTAACGGGTGTTGATCTGACCCACTGCTGGGTCTCTTGGAGGATTCTGCCATTGAGCCGCCGAGGCGCCTTAATGTGCCAGTATACTGGTAAAGTAGATGACCCTCAACGCTTCAACAAGACCCCTTTGAAGGACCAAGATCTCAACACTATCGTCAAATCTTTGTTGGGGGAATCATTAGCCGCCTGCAACAAGACGAGCTTAAATCCCTTCTCTGCACTTAACCCGGCTCCGGATGTAAGTCTTTCCATCCTAACCCTCATTCATTCTTTTAATACTGCCCTTTACAAACTTTATTAAACTTTTCCTACCAATATGCGTTGCCATACGTAGGCCGGCTCTTCCTTCTGGAAAAAACTGTTGCCCCCTACTCTCAAGAAGAAAAACAAAGTCCCCAAGGCGACCAAATCCAAGGCGCCAACTCGCCGGAAGAGGCAATCATCCGAAGATTTATTCGATTTCAATGACTCAGAGGTAGAACTTGACCCCCTTGGCCTTCTCTTTATGCAACTCATTGACGACGATTACTCACAGGAAGAAGCAGAAACAAGTCATGCCGACGTTGCCGAGGTAACCATTGTCTCCTCTGACTCGGATCTTTCACCAGTAAAGAGAGTACGGCGGGTTGTACGGAAGGTAAAGAGTTCCCGTCCTTTTGCTTACTTGGGTCCTAACTTTCTTTTGAAGAAACAGCAAGACGACAGCAGACGTCAGACCCGGAGCACCGGCTCTGGAGACCTTTTAGCCGGCTTACCCAATGAGCCGGCCCCTCGAAAACAGTGCACTGAAGTACTTTCTTGTCTTGAACTTATTTTTCCTGTATGCTATCCTTGCAGCTTATCAGTGTTTAACAATGCTAACTTCTTTCAGGATTCGCCTCCTTCTTCCAGCGACTCAACTGCTTCAAAGTTGCCTCCCCTTATCATCAACCATGGGTAAGTATTTTTATATCCCACTCTTTGTATTAATAGTCCATCCTTGCTCATTGATGTGTAATTTTAACTTTGCTTCACAGGGCTCAAGCCAAACGGAGAAAAACTGGCGAGTCAGCCGCCACTCCTAATGTTCCAGAGTCAGCAACTCCAAAGCCAAGCATCCCTGAAGCTCATGTTGAGCCTTCTGAAACCGCCAAAGATACTCATGAAGAAGCTCCTCAACACAATGAGCTGGTAGATATGGATATCGAGGCTCCTGAGGCTCATCCAGATTCTGATCCTAAGCCGCCCAGCCCCCAGCCAACAACTGAGAATGTGGCTTCCCATGAGGAAGTTACTGTTACTGGGGCGGCTTACAAATCTCCGGCTCCTTCCAAGACATTGTCAAAACATACCAGCGAGGACGAGGCGGCTCATCTCAAGGAAGGACAAATGCAATTTGATCTTCCTAACCTCGAGAAGCTTACGCTGAAGAGCTACACGCTGGCTATCTAAGCCATATGTCTGCAAGCCAAGACATGGAGGCCAACTTGGTTGGCATGATGAAGAAGAAATATGAGGTACTTCATGTCCCTTGCCTCCTCATATATATACTTATGCAGACCCCAAGAGCCGGTTGACCTTTCAAAAGGTCAGCTGGGTCTTCTGTAATTTGCAAACCTTTGAAAAATCCCCTTGTATCCCCCAAGGGCCGGGTCATTATCTCAGTAATGAGTCGGCACTTAACCATGGATGAAGAGCCAAGTGTAGCCCCAAGGGCCGGGTCATTATACCAATAATGAGCCGGCACTCAACCATAGATGAAGAGCCAAGTGTAGCCCCCAAGGGCCGGGTCATTATGCCAATAATGAGCCGGCACTCAATCATAGATTAAGAGCCAAGTGTAGCCCCCAAGGGCCGGGTCATTATGCCAATAATGAGCCGGCACTCAATCATAGATTAAGAGCCAAGTGTAGCCCCTAAGGGCTGGGTCATTATGCCAATAATGAGTCGGCTCTATAAGAAAGAGCTGAGATACATTAGCCCCCAAGTGTCAAGTAAATTGCTTGCAATCTTCTTGGGACTTGTAATAATTGTGCTAATCTTTAACAAAATCAGTATGAGCCGGACCGGCGGCTTTAAAATTAACAACCTTGCTCTGTTATAACTTGCCCTGTGCAGGAATCTTTGAATGCTGCTGAGTCGGCCGTATCAGACCTTAAGGAGAGTCTAGCCTTGCAACAGAAAGGCCGAGCAGAAACTGATGCCAAGTACCAGATCGCCTTGACTGAGCTAGATGTGATCAAGGCCGAGCTCAAAACCTTCAAGAAAGATGCCGAGTCAATCCAAGCCGCCCTGACCAAGCACGTTGAAGACGTAGAGGGCCGTCTCAAAACGGTCACTGGCGAGCTGAATAAGCTGAAAGGCCAGATATCTCGCATGATTGGAGCTGTGTTTGGTACGTATTCTTAACCTTCAATGTTCTAAAAAGAACTTCTCTAACATCTTTTCAGGCGGCTTAGAACATGTTGACTTTCTTGTAGGTGAACGCAGCCGCCAATTTTCAGATGACAGCCTGTTGAAGCTCAAAGCTTTGTACTCCCTTACTAAACAACTCTATGCCGGATCACTCTTCACCATAAAAGTAGTGATGACCAAGAAGGGCGTCGCAAAATTTATGAAGGGCGTGCTCGAAGTTCTCTCCACCATCCCGAAGCAAATTGAGGAGTTGAAGAGATCCGCCGCCCGTAAGGGTGCAATGGCTGCTTTGAGCCGGTCGCTGGCTTATGCCCCTGAGCTTAACCCGGCCGAGATGATGGACGGCTTTCCTCAGCTGAAGGATGATGGCTCAGAATTCACTGAAGATGACTATGTCCGCTGTGTGAAGGCATCCCGTGTTCTAGCAAGCCGGCTCACCGAACAAGCTGACCTGTCATCATATCAGGCGGCTTACTCGGAAGATTATAAGCGAGTTCGAGGTCCCACCTTCGAAGGCAAAAGCCTGATTCCTCAATGCCGTAAGCACCTTTTTGCTCCTGATGTTGACCCATCTCCCATCATGCACGATGAAGCCATCTTCGAGGCCTTAACCAACTGCAATTGGGACGTGGATAACCTCCAGATCTAGGAGATTGAAGACCCGGCGCAGGATGACCCAGCGACGAGCTAGTTAACAAACTTGCATCATGTGAAGGTAACCCAGCCTCGTTTAATCCGCCGGGTTAGAATTTTCTGAGAAAAACTTGAAGTCCGCAACTTTTGGGCTTTTTAAATGGCCTTGTAATAGCAGTAGGAAACATTTAACCGCCTGCTCTTGTGTCTTTGATGCACTTTTAAACTTCTTTCAAACCATATCCCGACGACTTAGCAAATTTGTCTTAATATATAATCATCTGACTGCCTTGACTCGTCGGGCGGGTTATACTTCATGAGCAATGCCAAGCTGGAATTATCCAAAACTTAGAATCTTATCATGATATCACCTGCAAAAAACAAGTAATTTGCATATGTCTTGTCCTATAAACCGGCTTTAAAGGCGCAGCAGGACGAGATAACTCTTGTTTTTTATGAAAAAAATTGTATAGCTTCCGAAGAAACTAGGCGGAAAGCCTGAAAATCTTGTAAGCCGGTTCTCACGTGACATAAATCCGTTGTTTAAACCTTAGCAAGTTCAGGGTCTTAAAAAGATTGACATTGCTGAGAGTACGAACGGGTCACATAGCGGAGGGATTATGGCAGACAAGGCGAGTTTATCCTAGCTCACTGTAAGCCAGCTCTCTCGTGACAAAAGCCGCCGTTTAAACCTTGACAAGTTCAGGGTCTTTGTGCGAGAATAACTTATAAAAGTTCAGGGTCTCTTATCAAGATTAACTGTCAGGAGTTCGGCGTGTCACATGGCGGAGTAGCAAGTTGCAAACAGGCAGGTTTAACTCGAACATGGCATGTAAAACCTGGCCAAGAGGGTATTAAAGCTAAACCCAGTGGGTTGGAAGCCCCCAAGTGACCTGATGAAGGATCAACTCCTTTGCACAAATTTTAGTGCGAGAAAACGGCAGAGGCCCCTAATCATGGGGATGCCAACTTTATTATATCATAAAAGATGGTATATACAATGACAGGAATATGTACATTAATAAGAGCCGGACTGGCGGCTCAAGTATAGTATGGCCGAAGGTGAGCAATATTCCACGGCCTCTTGGTCTCTTCACCAGCAGTGCGAGACTTGTCACTCTCCCGTATATCAACGAGATAATAGGAACCATTGTTGAGATTTCTGCTGATCAAAAATGGTCCTTCCCAAGGAGGTGACAACTTGTGCATATCTGACTGGTCTTGAATCAACCGGAGTACTAAGTCGCCTTCTTGGAACGTCCGGGTCTTGACCCTGCGGCTATGATAGCGACGCAGGTCTTGTTGATAAATCGCCAACCGAGCTGCCACAAGATCCCGTTCTTCGTCCAAGGCATCCAATGCATCCTGACGCGCCGCCTCGTTGTCAGTTTCCACGTAAGCCGCCACTCTGGGCGAGTCATGATGGATATCACTGGGGAGAACAGCTTCTGCACCATAAACCATGAAGAAGGGCGTATAGCCAGTAGACCTGTTGGGGGTGGTTCTTATACTATAAAAAACAGACGACAACTCCTCCACCCAACAACCTGGCGTGCCCTCTAGAGGAACCATAAGCCGGGGCTTTATACCTCTCAAAATTTCCTGGTTAGCACGCTCAGCTTGACCATTAGACTGCGGGTGAGCCACAGAAGATACATCGAGGCGAATATGCTCCTCATCACAAAATTTCTTCATAGTCCCCTTAGACAGGTTTGTACCATTGTCAGTAATGATACTATGAGGATAACCAAACTGAAAGATCAGCTTTTTGACGAATTGAACTATTGTTGCTGCATCACATTTGCTAACCGGCTCAGCCTCAACCCACTTAGTGAACTTGTCAACCGCCACCAAGAGGTGAGTCTTTTTGTCTTTAGACCTCTTAAAGGGTCCCACCATGTCAAGCCCCCAGACTGCAAATGGCCAAGTAATTGGGATCATCCGTAACTCTTGAGCCGGCAGATGAGCACGTCGTCAAATTTCTGGCACCCGTCGCACTTACTGACCAAGTATTCTGCATCTTTATGAGCCGTCAGCCAGTAAAAACCGTGTCGAAAAGCCTTAGCCACCAAAGATTTTGACCCGGCGTGATGACCACAATCACCGGCATGGATCTCATGTAAAATTTCCCGGCCCTCGTCAGGAGAAACACATCGCTGAAAGACGCCAGACACGCTGTGCATGTGTAACTCGCCATTGACAATGGTCATGGATTTAGACCGCCTTAAGATCTGCCGTGCCAGAGTCTCGTCTTGAGGTAACTCGCCGCGGGTCAGGTACGCCAGATAAGGCAACGTCCAATCAGGGATCGCGTGAAGAGCTGCCACCAGTTGTTCTTCCGGGTCAGGTATAGCCAAATCTTCCTCCGATGGTAATTTGACTGACAAGTGGTGCAAAACGTCCAAGAATACATTAGGCGGCACCGGGTTATGCTGCGACCCCAGCCTTGACAATGCATCAGCTCATTTTTCTTCCGATCAATATGATCCACCTGATAGCCCTTAAAATGTCCAGCAATAACATCAACCTCCTGGCGATAAGCCGCCATGCGAGGGTCCTTTGAGTCCCACGTGCCAGAGACTTGCTAAGCTACCAGGTCTGAGTCGCCAAGACATCTGACCCGGCTCAAGTTCATCTCCTTGGCTACCCGGAGCCCATGAAGCAAAGCCTCATATTCTGCTGCATTCTTAGTACAAGGAAACATTAGCCTCAAAACATAACAGAATTTTTCACCTCGCGGGGAAGTTATAACAACTCCAGCCCCCGAGCCTTCCAATTGCCTGGATCCATCAAAGTGAATCGTCCAATAGGTATTGTCCGGCTTTTCCTTAGGTATTTGACTCTCTGTCCAGTCATTGATAAAATCCACCAGGGCTTGAGATTTGATAGCCGTCCGGTGCACATATTTTAGATTGAGAGGCCCAAGTTCAATTGCCCACTTAGCAATCCTTCCAGTGGCTTCTCTGTTTTGAATGATATCTCCCAAAGGAGCAGAGCTGACCACTGTGATCGGGAGCCCAAGAAAATAATGCTTCAGCTTGCGATTGGCCATGAACACCCCAAGCACCAGCTTTTGCCAATGTGGATATCTTTGCTTAGACTCCGTCAAGACCTCATTGACGTAATAAACCGGCCGCTGAACCGGGTACTCTTTACCTGCCTCCTTGCGCTCGACCACAACTGCAGCACTGACAGCCCTGTTATTAGCCGCCACATATAAGAGCAGAGGCTCCTTTTCCACGGGAGCGGCCAAAACGGGCGGCTCAGCCAACTGCTTTTTGAGCGCCTCAAATGCCTCATTCGCTGCATCACTCCAGACAAAATCGCCTGTCTTCTTCATCATCTGATACAGAGGAATAGCTTTCTCATCCAGGCGGCTTATGAACCGGCTCAGTGCAGCAATACGACCCGCCAGGCGCTGAACATCATTAATACACGCCGGTTAGGCAAAGAAGTGATGGCCTTGATCTTGTCCGGGTTAGCCTCAATGCCACGCTCAGAGACCAAAAATCCCAAGAGCTTGCCTGCAGGTACACCGAACACACATTTTGCCGGGTTAAGCATCATCTTCTAAACCCGTAAATTGTCAAAAGTCTCCTTCAAATCAGCCAGCAAAGTCTCCTTCTTCCTTGACTTGACCACAATATCATCCACATAAGCATGAACATTGCGCCCAATTTGCCCATGAAGACAGTTCTGCACACAACGCTGGTAAGTCACCTGGGCACTCTTGAGCCCAAAAGGCATAGACACATAGCAGAAAGCTCCAAAAGGCGTAATGAAAGACGTCTTCTCTTGGTCTTTGACTGCCATCTTAATCTGATGATAACCTGAATAAGCATCCAGGAAGCATAGACTCTCACAACCCGCCGTTGCATCAATAATTTGATCGATACGGGGGAGAGCAAACGGGTCGACCGGACACGCCTTGTTAAGATCTATGTAATCCACGCACATGTGCCACGTGCCGTTCTTCTTGAGTACCAACACCGGGTTAGCTAACCACTCCGGGTGAAAAACTTCAACGATGAACCCTGCTGCCAAGAGCCGGGCCACCTCTTCCCCAATAGCCTTACACCTCTCCTCATTGAAACGACGGAGGAACTGTTTGACCGGCTTAAACTTAGGATCCACATTAAGGTGGTGCTCAGCGAATTCTCTCGGTACACCCGGCATGTCAGAAGGCTTCCATGCAAAGATGTCCTGATTCTCACGGATGAATTCGATGAGCGCGCTTTCCTATTTGGGATCCATATTAGCCCCAATAGTGAACTGCTGTGATGAGTCGCCAGGAGTGAAATCCACTAGCTTGGTATCTTCTGCCACAAACTTGAGGGGCGGCTCGGATTCCGTGCTAGGCTTCTTTAGCGGGGTCATATCTGCCGGGTCAACATTCTCCTTATAAAACTTGAGTTCCACCTCCGCACAACTCGACTCTGCATATGCTGCATCACCTTCCTCACACTCAAGGGCAATCCTCCAATCACCATGCACAGTAATCGTCCCCTTCAACCCGGGCATCTTGAGCTATAAGTAAACATAGCAAGGTCTAGCCATGAACTTGGCGTAAGCCGGCCGTCCGAACAGAGCGTGGTACGGGCTCTTGATCTTGACCACCTCAAACCATAAAGATTCCACCCTGTAGTTGAATTCATCACCAAAAGCTACCTCCAAGGAAATCTTTCCAACTGGATAAGCCGACTTTCCGGGCACCATGCCGTGAAAAACCGTTGAAGAGGGTTTAAGATCCTTGTCTAGCAAATTCATCCGGCGGAATGTGTCATAATACAGGATGTTGATGCTGCTGCCACCATCCATAAGCACCTTGGTAAACACATAGCCTCCAACTTGGGGAGCCACTACCAAAGCCAACTGCCCCGGGTTATCAACACGCGGCGGGTGATCCTTCCTGCTCCAGGTTATATCATACTCGGACCACTTCAAGTACTGCGGGAGAGTCGGCATGATCGCATTAACCGCCCGTTTGCGTATCTTCTGATCTCGCTTGTCGAGGCTAGTCATAAAAACATGATACTGCCCTCCATTAAGCTGTTTTGGGTTACTCTGATACCCGGACTGGTTATTTTGTTGCTGACCTCCACGGCCAGACTGTTGATTATTACTTCCATGGTTTCCTTGGTCCTGATAGCCAGAACCTGAGCCACCTGTACCAAAGCCGGACCCGGGAGGACCGGAGCCTGACCCGCCGGACGGTCCACCACCGCCACCTTGATGTTGGTTAATGCTGTAATTTCGGAACTCCCGCATGACCCAACAATCCCTCCAGGCATGAGTGGATGGCTTATCAGGAAGACTATGCTTTGGGCAAGGAGCATTCAACATCGCCTCCATGTTGACAGGCTTGTTTTTACCGAAAGGCGGCTTACCATTGCCCTTTCCACGGTTTCCTCCAGCACTAGTGTTGGCCACCAAATCTGACCCGCCGTCTGGGTGCTTCCGCTTTCCGCCATTGCCGTTATTATTTCCTCCCCCGTTCTGCTGTTGATTCTTGCCATTGTTATTCTTCTTACCCTTGGCCGATTTCTCATCATTGGAGCCGGGGTCCTTCGTGTTATCAGAATCTGCATACTTAGAGAGAGCTGCCATGAGCTCTCCCATGTCTTGGCATGAACGTTTGAGCCGGCCAAGCTTCTGCTTCAGAGGCAAAAAATGGCAATTCTTCTCCAGAATCAGAACCGCTTGAGCCACCGTGATGTTATCAGAAGAGTGGATAATGGTTGAGACCCGCCGGACCCAATGATGGGCCGACTCATCCTCCTGCTGCACACAATGATCCAAATCCACGATGGTCATGGGCTGCTTGCACGTTCCTTGAATTTTTTTGATGAACTTCGCCTTTAACTCGGCCCAGGAATTAATGGTATTGGGTGGCAAACCCTTCAACCATGTACGAGCCGGCCCTTCCAACATCATGATGAAATACTTGGCGCAAACGGCATCACTGACATCTAACATATCCATGGCTAGTTCATAACTCTCGATCCAAGCTTCCAGGGGTAAATCGGCAGTATAATTGGGCACCTTGCGGGGACCCTTGAAGTCCTTGGGCAGGCGCTCGTTTCGTAAAGCCGGCACTAAGCATGGCACTCCCACAGCCCTGGAGGTTACCCCAGCTCCTACTAAAACAGAAGGCACTACTGTGGGTTCTTGATAAGCCGCCGCCGCTGCTAATGCTGCCATCTCTCGTTGTGCCCTCGCCCGATCCACCAACGCCTGAGCATCAAGAGCCGGCTGATCATCTCGCGTCGGGTTTCGACGTCGCTCACTGCTAGAGATCGCAGGCGACTCTAAGCGCCGGCTGTAGCTGCAGCTCGGGATGGGGGTTGAGTGCACGCGACTCCGGCTGTAAGTATACTTCTCCTGCTGTGCCACCGCTGTCTGCAAATATCCAATGGCGTTCTGCACTTCCCCCGCATAAGGCATCCCATCAGGGATGGGGATCGTGCCGAGTCTGACCGCAGCTGCCACCATGTTCTCCGCCGGGTTAGAATAATGACCGGGCGGTGTTGGAAAAGACTGTGGCAGGGTCACGTTCCTGCGGGGCGGGTCTGGCTGCCGATGCTGAACCGCCGCCCTGCTCCCAGGTATTTCCGCCGTCCGGGTTACGGTCAGAGGCGCATTCCGTCCCATCCCTGGCGTGTTAAAAAGATTTCTCACCTCATATTGATCCGGCAGACGGGATTGATGCCTCATCCGGTGAACCGCCGCTGCGGTCTGCTGCTCTAGTTCAAGGCGAAAGGCTTCCGCCCTAAGGCGCTCTGACTCAGTATCCATCTGAGCCTTCAATGCATTGATTTCCTCTTGGACACCGGCCATCTGGTCCTTTAACCTTGCGATCTCCGTGTTACGGGCTGCTTGGTTTTCTACCGTGACCTCGGTTCCCATCAGAGTTGTAAGCTCGTTCATCAGATCTAGCAAAACTAGAGCCGACGGCCTGCCGGATCCAGACCTGGTCGCTCCAGCATCCGTGCTACCATGGGCCAGTGCCGATCCTGCCATGAAGACAGCGGCGCGGCTCGGCGGCTCATGGTATACCGGCTCATGGTCTTCCGGCTCAGGGTAACTCTCGAAACAGCCCCCAAGTCCGCCGTTGTGAAGCTGGTAGATTGATTCCGCCTCTCCGCTCGAGGATCCATCCTCTGAGTAGATGAGGGTTTCTTCCCGCGACATGGAACCTTCAAGCTCCGTGCCTTGGGTGAAGCCGACGAAGACGCGCTTCTGACCCGGGTTAACTCGGGCGGGTTGCGCGCGCCGGGCCGGCTCGACGAGGTCGGTGCAGATGTCCGGCCCGGGCTTAGGTCCGCCGATCTTGCCGATGAAGACGTGAATTCCGTCGAAGGGGATCTGATGCCCGTACTCGATTGAGCCGGCCTCGGGGCCCCAGCCAGCGTCGTCGATGTAGAGCTTGCCGTGGCGACTCTTGGTCATCCTGCCAACGGCGTATCCCTTGATCCCTGGGAGAGAGCCCTTCGAGAACCCCACACCACCGAGCTTTAGCCCCACGATGGGCGCCAACTGTCGTGGTTTTGTCATGGCAGATGCTCTGGTGAAAGGACTTAGGTTCGAGGCCATTGCTAAGGTGGTGAGCTCGAAGGGGTTGATCGGAATCGAGAGACAAGGGTTTACCCCAAGTTCGGCCCCTCTGGAAAGAGGTAAAAGCCTACGTCCTGCTTTGTGTTGTATTGATTGGGTATCGATTACAAGGGAGCGAGTTCGCTTGACCTAGTTATCGATGAGTTGTTTCGTGGCCTAAGCCGCCCAGGTAACCCGCCTTTATATACACAGGTCAAGGCCCTGGGCTTACAAGAGTCCGGGCCGGGTTATACTTGATAACCGACCTCACCTCTAACTACACATGCCTTGTCTAACAAGCCGCCACCGGGTCACATCTCGTCTTCTGGCTCCGGGCCTCCAGGCCCATTGAGTAAGCCCGCACCAAACCTTGTCGTAAGCCGCCAACCGCATGACCCGGCTCCACCTGGGCGAGTCTCACCACGGGGTTATATCCCCAACAATACCCGTGGTGACAATGGGGTGTTCTATTGACTCACTTGATATATGTTTTGCTATTCAACTTGCGGATTCCCGCGGTGACATTGGTGTAATCTATGCATAGGGGTTGATGCACGTTCTTGTCCTACGTTCTCCGATAGAAATCTTGGGGCACTCTTGGAGGTTCTTTGTGTTACATTGAGTATTATGAATCTGAAATTGTTTGATGCGTATTGTATAATTAACTCATGGATACTTGTGGTGACATTGGAGTATCTAGGTGACATTAGAGTTGGTTGATGCGTATCATATGGTGTTATTCTAGTACGAACTCTTAGATAGATCGAACGGAAAGGATAACTCGATGTTATCTTAGTACGAACTCTTGAATAGATCGATCGGCAAGGATAACTTTAAGGTGGTTTCGTACCCTACAAATAATTTGTTCTTTTGTTCTTCGCTAGATAAGAACTTTGGAGTGATTCTTCGTTGCACGTTGATGGATGGTTATGTGATCCAATTATATTAGCATTGTTGAGAGATTGCACTAGCGAAAGTACGAACCCTAGGCCTTGTTTTCAAGCATTGCAATACCGTTTGTGCTCACTTTTGTTACTTGCTACCTTGTTGTTTTTATATTTTCAGATTACAAAAACCTATATCTACCATCCATATTGCACTTGTATCACCATCTCTTCGCCGAACTAGTGCACCCATTCAATTTGCCATTGTATTGGGTGTGTTGGGGACACAAGAGATTTCTTGTATTTGATTGCAGGGTTGTTTGAGAGAGACCATCTTCATCCTACACCTCCCACGGATTGATAAACCTTAGGTCATCCACTTGAGGGAAAATTGCTACTGTCCTACAAAACTCTGCGCTTGGAGGCCCAACAAAGTCTACAAGAATAAAGTTGCATAGTAGACATCAGTAGGAGGCACGGCAATAGAAGCAAGACCAATTATTTCATCCTTACTAGATAACTCTATATCACGAGGTTGTCTACTAAACTTGGAAAAAATAAACTCATGAGACACATCACCAAAACTAACACCGATAGTTTGTTTTTCACAATCTATCTTAGCATTGACGGTGCTCAAGAAAGGTCTACCAAAGATAATGGGACAAAAGTCATCTTGTGGGGAACAAAGAACTAGGAAATCAGTAGGGTATTTTACTTTCCCACACAAGACTTTAACATCTCTAACTATCCCAAGTGGTGTGATGGTGTCTCTATTAGCAAGTTTAATAGTAACATCAATGTCTTGTATTTCAGCAGGTGCTATTTCATTCATAATTTCTTGGTATAGGGTAAAAGGGATAGCACTCACACTAGTACCCAAATCACATAAACCATGATAGCAATGATCTCCTATTTTGACTGAGACAACAGGCATACCCACTACGGGTTTATGTTTATCTTTTTCATCAGGTTTGGCAATTCTAGCAGCTTCATCACAGAAGTAGATAACATGCCCATCAATATTTTATACCAATTGATCTTTAACCATAGCAACACTAGGTTCTAATTTAATTTGCTCAGGGGGCTTAGGTGTTCTAATATTACTTTTGCGAACCACAGTTGATACCTTAGCATGTTCCTTTATCCTAACAGGGAAAGGTGGTTTTTCAGTATAAGCGGTAGGCACAGCTGGATCAACATTGTAAATGATGGTTTCATCTTTAGCTATGACCGGTTCTTTAATTTCTTCTTTAATAGGGGGATGATATTTAAACCACTTCTCCTTAGGGACATCAACATGAGTAGCAAATGCTTCATAGAAAGAGGCTACTATCTCAGAGTCAAGTCCATATTTAGTGCTAAACTTGTGAAAAGCATCGGTATTCATAAAAGATTTAACACAATCAAACTTCAGCTTTATACCTAACTCATTACCTTCATCGAGTTCCCAGTCTTCAGAGTTGCGTTTAATTCTTTCTAAGAGATCCCACTTGAATTCAATAGTCTTCTTCATAAAAGAACCAGCACAAGAAGTATCGAGCATGGATTGATCATTATGAGAAAGCCGAGCATAAAAATTCTGAATAATAACTTCTCTAGGGATATCATGATTGGGGCATGAATATAACATTGAATTAAGCCTCCCCCAAGCTAGAGCGATGCTTTCTCCTTCACGAGGCCAAAAATTATATATATAATTCCGATCATGATGAACTAGATGCATGGGATAAAACTTTTGATGTAATTCCACTTGCAATCGATTCCAGTTCCATGATCCAATATCATCACATAGCCTATACCATGTAAATGCTTTTCCCTTCAAAGATAAAGGGAAAACCTTCTTCTTAGCTTCATCTCCGGGTAAACCTGCAAGCTTAAATAATCCACAAATTTCGTTCACATATAATAGGTGCGTATCAGGATGTTCGGTTCCATCTCCTGCATAACGTTTAGCAAGCAGTTGTTCTACCATACCCGAAGGAATTTCATAACCAACATTTTCAGTAGGTGTAGTAGGTTGAGGGGCAACTAATTGTGGTTTCGGTCGAGGTGAAGATACCCCGAACAAACCCCTAAAAGGATTGTTTTCCATAGTAGCAAGTAACAATAAATTTCAGCACGTAGTATAAGTTTTTCCTTACCGATTTCCACTTACCAAGAGCGCTTCACTCCCCGGCAACGGCGCCAGAAAAGAGTCTTGATGACCCACAAGTATAGGGGATCAATCGTAGTCCTTTCGATAAGTAAGAGTGTCGAACCCAACGAGGAGCAAAAGGAAATGACAAGCGGTTTTCAGCAAGGTAATTTCTGTAAGCACTGAAATTGTAGGTAATAGATAGTTTGGTAGCAAGATAATTGGTAACGAGCAAGTAACGGTAATGATAAATAAGGTGAAGCAAGGTAGCCCAATCCTTTTTTGGCAAAGGACAGGCCAGAACAGTCTCTAGTAATAGGCAAAGTGTTCTTGAGGGTACACGGGAATTTCATCTAGTCACTTTTATCATGTTGGTTTGATTTGTGTTCGCTACTTTGATAATTTGATATGTGGGTGGACCAGTGCTTGGGTGCTGTTCTTACTTGAAAAACCTCCCACTTATGATTAACTCCCTCGCAAGCATCCGCAACTATGAGTAAAGTATTAAGATAAAATCTAACCATAGGCATTAAACATTTGGATCCAAATCAGCCCCTTACGAAGTAGCGCATAAACTAGGGTTTAACCTTCTGTCACTCTAGCAACCCATCATCTAATAACTACTCCACAATGCATTCCCTTAGGCCCAAGGATGGTGAAGTGTCATGTAGTCGACGTTCACATGACACCACTAAGGGAATCACAACATATATATCAACATAATATCGAACACATATCAAATTCACATGACTACTTGCAACATGACTTCTCCCGTGACCTCAAGAACAAAGGTAACTACTCACAAATAATATTCATGGTCAATATCAGAGGGGTATTGAATAGCATAATGGATCTCAACATATAATCTTCCACCAAATAAACCATATAGTAATCAACTACAAGATGTAATCAACACTACTAGTCACCCACAGGTACCAATCTGAGGTTCCGGTACAAAGATTGAACACAAGAGATGAACTAGGGTTTGAGAGGAGATGGTGTTGTTGAATATGTTGATGAAGATTGGTCTCCCAAAGATGAGAGGGGTGTTGGTGATGATGATGGCTTCGATTTCCCCCTCCGGGAGGGAAGTTCCCCGGCGGAATCGCTCCGCCGGATGGCAAAAGTGCTCCTGCCCAAGTTCCGCCTCGAGACGGCGGCGTTCCGTCCCGAAAGTCCTCTCCTGATTTTTTCTAGGTCAAAAGACCCTATATACCAGAAGATGGGCACCGGAGGTGGGCCGAGGAGGGCACAACCCACCAGGGCGCGCCTGGGAGGCCTGGCGCGCCCTGCTGTCTTGTGCCCACCAGGGTGACCCCCTCCGGTAGTTATTTGCTCCAGTATTTTTCATAAATTCCAAAAATATTCTCCGTAAAGTTTCAGATTCATTGGAGATTACAGAATAGGTATCTCTGATGTGCTTTTTCTGGTCCAGAATTCCGGCTGCCGGTATTCTTCCTCTTTCAGTAAACCTTGCATATTATGAGAGATAAGGCAGTAGAATCACTCCCTAAAGCATTATTATTCAACAAAACATAATAAATGACAGTAGGAAATCATGATGCAAAATGGACGTATCAGGTAACGGTCGCTGTAGGGTAACGCAGCAGAAAACAAAAAAATTCCGACCTACGCACCAGCCCAGGACCACTATGGAGACTGCATACAAGGTTTGATCTTTTTCGTTACCGACTCGTAGCGCAGCGGAAGTAGAGTCGATGACGATCGGCGGTGCAGATCCCCGCAGCTAGGATTTACAACCTCCCAACCGCGAGGATGTATACCCTCATCCGCCCCTCGGACAGCCCTCCGGGAGGCGGTTGGACAGTCCCCCGGACAGTGTCACGGACAGCCCTTCAGGAGGACCATCGAAACTCGGACAGTCACTCGGACAGCCCTTCGGGAGGACCTTCAAAACTCGGACAATCACTCGGACAGCCCTTCGGGAGGACCTTCAAAACTCGAACAGTCACTCGGACAGCCCTTCGGGAGGCACTCTCGAACAAAGACCGAAACTACGATCTCTCTACAGAGTTGCACACATGCGGTGTCATCTATCCGGCAGGGCTTCGCCGTCCAGAAATAGTTCCCACCGGAACCCAGACAGCCTTTCGGCTCTACGAAACTATTTCGCTGGGAGGGAGAGAGAAAGCCAGATCATGCATGGCACTTGTATGTGAGAAAGAGTAAGTCTTTAGGCAGCCCACTCCACCCCTATTTATAGGCCAAGCCCAAGGGTGGCTTCTCCAAGAAGCCAAGGGGGGAAATACCAAAGGGCCCTCAAGGTGGCTTCTCCAAGAAGCCACCCAAAAAGCACTTTCACTATTCACGATGACATTTTTCAGCGTCCGTTTGAACCGAAAATATTTATGTGGGCTTAGAACATTTCCAGTACCCACTAAAATAATTTTTGACGCGTTCCGAAACAATTCCGGATTAGTGATTTTCATCTGCGAAAAGCAAACAAAGCGGTTCCGGCAGCTCCGGAACATTTCCGATTTTTCTTCCGGAAAATTCCCAGAAGTTTCCAGAATGATTCTGGCACCCTCCAAGAATTATCAGGAATGTGCCGAAACCAATTTGACTTAATGGTGTACTCCGAAACTCGATACTCTCATGGTCTAAGGAATCATGCAAACGTTAACCATCTCTGTGTTATTAACCATTTAACTTGTGACGAATGTATCTCATAGCATAACATCAATTCGGGTCGATTCAACACGAATGTTCTTCTAACATTGTGCCCTCAATGTTGCTGGCATAGACATGCCCATGATCAGGAAAACAGAACCATCATGCAACACTTGAGCTAGTCTTAGAGGCCAGACTAGGAATACATTTTACCGTTTATTATTCCACACGTGCATATGAGTCTTCCTCCGAGCCTCGTGGTTATTGTAGACTCGAGAACCATAGCAGTTATAGCATGGAACATAAACCTAATTATGAACAGGGAAATAATCAATAACATTTATTATTGCCTCTAGGGCATATCTCCTACAGACTCCCACTTGCACTAGAGTCAATAATCTAGTTAATGCTAATGCACTTTACACCTGTGGCACACTGGTGTAAAATATGCTTCGCATGTGGTATAGCCTGATGTCCAACGGATCTGACGACTTCAGCTCCGTGTGTAACTTTGCATATCCTTGCATTTTCATGCTTTCACAAAATTCATATTTTGTGTGGATTTGGCTTTGCATATGTGTGAATCATTGGTCGAAACCTGATTCCTCAGACTGAGCTATGGAGCAACTATCTGCAATAGTGTCCCATAGACCAAAGCCATCTTGGAACCATACTAAGTTCATGAATGAACTATATGATTCGACAACTTCTTTGTCGCTTCTAAAGAATCAACATACTTAGACTTTGTTATAGAATTCGCCATAGTATCTTGTTTGGAACAATTTCCAACTACCGTGCCACTATGTTGTGTATTACACAAAACCCTTAACTTAAATCAAAAATCGCATGGAGCATTGATGAAGACTGTATCGATGTAATTACTTACAACGAGCACTTCATAATCTCTGCTTGCGAGAAAACATGTCATCAGTACTGCTCTAGTACTTAATGACATCTTTCACTATTGTCCCATGATCAGTACTTTTGATCACATTGGTGTCTATACTCGCAACAACTTTGGAGTATTGGACATATCTGGTTGTTTTTACATACCATGGAATGCATGATTAATCCAAACACGAAGGTGTGTGGAATCTCCATCATGTATTTTGCTCATCAGTGTTTTTGGGACACCGAGTCTTGCAAAAACTCTTTCCATGTGACTTCGGCAAGAATCACTCCTTGGCGTTTTAAATGCTAAAAAGTTTTAGCATCTTGTCAATATGTATCTTTGCTCAGCCCCATTAGGTAAATCTATCTCCATAGATCATCATGCCAAATATTAAGGCTATTTAGCCCAAGCACTTCATCGAAAAAACCCTTTTCAAATGAAGTCCTAATTCGTGTCAAGAAATTTATTTCCAATTAACAATGTGTCAAGCACACAACGTTTTTAGAAATATTATTATGCTCCCACTTACTTTCTTGAATCACAAGCATCTTCGTTACCCATTGATGAAGTCAAAACCCTTTTGACCATTTCATCAAAACACGAAGATTCCAACTCCATTTTGCTCTCTTCTGTCCATCGCTGGAACTCTGAAGTTTGCATACTTACTAGCATCCTCTGGACTGACAAAATACCTTGGACTGTAACACATGCAAGTCCTTGGTTACATTTCCATCAGATGGAAGTCCTTTCGTCATCCATGTTTCATATCTCATGATTGAAATATGTATTAATTGCTAGTTCAACCCGAACCGACTTTAAGCATCGCTACGGTGAAACAACCTGATCGTAGTCAACTCCTTGAACTTGTTATTTCAACAAGTCGAGCTTTATGGATAAAACATTTTATCCACATCAGTTTATAGTTTCATAAATATTCGTTAGACTCTAAGTCTTCCGAAAGGTGTATCAAGGTTTTAATCTTGAAACATTTATATGGAAACTATCTCGGATTGTATTGGCATTTAGCCAATTGCGGAGTCAGGGCCCATCACCGCTTCCTTGTGTATCGTAGGTATACTGTTGTCCAACAACAATATCTCGTTTGTGCACCTGAGAGGTTTGCACGAGCCTTGCCTACGTGGTTCAGCTGCAAGTTCGACCAAAGTCCATACATTTTATTGTAGAGACTTTCGTATCAGTCGCAGTAGGAAACTCCGGAATCACTTCCAAGGTTCCTTTCCTTTGACCTGATGACGTAGATACTAGTTATCTCGTCGAGTTGCACTGTCCTCCCACTCACCTTTTGTAAGAACTATTCTCTTTAAAAGCATACCATTTTGTGGCAAAATCCTTTGCCTCGGTATAGTGGTGGGGGAATACCCAATGACTTGGGATAACCTACAAAGCAGCACTTGTCTGATTCGGAATAGGTTTGTAACCTTTTACACAAGCCCCATATTCCAAATGTTAAGAAAAGATATAACATGGTTGGGCATACCATACCATGACGTCATTTCAACAGACCCGATGGAGCTCTTTTCAGTGTAAAAGCCGCAGTCTCTAAAGCATCACCTTAAAAGGGATAATGGCAAATTTATTTATGTCATCTTTGATCTTACCATGTCATAAATGGTTCGATTACATCTTCATGGACTCTCCACTTGTAGTGGTATTCCGGGAGGTGCAAGTTATGAAACTCTTTTCACAACTCATCAGACATTCGCTAAACTTGTAACTCAAATATTCCTTTCCGCAATCAAATTGCAGAAACATAATTTTCTTGTTACAATAACTTCTACTTCATTTTTGAAAAACCTTTTGAATGATTTCAAAAGATCCAGACTTACGTCTCATCAAGTAAATATCCATATATCTACTTGAGTCATTTCAGAAGATAGACAAATCCACTACAAGCAACAACATTTATTGGACTACACACATCATAATGTATGATCACCAATATGTTCTTTGCTCGTTCCTTATGGCATGTGAACGGTATTTCAGTCACTTCACTTTTCAGAGAAAGTTGCAAGTGTCAGATGATTCAAAATCAAACGACTTCAAAATCCATCATAATGGAATTTTCCACGTGGGTTTCTCCAATGTGACCAAATGCAGTGCCACACTTGTGTGGTATTCTTTTAGGCTTGCGACATTTAGCATCAGTGTTATGGATGTATCATATTTCCATCAATATTCATAACATACATCCCATCTAGGATGGAAGCATGGCCCTTCATGTTATTCATAATACTGAACAACAATTGTTGTTTTTATGAACAACTCTTTTGCAACAGACATTGTGCAATGGGCTAGAGTGTATGAAACTCTAAATGAATTATGAAAGTAAATACAGAGGTAATGTATTATTATCAATATTCATAACATACTTCTCATTCATAATGAAAGTATGGCCCTTTTTGTTATTCATAACTCCGAACATTAAAAGTTCTCTTATGAACAACCTTCTTGCAAGATACTTTATGCAATGGGCTAGAGTGTGTAAAACTCTAAAATGATTTATGAAAATAAATACATATGGTAATACACCGATGGAAAGTATAGTACCATTTACTATATTCCCAGCGTGTATCTAAACCTCATTCCTGGTTAGTCTTTCAGGCCATAGTAGTTTTTACATCGAGTTGCAACAGAATGCAATCGAGCGGGTATCTTTGTGATTGACTCACAATACCCAAGAATCAGTGATTAACATGTTTAACCATAATTCCCAAGAACTATATCTTTGACCAGCCTTCTATACATCAAAAACTTGTATGACATTCATACATGAGCTGGATATTCCAGTCTTCTTTCCTTCTGCCTTCATACTTCTAACAGTCTTAACTTTCAGTATTTCTCCTACTCTCAGAAGAAGCACCCAACTTAAGAGTGGCGTTAGCCCCGGACTTCCTAGGCGTGAAAAGTTTCACTAACACCCTTCGGACACTTCCTTTCTCTTTAAGTTGTTGTTTTATTCACCTTCATATCATATGACAGGCGTTCTTCTGGATCCCATTTTTATCAGTCCAATGTATAGTAAACACTTTACTAATGTTTTGCAAACAAACATTGCTTTGGATATCTCATATCTTTTAGCCTTTGTCCGTCTCTGAAAATGATTTTTAGATTCCATGAATATCACATAACTATCCAAACTTTCGAAGTTCGGGTCTCATGGAAGAAAACATATTTCACTTGACCGTAACGAAATTTTAGCTTTTGGATCGAAGGACGAGAGTCATATCATCCATAGCATTAGCGGGAGAATACCGAAAGTATGCGATAGGACAAAGTCCTTCTCGGCACTCTTGAGGACAATCCTCACATTACGTTACCAAGCGTAAAGTTTTAACCAGATAAATAACAGCTTATTCAATTTTAATAGGGAAGGTGGAAACGCGAGCCATTATTCTACAACTATTATGCAAATCACACTTAGACAGTGTTCAAAATTAATTGCACTAAGAATTAAAAGAATTAATTCTAAAGTGCGCTCCCACTCAAATCAATATCTCTCATAATTGATTGTGAGTGATTCAAGATCCGCATTTCAATTCAACGCCATTGATGTGGACATCACTGATGACGGGAATTTTAATCGGTAGGCAAACTTCCCAATCACATCTTTATGTGACTCTTGTTCATCTTTCGATGGGTGTGTTCCGAGCTCAGGACTATCCTGCCTGAACGTCAAAGACAACCAAGTGATCTTGCTGCAAGGTCTGACCTCACCCGCCTCATTCCTCTCGATTCATTCGTACCCATGTGGACATGGCGCACCCCGAAAAGATACGAATTTCAGACGCTGCTACACTTGGGTGAACACTAACTACTTTGATATTTTAAAGTGAGAGATCACCCTAATAAAAAGCGACTACCGCGCAATCAAGAAGGGTGCATCATAAGGGATAAACATCTCAGGCAATTCATAATTAGCATGACATGGTATAGCCCGTTCTGACGGAGAAGTCAAACATTTCTTCGTCTTCGGCATTTGCGTCGGTGTTCACCTTCGCGAAGATTGCCACCACCTTGTTGATGCATCAGATAATATTGCTATCTCTATAGTTAATAAAATAAGTGCATTACTTAAGGTTGACACGCAGGTCATTAAAGTGACAATCATATGGCTCCAGCCATCATGCCGAATCATGACACGCGGGTCATGTTAATATTACATCATATAGTCATCTCATACATAATCAAATTAATATGAGCACTGCTATACCACATCATATGCACATGCAAACCATCCTGCAAAACCAAGTTAGACGTCTCTAAAAGGTTCAAGCAAAAACTTGTTTTACGTGGCTTCTAAGGTTTCGAAACAAACCGAAGTTACCAACGTCCATCATCAAGCATGATAATCCAAGTCGCTAGATTAACATTGCGGGGTGTATGAAACACGAGATAATAAAATCTCGACCCCCATACTAAACTTTGTCATACGCATGACCCCCGTGCAAATCATATCTGCATTGCCCTTTCGTCTGCGAAATTTCATCTTTCTTTTTAACTACGGTGGAATTCAATGAACTGTTAGCACTTCGTTGATCAATCAGGATCGCGGATTGCCAGAACATTGAAACTCCACCATGCTATTATCAAGATCAGAAATATGCAAATTCCAGGGAAGCAACAAGAACATCGGGTAACATATTTCATCTGCTACCCGCACAAATAATTTTCAGTAATAGAACTCATCTACTACCTAATTATATTGTGCTACACCCATACATCTCTATGTATTCTAGATCGCAACCTGCATCTACGCATAGCACGGCTCATGATGCCACTGTAGGGTAACGCACCAGAAAACAAAAAATTTCCGACCTACGCACTAGCCCAGGACCACTATGGAGACTGCATACAAGGTTTGATCTTTTTCGTTACCGACTCGTAGCGCAGCGGAAGTAGAGTCGATGACGATCGGCGGTGCAGATCCCCGCAGCTAGGATTTACAACCTCTCAACCGCGAGGATGTATACCCTCATCCGCCCCTCGGACAGCCCTCCGGGAGGCGGTCGGACAGTCCCCCGGATGGTGTCACGGACAGCCCTTCGGGAGGACCATTGAAACTCGGACAGTCACTCGGACAGCCCTTCGGGAGGACCTTCAAAACTCGGATAGTCACTCGGACAGCCCTTCGGGAGGACCTTCAAAACTCGGACAGTCACTCGGACAGCCCTTCGGGAGGCACTCTCGAACTAAGACCGAAACTACGATCTCTCTACAGAGTTGCACACATACGGTGTCATCTATCCGGCAGGGCTTCGCCGTCCAGAACTAGTTCCCACCGGAACCCAGACAGCCTTTCGGCTCTACGAAACTATTTCGCTGGGAGGGAGAGCGAAAGCCAGATCATGCATGGCACTTGTATGTGAGAAAGAGTAAGTCTTTAGGCAGCCCACTCCACCCCTATTTATAGGCCAAGCCCAAGGGTGGCTTCTCCAAGAAGCCAAGGGGGGAAATACCAAAGGGCCCTCAAGGTGGCTTCTCCAAGAAGCCACCCAAAAGGTACTTTCACTATTCACGATGACATTTTTCAGCGTCCGTTCGAACCGAAAATATTTATGTGGGTTTAGAACATTTCCAGTACCCACTAAAATAATTTTTGACGCGTTCCGAAACAATTCCGGATTAGTGATTTTCTTCTGCGAAAAGCAAACAAAGCGGTTCCGGCAGCTCCGGAACATTTCCGGTTTTTCTTCCGGAAAATTCCCAGAAGTTTCCAGAATGATTCTAGCACCCTCCAAGAATTATCAGGCGTGTGCCGAAACCAATTTGACTTAATGGTGTACTCCGAAACAACTTTTCGGTTTAGTGATTTTCATCTGTGAAAAGCAACTAAAGCGGTTCCGGCAGTCCAGAACATTTCCGGTTTTTGTCTCTGAAAAATCTCAGAAGTTACCGGAACAATTCTGGTACCCTCCAATAATTTCCAGGCATGTGCCGAAACCAATTTGACTTAATGGTACACTCCGAAACAACTTTTCAGTTTTACCGAAACTCTTCCGGTGTTCTCTCTCCGGAACTCTTCCGTTGTCTCCGAAACTTTCTCGGTGAATTTCTCTCAGACTCCCTGTCTAGTATTCAGCAGATAGATGACCCTTAAGCGTGTGACCCTATAGGTTCGGTGAAGTATAGACATGACCCGGAACCCCTTCCGATCAATGATCAACATCGGAGCCGTGGACACCCATATTGAGCCGCATACCCACACGAATGAATATTCGAGTGAACCTCCAGTTGCCGCGTGCTATTCCTGTTGCTTAGCGATATGTTACAAATACCCGAGGTGAGACATGTTGGCATCCCCGTGGATCAACAACTTGTCCACTATGCCAGTTACCTCGTTACCGGTATTGTTCTCTTTTCTCGTTCCCGTGTTTCAGCATCCCCGTGATCAAATCACAAAGTGTCTGGCCAGACGATGATGGATACCGTAACACCGAGAGGGCCCAGAGATATCTCTCCATCGTCGAAGGAGCAAATCCCAATCTTGAGCTATCAAGTTACTTGACATACTTTTCCATGAACCCGTAAGCCGCCGTAATAGCCACCCATTTACGGATGACGTTTAACAAACCCCAAAGTTCATGAAGCAAGCATGAAGAAACTCGATACTCTCATGGTCTAAGGAATCATGCAAACGT
This sequence comes from Elymus sibiricus, assembly GCA_039707655.1. Classification (NCBI taxonomy): domain Eukaryota; kingdom Viridiplantae; phylum Streptophyta; class Magnoliopsida; order Poales; family Poaceae; genus Elymus; species Elymus sibiricus. Next base: position 314,262,148 of record CM077667.1, on the reverse strand, counting down.
TAACCATCTCTGTGTTATTAACCATTTAACTTGTGATGAATGTATCTCATAGCATAACATCAATTCGGGTCGATTCAACACAAATGTTCTTCTAACATTGTGCCCTCAATGTTGCTGGCATAGACATGCCCATGATCAGGAAAACAGAACCATCATGCAACACTTGAGCTAGTCTTAGAGGCCAGACTAGGAATACATTTTACCGTTTATTATTCCACACGTGCATATGAGTCTTCCTCCGAGCCTCGTGGTTATTGTAGACTCGAGAACCATAGCAGTTATAGCATGGAACATAAACCTAATTATGAACAGGGAGATAATCAGTAACATTTATTATTGCCTCTAGGGCATATCTCCTACAGTCGCAAGAGTCCACGGAGGGCTCCACCCACGAAGGGTCCACGAAGTAACAACCTCGTCTATTCCATGATGGCCTACGTCCACGGAGGACTAGCCTTACTCGGGGTAAATCTTCACGAAGTAGGCGATCTCCTTGCCCTTACAAACTCCTTGGTTCAACTCCAAAATCACAAAGAAGGAGGCTCCCAAACGACACCTAACCAATCTAGGAGGCACCACCCTCCAAAAGGTAATAGATGTGGTAGTATGATGAACTCCTTGCTCTTGTGCTTCAAAAGATAGTCTCCTCAACACTCGATCACTCTCTCACAGGTTTGGCATGGGTAGAAGAGATTGATTGGATGGAAAGCAACTTGGGGAGGCTAGAAATCAAGATCCATATGGTTGGAGTGGATGATCTTGAGCTCAACACAAGGGTAGGTGGTTCTCTCTCAAAAAATTAGATATGGCAAGTGGGTGTATGTTCTGAGTGTTTCTCTTGCGAGTGAGAGGTGGTGGAGGGGTATATATAGGCTTCTCCAAAAATCCAACTGTTACAACATTATTGCCCGATAAACAAATAGGCCAAATGTGGCAAATTTGGCGTTTTCGGTGAGACCGATATATGAATCTCGGTGGTACCGATATGGGTGGCCTAGGCAGTTACAAAATCTCGGTGAGACCGATTCCTCAAACTTGGCGGGACCGATTTTCAGAAATTGGTTAACAGATAGTTGGTCACTGTTTTCGGTTGCACCGAATGGAATGTTGGTAGTATCGAGATGCTAGGGTTTGGTTTGGCTTCTGTCTAGGGTAGAACTCGGTGGATCCGAATGGGAAATGTTGGTGTCACCGAATTTTGACTTATGGCTTTGGACAGAAGATATTGTGTGGGAAAGTGGGTGAGTATTTTTGGTGGCTAATCTCTAAGCACTTGAGCAACCAGATCATCATATTTACCTCATCCCCTTTTAATAGTATTGGCTTTCCTATGGACTCAAAAGTGATTTCTCACAAAATGTAAAATGAAGAGTCCTAATTCTTGAAGCATGGCCAATTCTATTCCTTCATTTCCTTGGTGAGGTTCTCCACACAATCCTTTAGCTATCCCATCATTGAACTTTTTCCTGAGATACACTTGGTGGAAACATTAGTCCAATGAAATATATGTTGTTATTAATTACCAAAACCACCTAGGGAGAAGTTGTGCTTTCAACGCGCCTTGTTAGCTTATGGGCCCCTCGTAGGTCCCCTGACCTAATTCCACTTCTATAAATTCCTAAAAATCCCCAAAACACTAGAAGGAGACCCGAAACAAATGTTTCGCTGCCACAAGCCTCTGTTCTTTCGCGATTCCATCTGGAGGCCTCCGTCGGTACTATATCGGAGGGGGGATCGATCATGAAGGATATCTTCATCAACCTTGTTGCGTTCATGATGATGCGTGAGTAGTTCACCACAGACCTATGGGGCCATAGTGATTAGCTAGATGGCTCTCTCTCTCCCTCTCTCTCTCTGATCTTCAATACAATGTTCTTCTTGAGGAACTATATGATGTAATCCTCTTTTGCGGTGTGTTTGTTGAGTTCTGATGAATTGTGGGTTTATGATCAAATTATTCATTGAAATTAATAGAGTCAAATATGAACTTTATTATGTGTGATTGTTATAGCTATGTATACTTTCCAATCTATGAGTTTGCTTTGGCTAAGTAGATGAGTAGATCATCAGAGGGAGTGGTGCATAGTAGTGGGTTTAATCTTGCAATTTCCTCACCTCGTGACAGAAGGGGTAGCGAGGCACGTATTTGTATTGTCACCACTAAGGATAAAACAACGGGGTCTGAACATATTGTCTGTCTTACTTTGTCTACATTATGTCATATTTCTTAAAGCGTTACTTTGTTTGTCATGAACTTAATACCATATATGCATGCTGGATAGCGATCGATTGGTGGAGTAATAGTAGTACATGCAGGCAAGAGTCGGTCTGCTTGTCACGGACGTAATGCCTATAGCAATGATCATGCCATGAATAACGTCATAACTAGAAGCTTTTCTATGAATTGCCCAATAATAATTTGTCAACCCACTGTATGCTATGTTCTTGAGAGATATGTGATACGTATCCAACGTATCTATAATTTTTTATTGTTCCATGCTATAATATTATCATTCTAGGATACTTTTCACGCATTTTTTTGCCAATTCATGTTATTTTTTAACACTAACCTATTAACCTAGTGCCAAGTGCGAGTTGTTGTTTTCTGCATATTTTTGGCTTTTCAGGTTTACAGTACCAAACGAAGTCTAATTGCCATGAAACTTTTTGATAATTTTTTCTGGACCAAAAGAATACCTGGAAGCTTCGGGAGAAGACAGGAGACCGCACGAGGGAGGCACGAGGCAACAAGGCACGCCCAGGGGGGTGGTCGCACCCTGTTACCTTGTGGCCCCACCTCTCATTTCCCGGCGTCCCTCTCTGGCCTATAAATTCACATATATTCTAAAAACCCTAGGGGAGCTCCCGAAACACTTTTTCCGCCGCCGCAAGTCTATGTTCCGCCGTGTGCCCATCTGGAGCCCTGTTCCGGTGCCCTGCCGGTGGGGGATCGATCACGGAGGGCTTCTTCATCAACCATGTTGCTCCCATGATGATGTGTGAGTAGTATACCACAGACCTACGGGTCCATAGCTAGTATCTAGATGGCTCTCTCTCTCTTTGCTCTACAATACAAAGTTCATCGCATCTTCGCGATGATCTGATTGATGTAATCACTTTGTGCGGTGTGTTTTTTGGGATCCGATGAATTGTGGGTTTATGTTCAGATTATTCATGAAAAATATTTGAGTCTTCTCTGAATTCTATTATGATTCTTATTTGCATGGTTATTATAGCTTCATAAATCTCTCCGATTTATTGAAATAGTTTGGCCAACTAGATTGATATTTCTTCAATGAGAGGGGTGTGTTGTACTGGGTTCAATCTGGCGGTGCTCTATATCCCAGTGACAAAGTAGGGGACAAGACATGTCTTTGTATTGCTGCCACTAAGGATAAAACGATGGGGTTAATTCATATTAATTGTATTCTCTTTGTCTACATCATGTCATTGTTCTCCAAGCATTACTCTGTTTTACTTAATACTCTAGATGCATGCTGGATAGCGGTCGATGGGCGGAGTAATAGTAATAGGTGCAGGCAGAGTTGGCCTATTTTCTTATGGAAGTCATGCCTATATACACATGATAATTGCCGTGAATATCACATAAGTATGCGCTTTTCTATCAATTCCCCAACAGTAATTTGTTTACCCACTGAATGCCTACTTCGAGAGAGATGCCACTAGAGAACACTATGGCCCCCGGGTCTATTCACTTATTAATTTATAAATTCTACTATTTCCTTGCTGCCATTATTTAATTTTTATTTATTTTGCAATTTATATTTATCCAACTATCAACTACACTACTTATCTACTTGCAAGTAACGAGTTCAAGGGGCTTGACAACCCTCTTGCCCGCGTTGAGTGAAAGTGTTTGCTCTTTTGTGTGTAGGCGATGAAGTCGGGGGTTGCGTGGTCCTCCTATTGGTTCGATAACCTTGGTTCTCACTAAGAGAAATACTTATCTATATTGTGTTGCATCACCCGTTCCTCTTCACGGAAAAACCCAACGCAGATCACAAGTATCAGGAAGGATTTCTGGCGTCGTTGCCGGGGAGTATCACCAACCTACTATCAAGTACCTATTCCCAAATTATCATTCACTTGTTCTAATTTTTATTTGTTGTTATAATTTTTTTGCTATAAAAATCAAAAATATAAAAATATTTTTCTTTGCTAGTTTACTTGTTTCCTTGCTTTACTTGTTAGTTTACTTGCTTCGCTTGTTACCTTGCTTGCTTGGTCGCCATGTCTCAAGATAATACCAAGTTGTGTGACTTCTCCAATACTAATATCAATGATTTTATTAGTACTCCTATACCACCCGCTACTAGTGCAGGGTCTTATGATATTAATACTGCATTGCTAAATCTTGTGATGAAAGAACAATTTTCCGGAAGTCCTAATGAGGATCCGGCTACGCATCTCAACACCTTTGTTGAATTGTGCAACATGCAAAAGAAAAAGGATATGGATAATGATGTGGTTAAATTAAGGTTATTTCCTTTTTCACTAAGAGATAAAGCTAAGGCTTGGTTTTAATATTTACCACGTAATAGTATTGGAACATGGGATAAATTTAAAGATGCTTTTATTACCAAGTATTTTCCTCCTGCTAAGATCATCTCCCTTAGAAATCAAATTATGAATTTTAATCAACATGACTAAGAACATGTTGCACAAGCTTGGGAGAGGATGAAAATGATGATTAAAAATTGCCCAACACATGGCTTGAACTTATGGATGATTATACAAAATTTCTATGCTAGACTAAACTTTGTGTCTAGAAATCTTCTAAATTCTGCTGCAGGTGGTACCTTCATGGAGGTGACATTAGGAGAGGCCACCAAACTTCTAGACAACATCATGACAAACTATTCTCAATGGCATACCGAAAGAGCTCCAACTGGTAGGAAGGTAAATTTTGTTGAGGAAATCGCTACTTTGAGTGAAAAAGTGGATGTTCTTATGAATATGGTTGCTAGTAAAAATACTCGTGTTGATCCCAATGATATGCCTTTGTCTACCTTGATTGAGAAAAATGATGATGCTATTGACGTGAACTTTATCTCACGAAACAATTTCAACAACAATGCTTATAGAGGAAATTTCAATGCTAGACCGATCTCGGTAATTCCTCTAATACTTATGGAAACTCTTATGGAAACTCTTATGGAATTTCTTATGGAAATTCTTCTACTAATAATAATAGGATACTGATACGTCCATTTTGCATCATGATTTCCTACTGTTATTTATAATGTTTTGATGTATAATAATGCTTTAGGGAGTGATTTTAATGCCTTTTCTCTCATAATATGCAAGGTTTACACAAAGAGGGAGAATACCGGCAGCTAGAATTCTGGACCTGAAAAGGCACATTAGAGATAGCTATTCTGCACATCTCCAAATAAGCTGAAACTTCACGGAGAATTATTTTGGAATATATAAAAAATACTGAAGCAAATAACTACCGGAGGGGCCCCACCTAGTGAGCACAAGACACCAGGGTGCGCCAGGCCCCCCAGGCGCGCCCTGGTGGGTTGTGCCCAGCACGGCCCACCTCCGGTGCCCATCTTCTGGTATTTAAGGTCTTTTGACCTAGAAAAATAAGGAGAGGACTTTTGGGACAGAGCGCCGCCGTCTCGAGGCGGAACTTGGGAAGGAGCACTTTTACCCTACGGCGGAGCGATTCCACCGGGGGAACTTCCCTCCCGGAGGGGGAAATCGAAGCCAACGTCATCACCAGCACCCCTCTCATCTTTGGGAGGCCAATCTTCATCAACATCTTCAACAGCACCATTTCCTCTCAAACCCTAGTTCATCTCTTGTGTTCAAACTTTGTACTGGAACCTCAGATTGGTACCCGTGGGTGACTAGTAGTGTTGATTACATCTTGTAGTTGATTACTATATGGTTTATTTGGTGGAAGATTATATGTTCAGATCCATTATGATATTCAATAACCCTCTGATCTTTAGCATGAGTATTATTTGTGAGTAGTTACCTTTGTTCTTGAGGTCACGGGAGAAGTCATGTTGCAAGTAATCATGTGAATTTGATATGTGTTCGATATTTTGATGATATGTATGTTGTGATTCCCTTAGTGGTGTCATGTGAACTTCGACTACATGACACTTCACCATCTTTGGGCCTAAGGGAATGCATTGTGGAGTAGTTATTAGATGATGGGTTGCTAGAGTAACAGAAGCTTAAACCCTAGTTTGTGCGCTACTTCGTAAGGGGCTGATTTGGATCCAAACGTTTAATGATATGGTTAGATTTTATCTTAATACTTTTCTCATAGTTGCGGATGCTTGCGAGGGGGTTAATCAAAAGTGGGAGGTTTGTTCAAGTAAGAACAACACCCAAGAACCGGTCCACCCACATATCAAATTATCAAAGTAGCGAACGCGAATCAAACCAACATGATAAAAGTGACTAGATGAAATTCCCGTGTACCCTCAAGAACACTTTGCCTATTATAAGATAATGTTCTGGCCTATCCTTTGCCACAAAAGGATTGGGCTACCTTGCTGCACTTTATTTACCGTTACCGTTACTTGCTTGTAACCAATTATCTTGCTATCAAACTATCTATTACCTACAATTTCAGTGCTTGCAGAAATTACCTTGTTGAAAACCGCTTGTCATTTCCTTCTGCTCCTCGTTGGGTTCGACACTCTTACTTATCGAAAGGACTACGATGGACCCCCTATACTTGTGGGTCATCAGATACCCTCTGATCTTGAGAACACCATTAAATAATTTATTAGTTCTCAAAAGATTTTTAATACTATGGTAGAAGAAAAGTTGCATAAAGTTGATGATTTGGCTAGAAACATGGATAGAATTGCTCTTGATGTGGAAACTCTTAAAAATAAAACTTATCCACACATGCATGATATTAATGAAACTACTAAATTTATCCAATTATCTATTAATGAAAGTAAGGAGAGGACCACGAGGTTGAGAGCTAAGCGAGAATTCTTAGAAAAGGCCCTTCCACCCGGTTTTTACCGCAATCAAGATGAAGACCTTAAAATGATTGGTACTTCTCCTATTGAATCTTTGTTTACTAATATGAAAATAGATGATAATGTGACTAGAGATTAGTCAACTTTATCTAGAAGGCGCCCCGTTTGTTCGGAGGGTGATGAATTGTAACAGCCCGAGACCGACGCTCCAGAAGATTCCCCTTTTATTTCCATTCTCGTCGTGTGATTCATTTGATTGTTGCATTCATCATCGCATCATCCGCATCATCTGCATAACATCGTCTCTTGTTTTCGAAAAAACTCGCATCCGTTCGTAGTTGCCGGTTCTCTCCGTTCGTGTCATCGACCGTTTCAAGTCCAACCACACACGCACGCGCCCGCGACATCGATAGGATATTGTTTTTAAAAGTGCGTGAAAATATTCTCAGATTGGGTCAAAACTTGGCGTGCGGTCTTATTATATGGTAGGTAGACCGCCTGCCAAATTTTGTCGTAATCGGAGGTCGTTTGATACCCGAACGGTCGTCCTTAGCGGCACCGTCATCGGTTAATTCGTCGAAAGTTTCGGTTTTGCAAAACATGTCACGGGCCTCTCATCTCTCTCACTTCTCAGCCCACAAACCAACCTACACAGCCCACAACCCAACCAAGCCTACCCCCCCTCCCCCCCGCATTCGGAGCCGTCCGATCGAGATCGAACGGCTCGAATCGGGTGAAAACCCTCAAACCCTAGCCCCATTTGCTATATATAGACACCCCAACCGTCCAAAAATAGACTCCTCCCTCCCCTGCCTCGAAAACCGTGCCAACCATAGCCTCCTCCCACCTCTGAGCAGATGCCCGCATCGTTTTCCACAACCGGCCGACCAGCCACCGCCACTTGGCGGGCAGCCAGCCAGCCAGCACCGCCGCGCCGCCGCTCCCAGCCAACGGGGGCTTGCCACGTCGCCCTGCAGCCCCAGCCAACCGCCACGGCCCGCCAGGCCCGGTTTGGGCCCTTCCGGGCTCGGATTCCGCCGTCGTCGTGGCCTGCGCGAGCCGCGCCCGGGCCAGCCGCACCGCCCAGCGCTGCTCGGCCCCGCGCCCTAGCGCCCCGCTCATCGCTGCCCCGAGGCCGCCTCCAGCCGCCCGTGCCTCCGGCCGCCGCCGGTGAGCAGCCCCGTCGGAGCTCCCGCCTCGTCCCTCGCGTCGCCCGACCCTCTGCCTCACCCAGCCACCTCCGCGCGGGCCGGCCAGCCGCCAGATCTAGCCGCCTCAACCGTGCTCCGCCCGCGCCCCGATCTGCCATCGCCGGTGACCGGAGCCCCCATCAGCTCGGATCCGGGACCCCCACGGCCGGATCCACCGATCCCCGACCTCGCCGTCCTTGGCTGCCCCCGCCATCGCCGTTGACTGGAGCGTCCGCCGCCGCTCCTCCCTGCGCTCAGGCAGAGGATGAGGGCAAGGAGCGCCGCTCGCCCCGCATCGGCTGCGCGTGGGCCAGCCGCACCTCGCCGCATGGGCCCCCCCTTCGCCAACAGCTGCAGGCCCAGCTCCGCTTCGCCCGTGGGCCTCCTCACCGACCGGCCCAAGAGTCCACTAGGTGAGCGCCCATGCATTTTTTTTTGCCCAGCCGCAGCTATTCCTTGCCCATGCATTTTTTTTTGCTATGTGATGCTCTGTTTATATAATATATATATCAGTTTTGCATATTTGATTGTGGCATATTCTTGTACAGTAACCTAGTCATGTTATATATGTTTTCGGGGTAGAAAATTCCATTGAATCCATCTGTGCAATTAGTTTTGTCATTCGAGGAAGTTTGTGTGCATGTTATTTTGTGGTGTTGCCTTTTGTTATTTTCGCGTGATTTAATCCTTGCATCATATGAATTATTGTTGAACACGAGATATGCCCTTTGACATGTGCACTAGCCCCTGGTCTTTTTGTTTGCCATGATAATGCATGTTTAGGTGTTATTTTCTTGTTGCCAACATGCCATAAAATATTGCTGGTTTGAGGGGTCTAAATATTTCTAAGTCTGAAATCTGTGTTATTTTGTTGTTGTCTTGCCATGAGGTTTGCTATTGATCTATAGCTCTTTTGGTGTTGCCACAATGGAATGCTTTCTTAAGCATGTTGTTGCCTATCATGTCGTGCCAATAGTTTGCATGAATGGGTTTTTCATCATGATTAATTCTGCTGTCCAACATGTCAATCTGTTAAAAACTGCTGCACATGGCTACTCTAATTTTCACTAAGTCTGAGAATCTGTTTTCTTCATAATGCCCTGTTGTGATGATGATAGCCACGTTTCTATGCATAATTAGACCTTGCCACCATGGAATGATTTGTAGTGCATCATGTATACTACCATGCTGTTAATTTTCATGCCAATATATGACCTGTAGAATATATTTTTACTGCTGCCAATATGCCTCCATGAAAATATGCTATGCTAAAACCTGTTATTTTCACTAAGTCCTAATCTGCCATATTTTGTTGCCATGTTGCGAGCTTCCTACCATGTGTTCCATAACTATTTTGAGTATGATATGTGAAGATGAAATGAAGTGTGTGTTATATGCTACTTCCCCATGATTAGTTTGTGCATTTTAAGATCTTGTAGCTTGTTGTTTTCATGTGTGCAAAATGCTATGTTGTTGTTTTGGGCAGATTTCAAATAAAACTTGTGTTGGTTGTTGTGGTTGAACCGTAACTCCGTTTTGAGCATGTCCTATATGAAACTTGCTTAGAATATCATGTAGTTTCATAATATATTGTTGAATCCATGATTTGAGATATTGTGGCTGATGTTTGCATGCATTTTGCATTCATGTCATGTTCATCTTGTGAAGGTCATATCTTTTAGACCGTAGCTCCGTTTGAGATGTTCCATATATGTAAATCGACTAGAATAACGTGTAGAATTGCATGGTATACTTTATTTTCCTGTTTAATAAATATAAAACATGATTAGTTCAGATCTGGACCAATTTCGAAATTAACATATGGGGTCGTTTCGCAATGCTATATGTTGTTTCCGGCCTCACTTAAACTTGCCTAGATGTGTAGTTTACTTATGCTTCACCTCTTGCCATGTTTAACAACATTTAATATTGTCGTGTACCTAAACGAGAGTAAACTAAATATTCGAATGTGGAGTTTCGTCAATATGCAACTCGTTGCATATTGAGCTTCACTTAATGTGTAGAAGTTGATTGTTGTGCTTGTCATGTCATGCATAACATGCATCATATTTGAAGTGCATCATGTCATGCATATGTTGTGGTGTTGATCATGTGTTGATTGGTGTTTCCGGATTGCTTCTTCTCGATAGAGTTCCAAAAGCGTTCGGAGTGTGAGGATTCGTTCGACTACGTTGGCTCGTCTTCTTCATGGATTCGTTCTTCTTCCAAGCGGGATCTCAGGCAAGATGATCATTTCCCTGGGTACCATTACTATCATTGCCATGCTAGATGTCTCGTTTTCTATTGCCTGTCTCTCTACCTACCACTTGTATGTCAAGCCTCCCAAATTGCCATGAAAAGCCTCTAACCCCTCCACATCCCAGCAAACATTGTTTGGCTATGTTACCGCTTGCTCAGCCTTTCTTATAGCATTGCTAGTTGCAGGTGCAAATTGTTTCATGTGCCAACATGGAGATCCTTTTGATACATCACAATATTATTGCTATTTAATTTAAAGCACATATATACTTGGTAAAGGGTGGAAGGCTTGGCCTTTTGCTCGGTGTTTTGTTCCACTCTTGCCGCCCTAGTTACTTGTGTACTGGTGTTATGTTCCATAATTGAGCGCTCCTAACATGCTCCGGGTTGTTATGGGGACCCCCTTGATTTTTGTTTTAGGATAAAACTTGTCTGGCAAGGCCCAACATTGGTACTACATTTGCCTAATAAATAATAAAATTGCATAGGGACTTTCCGGACCCCGTGGATAATTAATCAACCACCGGGCCAGTGCTCCTCATGAGTGTTGGTCCAAACCTGTCAACCGCTGGTTGCCACCAGGGGCTACTCTGTGATTGGCCTACCAGAAGTTTGGACAATCCATCGTGTCCTGAGAACGAGATACGCGGCTCCTATCGGGATCGTCGACACGCCGGGCAGCCTTGCTGGATTTGTTTTACCTTTCTCGAACGTCTTGTGCGAGGAATTCCGACAATACTTCGGGTTATCTCGAGGTTGCGGTTTTCCAATGGAATTGCCTAGGAAGATCACGAGATTCGTGGTCGAGGTTATTCCCGCGGCGTGTGGTTAGTTTGTGATGGATGAGTTGGAGCACCCCTGCAGGGTTAAATCTTTCGGAAAGCCGTGCCCGCGGTTACGTGGCAACTTGGAAACTTTGTTTAACACCCGGTCATAGCAAACTTGAAGTAAACTCAAATAAAATGCACCAACTGTGTGCGTAACCGTGACTGTCTCTTCTCGGGAGTCCTTTTCCGAGAGAGAACATGGTGGGGTTATGTTTGACCGTAAGTAGGTGTTCAGGATCACTTAGTGATCATTACTAGTTCACGTCCGTTTATTCGACAATCATCCCCCTTTATACTGGTACTCGTAAGTGAGCCACTCAAATAAATGCTTAGTGCTTGCTGCAGCCTCACCACTTAACCATACCTCACCCATTAAGCTTTAATAGTCTTGATACCCTTGGAAATGAGATTGCTGAGTCCCCGTGGCTCACAGATTACTACAACAACAGTTGCAGGTACAGGTAATGCGATGATTTGACGTGAGCGCGATGCTTGTTTTGATTTGGAGTTCTTCTTCTTCTTCATCGATCATAGGATGGGTTCCAGGCGGCAGCCTGGGATACCAAGATGGATGTCATTTTATCGTTTGATTTCATCCGTAGTCGAACCCTGCTCTTCTACATGATGATTGTTATGTTGTTGTTTTGATGTGATATTGATGTAGCTTGTGGCGAGTGTAAGCCAATTCCATATACTCATCTCTTCTTTACATGTACTTGTAATGATATCCATTCTTGCGAAATGACGAGATGCGCTTCTATCCCTGTCAAGGCCCTCGTGCCAAAATAAGGATAGGATCGCATCTTGGGCGTTACATGAATCTAATGAAAAATTTGAAAAAAGTGGGTTTGGAGATGTCAAAACTTTAACTAGTGATGTGCCCACTATCTTAGATTACAAGGACTTTAATTATGAAAGTTTTTATATAGTAGAATCTATTTCCTTGTTGCAATCCATTTTTAGCTCACCCAATGCTTATGAACAAAACAAGGCTTTTACTAAGCATATAGTAGAAGCAATGATAAAAGCTTATGATGAGAAACTTGAGCTAGAAGTTTCTATACCTAGAAAATTGCATGATGAATGGGAACCTACTATCAAAATAAAACTGAAAGAATATGAATGCAATGCTTTGTGTGACCTTGGTGCTAGTGTTTCAACTATACCTAAATCTCTTTGTGATGTGCTAGGTCTCATCGATATTCAAGATTGTTCCCTAAACTTGCATCTTGCGGATTCTACCATTAGAAAACCTTTGGGTAGAATAAATGGCGTCCTTATCCTTGCAAATAGAAATTATGTGCCTTTAAATTTCATTGTGCTTGATATTGAATGCAATCCTACTTGTCCAATTATACTTGGAAGACCTTTCTTACGAACTATAGGTGCAATTATTGATATGAAAGAGGGAAACATAAGATTACAATTCCCATTAAATAAAGGGATGGAACACTTCCCTAGGAATAGAATAAAACCACCTTATGAATCTATCATGAGGTCTACTTATGTACTGAGCATTAAAGACGATATCACTTGATCATGTGCATTACGCCTAGCTAGGGGCGTAAAACAATAGCTCTAGTTGGGAGGCAACCCAATAGTTATATTGTTTTTATTGTTTTACTTTCTGTTTTGGTTTTATAACATGATTGTTGCTACTTTAATGATTGTGTTTTTATATTTTAATTAGTGTTTGTGCCAAGTAAAGCCTTTCGGGTGACTTGCATGATGAGTAGAACTGATACGGTACAAAAACAGAAACTTTAGCGTCCAGTGCAGAATTTCTTTGATTTTACTGGAACATCTTTTTGATCTGAAATGTTTACAAAGTATTGCTATACAAATTCCCCAGGTTTTACTAATTTTTCAGAATTTTTCGAGTTATAGAAGTATGGTTTCTTTACAGATCATTACAGACTATTCTGTTTTAGACAGATTCTGTTTTTGCTTGCATAGTTTGCTTGTTTTGATGATGCTATGGATTATATCGGGGGGTATAAGTCATGGAGAAGTTATAATACAGTACCTTATGACATAATAAAATATGAATCAATTTATAACAGTACCTAAAGTATTTGATATGTTTATTATACTAACGGATCTCACGAAGGTTTCTATTGAGTTTTGTGTGCTGGATTTTTCAAGTTTTGGGTGTTATCGCGATGGATGAAGGAATAAGGAGAAGCAAAGAGCGCAAGCTTGGGGATGTTCAAGGCACCCGAAGTCAAATTCTAGGAAGACTCGAGCGTCTAAGCTTGGGTATGCCCCGAAAGGCATACCCTCTTTCGTCTCAATCCATCGGTATGTCACTTGGAGCTATATTTTTATTCATCACATGATATGAGTTTTGCTTGGAGCATCGTTTGCTTTAGTTTACTTTTGTTTTAGTTTTCCACAATCATTGTTTGCTGGACACACCCACTTAAGAGAGACATGTGTTCATCATAATTTGTTAGAATACTCTATGTGCTTCACTTATATCTTTTGAGCTTAGCAGTTGCTCTAGTACTTCACTTATATCTTTTTGAGCACGGTGGCGTATAAATTTTATAGAAATAATTGGACTCTCGTTCTTCACTTATATCTGTTTGAGAGTCAATAAATAGCGACGGTAATTTGCATGGGTTATAAGACTAGTTCAAAAATAATAGGTATTCAATTAAGGCATAATAAAAACCACATGTAGCACATAAAAGAGAAATTGTGGGTTAATGATATTGATGTGGTAATATGAAAGGGCGTGAGTGCATGGTTGTTGGTTAGTAGAAGTATCGATAGTTAAAGGGTGTTTATTTGTTGTTCATCTAAATATTGGTTATGGCATGGTGATGATGTGTGAGCATTCTTATTCCTCGTTGAAATCCTAGTGTTGTTTAGATCGGAGGCGTGCGATGGTTAACTCCTCCCAACCTCCTCCCTAGGGGCATGCGAGTAGTACTTTGCTTCAAGAGAGCTAATAAAACCTTGCGATAAGTATGTGAGTTCTTTATGACTAATGTGAATCCATGGATGTACGCACTCTCAACTTTCCATGTTTGCTAGCCTCTTCGGTGTTGTGCATTGCCCCTTCTCACCACGAGGATCAGTGCAAACTTCACCGGTGCATCCAAAACCCGCGACATGACATGCTCTGTTGCACATAAGCCTCATTATATCTTCCTCAAAACAACCACCATACCTACCTATCATGGCATTTACATAGCCATTCTGAGATATATTGCCATGCAACTTCCATCATCACATCATATTACTTGTACACCCATTGTTATATTTCTTTGCATGGTCATGTAGCTGACATAGTTTTGTGGCAAAGCCACCGTTCATCATTATCATACATGTTACGCTTGATCATTGCACCTCCTGGTCATATAGAGTCATATTGTTCAGTAGTTTTTCATATCAAGTTGTAAGTAAATAAAAGTGTGATGTTCATCATTATTAGGGCACTATCTCGGTGAGGAAAGGATGATGGAGACAATGATTCCCCCAGCAGTCAGGATGAGACTCTGGACGAAAAATAAAAGAAAAAAATAGAAAACGAACGAAAGAAAGAAAAATAGAGAAATGAAAAAAAAATGAGAGAAAAGAGAGAAGGGGTAGTGCTACTATCTTTTCCCACACTTGTGCCTCAAAGTGGCACCATGTTTTCATACAGAGAGTCTCATGTTTTGTCACTTCCATATGCTAGTGGGATTTTTTCATTATAGATCTTGGTTTGTATATTCCGATGACGGGCTTTCTCAAATGCCCGAGGTCTTCACGAGCAAGCAAGTTGGATGCACACCCACTTAGCTTCATTCGAGCTTTCATACACTTATACCTCTAGTGCATCTGTTGAATGGCAATCGCTAGTCCTCGCATTGATATCTATTGATGGGCATCTCCATAGCCCGTTGATACGCCTAGTTGACGCGAGACTTTCTTCTCCACTTTTTACCCCTTTGAAACCTACCACCATATTCTATTCCACCTTTATGCTATATCCATGGTTCAGGCTCATGTATTGCGTGAGTAATAAAAAGTTGAAGCGCGTTAAAAAGTGCGATCCAATTGTCTAACTTGACACCGTGGTGCTTGACATTTGTATTTATGTGGTGAAGACGGAGCCATGCCATTCTAATATGATAAAATGAATAGGGGGTGAACATTCTTTAAGGATCGTATATTTTGAAACTTGATGGTCATGTTACTTATGTTCATAAGTATTACTATATTGATGTTTGCCAATTCAATGTTTCTCAATGATCACACCTGCAAAAGATTACATGTTGGGTAGCATGTCACATCAAAAATTCTGTTTTTATCATTCACCTACTCAAGGACAAGCAGGAATTAAGCTTG
This sequence comes from Elymus sibiricus, assembly GCA_039707655.1. Classification (NCBI taxonomy): domain Eukaryota; kingdom Viridiplantae; phylum Streptophyta; class Magnoliopsida; order Poales; family Poaceae; genus Elymus; species Elymus sibiricus. The sequence goes on along the minus strand of CM077667.1, from coordinate 314,246,551 downwards.
GTGAAACCACAACTTCTCCCTAGGTGGTTTTGGTAATTAATAACAACACATATTTCATTGGACTAATGTTTCCACTAAGTATATTTCAGGAAAAAGTTCAATGTTTGATTGGCAAAGGATTGTGAGGAGACCCCAAGATGCAAGGAATAGGATTGGCAAAGCTACAAGCATGAAGACTCTACATTTTGCTTTGTGAGAAATCACTTTGAGTCCATAGGAAAGCCAATACTATCAAGAGGGGGTGAGGTAATAATGGTGAATGAAATGCTCAAAATGATCAAGTGTTAGTCACCAAAAACACCCACAAGCTCTCCCACAAATATTCTGTCAAAAAGCCTACCACTCAAAGTCGGTGCCACCAAAAATTCGATATCGGCTACTGTGACGCCCGGATAATTAAGCTACAGTGAACCTTTGCTAATGATGCCACGTCACCTCGGTTACTGTTGATAAACTCGCGTTGGTTCGAAACCGATTCAAATTCAAATTCAAATTATAATTGCAAAATTCAAACTCACAAACATGTGAACTAAAATGTTCAGCATGTGGCAACTATTCTCTGGATATTTGTCATGCAAGATCCAAGTTTAAATGATATGTTTAAAGTGCCCAAACATTTTTTTTAAATAGCAACAAAACAATTATTTTAATGACTTTAGTAATTATTAAAAATACCAAACTATTTTATTTTTAGGAAAGACTTTTTGTGGCAGTAGGTAAAATGCTGCTGGTCTTTTCATATGTGATCTATTCGTTTTACATTGCCTAAATAAAATGTAAGCAAGTTAAAACAGCAAAGGATAAAACAAAAACTAAAAATGAAAAATAAACAGAAACCCCCCTGGCTGCTGGGCCAACTCGCCCAGCCAGCCACCCCACGCACCAGCCCACCACAGCCCGCACCCCCCCCCCTTCTCCCTCCTATAGAGACCAGAGCGGTCGCTGCAGGGCGCCGACCGGCCGTCGCCGTCCAACCCCGTCGCCTGGGAGGATAAGGCCGCCACCGGGGCACCTCACCTGCCCCCCCCCCCCCCGAACCCTAGATCGCCACTCTCCCCCCTCTCCTGCTTCTCTCGCGCTGCGCCCCCTCCTTCCCCATCTCGCCGGCGCGGCCATGGCCACGCCGCCGTGATTCCCGCGGCCATCGGCCTCATTCCGCCTCGCCGAGCTGACTGGACGGCTCGACGTCGAGCTCCACTTCGTCCCCGACCTCAAGCTCGTGCCGCGGCTACCCCTTCTTCCGCCTCGGTTCACCGCCGCGACCTCGCCGTTGAATTCGTCGCCGTCAAGCCATCCTCGGGCACGCTTTGCTCGGCTACACCTCGCTGTGAGCCTCTCCTCCCTTCCCTACCCCTTCTTTTGCTCGCTAGCTCGCCGTAGCCGCCTCGCCGCGTTGCCGTGCTTCGACCGCCGCGGCAACACACCGTCCGGCCGCCTCAGTCGCCTTGTTGGCCTCATTTTCGCTCCGTTCGTCGTTGCGTTGTCGGCTCGTTCGAATGGCGTCGAATGCGCGCGCTAAAACTCCCCCCGCATCCCCATCCCCGTCGCTCACCGGAGCTCGTCTCCACCACGGCTCGTCGCCGACACGCCTCCCGGCCTCATTTGCCCCCTCCGCCACCTCCAGTCGACGTACGGCGCTCGTGGCTGTCGAACGCCGCCGGCCGCGCGCGAAATGGAGCCATGTGGCTCAATCCCGAGCTGCGCCGGCGCTCTGCTGCCATGCGAGAGCGCGCCGGGGGTGCTCCGGCGGCTGGGCTAACGTGGCCTCACGTGGGCCACCACCCCTTGGCCCCCCCATGGGCCAATGACAGGTGGGCCCGTGGGCCACTGTTGACCAGTTGACCTGGTCAACTGGTCTGACATGTGGGCCACCCCCCTGTTAATTAGCTACTAATTAATTAGTTAGTTTAGTTAAATTGTTGATTAGGTTAGACACTGACAGGTGGGTCCCCCACTGTTAGTCTAGTTTAAATTAGGTTTAAACTCTGAATTAGTTCTGAGTCAATGACATGTGGGACCCCATTGTTAGTTTGACCAGTCAACACCACTGTTGACTGCTGACGTCATAAATGCTTTTTCGAATTAAATTAAATCTGTTTAATTTCAGAATATTAATAAAACTTTGAAAATTAATACAAAATAATCCGTAACTCGGATGAAAAAGTTTTATACATGAAAGTTGATCAGAAAAATCCCACGAATCCGAATACGATGTCCGTTCATCTGTCACGTGCTCCTAGCATGATGAACATGGACATTTAGCATTAGGATCATCTGCCCGGTAATAGCCAGAGACCCGGAAAATATCGTCAGATATTCTTCCGACCCGTCTGCGGCGTGTAGTACTACGTTAGTGCATGCCTAGCTCTGCATATTGCCATGTCATGCATCGTGTTGCATCTGTGCTTTATATTTATTGTTTCTTCCCCCCTCTTCTCTCCGGTAGACCCCGAGACTGACGCTGCTGCCGGGTACGACTACACCTTTGACGATCAGCCTTTTTCCGCAGAGCAGCAAGGCAAGCAACCCACCCCCCTTGAGCATTCCGATATCGCCTATTCCTTTCCCTCTTATTCTTGCATTAGATTTTTCTACTGTATTAGTTAGCTCCTATTCTGATGCATAGCCTGCTTTTGATAAACTGCTACTATACCTGCAATCATATCAACTGTTTAGTATAGGTTGATCAGTGAATCCCCTGTGACCCCCTTAGTCCCAGTTGCCCCTGCTTCTTCATCGATGACTCGACGACTCGAAGATTCGAAGACTCGGTCAACCGACCGACGAGCCAGGCCCCTCACATCACCGCACACCCCTTAGTTGTACGACTCTGCAGAGTTACTATCGAGTACAGAGGGTGACACCTCGTGAAGTACTCATGATGCTAACTCTGTGGTGCAGCTAGTCGGTCGTGGTTATCGAGGGTGATTCCTCCTTCACCACTCCCGACGATGACTCTGTCGTGCAACCCCTCAAGAGTGGGACCCTCGAGGGTGATTCCTCTAGGTCCACCTTGACGGTTTCATCGAGCGGGGACCCTTGAGGGTGATCCCTCAGTTCCCGCCTTGATGTTTTATACACACAGTTACTTTAACTTGACATTATTTACATGTGAAAGACGGGACTGGAGGGACAGGCGGTACTACCCTGGTTGAGGTGGACCTGAGTTCCCGACAGTCTTGAGACGGGTCGGCCCCAAGGGTACCCGTGTGTGAGATGTGGTGGGATGCGCCGGTAAGGCATCCAAAGGGTTATGTTGAGGCGTGGACGGGCAGGAGAGGCCCTTGCCACACATCCTCGAGTCGGGGTGACGGGACCGCACTTTATGGGTCGCGCTTGCCCCGCATTAATAAAATGCTAATGGGTTGGGTATTTGATCTGAGTTGGGTCGTTGGCCTTTTTACGCACCAAACCATCGCGTGGGAGAAGTTATGGGTACTCAGCGTCGTTGTATCAGCCGAAGCTCTTCGGACGTCAGGAAAGGAGCGGCGCGCGCCCGAGTGGTCCGCAACGGCACCGCGCTTATTACAACGGGTGCTAGGACTGACCTCGGCCGCCCTCGCATCGTGTAGGTGTGCAAAGGGCGATTGGCCCATGACCCCTACGCGCTTAGGATTTAGACCGGCGGGCTGGCCTCTTCGTTGAGCCTAGGTGGGGCGAAGACGTGCTGATATCCCGAGGACGGGCATGACCCAGGAAAGTGTGTCCGGTCGGAGGTGATCAGGCGTGTTGGAAATGCGGTGCACCCCTGCAGGGATGAATTATCTATTCGAATAGCCGTGTCCACAGTAACAGGACGACTTGGAGTTGTACCTTGACCTTATACAACTATAACTGTGAGTTAAATTTGAAATGAATGTGGCTCCGAGATTGCTTCCTCGCAGGGAGTCGAGGAAGAATCTCTGGGCGTGGTTACTTAATTAAAATTGCTACAATAATATGACTATATATGAGATACCAGTCTACTCTCTTCTAATGTTGCAAGATGCTGAAGATGCTAGTCTTCGATAGGACTAGGCCTTCCCCCTCATTCTTGCTTTCTGCAGTCAGTCCAGATATACCCCATTCCTTGATACTGATGCATACTTAGCATAGTTCTGATGTCAGTCTTGCGAGTACTTTGGATGAGTACTCACCGCTGCTTTGCATCCTCTTTCCCCCTCGATACGATTACCGCGTTCAGATGACGGAACCCAGAAGATGGAGTACGCCGGAGATGACTACTACACCACCGCTGGAGCCTACTACTACGTGGAGAGTGCCGACGCTCAGGAGTAGTTAGGAGGTTCCCAGGCAGGAGGCCTCGCCTCTTTCGATCCGCTGCTTATGTTTGTGCTAGCCTTCTTAAGGCAAAACTTGTTTAACTTATGTCTGTACTCAGATATGATTTGCTTCCGCTGACTCGTGCTTGTCGAGCTTTGTATTCGAGCCCTCGAGGCCCCTGGCTTGTAATATGAAGCTGTATGACTTTAATTTGTGTCTAGTGTTGTGTTGTGATATCAATCAGTGAGTCCCTAATCTTGGTCGTACACATTGTGTGTATGATTAGCGTACGGTCGAAATCGGGGGCGTCACAAGTTGGTATCAGAGCCAACTGCCTGTAGGTAGCCCCCTTTCCAACTCCTTGGCCGAAGTTGAGTCTAGTATTTGAAAAACCAATTTACTAACTTGTTGTGTGGCTTACGGGCCCACATCACAAATGGGTGGTGTTAGGATCTTTTATTCCTCATCTATACTCTGGGACTCTGATCTCTCTTCTATTCGGGTAAAAGTTTTACTAACTCTGACTCTAGGATCTCGTAACTAATTCCTCCCGGAGAGCCCTCCTTACAGAAGATTGCCTGCTTCATCCGAAGGTTCTGAAGATACCCTTTGATGTTTCCCAGGACCATCGTGCTCATCGCCTTTGCAAGTCCCTACCACCGATAAGTCCCTATGGATGACTACTTGCACTTGTCATTCATACAATTTTTTTCTCGTTGTTCTTGTTATTACAAGATGCAACAAAATACTCTCCGTTGTCCCGAAAATCCTTTGAGTTTACTGCCTTGCAGTTCTACTCCGCATGAAAACCCTTACGGTTAATTCCTCACATTTATCGAGGATTCGTTGTTCTTAATTGTTCATGTGTCTCACCAAATCCTTTGAGATGCTTTTCGATCTTCCGAGAATCCTCTGCAGCCTGTTGCTTTTTGAAATTCTTGCCTGCTTGCCTTATGGTTAATTCCATATGTCTAGCAATATTAAGTAAATCCTTTGTGGTTTTCATTTGATTTTATTGATTCAACCTGTGTGTGTATGCACGCAGCCATCAGTTGTTATCATATATTATCCGTCCGGCTCAGACATCTTTCCAAACATGAGTTGGTTCCCGACAAATCAACCTTGATTGATTGCCCATCAAAGTCCTTTCATCTTACTTGTATTTGATCAGAACATCTGTTTCCGATACATCAATTTGGAAATCTTAATTCCTTTGGGTAATTAAGCATCGAATTATTGGATGGTCTATAATCTGATGCCTTGCATTCTTTCTCACTCTGATAAGTTGTATCCTATGCTCTTGTCAGCCATGCTCTGTTGTCAAGCATGTGTTAATTACTCTTGAAGCTTGTGGTATATGTTCCTAAGATGCCCCGATGGGTTGAATCTATGCTTTCCCTAAACCGTATGAACTCGAAAGTTTTCATGAGTCATACTCTTCTGGTGTTTTGCCAGATAAAATTTCAACACTGCTACTTTATCAAAAGTGAGAAGTAAATGAAATGATATGCATTGGAGAAGTGGGAGTCGACCTTGAGCTTTGTGTTCATGCCCATGGAAACGATGTAGACCGTCTCGGAAGCTTCTTGCAAAATGGTTATCCATTTGTATGATTCTTTCAGTATCCTTAATTTCACCCTTTGCAGTTATGGTCCCGACCATGCTGTCCTTATACAATATATCTGAAAGAAATTCATTCCAGTGTCTCGTCAAATTTTGACAAGGTTAAAGTGTCTGCTATCACAGGTCAACGACCCAGTTCAACTTCTGTCATGTTCTACCTTCGAGTATTACCCCCTGGTATCTCGAGTATATCATGCCATTGCAATACATCTTTTGAACTTTAATGAAGTAATACCTTCCTTGTCTTAGTCACTCTACGGGTTCTGGGTTTCGGCCAAGCGAGAACACCGTTTAGTAGATCGAATCCGCTCTAAAATTCATTACTCCTAGTAATTGTTACTGGGAAATTTAAACTCGATCTGGTCATTCTTAGACTATCGGCTACATCCTTATCTTGCTATCTTTGACTGTGCTACCTCGTCCTTCTCTGGTGCACAAGTTCTTCAGACCATGAGCAAAGCTTACGTCGAGTTTTCAGCATCATTTTATTGTCGGGAAAAGCAACTCCGATATTGAGCTTGCATCTTATCTGTTGTTCCTATAACCTTCCACGTTGTCACCCCCCTGCTTGACGCCGTCGCTGTTCGATTGCATTCTCTTGAAAACTCTCGACAAAAGGTGTCGTGATCATTGTCCACATTTTGAATTCTTCTGAGATGTCAACTGAGTTCATGATGAGAATAACCTCCTTGCCCTCGATGATTTTTGTTATCATCGACAACTTCCTTGACTTCCTTTCATCACGAACTTGTCCATATTATGGATGCAACCTGCTACCCAGCTTGTATTGTGTTCTGCCTGGGAGTATTACTGCCTTTTATGTCAAGGATGTTGTGAGGATTGCTCCACCTCTTGGAAGTTCTTGGTATAGTGATATTTCTCACCATCACCATTCTTTCTTGATCCCCGTGTTCATTCTAACCGGGATACCAATATGCAAACGATGCTGCTTGGATTCTGTACTTCTAGCAACCCTGTTGCTTTGAAGTTAACAATCGACAGTTCGTCCCTATGCTATTGGTTATTGAGTCGTCACTCTAACATTGATCTTGCTGCCTAAGGTCATATTTCGGACGCACCCTTCAACCAATGATTAATGGTGTATGTTTTCCTCGAGCATACAACATTATATCATTTGAATTGGCAAATGTCATCTCCTTGTTCACATAATTGTGGAAATCCATCCGTTTGAACTTCTCGATGAATTGTCGCTGAGTCCATCAGCTACCTCCTCATCCTCTCCTTGGTTTAATGATGAACTCTTGTTTCGGAACCGCTCCTATAGTTCATTTCCCGAGAATCTTACAATGTCATCTCGTCGATTTGTGTCGCACTTTCCTTCTCGGACATCCTGAGTCCGAGGTATCTTAACACCAATCAGATCTGAACCTCGGTCAGATATGATGGTTGGGACATAATTCCAGGAGTTATAATATTGGTCCTTTGATGACCCGGTAAGGTGATGTCATGCCTAGCCCACCTGGCTGGAGGACCTATTATTATAGATTCTTTCTTTTTGCAAGGTTAGCCGTTCTTCCAGGAGGAAATTGTAAGACTTAGTTTATATGTTGCTCCTGATGGATCATTTGTGTATCCAAAATCTGGCCCTTGCTTGAAACACCATATCATTGCTACCTCGAAGCTTGACTATGATACCCCGATCATCAACAAGAACATTGGAAGCATAAATGCAAAATGTTTCTTGGTCAGTTATCCAAACACCGTTGTATGGGTAACGTCATGATTATTCCTCTTTGTCTAAATGGTAAGGTACTTGCTCTCCTACCCTGTGTACCATGTTTTGCTTGTTCCTGGGAAGGATATACTCCTAATACTTGTGAATAATCACAATTTTCCTTTCCATTGTTCTGATTAAACTATTGGTCACATTGTCCTTTCCATTGTTCTGTTTAACCTTCTTGATCTATATGATCTAAGCAGTAATGATTCCCTGCTTATGAAAACACCTCGGTGTACACCCCTGTCAGCAAGACCTTGTTACTATTGTTGTTAGCATTCCGGTAACCTCCGGTGGACGAGAACTTTGCCTATTGGTCCGCCTCGTTTCAACGAGCGGGAAAATGGTTCTCTTCGTTCCCCGCCCTTGGTACCGACATTGTTGCCGACATAGCTGACAAACTATCCTCTAACATGCATTGCTATCCTGGCTGTGCAAGATGTCATCGCCCTTCCTACTTTCAACCCACATGGTGGGCCCATAACCCACAGGTCACGGGATCGAAACCTGACTCTCATGTACAGCCCTAATTCTAATATATCTTTTGCACTTGGCTTCGTGCGTAATTCGCGAGCTAATTTCTACCATGTTCCATCCTGGTATCAAATGCAATAATTATTCTCGTTGCTCAATCCCCCGTTTCAGCTTCTGACTAGGCATCGAATGATTGCCTACCCGTTTGAAGCTTTTGGTACCATCGCATATTGCTCTCAATGAATTCCCTGTAATACAACGCGTGTAGTACTTCGTGTAATTTCCATTGAGATCACCGTCAGAAGCCCAACCTTGTGAAGATGCGTACTTCCAAAGTTTTCCCCCTTATCACGTTCGTAGGACGATGAAGATCCCGAAGAAAAGAATGACGACTGCATCATGATGACCTGAAGCAGAGAAATGAAGACATCAACGTAAGGAATCAACCTCTTCGATGAGGGCAACCAAGACCGAGAAGACCCGTTAGAATTTCGCGACCAGAACTTTTCCCCCCTTGCTCCACCGCTTAAATCTCGGGACGAGATTTCTTGTAGTGGAGGAGAATTGTGACGCCCGGATAATTAAGCTACAGTGAACCTCTGCTAATGATGCCACGTCACCTCGGTTACTGTTGATAAACTCGCGTTGGTTCGAAACCGATTCAAATTCAAATTCAAATTATAATTGCAAAATTCAAACTCACAAACATGTGAACTAAAATGTTCAGCATGTGGCAACTATTCTCTGGATATTTGTCATGCAAGATCCAAGTTTAAATGATATGTTTAAAGTGCCCAAACATTTTTTTTAAATAGCAACAAAACAATTATTTTAATGACTTTAGTAATTATTAAAAATACCAAACTATTTTATTTTTAGGAAAGACTTTTTGTGGCAGTATGTAAAATGCTGCTGGTATTTTCATATGTGATCTCTTCGTTTTACATTGCCTAAATAAAATGTAAGCAAGTTAAAACAGCAAAGGATAAAACAAAAACTAAAAATGAAAAATAAACAGAAACCCCCCTGGCTGCTGGGCCAACTCGCCCAGCCAGCCACCCCACGCACCAGCCCACCACAGCCCGCACCCTCCCTTCTCCCTCCTGTAGCGACCAGAGCGGTCGCTGCAGGGCGCCGACCGGCCGTCGCCGTCCAACCCCGTCGCCTGGGAGGATAAGGCCGCCACCGGGGCACCTCACCTGCCCCCCCCCGAACCCTAGATCGCCACTCTCCCCCCCCCCCTCTCCTGCTTCTCTCGCGCTGCGCCCCCTCCTTCCCCATCTCGCCGGCGCGGCCATGGCCACGCCGCCGTGATTCCCACGGCCATCGGCCTCATTCCGCCTCGCCGAGCTGACTGGACGGCTCGACGTCGAGCTCCACTTCATCCCCGACCTCAAGCTCGTGCCGAGGAGCCCTCCATCGTCGCAGTTACCCCTTCTTCCTCCTCGGTTCACCGCCGCGACCTCGCCGTTGAATTCGTCGCCGTCAAGCCATCCTCGCGCACGCTTTGCTCGGCTACACCTCGTTGTGAGCCTCTCCTCCCTTCCCTGCCCCTTCTTTTGCTCGCTAGCTCGCCGTAGCCGCCTCGCCGCATTGCCGTGCTCCGGCCGCCGCGGCAACACACCGTCGGGCCTCCTCGGTCGCCTTGTTGGCCTCATTTTCGCTCCGTTCGTCGCTGCGTTGTCGGCTCGTTCGAATGGCGTCGAATGCGCGCGCTAAAACTCCCCCCGCATCCCCATCCCCGTCGCTCACCGGAGCTCGTCTCTGCCACGGCTCATCGCCGGCATGCCTCCCGGCCTCATTTGCCCCCTCCGCCACCTCTAGTCGACGTACGGCGCTCGTGGCTGTCGAACGCCGCCGGCCGCGCGCGAAATGGAGCCCTATGGCTCGATCCCGAGCTGCGCCAGCGCTCTGCCGCCGTGCGAGAGCTTGCCGGGGGTGCTCCGGCGGATGGGCTGACGTGGCCTCACGTGGGCCACCACCCCTGGGCCCCCCCATGGGCCTATGACAGGTGGGCCCGTGGGCCCCTGTTGACCAGTTGACCTGGTCAACTGGTCTGACATGTGGGCCACCCCCCTGTTAATTAGCTACTAATTAATTAGTTAGTTTAGTTAAATTGTTGATTAAGTTAGACACTGACAGGTGGGTCCCCCACTGTTAGTCTAGTTTAAATTAGGTTTAAACTCTGAATTAGTTCTGAGTCAATGACATGTGGGACCCCATTGTCAGTTTGACCAGTCAACACCACTGTTGACTGCCAACGCAATGCTGACGTCATGCTGACGTCATAAATGCTTTTTCGAATTAAATTAAATCTATTTAATTTCAGAATATTAATAAAACTTTGAAAATTAATACAAAATAATCCGTAACTCGGATGAAAAAGTTTTATACATGAAAGTTGATCAGAAAAATCCCACGAATCCGAATACGCTGTCCGTTCATTTGTCACATGCTCCTAGCATGATGAACATGGACATTTACCATTAGGATCATCTGCCCGGTAATAGCCAGAGACCCGGAAAATATCGTCAGATATTCTTCCGACCCGTCTGCGGCGTGTAGTACTACGTTAGTGCATGCCTAGCTCTGCATATTGCCATGTCATGCATCGTGTTGCATCTGTGCTTTATATTTATTGTTTCTTCCCCCCTCTTCTCTCCGGTAGACCCCGAGACTGACGTTGTTGCCGGGTACGACTACACCTTTGACGATCAGCCTTTTTCCGCAGAGCAGCAAGGCAAGCAACCCCCCTTGAGCATTCCGATATCGCCTATTCCTTTCCCTCTTATTCTAGCATTAGATTTTGCTACTGTATTAGTTAGCTCCTATTCTGATGCATAGCCTGCTTTTGATAAACTGCTACTATACCTGCAATCATATCAACTGTTTAGTATAGGTTGATCAGTGAATCCCCTGTGACCCCCTTAGTCCCAGTTGCCCCTGCTTCTTCATCGACGACTAGACGACTCGACGATTCGAAGACTCGGTCAACCGACCGACGAGCCAGGCCCCTCACATCACCGCACACCCCTTAGTTGTACGACTCTGCAGAGTTACTATCGAGTACCGAGGGTGACACCACGTGAAGTACTCATGATGCTAACTCTGTGGTGCAGCTAGTCGGTCATGGTTATCGAGGGTGATTCCTCCTTCACCACTCCCGACGATGACTCTGTCGTGCAACCCCTCAAGAGTGGGACCCTCGAGGGTGATTCCTCTAGGTCCACCTTGATGGTTTCATCGAGCGGGGACCATTGAGGGTGATCCCCCAGTTCCCGCCTTGATGTTTTATACACACAGTTACTTTAACTTGACATTATTTACATGTGAAAGACGGGACTGGAGGGACAGGCGGTACTACCCTGGTTGAGGTGGACCTGAGTTCCCGAAAGTCTTGAGACGGGTCGGCCCCAAGGGTACCCGTGTGTGAGATGTGGTGGGATGCGCCGGTAAGGCATCCAAAGGGTTACGTTGAGACGTGGACGGGCAGGAGAGGCCCTTGCCACACATCCTCGAGTCGGGGTGACGGGACCGCACTTTATGGGTCGCGCTTGCCCCGCATTAATTAAATGCTAATGGGTTGGGTATTTGATCTGAGTTGGGTCGTTGGCCTTTTTACGCACCAAACCATCGCGTGGGAGAAGTTATGGATACTCAGCGTCGTTGTATCAGCCGAAGCTCTTCGGACGTCGGCAATGGAGCGGCGCGCGTTCGAGTGGTATGCAACGGCACCGCGCTTGTTATAAGGGGTGCTAGGACAGACCTCGGCCACCCACCCATCGTGCAGGTGTGCAAAGGGCGATTGGCCCATGACCCCTACGCGCTTAGGATTTAGACCGGCGGGCTGGCCTCTTCGTTGAGCCTAGGTGGGGCGACGACGTGCTGATATCCCGAGGACGGGCATGACCCAGGAAAGTGTGTCCGGACGGAGGTGATCAGGCGTGTTGGAAATGCGGTGCACCCCTGCAGGGATGAATTATCTATTCGAATAGCCATGTCCACGGTAACAGGACGACTTGGAGTTGTACCTTGACCTTATACAACTATAACTGTGAGTTAAATTTGAAATGAATGTGGCTCCGAGATTGCTTCCTCGCAGGGAGTCGAGGAAGAATCTCTGGGCGTGGTTACTTAATTAAAATTGCTACAATAATATGACTATATATGAGATACCAGTCTACTCTCTTCTAATGTTGCAAGATGCTGAAGATGCTAGTCTTCGATAGGACTAGGCCTTCCCCCTCATTCTTGCTTTCTGCAGTCAGTCCAGATATACCCCATTCCTTGATACTGATGCATACTTAGCATAGTTCTGATGTCAGTCTTGCGAGTACTTTGGATGAGTACTCACCGCTGCTTTGCATCCTCTTTCCCCCTCGATAAGATTACCGCGTTCAGATGACGGAACCCAGAAGATGGAGTACGCCAGAGATGACTACTACACCACCGCTGGAGCCTACTACTACGTGGAGAGTGCCGACGCTCAGGAGTAGTTAGGAGGTTCCCAGGCAGGAGGCCTCGCCTCTTTCGATCCGCTGCTTATGTTTGTGCTAGACTTCTTAAGGCAAAACTTGTTTAACTTATGTCTGTACTCAGATATGATTTGCTTCCGCTGACTCGTGCTTGTCGAGCTTTGTATTCGAGCCCTCGAGGCCCCTGGCTTGTAATATGAAGCTGTATGACTTTAATTTGTGTCTAGTGTTGTGTTGTGATATCAATCAGTGAGTCCCTAATCTTGGTCGTACGCATTGTGTGTATGATTAGCGTACGGTCAAAATCGGGGGCGTCACAAGTTGGTATCAGAGCCAACTGCCTGTAGGTAGCCCCCTTTCCAACTCCTTGGCCGAAGTTGAGTCTAGTATTTGAAAAACCAATTTACTAACTTGTTGTACGGTAGAGAACCACCTATCCTTGTGTTGAGGTCAAGATCATCCACTCCAACCATATGGATCTTGATTTCTAGCCTCCCCAAGTTGATTTCCACCCAATCAATCTCTTCTACCCAAGCCAAATCTGTGAGAGAGTGATTGAGTGTTGAGGAGACTATCATTTGAAACACAAGAGCAAGGAGTTCATCGTTACTATCGAGCCTATTACCTTTTGGAGGGTGGTGCCTCCTAGATTGGCTAGGTGTCGCTTGGGAGCCTCCTACTTCGTGTTGTGGAGTTGAACCAAGAAGTTTTTAAGGGCAAGGAGATCGCCTACTTCGTGAAGATCTACCCATAGTGAGGCTAGTCCTTCGTGGACGGAAGCCGTTATGGAATAGTCGACGTTGCTACTACTTCGTGGACCCTTATGGGTGGAGCCCTTCGTGGACTCTCGTGACCGCTACCCTGCGTGGGTTGAAGACTCCATAAATATGGACGTACGATAGCACTGCCTATCGGAACCACGGGAAAAATCTTCGTGTCTCCAAATTGCGTTTGATCTTCCTACCCTTATCCTCTTACATATGCTTGTCTTTACTTTCCGCTGCAATACTCGTAGACATGCATGTGTAGGGTGAACTTGATATGCTAGAATTGCTAAAATCTGCCAACCAATTAACTTGGGAAAAGGTTAGGTTTTTATTTGGTCAAGTGGTCTAATCACCCCCCCCCCCTCTAGACCTACTTTCGATCCCTACAATGGGAATGTTGATACGTCTCCAACGTATCTATAATTTTGGATTGTTCTATGCTATAATATTATCATTCTAGGATGCTTTTTAGGCATTTATTTGCCAATGCATATTATTTTTGAGCACTAACCTATTAACCTAGTGCCAAGTGCCAGTTCCAGTTTTCTGCATGTTTTTGGCTTTTCAGGTTTACAGTACCAAACGAAATCCAATTGCCACAAAACATTTTGATATTATTTTCTGGACCAAAAGAATACCTGGAAGCTTCGGGAGAAGACCGGAGACCGCACGAGGGAAGCACGAGGCAACAGGGTGCGCCTAGGGGGTGGCCACACCCTGTTACCTCGTGGCCCCACCTCTCATCTCCCGACGTCCCTCTCTAGCCTATAAATTCACATATATTCTGAAAACCCTAGGGGAGCTCCCTGTAGGATCGATAGAAGAGACGTCTAGAGGTGGGGTGAATAGACTACTTGCAAAAAATTAAAACCTAACCTTTTCCCAAGTTAATTGGTGGGCAGGTTTTAGCAATTATAACAAGTCTAATGCACCCTACACATGCTAGTCAACAAGTATGGCAGCGGAAAGTAAGACAAGCACATGTAACAGAGTAGAGATAGGAAGATCAAACGCAATTGTAGAAACGAAGATTTTTCCTGTGGTTCCGATAGGTGGCGCTATCGTACATCCACGTTTAGGGAGTCTTCAACCCACAGAGGGTAGCGGTCGCGAGAGTCTATGGAGGGCTCCACCCATAAGGGTCCACGAAGTAGCAACCTTGACTATTCCATAACGGCTTCCGTCCACGAAGGACTAGCCTCACTATGGGTAGATCTTCACGAAGTAGGCGATCTCCTTGCCCTTACAAACTTCTTGGTTCAACTCCACAACACGAAGTAGGAGGCTCCCAAGCGACACCTAACCAATCTAGGAGGCACCACCCACCAAAAGGTAATAGATGTGGTAATGATGATGAACTCCTTGCTCTTGTGCTTCAAGATGATAGGCTCCTCAACACTAAATCACTCTCTCACAGATTTGGCTTGGTAGAAGAGATTGATTGGGTGGAAAGCAACTTGGGGAGTCTAGAAATCAAGATCCATATCGTTGGAGTGGATGATCTTGACCTCAACACAAGGGTAGGTGGTTCTCTCTTAGAAAATGGGATATGGCAAGTGTGGAATAGTTCTGAGTGCTTCTCTTTCGAGTGAGTGGTGGTGGAGGGGTATATATAAGCATCTCCAAAAATCCAACCGTTACACCATTATTGACCAACTCGGTGAAACCGAAGTAAAACTTGGTCGTACCGATTTGTTCAAAATGTGGCAACTTTAGGAATCTCGTTGAGACCGTTATATGATTCTCGGTAGTACCGATATGAGTGGCCGAGGGCAGTTTCCAAACTCGGTGACATCAAATCATAAAACTCGGAAATTCCAATTTTATAAAATGGGACACCAGAATGTTGGTCACCAAAACTTGGTTGCACCGATATAGAACTTTGTTGTACCGAGAAGCTAGGGTTTGGCTGGGTTCTGTCTGAGATGAAAATCGGTTGGGCCGAGTAGAAAAACTTGGTGGCACCGATTTTGTGTAGTAGGGTTTAGACAGAGTATTTTTGTGGGAGAGCTTGTGGGTGTTTTTGGTGGCTAGCACTTGTGCACGTGGACTATTTTGTTCACCAACATTACCTCACCCCCTTTTAATAGTATTGGCTTTCCTATGGACTCAAAGTGATTTCTCACAAAGTAAAATGTAGAGTATCCATGCTTGTAGCTTGGCCAATCCTATACTTCTTCTTCTTCTTCTTGGAGAATCTCCTCACACCCTTTTGCCAACAATCCCTGTGGACTAGACCTGAAATAAACTAGGTAGAAATATTAGTCCAAGAGACAATGTATATTGTCATGAATTATCAAAACCACCAAGGGAGCATATGTGCTTCCAATCTCCCCCTTTTTGGTAATTGATGACAACATACAATCAAAGCTTCAAGTAAATATACGCAAAGATATAATGAAGACTTTGAGAGACACATGACTAAAATATGCTCCCACTAAATGTGTGCAATCCCTTTAGAGAATATTTGCTTTGGAATGCATGGACACACATATAGTAGAAGGGATATGAAGAGTCATGTGTATCTTGGCTATATGCATCAAATATATATGAATGAGTTGTATCCTTGTTCAAGACTTCGCTCTTGCAAACAATATGTGCAAGAAGCAAGAGATCATCTTGATCAAAGATATGATGCATATACTTACCTTGAGTTGTTGAGCATCCTAATAGTAGAAACACACTTGAGAAAACAATGTTAGGGAACACAAGAGTGTTTTACATACCAAAAATGCAATAGAACTCAACAGTACCAAGATGTGGAGAACATACAGAAGATAGTATTCCTTAAGATTAATATGTCTCCAAGATCATTTAGAACTTTCTCCCCTAAATATGAAATTTTAGGTCATCCTCTCCCCAGAATCTTAGCATGTAGATATTGTAGTAGGTAGGGTGGGACAAGTCTAACATGAGTAGTCAAAATAGAATAAAACATATTTTCTCTCTCCTTAAATGATAGAACAAGATTTGATATACTCTCTCCCCTTATGGATAGGCACAGACTTTGGTATTCTCCCCTTGTATATAAGCATAATCTTTGATATTCTCCCCCTTAATTTTATATCTCCCCCTTTGGTCTATCTCCCCCATTGCATTGAAGCTTTTGTATTTCTCCCAATTTGGCATTATTTACCAAAAAGGTCCATACACAGGGTCAGATAAAAGGGATCATGGAGTGAGAAGGGATCCTAGAGAACAAGGGTCATAGAAAGTAGGGATCATAGAATGTAAGGATCATAGAGAGCATTTAAGTCTGAGGGGTCATTGAGTGTAATTTCTCCCCCCTTCACTTATCTGAAAGCTTGTAAGATTCCCCCCCCCCCTTAATCTTAGGGATCCTTGAATAAAATTTCTCCTCCTTCATTTTTTTAACAAAGGAATCCTTGAAGAGATGGAGATTTGCTAAATTTTCAAAGAGTATGGAAGATAGCAAAATCGGTAGCTCCGAGGCAAGTGAACCGAATAGTGGATCTGCAGCCTATCTGCAAAGTCGGTGATACCGAGTGATTTGAATCTGAGACTCCGAGGACTAAACAGAAACTTGGCAACTTTCAGAAGGATTTGCAAATGATTTTAGAGAACTTGTAATAAAACTACAAAAGGATTTGCAAATAGGATTCAAAAGAATTTACAAAGAAATATCAACCAGATGAGGGTTGAGTGGTTCCCACAAAACAAACAACTATAAGATAAACCCACAAAAATCTTCATCTAGATGATGGTCGGTGACTAGGTCACCTATATTAGAGTATATTGACTTAGGAGCCAAGCAAGAATACTTGATCATAGGTCATACTCATCGTTAAGCTCAAAACGGGGTTACCATTTTTCGATTAAGCATTTTAATGTTTTCATATCACTTGAGTTGCTTTGTCTCATGACTTGGAGTAAAGCCTTTTCAAGGATATGAGCACATACCTTTGAGTGATGTTGATGACGTAGCATGTAGGAGAACTTGTTGTGGATGCTCGATGTTGATGAAGATCATCTTGAGTTGGGAGCAATCCTTGTTCGTTTTGGTTCTCTTTTCACCTACATTGGTTAGTCGTGCAAGGAAGAACATGATATATTCAAATGACATGATACCAATTGTGAATTAGCAATTGATTATGATCTCATCAGATATATGTCAAGGATATGGTCTGAGTTGTCTTCTTCCTTCCATCATCACAGAGGGGTTGTGGATACTTGGTTATGACAAGATTGCTTAAGATTTGAGTTGATTGCAATCTTGTGGAGTGTGGTTCTTCCAAGTACCTACAAAAGGTTAGTTGCAATACAAGGGAGCATATATTCCAAGGTATATGATAATATGTCAAAGGTATCAAGGAAGTATCATCTAAGCTCATGCCCTTGCATCCAACCGAGTGAGTCTAGCTAAAGTTTAAAGCATCAATGATGTTCAACTCACTCCTCAAGTGACAAAACACTTTCTCATCAAGTGGCTTAGTAAAGATATCGGCCAATTGTTTGTTAGTACCAACATGCTTGAGATTGATATCTCCTTTGGCAACATGATCACGAATGAAATGATGTCGAACTTGAATATGCTTGGTTCGAGAATGTTGCACGGGATTATGAGCAATCTTAATAGCACTCTCATTGTCACGCAACAATGGAACATGTCTCACATGGATTCCATAATCCTTAAGAATTTGAGTCATCCATAGCAATTGAGCACAACATGATCCGGCGGCAATGTATTCCGCTTCGGCGATAGATAGAGATACCGAGTTTTGTTTCTTGGATCACCAAGACACAAGAGATCTACCAAGAAATTGACATGTACTCGAGGTGGATTTTCTATCAACCTTATCTCCGGCATAGTCTGAGTCGGAATAGCCAACAAGGTTAAAAGAAGATCCCTTGGGATACCATATGCCAAAGTTTGGTGTATATATCAAGTATCTCACAATTCTTTTCACGGCCTTAAGATGACACTCTTTAGGAGCGGCTTGATATCTAGCACACATGCACACACTAAGCATAATGTCGGGACGGGAGGCACATAGATATAGCAATGAACCAATCATTGATCGATAAACCTTTTGATCAACCGGTTTGTCCTCCTTGGTAAGATCACCATGTCCACTAGTAGTGTCGTGGTTTTGTCACGGCAGATGTCCGAGGACTTAGGTTCGCGGCCATCGCTGAGGCGGTGGACTCAAAGGGGTTGGTCGAGACGAGGGACACGAGTTTACCCAGGTTCGCCCCCTCAAGAAGAGGTAAAAGCCTACGCCCTGCTTGTGTTGTATTGATTGGAATATCGATTACAAGGGAGCGGATTTGCTTGACCTAGCTCTCGATCGATTCGTTTTTGTCTAAGCCGCCCCAGCGTCTCACCTTTATATAGGAGGTCGAGGCCCTGGGTTACACGAGTCCCAAACCGACTCATACAACGTAATCGACCCTGCCTCTAAGCCGCCTGGCCACCTTGGGCAAGCTGTCTCCGGGCGGCTTAACCGCCCGGGTCTCTCACCATCTTCTGTCTCTAGGCCTTCGTCTTGGCCCGTCTGGTAAGCCGCCATGCGGCCTGGCCTTCATCTTCCGGCCCACCTTAAGGGTCTTGGCTATGAGCCGCCTGGTATGACCCGGCCCCTCCTGGGCGGGTCTTACCACGGGGTTATATCCCCAACATTAGGACCCAGATTGATTTGAGCCTGCTCATGTCAATCTTCAAACTCACTTGGCGGCGAGTCTCACATTTTATCACCTAAAAAAGAAAATTCATAACCCGTCGTGACGTCACGTCGAATATGCTAAAAAGATTCTGTGACGTTCGCAACGGATCCTCTCATTAAACGGTCGGCCCGAAAATCGAGGTGCCCCCTTCGGTCAATCATCACTGCACCTCTTCGATTTCTGCGCGCACTGTTGCCATCCCATCTCATAAATAGGGATTCGAGGTGCCCTCTTTCCTTTCTCTGTCGCCGCTGTCTTCTTCTTCCTCCTTCAGACCCGCGCCTCCAGAGCTCCGCCGCACCGACCGGACCTCACTGTCGTCCCCAACACCGGCCGCTGCACCAACCTGATTCGGACCAGAAATTCGCCAGCCCGTCCGCATCCGCAAGGTACCATTCTCAACCTTTGTTGAATCTGTATTCATCCCGATTAGGATCTCCCCGAGTTCATCGGGTTTCTCCAGTGTTCTTCGCTGTTCGTCAGAGTGTTCTTCGTAGTGCAGATCACCAAGTATCCCCTTGAATCTCATAGCGTTGTCTATCCGTTGCGGTCGTCCTTTTAATGTCAATGTCCGCTTGTTTTAGATCTGCATACCAATCTTCTCTGCGTGCTGTCCGCCTGTTCTTCCACTCCCCTTTTTAGGTTTTGAATATATTTCATTTATCTCCGCCCGTAGATCTTGCTGCCACAGTTGCGATATGTGAAACCTGTTTATCCATACTTAACACTATTTCTAGTACCGCCTTGTCCACTTAACCCGCCATTGCATTGCCAGCTCTCTGATAACATATGTCGGCGGCTTAACGCCTCATCATCATATTGACCATAACCGACTGTCGTAATTTATTTGACGTTTTTTCTAACTCGCCATATTCTGCACCTTCTCACAGTTTAACCCGCCACCATGTCAAGAGCACCCGCGTCTTGCGATTGAGTTGGCTCCGGAGTCACCGAGCAGCTTCTGCTTGACTTCGTAGAATCGGGTATCTTGCCGGCTCAGGATGTTATACATTGGCGGGTTCCAGGGCCAAAAATAAGACCTACTCCTCAGGAAGGAGAGGTTGTCGTATTCACTGATCACCTCCTCTGTGGTTTTAGCCCGCCCGGGTCGAAATTTTTCCGGGACGTTCTTCACTCCTTCAAGCTTCACCCTCAAGATATAGGACCAAACTCTGTCACCAATATGTGTCAGTTTCAAGTCTTATGCGAAGTTTACCTGCAAGAAGAGCCATCTGTTGACCTCTTCCGTGACTACTTTTACGTCAACCGCCAAACTGAAGTGGCGGCTGGACCAAGTTTGGAGCTTGGCGGCGTATCTATCCAGAGACAGAGAGATTTTCCCTACCCAGCAGCCGTCTTACCAAGTCACCCCAAAGATTGGAACAAGACCTGGTTTTACTGCATAGATACTTCTCCCAAAGAAGAAAATCCGCTGCCGGGTTACCGTCCTACCCGGCTTTGCACCTCCGGAGAACTCCCAGACCGGATGTCTGCCGCAGAGCGAGCAAAATATGCTCCGGCCTTCGCGAAGATCAGGGCTTTAATGGCGAACAGCTTGACTGGCGTCGACTTAACCCGTTGCTGGGTTACTTGGAAAATCTTGCCACTGAGCCGGCGTGACCGACTCATGTGCGAATTTACGGGTGAGCGAAATCACCCTCTCCGTTTCAACGCCACCCCTCTGACAGAACAAGACATCAACTCTTCCGTCAAATCACTTCTTGGCGAAAAACAAGAGACTTGCAACAAAATTGGGCTGAAACCTTTTTGCGTCAAGAACCCGGCTCCAGCTGTAAGAAACCCTTTTCCACAAAACTGGCCATTCTTGTCGTGACCTTTTGCCTTGCTCCTTTTAACCTTTTTTGGCGGCTTATGCACAGGCCGGCTCTACTTTCTGGAAGAAGAAATATAATCCTCTTGTGAGGAGGCCTAAGGCGGGTAAAACCCGCGCCCATAAGAAGAAAACTTCTGCTCAGGAACTGCCTGAGCTTGATGACTCGGAGGTAGAACTTGACTCCCTTGGCCATCTCTTTATGCAACTTATTGACAACAATTATTCACAGGAGGAAACGAAGACAAGCCACGCGGACGCCCTGAGGTAACTTACATTTCATCTGATTCAGAAAACTTTCCACAAGAGAAAACACGGCAGGTCATCCGGAAAATTCCATTTTCTCATCCTCTTGCTTATTTAGACCCCAACTTTCTTTTGAAAAAGCAACAGCACAACTCCAGACGTCTGACCCGGAGCACTGGCTCTGAAGAGCTTTTGACCGGCTTACCAAACTCTCCGGCTCCTCGGAAACGGCCTGCTGAGGTACTCTTTTAACCAAGTCCAATTTCTAACAGTCTTGCATTGCAACCTTACTCTGTTTTTTATCGTCTTGACTTTTTCAGGAGACGCCCCCTTCGTCTGGTGATTCCACTGCATCCAAGCTGCCTCCTCTGAAGATCAACCCGGAGTGCATACTTTTGTATTTGTACCATACCTTTTTACCATCCTTGTCCTCTATGTGACAATCTTTTTGTTCCCAGGGCTCAAGCAAAACGAAGGAAGACAGGCGGGTCTACCGCTGCTCCTGCTGCCCAAGAGCCGGAGACTGCTAAGCCAGACTCCCCTGCAACTTATGCTGAGCCTACAGAGGTTAGGAAAGATGCGCCTGAAGATGCTCCTCGGCCCTCTGAGCCGGCTGACGATAACATGGCCACCCCTGAGAGTCCTCCTAAGTCTGATCCTAAACCGCCCAGCCCTTTAACAGCCGCCGAAGACACAGCTTATCCAGAAGTTATCGTCACTGGGACGGGTTATCACTCTCCTGAACCTCATGTACTGACAAAGCACACCAGCAAGGCCGAAGCATTCTCACCTGAAAAACTTGATTTTGAATTCCCCGTGTTGGAAAAACTGACTGCGGACGAGTTACATGCTGGTTATTTGAATCGCCTCTCTACCAGCCGCAACATGGAGTCCAAGCTTGTTGGACTAATGAAGAAAAAATATGAGGTACTCCTCTTCTCTTGTTTTTTCCTTATACCCTTATGTAGCCCCCAAGAGCTGGTTTAGTATTGCAAATAGTAGACCGGGTCTTCCAATCTTTGTCATTATCCAGATAGCTTAGCTTGTAGCCCCCAAGTATCGGGTTAATATAAATAATAAGCCGGTACTTACTTGAAAACTAGATCCAAGTGTAGCCCCCAAGTCCGGGTCTTTATAATGATGATGAGCCGGAACTTCACTGCTAAAATGAGCCGGAGAAAACTTCATTGTTTGAAAAGCGCCGTGTGTAGCCCCCAAGTGCCGGCTTAACTTTATGAAGATGAGCCGGAACTTGTTGACAAATTGTTAGAGAAAAATACAGACATTAGCCCCCAAGTGTCAAGTATATTGCTTGCAATCTGCTTGAGACTTGTATCATAACAGCTTCATCAATCGTCCACTAATGTCTCATCTTGGCGACTTAGACCTCCTGAACTTTTTGTTTTTGTACGATGCAGGAAGCTTTGGATGCGGCCGAGTCTGATATGACCAGGCTAAAGGAAAATGTTGCTTCGCAACAAACCGCCCGGTCTGAGGCGGAAGAAAAATGGCGGGTTGCCGTTAAAGAGCTTGAGAAGGTTCAAGCTGACTTTACTGCCTTCAAAAAGACTGTTGAGTCTAAACAAGCCACCCTGACCAAGCGCGCAGACGATGCTGACCAGCGGCTCAAGCTTGTGTCAGAAGAGCTACAAACCCTCAAGCGTCATATATCCAGGATGATTTCTGCTATCTTTGGTAAGTACTGAATACTTAGAAAATTTCCTTGCCTTGTTGAAAAAATGCGCGAGCGGCTTATAACGCTTAACTTTTCTTGCAGGTCAAAGAAGCCGCCAATTATCTTCTGACAGCTTGTTGAAGTTGAAAGCAATATATACCTTGACAGAACAGCTATACTGCGGGACCCTTTGCACCATCAAAGCGATGTTGACTGAAAAAAGCATCCCCAAACTCATGAAGGGAGTAATAGAGCTCTTGTCGACTCTGCCCAAGCAAATTGATGAACTCAAACGATCAGCCGCCAGAAAGGGAGCAATAGCCGCGCTAAGCCGGTCTCTGGCCTTTGCCCCTGAACTAACTGCAGAAGAAATGATGGATGGCTTTCCATCCAAGAAAGATGATGGCTCAGACTTTACGGAAGCTGACTATGCCAAATGTATGAAGGCCTCTCGAGTACTCGCATCAACGCTTGTCAATGAAATTGATCTGACTTCATACCAGGCGGCTTATGGCGAGGACAGCAAACGAGTGCGCTGCCCAACTTTTGAAGCCAGGGACTTAACTCCTGCACGCCGTAAGCCACTCTTTGCTCCTGAAATTGACCCATCTCCCCTCTTTGACGAGGCCCAGTTTGAAGCTTTAACAAACTGCAACTGGGATGTGGACAATCTTCAGATCGAAGAGGTCGAAGACCCGACGCAGGATGACCCGCCGTCGAGCTAAACACGTTGCTCCTGATAACCCGGCTTTCTGAGCCGCCGGAAGTGTGTAAAAAACTTTAAATCCGTTGCATTTTGGGCTCCCTGGAGAGCTTTGTAATAGGTGTAGAAAAACTTGGTTGCCTCAGCCGTGCCACTTAATGCACTTTTATCTGCCTTGTATGCTGCCCGCAAACATCTTTCGTCATACTTTACGGCGGCTCATCTTAGGAGATAAGACCTGCAAAAAACAAACAAGACAGAGTATGTTCTGTATTGCTGTGAGGGCGGCTTGAAAA
The DNA here is from genome assembly GCA_039707655.1 of Elymus sibiricus. NCBI lineage: Eukaryota > Viridiplantae > Streptophyta > Magnoliopsida > Poales > Poaceae > Elymus > Elymus sibiricus. Next base: position 314,222,775 of record CM077667.1, on the reverse strand, counting down.
GCACAACTCGGAGATGTTAAATCTTTTATGACCTTTCTTGTGAAATCTTTCGAAAACTCATATGCCGGCTCTTATGGCATGAATTTGTTGTTTGAACTCTTAGCAGTGCAGGGTCTCTAGTGAGAGTGACCGTCAACTCCTTTGAACGGCTCAGGGACTCTAGGCGAGATTAACTGGTAAGAGCAACAACAAACCATAAAAAGGCGCAGCAGGGCATGAGTACCCCCAGGGCCCATAAGCTACTTCTCACATGACATAAATCCGTCGTTTGAACCTTAAACAGTGCAGGGTCTTTAAAAGAGTAACTGTTTACGAGTACGAACGGGTCACATAGCGGAGAGTATGCAGCAGATGGGTGAGTTTATCCTCGCTTTCCGTAAGCCGGCCCTCTCGTGACAAGAGCCGCCGGTTTAACCTTGACCAGTACAGGGTCTATAGTGAGAGTGACTATCAAATATTTTGAACAGCTCAGGGTCTCTAGTCGAGATTAACTGGTAAGAGTTCGGCGGGTCACCTAGCGGAGCAGTAGCAGCATACAGGCAGGTTTAACTCAGACTTGCGGTGGCTGAAGAGCCGATCAAGAGGGTGTGTAAGCTAAACCCGGCAGGTTGGAAGCCCCCAAATGACCTTGTTGACGAAGTCAACTTTTTGGGTATATAACCCGGCCTTACGGTGGCTGAAGAGCCGATCAAGAGGATGTGTAAGCTAAACCCTGGCGGGTTGGAAGCCCCCAAATGACCTTGTGGTTGTGTCCACCTTTGCACAATCTGATACTCATAAACGGCAGAGGCCCCAGCTTGCAGGGATGCCAACTTTATTATATATATATATAAAAGATATATACAACGATGGATGTACAATGATAGGAGTCGATGACTCAGGTATAGTAAGGCCGCAGATGAGCGATATTCCATGGCCGATGGGTCTCCTGCCCAGAAGTACGTGATTCGTCTCGTACGTCAATGAGATAATATGACCCATTGTTGAGATTTCTGCTGACCACAAAAGGCCCTTCCCATGGGGGAGATAGCTTGTGTGCATCCGTCTGATGTTGAATCAAACGCAACACCAAGTCGCCTTCCTGAAACGTCTGGGTCTTAACTCTGCGGCTATGATAGCGACGCAGGTCTTGTTGATAAATCGCCGATCGAGCTGCTGCCAGATCACGCTCTTCATCCAAAGCATCTAACGCATCCTGACGCGCGGTCTCACTATCTGTTTCAACGTAAGCCGCCACCCGCGGCGAGTCATGACGTATATCACTTGGTAACACGGCTTCTGCTCCATAGACCATAAAGAAAGGCGTATAGCCTGTTGACCTGTTGGGGGTAGTTCTGATGCTCCAGAGAACTGGCGGTAACTCCTCTACCCAACAACCCGGCGTTCGTTGCAGAGGAACCATAAGCTGGGGCTTGATACCTCTCAAGATCTCCTGGTTAGCATGCTCTGCCTGACCATTGGATTGTGGATGGGCAACAGCAAAAACGTCAAGCCGGATGTGCTCGCTGTCACAGAATGCCTTCATAGCCCCCTTGGATAGGTTTGTGCCATTGTCTGTGATGATACTATGAGGGTAACCAAAACGATAGATCAATTTTTTGACAAACTAAACCGCCGTAGCCGCGTCACACTTGCTGACCGGCTCAGCCTCAACCCACTTGGTAAACTTATCCACCGCCACCAAAAGGTGGGTCTTCTTGTCTTTAGATCTCTTGAAGGGCCCGACCATATCAAGCCCCCAGACCGCAAATGGCCAGGTGATTGGAATCATCCGCAATTCCTGAGCCGGCACGTGAGCACGTCGCCTGAACTTCTGACATCCATCACACTTGGTGACCAAATCCTCTGCATCCTTATGAGCCGTTAACCAGAAGAAACCATGTCGGAAAGCCTTGGCCACCAAAGATTTTGAGCCGGCGTGATGACCGCAATCACCGGCGTGAATTTCATCCAAGATCTCCTTACCCTCTTCAGGAGAAACACAATGCTGAAAAACGCCCGTGACGCTGCGCTTATGTAACTCGCCATTGATGATAGTCATGGATTTAGATCGCCGTACGATTTGTCTCGCTGAGTTCTCGTCTTCGGGCAACTCGCCACGAGTCAGGTACACTAGGTAAGGCAACATCCAATCAGGGGTAGCATGCAGAGCCGCCACTAGCTGCCCCTCCGGGTCAGGTATAGCCAGATCCTCCTCTGAAGGTAGCTGAACAGACGGGTGATATAACACATCCAAGAAAACGTTAGGCGGCACCAGCTTACGCTGAGAACCCAGCCTTGACAACGCATCAGCCGCTTCGTTCTTGCGACGGTCAATATGATCCACCTGATACCCCATGAACTGGCCAGCAATGATGTCCACCGCTTGACGGTAAGCCGCCATCCGTGGGTCTTTGGAATCCCACGTGCCTGAAACTTGCTGAGCCACGAGGTCTGAGTCGCCGAGGCATCTAACCCGGCTCAGGTTCATCTCCTTAGCCACACGGAGGCCATGAAGTAAAGCCTCATACTCAGCTGCATTGTTAGTACAAGGAAACATCAGCCTTAGCACATAACAGAACTTGTCACCTCTAGGGGAAGTTAAGACAACTCCCGCCCCTGACCCTTCCAATTGTCTGGATCCATCAAAGTGAATTGTCCAATAAGTATTATCCGGCTTCTCCTCAGGCGACTGACACTCTGTCCAGTCGTTTATAAAGTCTACCAGGGCCTGAGACTTGACAGCCGTGCGAGGCACATATTTCAGATTAAGAGGCCCAAGCTCCAATGCCCACTTAGCAATCCTGCCAGTGGCTTCTCTGTTTTGAATTATGTCTCCCAACGGGGCAGAACTGACCACGGTGATCTGGTGTCCCAGGAAGTAATGCTTCAACTTACGATTTGCCATGAACACCCCATATATCAGCTTCTGCCAATGTGGGTATCTTTGCTTGGATTCTATCAGGACTTCACTGACGTAGTAAACCGGCCTCTGAACCGGGTATTCTTTCCCTGTCTCCTTACGCTCCACAACAATCGCAGCGCTGACTGCCCTGTTGTTATCCTCCACGTAGAGGAGCAAAGGTTCCTTCTCAGCCGGAGCGGCCAAGACCGGCGGTTCAACCAGCTGCTTTTTGAGTGCCTCAAACGCCTCACCCGCCGCCTTACTCCAGACAAAGTTGTTTGTTTTCTTCATCATCTGATACAGAGGAATAGCCTTCTCACCCAAGCGGCTTATGAACCGGCTTAACGCAGCGATTCGACCCGCCAGGCGCTGAACGTCATTGATGCATGCCGGCTCAGACAGGGAAGTAATAGCCTTTACCTTATCCGGATTAGCTTCAATGCCACGCTCAGAGACTAGAAATCCCAAGAGCTTGCCTGCAGGTACACCGAAAACACACTTTGCCGGGTTAAGCATCATCTTATAGACCCGTAAATTATCGAACATTTCCTTCAGGTCATCGAGTAGAGTCCCCTTCTTCCTTGACTTGACCACAATATCATCCACATAAGCATGAACATTGCGCCCAATTTGACCATGAAGACAGTTCTGCACACAACGCTGGTAAGTCGCATGGGCACTCTTGAGCCTGAAAGGCATAGACACATAGCAGAAACCACCAAAAGGCGTAATGAAAGCCGTCTTCTCTTGGTCTTTAACTGCCATCTTGATCTGATGATACCCTGAATAAGCATCCAGGAAGCACAGACTTTCACAACCTGCCGTTGCGTCAATGATTTGATCAATGCGGGGGAGAGCAAACGGGTCAATCGGACACGCCTTGTTAAGATCCGTGTAATCCACGCACATACGCCATGTGCCGTTCTTCTTGAGTACCAACACCGGGTTAGCAAGCCACTCCGGGTGAAACACTTCAACGATGAACCCTGCTGCCAAGAGCCGGGCCACCTCTTCCCCAATAGCCTTGCGCCTCTCCTCATTAAACCGGTGGAGGAACTATTTGATCGGCTTAAATTTAGGATCCACATTAAGGTGGTGCTCAGCGAATTCTCTCGGTACACCCGGCATGTCAGAAGCCTTCCATGCAAAGATGTCCCGATTCTCACGGATGAATTCGATGAGTGCGCCTTCCTATTTGGGATCCATATTGGCCCCAATAGTGAACTGCGGTGATGAGTCGCCCGGCGTAAAGTCCACCAACTTGGTATCTTCTGCCACAAACTTGAGGGGCGGCTCAGATTCCATGTTGGGTTTCTTCAGTGGAGTCATATCTGTCGGGTCAACATTTTCCTTATAAAAATCGAGCTCCGCTTTAGCACAACTTGACTCTGCGTAAGCTGCATCACCTTCCTCACACTCAAGAGCTGTCTTCTGATCACCATGCACAGTAATCGTCCCTTTTAACCCGGGCATCTTGAGCTGCAAATAAACATAACAAGGTCTAGCCATGAATTTGGCGTAAGCCGGCCGTCCGAACAGAGCGTGGTATGGGCTCTTGATTTTGACCACCTCAAACCACAAGGACTCCACCCTGTAGTTAAATTCATCACCAAAAGCTACCTCCAAAGAAATCTTCCCCACTGGATAAGCCGACTTTCCGGGCACCACACCATGAAAAACTGTTGAAGAGGGCTTAAGATCCTTGTCAAGCAAACTCATCCGGCGGAAAGTGTCATAATACAGGATGTTGATGCTACTGCCACCATCCATGAGTACTTTGGTGAACACATATCCTCCCACTTGAGGGGCGACTACCAAAGCCAATTGCCCCGGGTTATCAACACGCGGCGGGTAATCCTCCCTGCTCCAAGTTATGTCATACTCAGACCACTTCAGATATTGCGGGAGAGCCGGCATAACCGCATTAACCGCCCGCTTGCGCACCTTCCGATCTCTCTTGTCGAGGCTGGTTGTAAAAACATGGTATTGCCCTCCACTAAGCTGCTTGGGGTTACTTTGGTACCCGGACTGGTTATTCTGCTGCTGGCCTCCACCGCCAGACTGTTGATTATGACCTCCATGGTTGCCATGACCCTGGTAACCGGATCCTGAGCCGCCGACGCCAAAGCCGGCTCCTGAACCGCCCGGCCCTGAGCCGCCGGACGGACCATTACCGTTATTACGATGCTGTTGAAGGCTGTAATCCCGAAACTGCCGCATAATACTGCAATCCCTCAATGTATGGCCTGCCGGCTTATCAGGCCGGCTGTGCTCTGGACAAGGTTTATTGAGCATCTCTTCCAGGTTGAAAGGAGTTTTACCCTTATTAAAGGGCTGCCTGAAATTCCCGTTACCCTTAGCACGATTGTTCCCAGCGCTGGTGTTCGCCACCAATTCCGACCCGCCGTCCGGGTTCTTCCGCTTGCCAAGGTTGCTGTTTCCAGCCGCGTTTTGCTGTTGACCCTTGCCATTGTTATTTTTCTTACCCTGACCCAATTTCTCATCATCAGAGCCTGGGTCTTTCGTGTTATCGGAGTCTGCATACTTGGTGAGAGCCGCCATGAGCTCCCCCATATCTTGGCACGAGCGCTTGAGCCGGCCAAGCTTCTGCTTCAAGGGCGTAAAGTGGCAATTCTTCTCTAGAATCAAGACCGCTTGAGCCGCCGTAATGTGTTCGGAAGAGTGGATAATTGTTGAGACCCGCCGGACCCAGTGATGAACCGACTCATCCTCACGCTGCACACAATGGTCCAAATCCACAATCGTCATAGGCTGCTTGCACGTTCCTTGAATTTTTTTGATGAACTTCGCCTTTAACTCGACCCAGGAATTGATGGTGTTGGGTGGCAGACCCTTCAACCATGTGCGAGCCGGCCCTTCCAGCATCATGATGAAGTACTTGGCACATACTGCATCGCTGACGTCTAACATCTCCATGGCTAGCTCATAGCTTTCAATCCAAGCCTCCGGGGGCAGGTCAGCTGTATAATTGGGCACCTTGCGGGGACCTTTAAAATCCTTCGGCAGGCGCTCATTCCGCAAAGCCGGCACCAAGCACGGCACTCCAACAGCCCTGGAGGTTACTCCGGCTCCTACTGAAACGGAAGGTGCAACTGTGGGTTCCTGATGAGCCGTCGCAGCCGCCAGAGCCGCCGCCTCTCGGTGTGCTCTTGCCCAATCCACCAGTGCCTGAGCATCCAAAGCCGCCCGATCAACTCATGGCGGGTTCCGATGTCGGTCACTACTGGAAACCGCCGGCGACTCATAACGCCGGCTGTAGCTGCGGCTGGGGATGGGGGTTGAATGCACACGGCTCCGGCTGTAAGTATATTTCTCCTGCTGGGCCATCGCCGTCTGCAGGTATCCAATAGCATTCCGCACCTCCTCTGCAAAGGGCGCCTCATCGGGGATGGGAATTGTACCAAGCCTGGTTGCCGCTGCCACCATGTTCTCCGCCGGGTTAGAATAATGACCCGGTGACGTCGGAAAAGACTGTGGTGGGATCTGGTTCCGGCGGGGCGGGTCTGACTGCTGATGCTGAACCGCCGCCCGGCTTCCAGGTACTTCCGCCGTCCGGGTCACGGTCAAAGGCACATTCCGTCCCGTCCCTGGCGTGTTAAAAAGATTTCTGGCTTCATACTGATCCGGCAGGCGGGATTGATGCCTCATCCGATGAACCGCCGCTGCAGACTGTTGTTCTAGCTCAAGGCGGAAAGCATCCGCCCTAAGGCACTCTGCCTCAGCATCCATCTGAGCCTTCAGCGCGTTGATTTCCTGTTGGACTCCGGCCATATGGTTCTTCAACCTCGTGATTTCCGCGTTGCGGGCCGCTTGGTTTTCAGCAGTGACCTCGGTTTCCATCAGGGTTGTGAGCTCATTCATCAGATCCAAAAGAACCTGAGTCGGCGGCCTGCCAGCTCCAGACCCGGTTGCACCGGCGGCTGTGCTACTGGGGGCCGGCGCTGAACCCGCCATGAAGACGGCAGCGCGGTTCGGCGGCTCATCTTCCTCCGGCTCATGATACTCTGACTCGGGGTAATGCTCGATGTAGCCCCCGAGCCCACCATTGCGAAGCTGATAGATTGATTCCGTCTCTCCGCTCGAGGATCCGTCCTCTGAGCAGATGAGGGTTTCTTCCCGCGACATAGATCCTTCAAGCTCCATGCCCTGGGTGAAGCCGACGAAGACATGCTTCCTGCCCGGGTTAACACGGGCGGGTTGCACGCGCCGGGCCGGCTCAACGAGGTCGGTGCAGATGTCCGACCCGGGTTTAGATCCGCCGATCTTGCCGATGAAGACATGAATTCCGCCGAAGGGGGCCCGGTACCCGTACTCGATTGAGCCGGCCTCGGGGCCCCAGCCGGCGTCGTCGATGTAGAGCTTGTCGCGGGCGACTCTTGGTCATCCTGCCAACGGCGTATCCCTCGATCTCTGGGAGAGAACCCTTCGAGAACTCCACACCACCGATCGCTGGCTGTACTTGGTAAAAAACAGAGTAAGGTTACAATGCAAGACTGTTAGAAATTGGACTTGGTTAAAAGAGTACCTCAGCAGGCCGTTTCCGAGGAGCCGGTTGTTTGGTAAACCGGTCAAAAGCTCTTCAGAGCCGGTGCTCCGGGTCTGACGTCTGGAGTTGTGCTATTGCTTTTTCAAAAGAAAGTTGGGGTCTAAATAAGCAAGAGGATGAGAAAATAGAACTTTCCGGATGACCCGCCGTATTTTCTCTTGTGGAAAGTTTTCTGAATCAGAGGAAATGTAAGTTACCTCAGGGGCGTCCGCGTGATTTGTCTCCGTTTCCTCCTGTGAATAATTGTTGTCAATAAGTTGCATAAAGAGACGGCCAAGGGAGTCAAGTTCTACCTCCGAGTCGTCAGGCTCAGGCAGTTCCTGAGCAGAAGTTTTCTTCTTATGGGCGCGGGTTTTACCCGCCTTAGGCCTCCTCATAGGAGGATTATATTTCTTCTTCCAGAAAGTAGAGCCGGCCTGTGCATAAGCCGCCAAAAAAGGTTAAAAGGAGCAAGGCAAAAGGTCAAGACAAGAATGACCAGTTTTGTGGAAAAGGGTTTCTTACAGCTGGAGCCGGGTTCTTGACGCAAAAAGGTTTCAGCCCAATTTTGTTGCAAGTCTCTTGTTTTTCGCCAAGAAGTGATTTGACAGAAGAGTTGATGTCTTGTTCTGTCAGAGGGGTGGCGTTGAAACGGAGAGGGTCATTTCGCTCACCCGTAAATTCGCACATGAGTCGGTCACGCCGGCTCAGTGGCAAGATTTTCCAAGTAACCCAACAACGGGTTAAGTCGACGCCAGTCAAGCCGTTCGCCATTAAAGCCCTGATCTTCGCGAAGGCCGGAGCATATTTTGCTCGCTCTGTGGCAGACATCTGGTCTGGGAGTTCTCCGGAGGTGCAAAGCCGGGTAGGACGGTAACCCGGCAGCGGATTTTCTTCTTTGGGAGAAGTATCTTTGCAGTAAAACCAGGTCTTGTTCCAATCTTTGGGGTAACTTGGTAAGACGGCTGATGGGTAGGGCAAATCTCTCCGTCTCTGGATAGATACGCCGCCAAGCTCCAAACTTGGTCCAGCCGCCACTTCAGTTTGGCGGTTGACGTAAAAGTAGTCACGGAAGAGGTCAACAGATGGCTCTTCTTGCAGGTAAACTTCGCATAAGACTTGAAACTGACACATATTGGTGACAGAGTTTGGTCTTATATCTTGAGGGTGAAGCTTGAAGGAGTGAAGAACGTCCCGGAAAAATTTCGACCCGGGCGGGCTAAAACCACGGAGGAGGTGATCAGTGAATACGACAACCTCTCCTTCCTGAGGAGTAGGTCTTATTTCTGGCCCTGGAACACGCCAATGTATAACATCCTGAGCCGGCAAGATACCCGATTCTACGAAGTTAAGCAGAAGCTGCTCGGTGACTCCGGAGCCAACCCAATCGCAAGACGCGGGTGCTCTTGACATGGTGGCGGGTTAAACTGTGAGAAGGTGCAGAATATGGCGAGTTAGAAAAAACGTCAAATAAATTACGACAGTCGGTTATGGTCAATATGATGATGAGGCGTTAAGCCGCCGACATATGTTATCAGAGAGCCGGCAATGCAATGGCGGGTTAAGTGGACAAGGCGGTACTAGAAATAGTGTTAAGTATGGATAAACAGGTTTCACATATCGCAACTGTGGCAGCAAGATCTACGGGCGGAGATAAATGAAATATATTCAAAACCTAAAAAGGGGAGTGGAAGAACAGGCGGACAGCATGCGGAGAAGATTGGTATGCAGATCTAAAACAAGCGGACATTGACATTAAAAGGACGACCGCAACGGATAGACAGCGCTATGAGATTCAAGGGGATACTTGGTGATCTGCACTACAAAGAACACTCTGACGAACAGCGAAGAACACTGGAGAAACCCGATGAACTCGGGGAGATCCTAATCGGGATGAATACAGATTCAACAAAGGTTGAGAATGGTACCTTGCGGATGCGGACGGGCTGGCGAATTTCTGGTCCGAATCAGGTTGGTGCAGCGGCCGGTGTTGGGGACGACAGTGAGGTCCGGTCGGTGCGGCGGAGCTCTGGAGGCGCGGGTCTGAAGGAGGAAGAAGAAGACAGCGGCGACAGAGAAAGGAAAGAGGGCACCTCGAATCCCTATTTATGAGATGGGATGGCAACAGTGCGCGCAGAAATCGAAGAGGTGCAGTGATGATTGACCGAAGGGGGCGCCTCGATTTTCGGGCCGACCGTTTAATGAGAGGATCGGTTGCGAACGTCACAGAATCTTTTTAGCATATTCGACGTGACGTCACGGCGGGTTATGAATTTTCTTTTTTAGGTGATAAAATGTGAGACTCGCCGCCAAGTGAGTTTGAAGATTGACATGAGCAGGCTCAAATCAATCTGGGGCCTAATGTTGGGGATATAACCCCGTGGTAAGACCCGCCCAGGAGGGGCCGGGTCATACCAGGCGGCTCATAGCCATGACCCTTAAGGTGGGCCGGAAGATGAAGGCCAGGCCGCATGGCGGCTTACCAGACGGGCCAAGACGAAGGCCCAGAGACAGAAGATGGTGAGAGACCCGGGCGGTTAAGCCGCCCGAAGACGGCTTGCCCAAGGTGGCCAGGCGGCTTAGAGGCAGGGTCGATTACGTTGTATGAGTCGGTTTGGGACTCGTGTAACCCAGGGCCTCGACCTCTTATATAAAGGTGAGACCCTGGGGCGGCTTAGGGAGAAAACCAATCGATCGAGAGCTAGGTCAAGCGAATCCGCTCCCTTGTAATCGATATTCCAATCAATACAACACAAGCAGGACGTAGGCTTTTACCTCTTCTTGAGGGGCCGAACCTGGGTAAACTCGTGTCCCTCGTCTCGACCAACCCCTTTGAGTCCACCGCCTCAGCGATGTACTCTCCGGCTCCTCGATCTCTTGAATAGGGGTTTTCATACCTTTACACTCTTGCATGTTGAACTTCTTGATCAAGTCCTCGGTGTACTTGGTCTGAGAGATGAAAGTTCCTTCTCTCATTTGCTTGATTTGCAAACCAAGGAAAAATTTTAGCTCACATATCATGGACATCTCATACTTCTCGGACATCAACCTTCCAAATTTCTCTCTAAATTGTGGGTTAGTAGATCCAAAGAAAATATCATCCACATAAATTTGGCAGACAAATAATTCACCATTAACTCTCTTAGTGAATAAGGTTGCGTCAATTTTACCAATCTCAAAACCCTTTTCAAGAAGAAACTTTGTTAGGCACTTATACCAAGCACGAGGGGCTTGCTAAGTCCATACAGAGCTTTACGAAGCTTGTAAACATGGTTGGGTTTCTTAGGATTCACAAAACCTCGGGTTGCTTAACATAGACTTCTTCCTCAATCTCCCCATTTAGAAATGCACTTTTAATATCCATTTGGTAAAGTGTGATGTCATGATGATTCGCATAAGCAAGCAATATACGAATAGCTTCAAGTCTAGCAACAGGGGCATAGGTCTCACCGTAGTCCATACCTTCGACTTGCGTGTAGCCTTGCGCCACGAGACGTGCCTTGCTGCGAATGACTTGACCGTCTTCGTCTTGTTTGTTTCGAAACACCCATTTGGTTCCGATGATGTTTTGCTCATCCTTGGGCTTCCCAACAAGTGTCCACACTTTGTTCCTCTCAAAGTTGTGTAGCTCCTCACGCATGGCATTCAACCCACGGAGGGTAACGGTCGCGAGAGTCCACGGAGGGCTCCACCCATAAGGGTCCACGAAGTAGCAACTTTGACTATTCCATAACGGCTTCCGTCCACGAAGGACCTGCCTCACTATGGGTAGATCTTCATGAAGTAGGCGATCTCCTTGTCCTTACAAACTTCTTGGTTCAACTCCACAACACGAAGTAGGAGGCTCCCAAGCGACACCTAACCAATCTACGAGGCACCACCCTCCAAAAGGTAATAGATGTGGTAATGATGATGAACTCCTTGCTCTTGTGCTTCAAGATGATAGACTCCTCAACACTCAATCACTCTCTCACAGATTTGGCTGGTAGAAGGGATTGATTGGGTGGAAAGAAACTTGGAGAGGCTAGAAATCAAGATCCATATCGTTGGAGTGGATGATCTTGACCTCAACACAAGGGTAGGTGGCTCTCTCTCGAAAAATGGGATATGGCAAGTGTGGGATAGTTCTGAGTGCTTCTCTTTCGAGTGAGTGGTGGTGGAGGGGTATATATAGGCATCTCCAAAAATCCAACCGTTACACCATTATTAACCAACTCGGTGAAGCTGAAGTAAAACTCGGTCGTACCGATTTGTTCAAAATGTGGCAACTTTAGGAATCTCGGTGAGACCGATATATGATTCTCGGTAGTACCGATATGAGTGGCCGAGGGCAGTTTCCAATATCGGTGACACCGAATAATAAAACTCGAAAATTCCGATTTTATAAAATGGGACCCCAGAATGTTGGTCACCAAAACTTGGTTGCATCGATATAGAACTTGGTTGTACCGAGAAGCTAGGGTTTGGCTGGGTTCTGTCTGAGATGAAAATCGATTGGGCCGAGTAGAAAAACTTGGTGGCACCGATTTTGTGTAGTAGGGTTTAGACAGAGTATTTTTGTGGGAGAGCTTGTGGGTGTTTTTGGTGGCTAGCACTTGTGCACGTGGAGCATTTTGTTCACCAACATTACCTCACCCCCTTTTAATAGTATTGGCTTTCCTATGGACTCAAAGTGATTTCTCACAAAGTAAAATGTAGAGTATCCATGCTTGTAGCTTCGCCAATCCTATACTTCTTCTTCTTCTTCTTCTTCTTGGGGAATCTCCTCACACCCTTTTGCCAACAATCCCTGTGGACTAGACCTGAAATAAACTAGGTAGAAATATTAGTCCAAGAGACAATGTATGTTGTCATGAATTATCAAAACCACCAAGGGAGCATATGTGCTTTCACTCCCGAAACACTTTTTCCGCCGCCGCAAGTCTCTGTTCCGCCGTGCGCCCATCTGGAGCCCTGTTCCGGTGCCCTGTCGGAGGGGGGATCGATCACAGAGGGCCTCTACATCAACCTTGCTGCTCCCATGGTGATGTGTGAGTAGTTCCCTACAGACCTACGGGTCCGTAGTTAGTACCTAGATGGCTATCTCTCTCTCTCTCTTGATCTTCAATACAAAGTTCACCGCATCTTCGCGATGATCTATTCGATGTAATCACTTTGTGCGGTGCGTTTGTAGTGATCCGGTGAATTGTGGGTTTATGTTAAGATTATTCATGAAAAAGATTTGAGTCTTCTCTGAATTCTATTATGATTCTTATTTGCATGATTATTATAGCTTCGTAAATCTCTATGATCTATTGAAATAGTTTGGCCAACTAGATTGATATTTCTTTAGTGAGAGGGGTGCATTGTAGTGGGTTCAATCTGGCGGTGCTCTATATCCCAGTGACAAAGTAGGGGACAAGACACGTCTTTGTATTGCTGCCACTAAGGATAAAACGATGGGGTTAATTCATATTAATTGGATTCTCTTTGTCTACATCATGTCATTGTTCTCCAAGCATCACTCTGTTTTACTCAATACTCTAGATGCATGCTGGATAGCGGTCGATGGGTGGAGTAATAGTAATAGGTGCAGGCAGGATTCGGCCTATTTGCTTATGGATGTGATGCCTATATACACATGATCATTGCCGTGAATATCACATAACTATGTGCTTTTCTATTAGTTGCCCAACAGTAATTTGTTTACCCACCGTATGCCTACTTCAAGAGAGATACCACTAGAGAACACTATGGCCCCTAGGTCTATTTACTTATATATTTATAAACGCTACTATTTCCTTGCTGCCATTATTTATTTTTTATTTATTTTGCAATTTATATTTATCCAACTATCAACTACACTACTTATCTACTTGCAATTAATGAGTTCAAGGGGTTGACAACCCTCTTGCCCGTGTTGGGTGCAAGTGTTTGCTCTTTTGTGTGTAGGCGCTGAAGACGGGGGTTGCGTGGTCCTCCTATTGGTTCGATAACCTTGGTTCTCACTCACGGAAATACTTATCTATACCATGCTGCATCACCCGTTCCTCTTCACGGAAAAACCCAACGCAGATCACAAGTATCAACATGCCTCTAGTGAAAACTATGGCCCCCGGGTCTATCAAATATATTTACTAAAAAACTATTTAACTCGTTGCCTTTATTTACCTTTTATTTTTTGTTATATATTTATCTATCTACCACTATCAGATTTTATCCTTGCAATTAACGCGTACGAGGGGATTGACAACCCTCTTACCCGCATTGGGTACAAGTATTTTGTTCTTGTGTGTGTAGGTACTATTGACAGGAGTTTGCTTGATCCTCCTATTGGTTTGATAAACCTTGGTTTTTACTGAGGAAATACTTATTGCTACTGTACTACATCCATCCCTTCCTCTTCGGGGAAAAACTCAACGCATCTACACAAAGTAGCAGAAGGATTTCTGGCACCGTTGTCGGGGAGTATCATCAAACATACTACAGGTCCCTTCACACACATTATCATTTACTTGCTATACTTTTTACTTGCTTTTATTTTCAGTTTTTATAAAAAACAAAAATACAAAAATATCTTTATTACTCGTTTGCTATGATGTCTCAAGAAAATACCAAACTATGTGACTCCTCGAATACTAATAACAATGATTTTATTAGTACTCCAATTGCTCCTCCGGTCACTAGTGCGGAGTCATATGATATTAATGCGGCATTATTATATCTTATTATGGAAGACGGAAATATAAGATTCCAACTCCCGCAAAAGATTGGAACACTTCCCGAGGAAGAGAATTAGACAACCTTATGAAATCGTTACGAGTGCCACCTATGGCATTAAATTGATGGAGGACAAAACGATAAACTATGCATTATGCCTAGCTAGGGGCGTAAAACAATAGCGCTTGTTGGGAGGCAACTTTATATTATCTTCAACTTTATATTCTGTTTTTGTGTCATGACATGGTTTTTCCTGCTGTAATGATTGTGTTTTTATGTTTTAATTAGTGTTTGCGCCAAGTAATGCCTTTGGGTTGATTTGGTCGATAGTTGAATTGATGTGGTGCAAAAACAGAAACTTCTATGCCGAGTATTTGAATTTTTATTTTTTGCTGGTACGCAATAAATTCCTGAAATTTTTACACGGTATTGAGATACAAATTGCCCAGGTTTTCCTATTTTTTCAAAAATTTCGGACTTACAGAATTATGGTTTTAGTACATATCATTACAAACTATTCTATTTTAGATATATTCTGTTTTTATTTGCATGGTGTGCTTGTTCTAATGATTATATGGATTGTATCGGGGGGTATAAGTCATGGGAAAGGTAGAATACAATAGGTATTATTCAAGAACAATTATGAATCTATTTATGACAGTACTTAAAGTATTTGATCTTATTATTGTACTAACGTATCTCACGAGGTTTCTGTTGAGTTTTGTGTGTTGAAGTTTTCAAGTTTTGGGTGAGATCACAATGGATAAAGGAATAAGGAGCGGCAAGACCCTAAGCTTGGGGATGCCCAAGGCATGCCAAGGTAAAATTTAAGGAATACCCAAGCGTCTAAGCTTCGGGATGCCACGGAAGGCATCCCCTCTTTAGTCTACAATCCATTGGTATGTTACTTGGAGTTATATTTTATTCATCACATGATAGAGTTTTGCTTGGAGTGTCATGTATTATAGTTTGTTTGCTTTTTAGTTTGCCACAATCATTGTTTTTGGACACACCTTTTGAGAGAGACACACAATCATCATGATTTATTAAAATGCTCACTATGCTTCACTTATATCTTTTGACTTAAGGCAATTACGCTCATGTGCTTTACTTATATCTTTAGAGCACGGCGGAAATTATATTTTATAGAAATAAATTAGCACTCTCATGCTTCACTTAAATCTTTTTAAGAGTCTCTGAAATAGGAAGTGGTAATGTGCATGGGTTATGTGTTTAGTCGAAAAATGATAGGTATATAAGAGGTATATAATATAAACTTGCACGTACAGTCGATATGGCCTGCGTGGGTTGTTTATATTGACATAGTAATATGAAAGGGTATAGATTCGTGATCATTGGTTAGTAAGGATATCGATATTAAAGCTTGTTATTAAACTAGTCATTTAAGTGTCGGGCGTGGCATGACCAGGATGTTGGAGCACTTATATTCCTAGTTGAAATCCTTGTGTTGTTTGAGTCGAGGGCGCGCGATGGTTAACTCCTCCCAACCTCCTCCCTAGTGGCGCACTAGTAGTGCTTACATGGATATTATTATGTTGATATTGATTACTTCATCGTTTGCCCATATTCATTACATAAAGAGAGATTACATGATAAACATTCTAGGTAGCAATCAACATCAAAAATTCTGTTTTTATCATTTACCTACTCGACAAGTAGAAATTAAGCTTGGGGATGTTGATACGTCTCCAACGTATCTATAATTTCTGATTGTTTCATGCTATTATATTATCAATCTTATATGCTTTAGAGGCCATTTCATATCATTTTTGGAAACTAACCTATTAATCTAGTGCCAAGTGTCAGTTCTTGTTTTTTGCCTATTTTTTGTTTCGCTGAAAAACAATACTAAATGAAGTCCAAATGAATCGAAACTTTACGGTGATTTTTTCTGGACCACAAGGGACCCAGGGAGCATCGGAGGGAGACCTAAAGCCACATGAGAGGGCCATAAGCTTAGACGGCGCGCACAGCGCATCGCCTGAGCTTGTGGGCCCCTCGCAGGTCCCCTGACCTAATTCCACTTCTATAAATTCCTAAAAATCCCAAAAACACCAGAAGGAGGCCCGAAACAATTTTTGCGCCACTGCAAGCCTCTGTTCTTTCGTGATCCCATCTCGAGGCCTCCCTCGTTACTTTGCCGAATGGTGAATCGATCACGAAGGGTATCTTCATCAACCTTGCTCCCTTCATGATGATGCGTGAGTAGTTCACCACAGACCTACGGGTCCATAGTGATTAGCTAGATGGCTCTCGCTCTCTCTCTTTGATCTTCAATACAATGTTCTTATTGAGGAACTATCCGATGTAATCCTCTTTTGCGTATGTTTGTTGGGATCCGATGAATTGTGGGTTTATGATAAGATTATTCATTGAAAGTAATTGAGTCAAATCTAAACTTTATTATGTGTGATTGTTATAGCTATGTATGCTTTCCGATCTATGAGCTTGCTTTGGCCAAGTATATGAGTAGATCATCACAGGGAGTGGTGCATACTAGTGGGTTCAATCTTGTGGTGTCCTCACCTCGTGACAGAAGGGGTAGCAAGACACGTATTTGTATTGTTGCCACTAAGGATAAAACGACGGGGTTTGAACATATTGCTTGTCTTACTTTGTCTACATTATGTCATCTTGCTTAAAGCGTTACTCTGTTTGTCATGAACTTAATACCATAGATGCATGATGGATAGCGGTCGATTGGTGGAGTAATAGTAGTAGATGCAGGCAGGAGTCGCTCTACTTGTCATGGACGTAATGCCTATAGCAATTAACATGCCATGAATAACGTCATAACTATGTGTTTTTCTATCAATTGCCCAATAGTAATTTGTCTACCCACCGCATGCTATGTTCTTGAGAGAGATGCCTTTAGTGAAAACTATGGCCCCCGGGTCTATCAAATATATTTACTAAAAACATATTTACATAGATGTCGTTATTTACCTTTTATTTTATTTTAGTTATATTTATCTATCTACCACTATCGAATTTGATCCTTGCAATTAACGAATACAAGGGGGTCGCGCATTTCAAGAACTTACACTTGTACAAGAAAAATAGTGGGCCCACATAGCTGTTAGTATTCTCAGCTATCGTCACTTTCTTTAGGTGAAGACATCTCAGTGGATGAGCAACAAATCATTCGATGCGATGATGGCTGCTTTCCGCCATTGTTTCCCAGTTGCGTCTGAGCTGCCACAAACCTACAGTAAAATGACTAATTTCCTTCGTGCGGTTGGAATTGGATATGATATGATCCATGTTTGCGAGAATAATTGTGTTCTGTTCTGGAAGGATTATGTCAACTTAAGTGGGTGCCCAAAATGCAAATCATCAAGATGAAAATGTGGCGATGCTGTGAAGAGGATTCCTCATAAGATTCTGAGACATTTTCTAATAATATCAAGGCTACAAAGGTTGTTTCATGATGCTCAAACAAGAGAGGATGTACTGTGGCATACTAGGAACCAGGAGTACAGAGATCGGAATGTAATGAGCCATCCATCTCATGGTAGTGATTGGACAAGCTTCAATAAAAAACACTCATATTTTGCTTTCGAGCCGAGAAACATCAAAATTGGTTTAGCTACAGATGGATTCAACCCATTTGGCCACCAGAGCGCCACATATAGCATGTGGCCAGTGCTTGTTATCCCTTCCAACATGCCTCCAAATGTCTGCACCAAAGAATCAAACTACATCATGGCCTTGCTCATCCTAGGTCCAAAAAGTCCTGGAAAGGATTTTGATTTATTCATGGAGCCTCTTGTGGAATAACTTGAAAAGCTATGGAGGGGTGTTCTCACTCGAGACCTATTTAGTAGGACACCAGCTGATTTCAATCTTCTTGATGTTATAATTTGGTGCATCCATGATTATCCGACTTTGGGCACTATGTCAGGGCAAACGACACATGGTTAAAATGCATGTGTTAGATGTGACAAGAATCCACTGTCATACCCAATACATAGCAAGGTCTGTTATATTGGACACCATCGTTTCCTTAATAAGGACCATCCGCATCTTAAAAAAATACTAAAAACCTGTGTTAAAGCATCTCATGAAAACTGTGATGCACCAAAGAGGCTCACTAGCAAGGAGTTGGTGGAGGAATTAGATAAGGTCAGGCATATTACAGCAGGAAACCATCCCAATAATGGTAGTGGGAAAAGGAAGCATTCCACGTCAGAACAGAGACCATTCTTTACCGGGAGGGCCACTTTGTGGGACTTGGTTTATTGAGAAGATTTGGATATGCGGCATAATTTTGATTTGATGCACATCGAGAAAAATATATGTGACAACATTATCGACACACTTCTTAATATTGAAGGCAAGACAAAAGATACCTTAAAATCTAGGATTGATTTGACACACCTGGGTATCAGATCCGATTTGCACGTGAAAGATGATGTTGGATCCCCGGATATGGCACCAACTGTGTACGTCTTGGACAAGAAAAAAAGAAAAGAATTTTGCAAGGTCATGTCACGTGTGAGATTCCCACATGGATTTGCTTCCAACCCTAAAAATAGAATCAATGGAGATGGAAACAAGGTACAAGGGTTGAAAACTCGTGACTGCCACGTCCTACTTCAAAGGATTTTACCTGTTCTCCTTAGAGGATTGGTCCGCCCTGACTTATATAGAGTAGTTTCAGAGTTGGGACAATTCTTCACGGAACTCTGTAGTAGAAATATCAGGATAGGTGCTCTAGAGCGTCTTTAAAACAAGATACCAACTATCCTATGCGGCCTTGAGAAGATATATCCTCCAGCCTTCTTTGATGTGATGGTGCATTTGGTTATTCATCTACCTGATGAGGCACTACTTAGAGGCCTAGTGCAATATGGATGGATGTACCCTATTGAAAGGCGCCTAGGCACTTTCAAGGGATATGTTAGGAATAGAGCTAGACCAGAGGGTTCCATTGTAGAGGCCTACATGGCTACAAAAGCGTTGACATTCTGCTCAAGATACACTGAAACAGTTGATCAACCTAGCAAAAAGGCGGGCGAAAAAATCCAGAGCTCAATGTTTTCGATCCTACTATTCGAGTAACAGGGAATAGTCAACAAGATGACAAACCTGGAGATTTGGACAAAATGGTTTGGTATGTGTTGAATAACTATCCTGAGATTCTGCCTTATACCGAGTAAGTGTTAAGTACTACAACTTATGCATCATAATCTACTAAACTTGCGGGACATTCGAATATATTTAGATGTTTGACGTGATCACTACGTTCTACAACATGTACGAAGAGGAGTTACTGGCGCAAAATCCAAGAAACATTCAGAAACAGGTTAGAGAAGGATTTTTGAAATGGTTGAAGAGCCATGCAAATTTTTGAATTGCACTGTCAGTTTTCTTATTATATTGAGTAAGAGCGTGTTCGAAAATGCTCCAGCTCCTCTTAATCCTCGACTCCTGCTCCTCCACCAGAAATGTTGGTCCTTGTAGAAAATAACGCTATTTAAAGGTGTTCGGCAGGCGGCTCTGCTCCGGATTCACGTGGAGTTGGGCGGGGAAACAGGAACGAGCGAGTTGGGCATGGCCACGCGAACAGTTTTCACTTGGCGATGGCAATTTCTTTGTAAATATTATCAACTCCGTGATTTAAGGATCTGAGATCCCAGAATTAGCTGCCCTGCATAATTGAACTGCAACCAGCTCCACTCCATGTTTTCTACTCCATGGAGTTTGACCGTTCGGCACTGCTCCACCAACTCCACGAGTGGAGCTGAGGAGCGGAGAGCATCCGAACACGCTCTAAATAAGATGATCAGCTTGTCTATTTTCTAACGATATGTTAAGAAAACAAAAAAATTGCCTTACCATCAACCAAGAACACTATGAAGATACAATAATGGTTGGGATCGGATCGTTACCAACTCCGATTTGTAGCAGAAGAAGACGAGTCGGTGTAGATCATTGATGAAGACCCTCGAACTGTAGATGAACGATCCCGCAAACCGTCCACGAACGATCCCTCGATCTGAAGACCGAAAGCGTACGGTCTCACGATCTGGCAGTGTTGCACCGTACAGAGCTAATCGTTGCTGGAGAATTAGAGGGAGGGGATTAGAACCACAGTGGGCTTCTAATTGTGAGGATTAGAGGATCTATGTCTAGGTCTGTTTGACCAACTAGGATCAATTAGAACTAGAACTAGAACCGGACTAGGAGACTTCAAAAGTTGCACGTGTGTCCAAAGAGTGGAAAACCTCTGGTATATATACGTGAAAGAGGGGAGGAGGGGCTGCTACCAAGGAGGGAAGGTTTCCCTCCTTGGTGCGCCGGCCATAGGGGGTGGGGAAACCCTTCCCTAGTCCAATTCGGCCTCCCCTCCCAAGCAAAGAGGGGAGCCTTCCCACTTGGGCCCTTGTGGCCCAAGTTGCCTTCCACATCTTGGCCTTTTACCGCCTGCTGATATTAAATTAAATATAAAAGATGTCTAACTATTATAACAGCCTTTTAGTATTAATGTAACACCTCTGGAAACATTTTTCCACCTATATATTATTTATCAGTAATACCCGATATTGCCCGATAGTCTCTGAACCCCTTCTAATGACCCCGAAACGCTTCTGAATCCTCTCGAAACTATTTCGAATATTAATGAAACAATTTCATAAATATGTTCTCATTACTCCCACACTACCGACACTCAGTAGATCGTGATTACCTTAATCTTGTGACCCCGTAGGTTCGATAACTCATAGACATGATCTCCTTCGTTCAATGACTGATAGCGGAACCGTGGACGTCCATATCGATCCCTATAATTACACGAATGATATTCGAGTGAACCATTGGTTAGCATGTACATTCCCTTTGCTTCACGACACTTTACCAAACCCTAGAAGTATCGGTATCCTCTTGAGTCATTCACATGCTCACTATACAGCTATTATCGTTATCGGTTTTGTTCTTCTTTCTCATTGATGTGTTCCGGCATCCCTGTGACATAGTCACCTGTGTCTGGCCAGACAATGATGGATGTCGTTACACCGAGAGATCCCTAAGAATATCTCTCCATTGTTGGAGGAGCAAATTAAATCCACTCTCGAGCTATCTAGTCCTTTGTCAAACTTTCCGATGAACCTGTAAGTTGTCGTTATGATCACCTAGTTAAAGACGACGTTTGAGCAACCCCAAAGCTCATCATACGGTAAAAAGTGACTAAGATACTCTCATGGTGTAAGGAACATAAAACACATGTTAACACTCTGTGTTATAACAATTGATTTTAGACAATATTATCTCAAAGTATAGCAA
Organism: Elymus sibiricus; assembly: GCA_039707655.1. Lineage (NCBI taxonomy): Eukaryota > Viridiplantae > Streptophyta > Magnoliopsida > Poales > Poaceae > Elymus > Elymus sibiricus. The sequence continues at coordinate 314,201,341 of CM077667.1, read as the reverse complement.
ACAAGTTTGGGTCGATTCAATATGACCGTTCTTGTAATGTCATACTCTCAATGTTGTTTTAGGACTATTGTTACACTTAACGATATCTTAAGATCCGGAAAACATGATCACTAACAACACTTGAGCAGGTCTTAGAGGCAAGACTAGGAGTCTCTATTTAATGTTTATCATTCCACACGTGCATATGAGTTTTCCAATGAATTGCATATTCCAAAATCATAACAGCTATAGCATAGAATATAAACTCTTAATTATGAATAGAAAAATATAATAATACAATATTATTGACTCTAGGGCATATTTCCAATAGGTTCCGCCAACGTTGACGACGGAGGGTGCGGTCACAAGTACGAGAGGGCGGTACGACATGGCCTCGTCCATGGTAGCTGCCTATGCCGTCGTGCTCCACCACGTGCCGGCCTAGAGCAACTTGCCACTCCTCGGTGAGCTAGCTTGGAGCGACGAGTTGCTGAACCACACGCCGGATTGGAGCGGCCGCCACCGCGAGCTTGCCTGCGGCGGCATGAAGTGGCAAGGAAGGTGGAGTAGAGAGTTGCCTGGCTCATATCCGGCACTCTTGGCGGGCTACCCGGCCGGCTTTTATGCCGGAGAACTCCTCTTTCCACTTGCCGAATGCCATGGGGTGTGTGGTGAAAATGGCGCAAGGAGGAGATGGGGAATGGATGTGTGGTGCGGTTTTTGCACGACGTCTGGCATTATTTAAATAGCGGGCGGACGCCCGGAGCCAACCGATGTTGTGTTTAATGTCAGCCGGCTAGCGAACAGGTGTGTCACTGGAGTAGGTTTCTGTAGGATCCAAAGTATGTCTAGAGGGGGGGTGATTAGACTACTTGACCAAATTAAAATTCTCGCCTTTTCCCAATTTTAGATGTTGGCAAGTTTTAGCAAATATATCAAGTCAAGCACACCCTACACATGCAAATCTAAGAGTATAGGAGCGAAAAGTAAAGACATGCACATATAAGTAGAGCTAAAGGATAGGACGATCAAACGCAATGGGGGACACGAAGATTTTTCCCGTGGTTCTGATAGATGGTGCTATCGTACTTCCACGTTGATGGAGACTTCAACCCGCGGAGGGTAACGGTCGCGAAAGTCCGTGGAGGGATCCACCCATAAGGGTCCACAAAGTAGCAACCTCGTCTATTCCATCACGGCTTACGTCCACAAAGGACTAGGCTCACTCGGGGTAGATCTTCACGAAGTAGGCGATCTCCTTGCCCGTACCAACTTCTTGGTTCAACTCCATGCACGAAGACGGAGGCTCCCAAGCGACACCTAACCAATCTAGGAGATACCACTCTCCAAAAGGTAATAGATGAGGTAAGAATGATGAACTCCATGCTCTTGTGCTTCAAAAGATAGTCTCCTCAAAACACAATCATTCTCTCACTGATTTGGCTTGGTAGAAGAGGTTGATTGGCTGGAAAGCAACTTGGGGAGGCTAGAAATCAAGATTCATATGGTTGGAGTGGAAGATCTTGATCTCAACACATGAGTACGTGATTCTCTCTCAGAAAATGGATGGGGCAAGTGTTGGTTTGTTCCGAGTGCTTCCTCTATGAAAGAGAGGTAGGTGGAGGGGTATATATAGGCTTCTCCAAAAATCCAACCGTTACAACATTATTACCCAACTCGGTGAAACCGAAGCAAAAACTCGGTTGCACCGACTAGTGCAAAATGTGGCAACTTTTGGCGTTTCGGTGAGATCAATATATAATTCTCGGTGGTTCCAATTTTGGCTGGCCTAGGCAGTTTCCAGTTTCAGTGTCACCGATTCCTAAAACTCAGAAATTCCAATTCTTAGAAATTGGTTACCCAAAAGTTGGTCACTGATCTCGGTTGCACCGAAGTCAAACTTGGTGTCACCGAGAAGCTAGGGTTTGGCTCTGGATCTGTCTAGGGTGAAACTCGGTAGTGCCTTGGAAATAATGGTGGCACCAAATTTGAGTGTTAGGGTTTTGACAGAGTATTTTTGTGGGAGACTTCATGAGTATTTTTGGTGGCTAAATCTAAGCACTTGAGCAACAAGATCATCATGGATACCACATCCCCTTTTAATAGTACTGGCTTTCCTATGGACTCAAATGTGATTTCTGACAAAATGCAAAATGTAGAGTCTTGAAGCTTGTTGCCAATTTATGTTCCTTGCATCTAGGGGATCTCCACACAATCCTTTGCCAATCCATTCATTGAACTTTTACTGAAATATGCTTGATAAGATCATTAGTCCAATGAAATATATGTTGTTATTAATTACCAAAACCACCTAGGGAGAAGTTGTGCTTTCAATATCCCCCTTTTTGGTAATTGATGACAACATATAGATCAAAGCTTTGATAGGGACATAAACAATGAATAGCATCATCGCTTTGAGAAGTATGTGATAAGCAAGAGCTCCCCCTAAATTTGTGCACTATTTTTAAATTTGCGTTTGAATGTAAATTCACAATTGATTAGGACCATGGGAAACTCTCCCATGTCACATACATCTTGGTGGTGCGCACAAATGATATAAATGGATTACAATGCACATAACACCAAACAAGAGTGAATGATCATCATATAGACATCACAAAGATAGGAAATAGTAGCATCAATCACAAAGCGTATGATCAAACACAACAAAGTTTTAGGACAAGAACATGATAAACCAAATGTTTTAAAATGAGGAGAGCAACCAAAATGCGACACTCTCTCTCGAAGCCCTATGATCTATAACACTTCTCCCCCTTTGGCAACAAGTTACCAAAAAGCTCGAAGGTATAGAGCTAAGCATCACTCTGGGCTCTATCTCCTCCATGAGATGATGAAGCAGCTCCAGTGGTCATGGAGGGAGTCGAAAGAACGGCGTTCGTGAATGCTTCTGCTGAAGTCCTTTGAGGTGGTGGAGTGGACACGAGAGGTGCTGAGGGACCTGAGGGAGTTGATGCAGGTGGTCATGAAGATGGTCTCATCTCTGGAACTGGCACGGCAGATGATCTGACCTGTGTCCTGAACTGAGTGTGGGTCTGGAGAGGAGGACTATCATCATCATCACTAGAACTGGAGCTGGGGCTTGGCACTGCATCTACTTCCTTCTTCAAAGCATTAACTGTGGTAGTCAGCTCAGTCACCTTGTTATCTAGGGTATGAAACTTGTTTTCCACTATCCTCTCAAGGCTCTTCTGGTTCTTGAGGATCTCGCTCACGTTCTTCTCTATCCCTTGGATAGTGCTGATGAGATATGCCATTTGGTCACTCTTAGTCCTTGGCATTTGAGCACTAGTAGCTCTAACAACTTCATCCTTGGCCTCTTCCTCAATTTGGGCATGTCCGGTAGATGAAGTGGGATGACTTGGATCCATCTCCACGGCATTGTCCTCAAAATCTGGCTGTAGGGGTAGGTGTGGTCGATCAAGCAGATATTGGCTCTTCCCAACTTTGGAGTTGATTAGCATCTGGATGTAAGGAGCATACCCACACGACCCCTTCTGATCAGCAGTTGTCTTGTTGATGGTCTCCACAATGAAATCCATCACCCTGATCCTAGTATGGCTATCCACATGATGGAGCATGTTAATGGAATAACCATGTATCATCTTGTCATCACCTGACTTGGGCATAAAAGTGTGCCTGTGAATAGTGTTGGAGGTGGGTAGACCGGCTTGCAAGAAATAGACTGAGCCAAGTTTATGTGTCTTCAGGTATTGTGTGGGAATGGGGCTATACATGTTGGCCATGGAGTTGTCGTTCAACTTGGCCTCAGCATAAACATCAAAATCACCATCCTGCACCTTTGGGGCTCCTAAGATGGCATCCCACTCATAAAATGTCGATTGGTATCTGGTGCCCTCAATCATCCATACAATCTTTGTTGGGGAACGTTGCATGGGAAACAAAAAATTTCCTACGCACACGCAAGATCTATCCATGGTGATGAGCATCTACGAGAGGGAGAGTGAATCTACATACCCTTGTAGATCGCTAAGCGGAAGCGTTAAGAAACGCGGTTGATGTAGTCGAACGTCTCCGCGATCCAAATCGCAAGTCGTCCCTCGAACCGATCATGAACTAGTGCCGAACGGACGACACCTCCGCGTTCAACACACGTACAGCTTGATGACGCCTTCACCTCCTCGATCCAGCGAGCGATGGTGAAGTAGTAGATGAGTTCCGGCAGCACGACGGCGTGGTGATGGTGGTGAGGAACAATCTCTGCAGGGCTTCGCCAAGCGCTACGGAGATTATGACGGAGGAACTAGAGGGTTAGGGTTGCCGCACACGGCTTGGGGAAATCTTGATGTATTCTGGGTGCTAGCCCTGCCCCTCTATTTATATGTTGAGCCCTGGGGTCGAAACTTGGAGAAAGAGCCCCCTCAAAGTCGGTTTGGCCCGCAAGGCAAGGGTCCTGCTCGGACTCCAGGACCAGACGCCAGGGTCCTCGGCGTCTGGCCCCAGATGCCAGGGTCCCTGGCCTCCGCAAAACTTCCTTTTGCACCTTCCTAAAGCCTCGTGGGCTTTACCCCTTGGCCCAAATAAAGTGTTCTCGTACCCGAACATTTCAGGAAACATCCAGAACCCCTTCCGGTGAATTCCGGAACCCTTCCGGAGACCAAACACCATTATCCCATATATCAATCTTTACCTCCGGACTATTCCGGAGATCCTCGTCATGTCCGGGATCTTATCCGGGACTCCGAACAACCTTCGGTCACCAACAAAATAACTCAACTATACTAATCGCCACCAAACGTTAAGTGTGTAGACCCTGCGGGTTCGAGAACTATGTAGACATGACCGACACACCTCTACGATCAATAACCAATAGCGGGACCTGGATGCCCATATTGGCTCCTACATATTCTACGAAGATCTTTATCGGTCGAACCTCTATGTCAAGGATTCAGTTAATCCCGTATGTTGTTCCCTTTGTTCTTCGGTATGTTACTTGCCCGAGATTCGATCGTCGGTATCTCTATACCTAGTTCAATCTCGTTACCGGCAAGTCTCTTTACTTGTTCCGTAATACAAGATCTCGTGGCTAACACTTTAGTCACATTGCTTGCAAGGCTCATTGTGATGTTGTATTACCGAGTGGGCCCTGAGATACCTCTCCGTCACACGGAGTAACAAATCCCAGTCTTGATCCATGCCAACCCAACAGACATCCTCGGAGATACCTGTAGAGCAACTTTATAGTCACCCAATTACGTTGCGACGTTTGATACACACAAGGTACTCCTCCGATGTCAGGGAGTTGCATGATCTCATGGTCATAGGAACAGATACTTGACATGCAGAAAACAATAGCAATAAACTGACACGATCATATGCTACGTTTACAGTTTGGGTCTTGTCCATCACATCATTCTCCTAATGATGTGATCCCGTTATTAAATGACATCTCATGTCCATGGCTAGGAAACCTTCACCATCTTTTGATCAACGAGCTAGTTAACTAGAGGCATACTAGGGACACAGTGTTGTCTATGTACCCACACATGTATTTGAGTTTCCAATCAATACAATTATAGCATGGATAATAAACGATTATCACGAACAAGGAAATATGATAATAACTAAATTATTATTGCCTCTAGGGCATATTTCCAACAGTCTCCCACTTGCACTAGAGTCAATAATCTAGTTCACATCACCATGTGATTTACATTGTTCTAACACCCAATGAGTTATGGGGTTCAATCATGCTTTGCATGTGAGAGAGGTCTTTAGTCAACGGGTCTGTGACATTCAGATCCGTGTGTACTTTGCAAATCTCTATCTCATACTGTAGACACTTCTACCACACTCCACTTGGAGCTATTCCAAATGGCTGCTCCACTATATGTATCCTGACTGCTACTCAGAGTCGTCCGGATAGGTGTCAAAGCTTGCATCGACGTAACCCTTTACGGCGAACTCTTCATCACCTCCATAATTGAGAAATATTTCCTTAGTCCTCTAGTTACTAAGGATAATCTTGACCGCTGTCCAGTGATCCACTCCTGGATCACTCTTGTACCCCTTGACAGAATCATGGCAAGGCACACATCAGGTGCGGTACACAGCATGGCATACTATACAGAGCCTATGGATAAGGCATAGGGGATGACCTTCATCCTTTCTCTTTCTTCTGCCGTGGTCGGGCTTTGAGTCTAACTCAACTCCACACCTTACAAATCAGGCAAGAACTCTTTCTTTGACTGATCCATTTTGAACTCTTTCAAAATCTTGTCAAGGTATGTACTCATTGAAAGTCTTATCAGACGTCTTGATCTATCTCTATAGATCTTGATGCCCAATATTTAAGTAGCTTCATTCCAGGTCTTCCTTTGAAAAACTCCTTTCAAACGACCCTTTATGCTTTCCAGAAATTCTACATTATTTCCGATCAACAATATGTCAACCACATATACTTATCAGAAATTCTATAGTGCTCCCACTCACTCTATTGTAAATACAAGTTTCTCATAAACTTTGTATAGACATAAAAACTTTGATCACCTCATCAAAGTGTATATTCCAACTCCGAGATGCTTGCTCCAGTCCATAGAAGGATCGCTGGAGTTTGCATACATTTTAGCATCCTTAGGACTGACAAAACCTTCCGGTTGTATCACATACAACCTTTCCTTATGGATACCGTTAAGGAAACGATGTTTTGACATCCATCTGCCAGATTTCATAATTGAAAAATGCAGCAACTGCTAACATGATTCCAACAGACTTTAGCATCGCTACGGGTGAGAAAGTCTCATCGTAGTCAACTCCTTGAACTTGTGAAAAACCCTTTGCCACAAGTCGAGCTTTATAGACGGTGACATTACCATCCACGTCCGTCTTCCTCTTAAAAAAACCATTTGTTCTGAATGGCCTTACGCCCTTCAGGTAATACTTCCAAAGCCCATACTTTGTTTTCTTACATGGATCCCATCTCGGATTTCATGGCCTCTAACCATTTCTCGGAATCTGGGCCCATCATCGCTTCTCCATAGCTCGTAGGTTCATCGCTGTTCAACAACATGACCTCTAAGACAGGGTTGCCGTACCACTCAGGAGCAGTACGCGTCCTTGTCGACCCACGAGGTTCGATAGTAACTTGATCCGAAGTTTCATGATCATCATCATTAACTTCCTCTTCAACTAACGTAGGCTCCACAGAAACAACTTTCTGCGCTGCGCTACTCTTTGGTTGAAACAAAGGTTCAACAACCTCATCAAGTTCTATCTTCCTCCCTGATAGCATAGGGATCATCAGCTCACCACTTCCTGAACCCTTGATCCTTTCTCTCCTTCATATTCTCTGCCACTGGATGATCATTGTTGTGGTCTAGCAGGTGAGGTCTTAGTTTCCTCAAAACAGTAACTTCCTCATCATCTGTTGCATCTCTGGATGAAGAACCCTTGTTCTTCTCAGCAGCTGACACATCTCTTGTAGTCCTCTTAGGCTTGGAGGTAACTGGCTTGGCCTTGGGAGCAGAAGGTTTAGCCTTTGGAGCAGCCTTGCTTGGCATAGCATCCTTCATAAGCTTTGTTTGCTTAGAAGGAGGAGGGTTAGCAGGTTCCTCCTCCTTTTCTTCCTCATGCTCAGCTGGATCTTCATACATAGAAGTTAGCCTTCCTTGCACATGGACAGTTCTCTTCCTCTCTCTCTTCTTGGCTGGCTTCTTGGTCAAAGTCTTTGTTTGCTTAGAAGTGTTAGGGCACTCAAGTGTAAGGGTCATTCCTCCCTTAGCTGTCTCAGGAGCTCTCATTGCATAAGTGCTGGCATACTCCTTTCTGACAGGCTTCCTTTTTATGTAGCATCATTAGAAGGAATGAAATCTTCATCCTCCTCATCAGAATTCTTCTTCTTCCTGGCCCTGGTGGCTGCCTTGGGCAAGCCATGTGAGCTAGGGGTGCCTGGGTCCTCAGAACTAGCCTCTAGACTGGTTCTAGCATCAACACCAGCACTTGGCTCTCTGAAATCATTCTGACTATTATCTGACTCTGACATGACTGAGCTCTGACCCTGTGAATTAGATTTAGAGGAGTGGAAAAGATGAGCATCACAAAATACAAAATTTACAAAATTTGAACTAAAAAACTTAGCTTCGGATTTCCACAGTGTGGGTTTCGGTTCCACCGAGTTTTAAATTTCGGAGCATCCAAGATGAAAGAACATGTGCTGCCCCCATGTTTGGTTTTGGTAATTGATGACAATCTCTATGGACTAATGGTTGCCTTGAGTTATATTTGAAGGGTTTGTCCATAGGCATTGCTTGAAGACCATTTGTTGGTTTCAAGGTTATTAGAAGAAGAATATGTGTTGACCAAGGTTATTCATGGAGTTATCCAAAGATTGGTCATGTTGATCAACACACAAAGCGTAGAAGATGTACCGAGTGGGATCAAGTGATCTCACGGTATGGTAAGCATTGTCCATTACGCTTTGTGTACTAACCCATGTTCTATGCGAGAGTTTTATGTGGGGTTAGGTATGTTTCCATGGGCTTGCGTCAAGAGGAAGATCTCATTCAACCCATGGAGGATGACATCAAGTGGTGATCGTCATCAACATTGCGGTGTGCAAGTTCAAGTGGAGCATCACGAAGAGATCACATGCTTGAAGCTTGCCGTCCATTGTGGTGACAATGGACTTGTGAAGATGTTCCAAAGAGTGGCTCACCCATAGTGGAGTATGGGGGAGCAATCAACTAGTCTTCATCGAGCCGGCGCAATCAAGAAAGGTGGTCCAACTTGAGGAGGTCAAGATTGTCATCATCTAGCTCAAGTGGACTATGCGCAAGGCAAAGGTTTGCCCTTGATAGGTTTTCTATTTTACCGGTCTCATGGTGGTAGTTGGGAGACCGGGTTTTAGGATCGATAGCCGTACTATCAAGGGGGGCTCTCAAGTGAGTAGCTTTATCGTATCATTCGTAGAGAGCTCAAACCATTGCATCCTTGCATCATCTTTCTTGGTTTGTGTTTGGTGTTTCTCTTTGTGAGTCTTTGAGCTTTTGGTCATCTTCATGACAAGCTCGAGTTCATCGAAAACGGAGTTCATATATGCATCTTCTATGATGTTTTCGATGTTGGAGTTTATGCCGGTTCTTCATTCATAGAGGTTTCTCATCTCTATATGTTAGGCATATCTCCCCTGCCACTTCTTATTATAACCAGTCGCTGTTTGGATAGTACTCGTTGTCTTCTATCCAACAAGCTTGAGTTTGCTCAATTCGGAGCTCATTTGCAGAAGTTATGGCAGTTCTGGTTTTATTTGTATCCTCTGTTTTCTGTGGATTTTCAGTAGCTTGCAAGCGGTAGTACCGCTGGTGCCCACGGTAGTACCGCTGGTACTTCCGTGGCACTACCGCTTGGGGTTTCCCCGAGCGTGCAACTCTCTGTTGCCAGTTTGCCATTCACGGTAGTAGAGCGGTAGTAGCACGGTAGTACCGCTCTGGCGGTACTACCGCCCTTACTACCGCCGCCACTACCGCTTGCGGGGTTTCCTTCTGTGCATGTCTCTGTTGCCGTTTTCTGTTAAACGGTAGTAGTGCGGCAGTAGTGCGGTAGTACCGCTCAGGGCGGTAGTACCGCTTGGTGAGGTACTTCCGCCCTCCACTACCGCTGCTACTACCGCTTGTTTTTCGCAGAGTGTGCAAGCTTCTGTTGCTCTTTTCGCTTTAGCGGTAGTACCGCTTAGTTGAGCGGTAGTACCGCTTGGTGCGGCACTACCGCTCCAGTCCCGTGTTCTCGCCTGCTGTTTTTGAATTACTACCGCTTAAGCGGTAGTACCGCTCGCAAGAGCGGTAGTACCGCTTGTACGCGTCCAGCACGGGTAACGGTTGGATTTGGGGTGGCCCTATAAAAGGGGTCTTCTTCCCCAACGGTTATCTTATCCTTTGAGCTCATTTCTCCCCCCCCCATTGTTGACCTTCTTGAGCTTGCCTATCTCTCAATCCCTCCAATGATTCTTGCTCCTTCTTGAGGGAAAAGAGAGAGGAGATCTAGATCCACATTTCCACCAATCACTTTCTCCTCTAAGTGAGGGGAACCCCTTGGATCTAGATCTTGGAGTTCTTGGTGTTCTCCTTGTTCTTCCTCTAACTTTCCTCCATAGCTTTTGTTGCTTTGGTGGGATTTGAGAGAGAGGGACTTGAGCACTTCGTGTGTTCTTGCCATTGCATTAGTTGCATCGGTTTGAGTTCTCCACGGTGATACGTGGAAGTTAGTAGTTGAGAAGCTTATTACTCTTGGGTGTTTGAGCACCCTAGAGCTTGTTCCTCTTGGGTGCCTTGGCGCCCTAGACGGCTTGGTGGTGCCTCGGAGCTCAATCATTGTGGTGTAAAGCTCCGGGCAAGCGTCGGGGTCTCCAATTAGGTTGTGGAGATCGCCCCGAGCAATTTGACGGGTTTCGGTGACCGCCCCCAAGGGTTGCCAAAGTGTACGGGTTCGGTGACCGCCCTCAAGGGTTGCCATTTGTACGGGTTCGGTGACCGCCCTCAAGGGTCCCTTAGTGGAATCACGGCACCTTGCATTGTGCGAGGGCGTGAGGAGAATACGGTGGCCCTAGTGGCATTGTTGGGGAGCATTGTGCCTCCACACCGCTCTAACGGAGATTAGCATCCGCAAGGGTGTGAACTTCGGGATACATCGTCGTCTCCGCGTGCCTCGGTTATCTCTTACCCGAGCCCTTTACTTATGCACTTTACTTTGTGATAGCCATATTGTTTCTTGTTATATATCTTGCTATCACTTAGTTGTTTATCTTGCTTAGCATAAGTTGTTGGTGCACATAGGTGAGCCTAGTCGATTTAGGTTTTGTGCTTGACAAATTAAACGCTAGTTTTATTCCGCATTTGTTCAAGCCTAAACCGTAATTATTTTAAAGCGCCTATTCACCCCCCCCCCTCTAGGCGACATCCACGATCTTTCACAAGACAGCAAACTTCATTAATAGAAACTTGGTCACCTATTTCGGTTTCACCGAAAAGTGACTCGGTCTCACCGAAGTTGTGCTCAGAAACCCTAAAACTCCAAATCGGTAACACCGATAGGTACTTTCGGCTTCACCGAGAAGCCCTTCGTGCTGTGGCAGACCCACATCGGTGACACCGACTTGTTTTCACTCGATGACTCCAAAACACATACGGCGGAAACCGAAACCTAATTTTTCATGTTCGACTATCTCTATGGAAATTTCTTGTTGATAGAAGCATTGCAATGAGTGGAAAGAAGAGGAAAACATCCTAATGCGCAAGAATCAGAGGTTGGAGCGCAAGAGGGGGTCAAAGTTTTACCCTAACTCGACAAAACTTCGCTACGGCGGCAATGGCGGAGAGGATTCCCATTGATGGCGGCGGACTCCTACCGCGAAGGCACATGGGTAGCAAGGTAGATCGTTCGTGGACTCGAGCGGCGATAGTAGTGGGGTGCGGGGTGTTCGTTTGAAGTAGAATTTCAAAGTACGGACCCACAGAGATATTTATACCCACCTGCTGTCAGTGACACCGAGCCAAAATTTTCTGTTCCATCGAGATACATAACTGCCTGTAGACAGGGCAACTCGGTGATGCCGAGACTTTGAGATTGGCGGTACCGAAATTGAAAACCTAGAACCCTAGTGCTTCGGTGGAACCGAATTTTGATAGTTGGTCACACCGAGAGACACATGGGAGGTTTTGGAAGTCATCTCTTCTCGAAACGGTAACTTCGAGTGCACCTCACCCAGAGGGTCCGAAAAGTGTTTGCTCAAATTTTGTGATGAAGCATGAATAGAATTTGAGACGAGAAAGCATAGATAGCTAGAGGGGGCACTTAGGCATTCTTGTACATTCAATTGGCCAGAAAAATGAAAGCCAAGGAACAACAATTGGATGTCCTCGGATGAAGAAAAATATGCATACCAACATGCTCACGCAATAAGATGTCAAATAAAACATGACAAACATGCAAAACTATTTGGCTATAACCATGAAGGTGCGGGGCCGAATTATGAATATCTACGGTTGCGTACGGCGCTGAAAAATTACTAACATGAGGTGTAGCATATGATGGTTGAGGGTAACTGGCCGAATAGCTAGCAGTAACATGGCCAATTCTCCTGTCTACCGGCATGTTTGGATTAACATTCTGTAAATTATTTGCCGATGAATAAAAAGTTGAAACACTTTGTTGCATACTATTAGAAGTTCTTACATGGGGTGTCTCAATTTGATTAACTGGACTCATCATGTTGTTCATCGGCATATGAATTTGTGAGGTTGCCGATGCATGAGAGTTGGGATACATATGGTGTATGTTACTAGTATCATAAGAATTTGAAGCATGAAGATTATTTTGCATTGGCCCTTGCACATAATTAGATGCATGATTGATAAAACTAGGGCTAGCTGATACATTATGCTCATTGTGCTCAAATTGATTAAACAAACCCGTCATGTCGTTCACCGGCATATGGATTTGTGGGATTGCCGATGCATGAGAGTTGGAGTACATATGGTGCATGTCACTAGTATCGTAAGAACTTGAAGCATGTAAATTACTTTGAATCGGCCTATGCACGTAATTAGATGCATGATTGGAAAAGCTAGGGCTGGCCGATAGAGTATAGTCATTGGATGATCTAGAAACACCATATGAGGTATTTGCATCTAGAGTAGGGAATTGGGTATTCATATTACCTTTGTAGATTGCAAGCCCTAGATGACGATCTCTTCGAATCAACAACGGGCCGGAGACCGTTCAAAGCTTCTTCCCCAGTGGAGTCGCCAATTTGTGTTGACGAAGAAATTATTCCACGCAACACAAAATTGCACCGCGCAATGTATTGAATAACGGAGTCGCCAACCGCACTTTCTTGTACGATAAACGGATGCTTTACGAGCAAAGCAACAAAGGGGTTCCTCAATTTCGGAGAGGAGGGACGACTGCTTTTCGGCGCAAAGCAGCAAAGATGATCCGCGCACTTTCGTGGCGAGGGACGGATGCTTTCCGAGCAAAGCAACAAAGAACCGAGCCCTAGGGTGGCTAGAACATCGGCGAAGAAAAGTAGAAAAACAGAAAGTAAAGGTAAATTGTATTGATAGATCGATTGTGTGTTTTTCAATCGGCCGTCACCCCCAACATATATAAGAGGCGGCTGGACTTCCCGTACAAGCAAAGGATTCATCTAGGCTTTCCTTACAAGAAAATTACATCAATTCACGTCCTAGAGTCCTAGTTTTGGTCCCGCTCGGATTCAACCCGAATCTGGTCCAATCTTCTGTCTTGCTCCTTGCGTGGGCCGTGGAATCTGCACATGACCTCCGATGGAGATGGTTCAAACACGAATTTTGTGCGCTTCGACGAGGTCAATAATCCGTATGTTGATCACTTTTCCAAATAAGGCCATCTTGAATACTCCACGGGGTCATCTTTAATTTCGAGTCGGACTCGGTTATGTAGCTGACTGGACCGTCCGACTCTTGTAGCGTCTCTGCAGGTCGTATACTATGTCGGATGATGATGACTCCAAAAGAAAAGTTGACCGTTTCGACATTACGAACAACTTTCATGTTGAACACTTTTTCATCCGAGGCCATCTAGATAATTATTTGAGCCCATCTTCAGCTTCTGGTCGGATTTGACAGTTTCCACCCCGGCAAGCTTTCCATCCCGGCAAGCTTTTACATCCCGGCAAGGTTTCCATCCCGGCAAGATTTCCCCGGCAAGGTTTCTATCCCGTCAAGGTTTCCATCCCGGCAAGCTTTCACATCCCGGCAAGGTTTCCATCCCGGCAAGATTTCCCCGGCAAGGTTTCCATCCCGGCAAGCTTTCTGGCTGTATCTTGCGGGTCTTTTTTGTGGCAGTAAACGACCTCGGATGAAAATGTGCCCAAAAGAAAAGTTGACCGTTTCGACGTTACGAACAACTTTCATGTTGAACGTTTTTCGATTCGAGGCTATCTTGAATGGCTAATTGCTCACGCATTGCATCAGACACTCGCCAAGACGTGTCTGGTCTCCCGCGTCTTATTTCGCCTCTTGACATGGCTGCATTCAGATAGCTATAACTTTTGCATACGAACTCCGATTGAGACGATTTTTATATGAAAATCGACCGATTCGACGAGACGAAGACAATTCATGTAGAAAGTTTTCTCATATAAGATCATCTTGAGGGCGTAATCAGCCGAATAGTGTTCTGGATACAAAATCCCAGTACTTCGAACACAACTTCGGCCTTAGAGATGAGGTCGGATGGCTATGGCCCAAATATCAAAGTTTCTCCTTTTGACGATACGGAGCTTTCTCACTTTGAGCACTTTTCCATTTGAGGCCTTCTTAATTCCGTTTTTGTCCATGCCAAAATCTGGTGTCAACACTACTCTAGTATCTACCAAGCACTTTGGCGATGACGGAGTCATCTATACATGGGTATGTTAATTTAGGACCCAAGTAAGAATACTTGATCATAGGTCATACTCATCGTTTAAGCACAAGTGGGGTTGCCACTTTTACATAAAGCTTTTAATGTGTTCGCATCTTAAGAGATGCTTTGACTCAAGTCTTAGAGTAAAGCTCCACCTTGATGTGACATCCCCCCTAAGAGGGACAAACTAACCTTGGGTTTACTCGTTGAAGACTTCACGTAGGTGTTGTAGTAGTGGATGCTCATAGTTGATGAAGATCATCTTGAGTTGAAAGCCATCCTTGTTGTTTTGTACCCTTCTCACCTACATGGGTTAGTCCCACACAAGGAACAAATACAAGGATATCTATGGACATGTGGTGAAAGACATGTAAGATGATGTCCATTGATTCATTATTTACCTTGTCCCTTGCTTACCAATGAGGGATTTGTTACTCCTTGAACTATTGCATAAGATCGGAGTTGATTACATTAGTTCTTGCCAATGATGAATGTGAGTGAATCTTGTTGGCGGAGTCATCCCTCAAGAACTTCTCTAGTTCTTCATCTTGGGGACCCACATCAACTTGATGGAGATCCTTGGAGTTAAAGTAGCACTTGATAAAGTAGAGTTTGTAGTAGCTTTGGGAACCCACTTGACCATGGCTTGTGATTCTTCTTCAAATGAGTCAATCTCCTCTTGAAGCTTGTCTTTGCCCTTGAGCTTGTGGTCTTGTGGTGGAAGGTCATCTTGAGCTTTTGTTTCCTTAGAGAGAGTAGGATCATACTTCTCCTTTTGGGGACAAACTTCATCTTCGGGTATTGACCTTCTCCCCCATTCAACTCCATTGGCATTGAAATAATCAATGCCTTTGTTCTTCCGGTGCCATCCTTGCTTGCGCACAATCTCCTCAAATTGCTTACTTTCGGCAAGACTCTTGTAGACACCCTTTTCTATAATTCCTTTCAATAAATCATTTTTTTGCTCAAGTGTAACTTGGCTAAGAGAATCATTAGTGGAATCAATAGAAGTACTGGGAAAAACATCATGGTTTTAGCATTAGTGTTGTTGTTACTAGATGAAGAACCCTTCTTGCCTTTGTTACTAGTTTGCTTAGATTTAACTTGTGGCACAAATGTTGACAAGAGTAGTCGTTTGGCAAGATAAGAAGAACTCTTTTTTCGAAGATCGTCATTGATAGCTTTAAGAAACTCATACTCTTGCTCTAAATTTAGCTTCTCGAAGCGTAGCTTCTCATGAGTTCTTAAGAGCTCTCTATGATCTTATTGAGTAGATTCATGAGCTAACTTAAGAGTGTTTAGTTCTTTAGTTAGACGCTCAATCTCATTCTTATCATCATCACACGACTTATCTTGACTAGCATGATTATTATCAAGTTCATTTTGACTAACATCACTAGTTTTATCAAAGAGCAAGTCATCATCTCCTAGTAAGTCAACCTCATCACTATTAAAGTCAATGTATTCGGGGTGTGACACCTTGGAGCCTTTAGCCATGAAGCAACTTCCACTTCCTTCATTTGGTGAATCAAATATGTCATAGGAATTGGAGGATACGAGTGCTAGTCCGTCAACACCTTCATCTTGACTATAAGTCGGAGTTGGAGTGGTAGCTTCTCTCAGATTGGTTGTTAGAATCGGAGCTGGAAACCCATTCACCAACATGAGCTTGATGTCTTCTTCTTTTGTAGCTCTTGGTGTACTTGTCTTTCTTCTCCGAGTCCTTGCTTCTCTGGGAGGGTCTTCGTTCATAGCGATCTTCTCTACTCCTTCTCTCTCTACGAGGTGACTCATCTGTTGAGCTTCTTATTCTAGATGACTCTTCTCTTCTTTTGTGGGGAGCCGTGCACTCATTGGAAAAGTGTCCGGGTCTTCCACAATTGTAATAATTCCGGTCACGACTAGAGGAACGCTTCTCTTCATATCTTGAGTTGGAGCTTCTCTCTTTGCCTCTATTCTTGTAGAATTTGCTGAACTTCCTAACCATGAGGCTTATCTCTTCATTGGTAACAAGGTTGTCACTTAACGTAGCGAGAGTGTCACTTGTAGCTTTGTATGCACCGCTTGACTTGGCATGAAGCTCTTCTTTGTCCTTGAGTGAAATTTCATGAGCAACAATCCTTCCAATGACTTCAGTGGGCTTGAGATCTTTGTAGTTTGGCATCATTTGAATCAATTTGCACACGGTGTCGTACTTTCCATCCAAGGCTCTAAGGATCTTCTTGATGATGAATTTGTCAGTCATCTCTTCACTTCCTAAGCCGGCAATCTCATTTGTGATGAGAGCAAGCCTAGAGTACATTTCTGTGACTCATTCACCATCCTTCATCTTGAACTTGTCAAGTTGACTCTGTAGCACATCCAACTTAGATTCCCTAACGGATTCGGTACCTTCGTGCATATCAACCAATGTATCCCAAATTTCCTTTGCATTCTCAAGACGGTTTATCTTGTTGAACTCTTCGGGGCATAAGTAGTTGAATAGAATGTCGCATGCTTGAGCGTTGTATTGCGACATCTTCAATTCTTCTGAAGTTGCTTCATGATCTAGTTCCTTTCCATCACCAAAGAATTCACCTTGCAATCCAACACGAACAACAGCCCAAACGGTAGGGTTATGACCAAGAATATGCATTTTCATTTTGTGCTTACAATTAGCAAAGTTTGTACCATCAAAATATGGACCTCTTCGATGATAATTTCCCTCACTAGACACCATACTCTCCTAGGGTGTGAAACCAATGCTATGAAGACCAAAGCTCTGATACAACTTGTAGGATCCAAAGTATGTCTAGAGGGGGGGTGATTAGACTACTTGACCAAATTAAAATTCTAGCTTTTCCCAATTTTAGATGTTGGCAAGTTTTAGCAAATATATCAAGTCAAGCACACCCTACACATGCAAATCTAAGAGTATAGCAGTGGAAAGTAAAGACATGCACATATAAGTAGAGGGAAGGGATAGGAGGATCAAACGCAATGGGGGACATAAAGATTTTTCACGGGGTTCCGATGAGTGGTGCCATCGTACGTCCACGTTGACGGAGACTTCAACCCACGGAGGGTAACGGTCGTGACAGTCCATGGAGGGCTCCACCCATAAGGGCCCACAAAGTAGCAACCTCATCTATTCCATCACGGCTTACGTCCACAAAGGACTAGCCTCACTCAGGGTAGATCTTCACAAAGTAGGTGATCTCCTTGTTAGGGAACGTTGCATGGGAAACAAAAATTTCCTACGCACACGCAAGATCTATCCATGGAGATGCATAGCTACGAGAGGGGGGTGTATCTACATACCCTTGTAGATCGCTAAGCGGAAGCATATATAACGCGTTTGATGTAGTCATACGTCTTCACGATCCAATCGCGATCAGTCCCGATCTAGCGCCGAACGGACGGCACCTCCACGTTCAGCACACGTGTGTCTCGATGCCGTCTCCGCCTCCTCATTCCAGCGAGTGAGGGCAGAGTAGTAGATGGACTCTTAACTAGCACGACGGCGTGGTGGAGGTGGTGGTGGTGCAGTGCCAGCAGGGCTTCGCCAAGCGCTATCGGAACCGCGAACGGAGGAGAAAACGATCTAGGGAGAGAGGGAGGCGCCAAGGGCTTGGTGTGTCCTCTTGGGGCGCCCCCTCCCCTCTATATATAGGTGGAGGGGCGTGGAGATCAGACCCTCCAAGCCCTAGGACGCAGCCAAGGGGGAGTTGGACTCCTAATCCAATTCCCTCCCTTTCCATACACAGGTGGACTTTCCACCTCTCCCAAGCCACATGGGCCTCGAGGGACTTGTGCGCCTGGCCCAATAAGGCCAGGGCACCTCCCCTCAGCCCATGCAAACCCTTTGGACGTGGTGGAACCCTTGGTGGACTTCCGGAGTCCTCCGGAAGTTTCTGGAACCTTCTAGAAGCTTCCCGGTACAATACCAGAAAAACACGAAACTATTCTGGTAGCCAAAATATGACTTCCCATATATAAATGTTTACCTACGGACCATTCCGGAGCTCCTCGTGACGTCTGGTATCTCATCCGAGACTCCAAACAACATTCGGTCACCAACATACATAACCCAATAATATTATATCGTCACCGAACGTTAAGCGTCCGGACCCTATGGGTTCGAGAATCATGTGGACATGACCGAGACACCTCTCTGGTCAATAACCAACAGCGGGACCTGGATGCCCATATTGGTTCCCACATATTCCACGAAGATCTTTATCGGTCGAACCACGATGCCAAGGATTCAATTAAGCCCATATGCAGTTCCCTTTGTCCAGCGATATGTTACTTGCCCGAGACTCGATCGTCGGTATCTCCATACCTAGTTCAATCTCGTTACCGGCAAGTCTCTTTACTCGATCATGTGACTAACTCCTTAGCCACATTGCTTGCAAGCTTCTTGTGATGATGTATTACCGAGTGGGCCCAGAGATACCTCTCCGTCATACGGAGTGACAAATCCCAGTCTCGATCCACGCCAACCCAACAGACACCCTCGGAGATACCTATAGAGCATCTTTATAGTCACCCAGTTATGTTGTGACATTTGATACACACAAGGCATTCCTCCAGTGTCAGGGAGTTGCATGATCTCATTGTCGTAGGAACAAATACTTGACATGGATAAAGCAGTAGCAATAAACTAACATGATCAAATGCTATGCTTACGGTTGGGTTTTGTCCATCACATCATTCTCCTAATGATGTGATCCCGTTATCAAATGACAACTCATGTCCCTGGTAAGAAAACCTTGACCATGTTTGATCAACGAGCTAGTCTAGTAGAGGCTCACTAGGGACATAGTGTTGTCTATGTATCCACACATGTATCTGAGTTTCCGATCAATACAATTATAGCATGGATAATAAATGATTATCATGAACGAGGAAATATGATAATAACCAATTTACTATTGCCTCTAGGGCATATTTCCAACAGTCTCCCACTTGCACTAGAGTCAATAATCTATTTCACGTCACCATGTGAGTAACACCCAATGAGTTCTGGGGTTTGATCATGTTTTGCTTGTGACAGAGGTTTTAGTCAACAGGTCTGCAACATTCAGATCTGTGTATACTTTGCAAATCTCTATGTCATATTGTAGATGCTGCTACTACGCCCCACTTGGAGTTATTCCAAATGTCTATTCCACTGTACGTATCCGGTTTGCTACTCAGAGTCATCCGGATCGGTGTCAAAGCTTGCATCGACGTAACCCTTGACGACGAACTCTTTATCACCTCCATAATCGAGAAACATTTCCTTAGTCCTCCAGTTACTAAGGATAATTTTGACCGCTGTCCAGTGATCCACTCCTGGATCACTCTTGTACCCCGTTGCCAGACACGCGGCAAGGCACACATCAGGTGTGGTACACAGCATGGCATACCTATGGCTAAGGCATAGGGGACGATCTTCCTCCTTTCTCTTTCTTTTGTCGTGGTCGAGCTTTGAGTCCCACTCAACTTCACACCTTACAAATCAGGCAAGAACTCCTTCTTTGACTGATCCATTTTGAACTCTTTCAAAATCTTGTCAAGGTATGTACTCATTGAAAGTTTTATCAGGCGTCTTGATCTATCTCTATAGATCTTGATGCCCAATATTTAAGTAGCTTTATCCAGGTATTCCTTCGAAAAACTCCTTTCAAACAACCCTTTATGCTTTCCAGAAATTCTACATTATTTCCGATCAATAATATGTCATCCACATATACTTATCAGAAATTCTATAGTGCTCCCACTCACTTTCTTGTAAATACAAGTTTCTTATAAACTTTGTATAAACCCAAAAGCTTTGATTACCTCGTCAAAGCGTATATTCCAACTCCGAGATGCTTGCTCCAGTCCATAGAAGGATCGCTGGAGCTTGCATACCTTTTAGCATCCTTAGGACCGACAAAACCTTCTGGTTGTATCACATACAACCTTTCCTCATGGAAACCATTAAGGAAACTCTGTTTTGACATCCATCTGCCAGATTTCATAATCGAAAAATGCAGCAACTGCTAACATAATTCGAACAGACTTTAGCATCACTACGGGTGAGAAAATCTCATCTAGTCAACTCCTTGAACTTGTTGGAAACCTCTTTGCGACAAGTCGAGCTTTATAAATGGTGACATTTACCATCAGCGTCTCTCTTCTTCTTAAAGATCCATTTGTACTTAACAACCTACCGTTCATCGGGCAAGTCTACCAAAGTCCATACTTGGTTTTCATACATGGATCCTATCTCAGATTTCAGGGCTCCTAGCCATTTGTTGGAATCCGGGCCCACCATCGCTTCGTCATAGCTCGTAGGTTCACTATTGTCCGACAACATGACCTCCAAGACAGGATCACCGTATCGCTCGGGGTAGTACGTGTCCTTGTCAACCTACGAGGTTCGGTGGTAACTTGATACGAAGTTTCATGATCATAATCATTAGCTTCCTCTTCAATTGGTTTACGCATCACAGGAACACCTTTCTGTGTTGTGCTACTTTTCCAATTCAAGTGAAGGTTCGACAACCTTATCAAGTTCTACCTTCCTCCAACTCACTTCTTTCGAGAGAACATCCTTCTCTGGAAAGGATCCATTCTTGGCAACAAGGACCTTGCCTTCGGATCTGTGATAGAAGGTATACCCAATTGTTGCTTTAGGGTATCTTATGAAGATGCACTTTTCCGCTTTGGGTTCGAGCTTATCAGACATAATTGTCGCATTCCCAAACTCTAAGAAATGACAGCTTAGGTTTCTGCCAAACCATAATTCATACGGTGTCATCTCAACGGATTTAGGTGGTGCCCTATTAAAGTGAATGTAGTTGTCTCTAATGCATAACCCCAAAATGATAGTGACAAATCGGTAAGAGACATCATAGTACGCACCATATCCAATAGAGCACGACTACGACGTTCGGACACACCATCACACTATGGTGTTCCAGGCGGCGTGAGTTGTGAAACAATTTCCACATTGTCTTAAGTTGCATACCAAACTCATAACTCAGATATACACCTCCACGATCATATCGTAGACATTTGATCTTCTTGTCACGATGATCTTCAACTTCACTCTGAAATCGCTTGAACTTTTCAAATGTTTCAGACTTGTGTTTCATTAAGTAAATATACCCATATCTACTCAAATCATCAGTGAAGGTAAGAAAATAACGATATCCACCGCACGCTTCAACACTCATTTGGACCGCATACATCAACATGTATTATTTCCAATAAGTCACTTGACCGCTCCATCATATCGGAAAACGGGGTCTTAGTCATCTTGCCTATGAGGCATGGTCCGCATGTCTCAACCGATTCGAAATCGAGTGAGTCCAAAGATCCATCAACATGGAGTTTCTTCATGCGCTTTACACCAATATGACCTTAGCGGCAGTGCCACAGGTATGTGGTACTATCATTATTAACTTTGCATCTTTTGGCATCAATATTATGAACATGTGTATCACTACGATCCAGATTCAATAAAGCATTCACATTGGGTGCATGACCATTGAAGGTATTATTCATGTAAATAGAATAACCATTATTCTCTAACTTAAATGAATAACCTTATTGCAATAAACATGATCTAATCATGTTCATGCTCAATGCCAACACCAAATAACATTTATTTAGGTTAAACACTAATCCCAAAGGTAGAGGGAGCGTGCGATGGTGATCTCATCAACCTTGGAAACACTTCCAACACACATCGTCACATCGCCCTTAGCTAGTCTCCGTTTATTCCGTAGCTTTTATTCCGAGTTACCAATATTAGCAACTGAACCGGTATCTAATACCCAGGTGCTACTAGGAGTGCTAGTAAGGTACACATCAATAACACGTATATCAAATATACTTTTGTTGACATTGCCATCCTTCTTATCTACCAAGTATTTGGGGTAGTTCCGCTATCAGTGACTGTTCCCCTTACAATAGAAGCACTTAGTCTCGGGTTTGGGTTCAACCTTGGGTTTCTTCACTGGAGCGGCAACTGTTTTTGCCATTCTTGAAGTTTCCCTTCTTGCCCTTGCCCTTCTTGAAACTAGTGATCTTACCATCAACACTTGATGCTCCTTCTTGATTTCTACCTTCGCGTCGTAAAACATCACGAGTAGCTCAAGGATCATCTTCTCTATCCCTTGCATGTTATAGTTTATCACGAAGCTCTAGTAGCTTGGTGGCAGTGACTTGGAGAACTCTGTCAATCACTATCTTATCTGGAAGATGAACTCCCACTTGATTCAAGCGATTGTAGCACCCAGACATTCTAAGCACATGCTCACTGGCTGAGCTATTCTGCTCCATCTTGTAAGCAAAGAACATGTCAGAGGTCTCATACCTCTCAACACGGGCATGAGCCTGGAATACCAATTTCAGCTCTTGGAACATCTCATATGATCCATGGCGTTCAAAATGTCTTTGGAGCCCCAGTTCTAAGTCGTAAAGCATGGCGCACTAAACTATCAAGTAGTCGTCAGAACGTGTCTGCCAGACGTTCACAACATCTACAGACGATGCTTGAGGGGGTGGCGCACCGAGCGGTGCATCGAGGACATAAGCCTTCTGTGCAGCAATGAGGACAACCTCAGATCATGGACCCAGTCCGCATAATTGCTACTATCAACTCTCAACTTAGTTTTCTCTAGGAATGTATCAAAATATTGGAGAGCTACAGCGCGAGCTATTGATCTACAACATAATTTGCAAAGACATTTTGACTATGTTCATGATAATGAGTTCAACTAATCATATTACTAAAGAACTCCCACTCAAATCAACATCACTCAGGTTGTCTAAGTGTGACATGATCCAAATCCACCAACCCAAGTCTGATCATCACGTGAGATGAGGTGGCTTCAATGGTGAACATCTCCATGTTGATCATATCTACTATATGACTCATGTTTGACCTTTTGGTCTCCTGTGTTCCGAGGCCATGTCTGTACATGCTAGGCTCATCAAGGTTAACCCAAGTATTCCGTGTGTGTAAATCTGGCTTACACCCGTTGTATGCGAACGTAGAGTCTATCACACCCTATCATCACGAGGTGCTTCGAAACGACGATCCTTCACAACGGTGCATACTCGGGAAGAACACAATTTATCTTGAAATTTTATTGAGGGATCATCTTATAATGCTACCGTCGTCCTAAGCAAAATAAGATGCATAAAGGATAAACATCACATGCAAATCATATAAGTGACATGATATGGCCATCATCGTCTTGTGCTTTTGATCTCCATCTCCAAAGCGCCGGCATGATCTCCACCGTCACCGGCATGACACCATGATCTCCATCATCATGTCATCACGTGGTTGTCGTGCCAAGTATTGCTTTTACAACTATTGCTAACTCATAGCGATGAAGTAAAGCAAAAAAGGCGAAAATAATTAAAACCAACCCTATGGCTCCTACCGGTTGTCGTACTCATCGACATGCAAGTCATGATAATCTATACAAAACATGATCATCTCATACATCACATATATCACATCATGTCTTTGGCCATATCACATCACAACATGCCCTGCAAAAACAAGTTAGACATCCTCTACTTTGTTGTTGCAAGTTTTACGTGGCTGCTATGGGCAACTAGTAAGAACTGTTCTTACCTATCCAAACCCACAACGGTGATAATCAAGTTGCCTTTTAACCTTCTACAAGGACCGCCTCTGTCGAATCCAATTCAACTAAAGTGGGAGAGACAGACACCCGCCAGCCATCTTTATGCAACAAGTTGCATGTCAGTCGATGGAACCGGTCTCTTGTACGTGGACGAGTAAGGTTGGTTCGAGCCGCTTCATCCTACAATACCGCCGAATCAAGATAAGGCTAAGGAGGTAAGCAATCTGAACATCAACGCCCACAAACTCTTTTGTGTTCTACTCGTGCATATCATCTACGCATAAACCTGGCTCTGATACCACTGTTGGGGAACGTTTCATGGGAAACAAAAAAATTCCTACGCACACGCAAGATCTATCTATGGAGATGCATAGCTACGAGAGGGGGAGTGTGATGTCTACTACGCAACTTTATTCTTGTAGACTCGTGTTGGGCCTCCAAGCGCAGAGTTTTGTAGGACAGTAGCAATTTTCCCTCAAGTGGATGACCTAAG
Source organism: Elymus sibiricus (assembly GCA_039707655.1). NCBI lineage: Eukaryota > Viridiplantae > Streptophyta > Magnoliopsida > Poales > Poaceae > Elymus > Elymus sibiricus. The sequence continues at coordinate 314,176,828 of CM077667.1, read as the reverse complement.
GTTTATCAATCCGTGGGAGGTGTAGGATGAAGATGGTCTCTCTCAAACAACCCTACAATCAAATACAAGAAATCTCGTGTGTCCCCAACACACCCAATACAATGGCAAATTGTATAGGTGCACTAGTTCGGCGAAGAGATGGTGATACAAGTGCAATATGGATGATAGATATAGGTTTTTGTAATCTGAAAATATAAAAACAGCAAGGTAGCAAGTGTAAAACAATGAGCAAAACAGTGTATAAATGCTTGGAAATAAGGCCTAGGGTTCATACTTTCGCTAGTGCAATCTCCCAACAATGCTAACATAGTTGAATCATATGATCATCCCTCAACGTGCAACAAAGAATCACTCCAAAGTTCCTATCTAGCGGAGAACAATAAGATGAAATTGGTGTAGGTAGTAGAATCACCTCAAAGTTATTCTTTCCGATCAATCTATTGGGCTATTCCTATAAGTGTCACAAACAGCCCTAGAGTTCCTACTAGAATAACACCAATGATACATATCAATCAACCATAATGTCACCTAGATACTCCAATGTCACCTCAAGTATCCGTGGGTAAATTATGCGGCATGCATCAAACAATTTTAGATCTATCATATTCAATCCAACACAACGAACTTCAAGGAGCACCCCAAGATTTCTATCGGAGAACGTGGTATGAAAACGTGCAATCAACCCCTATGCATAGATCCCCTAGGTCACCGGAATCCGCAAGTTGATGCCTCAACATATATCGAGTGAATCAATAGAATACCCCAATGTCACTACGGGTATCCCACGCAAGACGTACATCAAGTGTTCTCAAACCATAATATTCAATCCAACATAACGAGATCTCAAAGGTAAAGATTCAATTCATCACAACAAGGTAGCAAGGGAATAACATCATATGATCCGACTATATTAACAAAGCCCGTGATACATCAAGATCGTGCCATCTCAAGAACACGAGAGAAAGAGAGAGATTGAACACATAGCTACTGGTACAAACCGTCAGCCCCGAGGGTGGATTACTCCCTCCTCGTCATGGCCTCCGCCGGGAAGATGAAGATGGTCACCGGAGATGATCTACCCTCTCCGGCAGGGTACCGGAACGCCTCCAGATTGGTTTTTGGTCGATACAGAGAGTTGCGGCGGCGGAACGAGGAGTCTCTCTTTCTTTCTGGGGTTTCTGGTATTTATGGGATTTTTTAGCGTTGGAATCACGCCAAACGGAGCCACGTGGGCCCCACCACATATCTCACCGCGCCACTAGGGGCGCGGCCTATTGCGTGGTGGCCCACTGGCACACCCCCTCCGGCAGGTCTTCGCTCCAATGTTGCTTATTTCCTCCAGAAAAAATCACAAAAAAGTTTCGGACGATTCCGAGAACTTTCATTTTCTGCACAAAAACAACACCACGGTAATTCTGCTGAAAACAGCGTCAGTCCGGGTTAGTTCTAAATAAATCATATAAAGTGCATCAAAACCATATAAAAGTATTGTAAACATAGGTGAATATGGCATGAATACTTCATAAATTATCGATATGTTGGAGACGTATCAGAGTGTATCTACATACCCTTATAGATCGCTAAGCGGAAGCGTATATAACGCGGTTGATGTAGTCGTACGTCTTCACGATCCAATCGCGATCAGTCCCGATCTAGCACCAAACGGACGGCACCTCCACGTTCAGCACACGTGCCGCTCGATGACGTCTCCGCCTCCTCGATCCAGCGAGCGAGGGCGGAGTAGTAGATGGGCTCTCAACTAGCACGGCGGCGTGGTGGAGGTGGTGGTGGTGCAGTGCCAGCAGGGCTTCGCCAAGCGCTAACGAAACCGCGAACGGAGGAGAAAACGATCTAGGGAGAGAGGGAGGCGCCAAGGGCTTGGTGTGTCCTCTTGGGGCGCCCCCTCCCCTCTATATATAGGTGGAGGGGCATGGAGATCAGCCCCTCCAAGCCCTAGGGCGCAGCCAAGGGGGAGTTGGACTCCTAGTCCAATTCCCTTCCTTTCCATGCACAGGTGGACTTTCCACCTCTCCCAAGCCACATGGGCCTTGAGGGACTTGTGCGCCTGGCCCAATAAGGCCAGGGCGCCTCCCCTCAGCCCATGCAAACCCTTGGGACATGGTGGCATCCTTGGTGTACTTCCGGACTCCTCCGAAAGTTTCCGGAACCTTCTAGAAGCTTCCCGGTACAATACCAGAAAAACCCGAAACTTTTCTGGTAGCCAAAATATGACTTCCCATATATAAATATTTACCTCCGGACCATTCCTGAGCTCCTCGTGACGTCCGGGATCTCATCCGGGACTCCAAAAAACATTCGGTCACCAACATACATAACCCAATAATACTATATCGTCACCGAACGTTAAGCGTGCGGACCCTACGGGTTCGAGAATCATGTGGACATGACCGAGACACCTCTCCGGTCAATAACCAATAGCGGGACCTGGATGCCCATATTGGTTCCCACATATTCCATGAATATCTTTATCGGCCGAACCACGATGCCAAGGATTCAATTAATCCCGTATGCAGTTCCCTTTGTCCAGCGGTATGTTACTTGCCCGAGACTCGATCGTCGGTATCTCCATACCTAGTTCAATCTCGTTACCAACAAGTCTCTTTATTCGTTCCGTAATACAAGATCCCGTGACTAACTCCTTAGTCACATTGCTTGCAAGCTTCTTGTGATGATGTATTACCGAGTGGGCCTAGAGATACCTCTCCGTCATACGGAGTGACAAATCCCAGTCTCGATCCACGCCAACCCAACAGACACCCTCGGAGATACCTGTAGAGCACCTTTATAGTCACCCAGTTACGTTGTGACGTTTGATACACACAAGGCATTCCTCCGGTGTCAGGGAGTTGCATGATCTCATTGTCGTAGGAACAGATACTTGACATGGATAAAGCAGTAGCAATAAACTAACATGGACAAATGCTATGCTTATAGTTGGGTCTTGTCCATCACATCATTCTCCTAATGATGTGATCCCGTTATCAAATGACAACTCATGTCTATGGTCAGGAAACCTTGACCATCTTTGATCAACGAGCTAGTCTAGTAGAGGCTCACTAGGGACATAGTGTTGTCTATGTATCCACACATGTATCTGAGTTTCCGATCAATACAATTATAGCATGGATAATAAACGATTATCATGAACGAGGAAATATGATAATAACCAATTTATTATTGCCTCTAGGGCATATTTCCAACACTCCTTGCCCGTACAAACTTCTTGGTTCAACTCCACACACGAAGACGGAGGCTCCCAAGCGACACCTAACCAATCTAGGAGACACCACTCTCCAAAAGGTAATAGACGCGGTAAGAATGATGAACTCCTTGCTCTTGTGCTTCAAAAGGTAGTCTCATCTACACATAATCACTCTCTCGTAGATTTGGCTTGGTAGAAGAGGCTGATTGGGTGGAAAGCAACTTGGGGAGGCTAGAAATCAAGATTCATATGGTTGGAGTGGAAGATCTTGATCTCAACACATGAGTAGGTGGTTCTCTTTCTGAAAATGGATGTGGCAAGTGTTGGTTTCTTCTGAGTGCTTCCTCTACGAAAGAGAGGTAGGTGGAGGGTATATATAGGCTTTTCCAAAAATCCAATTGTTACAACATTATTACCCAACTCGGTGAAACCGAAGCAAAAACTCAGTTGCACCGACTAGTGCAAAATGTGGCAACTTTTGGCGTTTCGGTGAGACCGATATATAATTCTTGGTGGGTCCGATTTTTGTTGGCCTAGGCAGTTTCCAGTTTTGGTGTCACCGATTCCTAAAACTCGGAGATTTCGATTCTTAGAAATTGGTTACCCGAAAGTTAGTCACTGATTTCGGTTGCACCGAAATCAAACTTGGTGTCACCGAGAAGCTAGGGTTTGGCTCTGGATCTGTCTAGGGTGAAACTCGGTAGGGCCGATTTGGAAATATTAGTGGCACCGAATTTGAGTGTTAGGGTTTTAATAGTATTGGCTTTCCTATGGACTCAAATGCGATTTCTCAAAAAATGCAAAATGTAGAGTCTTGAAGCTTGTTGCCAATTTATGTTCCTTGCATATAGGGGATCTCCACACAATCCTTTGCCAATCCATTCATTGAACTTTTACCGAAATATGCTTGAGAAGATCATTAGCGCAATGAAATATATGTTATTATTAAATACCAAAACCACCTAGGGAGAAGTTGTGCTTTCAGTTTCTTGGCACACGCGCGGGTTTAATGAAGGAAGGTGCGCAGTCTGCAGTCGTTTGAATGCAGCGAGTAGGCGTGTTCAGCTGGACGTGCAGCGGGCGGCGCTCTCTCAGCAAGCGCGCCGCTTCAATATCGGCAATGAGAGGTCGCGTCCGCTCTGGGCTGGCGTCAATATGGAGCGGGCAACGACATGAATGCGGGCATCTGGTGACGGACAGGAATGCACGCGAGCGAGGAAGGAGGGTTTTGGGTGGGTCATGATTGTCACAAGCGAGCGTGACAACGGCCAGGACGCCCGCAACTCAACCTCGCATTTTGTCTCCGGTTTGGAAGAAAAAAACACGTGCAGACTGGCTTGCGGACCGATGCAGGACGATGACAAAACATGATCACACGATTGCGGGCAGTTCGAGGGTCGGCGTTGGAGATGCCCTTATAGTTTTATCATGCAAAGTTGTTCTGTCCGGAGAACGGACGTTTGGTGGCGGAGCTCATTGGAGCTCGAATTTTTTGATAATTTTAGAATTCAAACTTTTCATTTTCAAAAAAATCTGAAAAAGTTGTGCAAGTAAAGAACGATGTTATGTGTATGTGTGTAAATTTTTAGGATGAAATACGATCTGTACTAAAAAAGACAAATTCATGGTCTGCTAGGATGAATAGTATCATGTGTTAAAAAGCCCCAATTTTTTTTCACAGGTCTCATTTCAACGTGTTTTGCGTTGAAAATTTACACACACGTGTGTTATGCCCTCATCTATCTCTGTATTTTTTCCAGAATGTTTTGAAATGTAAAAATATGATTTTTCATGAATTTTAAATTTTGCATTTGAAGGTCTTCATGGAGCTTGGCCTCCAAAAGCAATTTCCGTTATGTCCGTGCCTATTTTCTGTATCTAGATTATGAGAATTGGTGCTAGCTGGCATCGCATTTTGGAGATGAGGTATTTTAGACTAATCACAGCCTCACAGGGATAAAACTCAAGCACTACTGGGGACAAATTCACGGTTTTGACCCTTTTCGCTAACTTTAGCCCGATCTGACCCTCCTTGTGAAATTTTTTCGGATCTGACCCTTTTTCCTACCGCCACCCGCTGTGGCGGTAGGCATACACACCCTACCGCCAGAGACAGTGGCGGTAGGGTTCGTTTGACTCCGTTTGACTCCCGTTTGACTCCGCTAATTCGATGCCATCTGTGTTGACTCAATTTCTACCGCCACTGTCTCTGGTGGTAGGGTGTGTATGCCTACCGCCACAGCAGGTGGCGGTAGGAAAAAGGATCAGATCCGAAAAAAATTCATAAGTAGGGTCAGATCGGGCTAAAGTTTGCGAAAAGGGTCAAAACAGTGAATTTTGCCCAGTACTGGTGGCACTGGAATGGAATAAAGCAACAGACGTAGTCTCCACCTTTAGCAGAACCGCGTCCGTGCGTATAATAGCGAGCATCCACCCGCACCGCCTCCCCCGTGTTCTTCCCCTCATCCCCACTGACGCCTCCTCCGCACGAAACACCGGCGCCGCACTCATCGGAGAGGAGGAAGCTCCCGCCCCGGCTCGATCCGATGGCCAACAGCAACCTCCCGCGACGAATCATCAAGGTGAGCTTCCGATCTGATCATCAGGGCACAGATCTCTGGACTCCTTCGATCCGACATCGTTTTCGTGTCTAACTTTTTGGGGTTTCCGTGTGGTTGGATCTACGCAGGAGACGCAGAGACTCCTCAGCGAGCCAGGTGCGGGCGCTTTTCAATCTGCCGTTTCGTTGGGATTCTGGCGAGGCGTTGCATTTCTGGGTTCGATTTCCGTTCTTTGAATGGTTTGTTTGTGCAGCTCCGGGGATCAGCGCTTCGCCCTCGGAGGAGAACATGCGGTACTTCAACGTCATGATCCTTGGGCCGGCGCAGTCGCCCTACGAAGGTATTTCTTCTTACCACACGATAGTGATGTTATTTGTGGTATTCTAAGGTAGCGATTAGTGAATCGAGATGACTCTGTTCAAAGCCTTTTGTTATAAATGGTTCTAAAATGGTTGTATTGGAATTATATGGATGGCTGAGGTTGCGCTGTTTGATCAGTTTGGTGATGCGGCCGTGTCAGTTTTTGTTTATTCCTCTCTCGGGCAGTTATCATGTTTGATGAGTCTTAAGTTCTCTCTTTAGTATATGTCGTAATCGGTAATGTTGGAGGGCTAATTACTAGTATTGTTTCAGGGATAGATTTTTGCTACTTGCTCCAAGCTTATTTGTAATGTCACACTCATTTCCATGGTCAACATTGCATTGATATGCATAGCGTAACATATTTGCTTGCTTCCCTTTCGTGTTGTTTGAGCCACCTGTATGCCATAGGAGAAAATGCCTCTCATCTTTGAATTGCAGAGAATTACAAATTTAACCTAATGAACTTGCTTCCAATTATGGAAGTGAGCGATAGTTGAATATTCTGCTTACCAATCTTGGTTGTGTTTGTTTATATAGATTACCTTATCTTCTGCATGATATATCTGTCATGAAAAGAATGTTTTATGTTGAATTGTTAGCATTCTATTTTATGACCGATTCACTTTCTTACATCGTTCCCCTTTGCTTATCTATTGGGCAGGGGGAGTTTTTAAGCTGGAACTGTTTTTACCCGAGGAATACCCGATGGCTGCCCCGAAGGTAATAATCTGTAGATGAGGTTCGGTTAATGTTTTCGACGCAACTATCGGACCTGTACACTTTTTACATAATTATGATGTATTCAGAATTGTACAGTGTGATTTCCTTTTTGACCAATATGGCTGACTTCCTCTTTGACCAATATGGCTGATTTCCTATTTGGCCAATATGGCTTCAACTTTCTCTTGCATAGTGAAGTACTTATGTTCAAGGGCTGGTCAACTGCATTCACATAGCTTTGGTGGCGTTTCCAGCTTCGGATAATCAAAGAAGTGATTGATAGATTGATTTGCGTGCAAGTTGTTCGAAGTCTCATGTCTAATTGTTTGTGCACATTTGTTGTGTTAGTGACTGCTTCATATGTCCTGGAGGTGATAGTATGTTATTGCATCAACCTTATTTCCTTGTTTAGATAACTTTAGCTGCTTGATTGGACATTCCATATTAGAGACGATGGAGTGTGAAACATGTGCGGCATAATGATTAACCTATCAGGACAGTTCACTGGGTTAGCAGAAAGCTCAGAAAAATTATCACTTGCACTAAGATCCTTCTCAAAGGTTATGTCAAAGGTTATTTCTATATATTAGTCTAGTAGTTGTCATGGTTCTAAACGTACTTCTAGCGGTTGCCATTTTTCTATTGGCTGTGCACTGTTTAAGAGGTCCTTAAATTTCTCTTATTTGCCTGGCAGTTTGACACTTGAAATATTAGTCTATTTCTCTCATTTTACACTGTAATTTTTGTAGAAGGATGAATAAGTAGCACTTAACTTGTTAAGCAATTGCTACTGGATTACAGTCTCCTTTGGTCTCTATAAAACTGCACACTGCTATATACCATATCTAATGCTTGTAATCTTGGTGGACATTTATACTTTGCTTGTTGGTGGTGCAGGTTAGGTTTCTGACCAAAATATACCATCCCAACATTGACAAGGTAAGCAGGCATATTTCTTCAGTGTTATGATACTTTCTCCAGAAATGATTATTCCTTAACGGATTTACCTTTGTAGCTTGGTAGGATATGCCTTGACATTCTCAAGGATAAATGGAGTCCGGCTCTTCAGATTCGAACAGTCCTTTTGAGGTAACTTAGCATTTTATAAACAAACATATTCGAACAGTTTATACTTAATGATGTACATTGTCACCCTGTGACGTTTTTCTGGTTTCAGTATCCAGGCACTCCTAAGTGCACCAAATCCAGACGACCCTCTCTCTGAAAACATTGCTAAGCACTGGAAATCCAACGAGGCAGAAGCTGTTGAAACAGGTAATCTTAGTTAACAAGCCTGAATTTGTTCTCCCATTTGGCCTTGGGCTATGATATCTGAACTAATTTCTGTTCTGGCGTTTGCAGCGAAGGAGTGGACCCGTCTGTACGCCAGTGGTGCGTGACAACCCCACGCTGCTCTTGATGTAATAACCCATCATACTTTAGCAAGCAATCTAGTGCCATTTTGTTGGTAAAGAACAAACTGGAGATGTTTGCGCTGGAAGGAAGTATCTAAATGACTAGTGCTCGAGCTATTTGGTTGGTTGTACACCTGCGTTGGTTGGTTCCCTTTACCCTGGGGCACCTTCTGGCTGATCTGTATCTGATAGAACTTTCTATGCTCCAGTACATTGCCCTTGTGTAGGAGAACTTAACAAGTGCCCACATTGTTGAAATTGAAGCTGGCTTGTTAATTTGTTCTTGCCCTTGTTGTTTGGGAGTTGTGCCTATCATGCATGATATGCTTGTGGAGTTTGAATACTCAAGGTTGCATCTGCTACGCCCGAATACTGCCTGGTTTGTTTGTTACTCTTATAGTCCGTTCAGTTACTTTTACCATCTGGAGCTCTGCCTGTCAAATGTCTTTCCTCTTATAGTCCTTCTAGCAATAAGACCATCTACAACAGGATCCCTCAAACCGTCGCTAGATCACAAAATGACCTTCCAACTGGACACCCATACCTAGTTCAAATGTCTGAGCTGTCTGGCACCCCTCAAAAACACGCCACTACATTGGGCAGGCCCATGCTTGTCCAGTTTGATCCCACATATACCCCACTCCGTCACCACCACAAACTGAACCCTAAACAAGTCTTGACTGCTCCGCTAGCACTCCAGTTCTATCCCCTCCCCACGCCACCAAGGCCATCTCAGGTAGCAGCGACAACGAGTCTGACCCGTCGACTGGGACACACTCAAGGAGGAATTCGCAGCTCCTGTCCGCGGTGAGTTTGACCCTGCCAGGACACGCTCCTCAAGGAGGAATCAAGCTCCACCCTCGGACGACAAGTAGCTCGCCCTTTGCGATGAGTACTACCATCGCTACGAAATCCACTACTAGTTCTAGATCGTATTTTGCTATCAAACAATATATGTCTGATTTAATGTTGAACTCGCAATCTTCGGTCCGGTCCTATGAATGTGTTAGCAGCCTAGGCCCAGTTTCTGGTCCATCGACATACGTTCCGACGTTTCCGATACGCATCGGACACTCCACTACAAAAGAAGAGCCCACAACATCCCAAAAGACACGAGTGTGGTACTCTCCCTTATAAGGAGGTTCTAGCCTCCTTCTGTATCCGAAATGGGACTAAAGTCACTAGCACTGTCCATGGTCAGGTTCTTGACAGAATGCTTATGTATATATTGATCTACCTTGCGCTACTTTTACGTTGCATGAACCGTGTGGATTCAGAAGTTTTCATATGAGGATGACGGTTGTGGCCACGGATATTTGAAGGATGACCGGGCACTGACCGCAGATATACAGGGGCTCGAATTGTTTGCGTCGACGACTCGAACACCTTTCTGAAAAAAAGACGCAGGCAATATCAGTTGAGTTGGTTTAGACGGACCAATCTTGGTTACTGCTACTACCGGAGCCAACAGAGCGACTGGTCTAGTGAGGCTGCGCGTTGCCCGTAAGCCATAGCTCGCGCGACGGCGACAGCCGACAAGTAGGAGCAAACAAAACCTACTGTACTTTGGAAGAAATGTTTCCTTCCACCCACGAGAAGGCAGATGTGCGCGCGGGACAGATTACGTGCGTAGGATTATTGCCCTGTCACGGACGGCTTCATTTGCTGTCACTGTCAGTTTTCATGGAAGACGGCCTATATCTACGGCTAAACAGCAGCGCCCAGCCGTCTCACACAGGGCGGACCACAGGTCTACATCCGCACAACACTACTCCATGCAGTGTGCCGTGCAGGCTAAATACGGCGGAAAGAGAAATACAGTGTTGTATACCACGGAGACCTAGACGGCCCACAAATTTCCTTCCGCCTCTGTCCGCGAATATGGATGTGGGAACCCGTCATTTAACCGTAATTGTATATATTTTTACAACAGTTTAAACTAACCGGATGAAATTCGTGCAAACACGGACGAATTTCATATAAACACGACCGGATTTCATACAAACATGACGGATTTCATTACATTTACATCAAATAAGCGGTGCTCGGCCCGCTCTAGAGGTATAATTAATACACCTAATCTATGATCGTCGACGTTGTTCCCCGTGTCCGGCCATGAGCCCCGAGAACTGAAGCTTTGTCTTCTCCAGCTCCGCCTCTGTAACCTCCTTCTACGGAGCTCCGGGAAGTGTCCGCCTCCACGCCGCCGCCAAGCGGCTAATTGGCCGACGTTTATCAGCCCGCCAAAGCTTGGCTTCAACGAGAGGGGGGAGCGGTGGCCTTCTTGAGAACCGAGCGTCGGCGACCTACCGTGCTCTACTCTTCCTTGTTGTCTGCGGAGCCCGCGGACGTGCCGACTTCGTGGTCGTCGCGGCGGGGCGCGACCTCGACGATGTCCTCCTCGTCGTCGTCGGTCTCGCCGAACAATGCCTCGCCCGCGTCGTCGTCACCGCACTCCTTGGAGGCGACCGTCACCTCCGCCACCCACTGGTGGTACTGCCAGCGGGCGAGGTGGATCTCACGGGCGGAGCGGAAGGACTCGAGCAGCGCCTGCTGCTTCGTCAGGTCCGCATCCGGCGCGACTGCCCTGTCGACGGCGAGCCGCTTCTCCGCCTGCACGTGCTCCTGGAGGAGGTGGTGGTTGTAGGCGGTGTCGGCCTTCACCTCCTGGAACTGCTCCTTCTGCATCAGGTCCAATAGCACGGGCCTCGCCGATGGTCATGGTGCAGTGCATCGGCAACGGTGGCGCGAAGGAAGAGGGTGGCGTGGAGGAGGAGGGTGGCGCCGGATCGTCGCCAGCATCGTCTTCCATTGGGACATCGTCGTCCTCCGGTTGCCTGTTGGCCAACCAGCCGACAACAATGTCGGCCATCTCCTTTTTCTGGTCCGACGTCAGCACGTCCCGGAGAGCTTTGGCGGCGGAGGAATCCATGGTGGGAGTGGTGCGAAGAGGGATCGGAGGCGGATGACTGTGGCTATGGCCGGGGCAGTGGTTTATATAGCAATGGTGGGCGGCAGAGGGACGGATGGGTGGCGCCGGAGGAGACGCCTTGACAACTGCGTGCCATCAATGTGGGCGGCAGATGGACAGATGGGCGGTCGTCGTGTCGTTTGAATGCGCAGCAGTCGCCTACACCGGGAAGCGACGCGGGCGGTGCTCTCTCGACCGACGCGCCACTTCAATGCTGGCGCCAGTGAGCGGTCGCGTCCGCTCTGGCCGGGCATGAACGTGGGTGCTGACGCTCCGTAGCGGCACTGACCGACGGCGCACATGATGGAGGAGGGGTTTTGGGTGGGCCAGGGCGGTCAAAAGCGGGCGCTGGAGCGGTCCGGACTCCCGCAAAGCCCCCTTCCCCACGTGTGTCTCCGGTTTGCGGGAGAAGGTAAGTTCGGACCACGTCGCAGACCGATACAAGACCGCATTGGAAATCTTCCGCGGTCCGTACGCATGCAGGAGGTTTGGGTCGGCGTTGAAGAAGCCCTAAGGGCATCTCCAAATCACTCGCAAATTTTCTTCCGCATCCGTCCACGGATAGAGGAACCAGTCTGCAAACATGTATGCGGGAGACCGTCATCCAACGTTGCCCGCATATATTTGGACAATAATGCGAACTGATTGTACAAAATTCGTTCAAACATGACCGAATTTCATATAAACATGTCGGATTTCATATAAAGTTGACGAATTTCATTTCATTTACATCAACTAAGCGAAGCTCGTCCTGCTCTGGAGGTATAATTAATACACCTAATCTATGATCGCTGGCCCCGTTCCTCGTGTCCAGCCATGAGCCCCGAGAACTGAAGCTTTGCCTTCTTTAGTTCCGCCTCGGTGCTCTCCAGCTCCGCCTTTGTAACCTCCGCCTCCGGAGACCCGGGAAGTGAAACTGCCCGCCTCCACGTCACCGCCAAGCGGCTAATCGGACTCCGATGTTGAGCCCACCAAGCTTGGCTTCAACGGGAGGGGAGGAGCGGTGGACTTCTTGGGACCCGAGCGGCGGCGATTGACCGTGCTCTACTCTTTCTCATTGTTGGCGGCACCCGCAGACATGCCAACTTCGTGGTCGTGGTGGCGGGGCGCAACCTCAGTGGAGCCGGCAATGTCCTCCGCCTCGTCGTTGGTCTTACCCCACACCTCGTCCACCTTCTTTGTCGAACTCCTTGTAGGCGGGCGAGGCGGATCTCGTGGGTGGAGTGGTAGGACTCAAGCACGGCGCCTGCTCCGCCAGGTCCGCTTCCGGCGCGATCACCCTGCTAGCGGCGAGCTGCTCTTCCGCCTGCTGGTGCTCCTGGAGGATCTAGTGGTTGTAGGTGGCGGCGACCTGCGCCTCCTGGAAATGCTCCTCCCGCTCCTCCCGCACCATGTCCATAAAATGGGCACGTGCCTTGCCGATTGTCATGGTGCAATGCACCGACGAGGGTGGCGCGGAGGAGGAGTTCTACTTGAGATGTGTTAGGATTTTCCCCGAAGAGGAAGGGTGATGTAGTAAAGTAGCGAAAAGTATTTCACTTGGTTAAGAACCAAGGTTTATCGAACCAGTAGGAGAACCAAGCAAGCAACCGTTATCAACACCTACATGCAAAAGAGCAAACACTTGCACCCAACACAGGCAATAGGATTGTCAATCCCCCTGTACTTGTTGAAAACAAGGATTAAATATGATAGTGATAGATAGATAATTTGCAAGGGAAAATAAAAGTAAATAAATTGCAACAATTTACTTTTGGTTTTTGTAATATGATTAAGGTAGACCTGGGGGTCATAGTTTTCACTAGAGCCTTCTCTCTTTTAGCATAGCATACGGTGGGTAAACAAATTACTATTGCGTAATCGATAGAAAACGCATAATTATGACGTTATTCATGGCATGGTCATATACATAGGCATTACGTCCGTGACAAGTAGACCGACTCCTGTCTGCATCTACTACTATTACTCCACCAATCAACCGACTCCTGCTTGCATCTATGATATTAAGTTCATAACAAACAGAGTAACGCTTTAAGCAAGATGACATAATGTAGACAAAGAAAGACAGGCAATATGTTCAGACCCCGTTGTTTTATCCTTAGCGGCAACAACACAAGACGTGCCTCGCTACCCTTGCTGTCACTAGGTGAGGACGCCGCAAGATTGAACCCACTACTATGCACCACTTCCACTGAAGATCGATAGATCAACTTGGCCAAAGAAAACACATAGATCGGAAAGCATTACATAGTTATATAAATCACACATAATAAAGTTCAGATTTGACTCAATTACTTTCAATGAATAATCTGATCATAAACCCACAATTCATCGGATCCCAACAAACATACCGCACAAAAGGATTACATGGAATAGATCTCCGAAGAGAACATGGTATTGAAGATCAAAAAGAGAGAAGAAGCCACCTAGCTAATCATTATAGACCCGTAGGTCTGTGGTAGAATACTCACACATCATCGAAGAGGCAGCAAGGTTGATGTAGAAGCCTTCTGTGATCGATTCCCCCTCCAGTAGGGTGCCGAAAAAGGCCTCCAGATGGGATCACGGAAGAACGGAGACTTGCGGCGATAGAAAAATTATTTCGGGTGGCTCTTTGGGGGTTTCAGAATATTTTGGAATTTATAGAAATGGAATTAGGTCAGACGGGACCATGTGGGGCCCAGAGGACACCAAGGCGCGCCTACCCCCTAGGCACGCCCTGTTGTCTTGCCGTCTCCTTGTTTCTCGTTCGGACACCCCCGAAGCTTCCAGAGTCCCTTTTGTCCAAAAAAAATCGTCAAAAAGTTTCGTAGTGTTTGGACTCCGTTTGGTTTGGATTTTCTGTGAAACCAAAAGCAGGCAAAAAACAACAGCTGGCACTAGGCACTGGATTAATAAGTTAGTTCCCAAAAATGATATAAATTTGCATAAAAAATATCTAAGATTGATAATATAATAGCATGAAACAATAAAAAATTATAGATACATTGGAGACGTATCAAGGAGGAGGGTGGTGTCGGCTCGTCGTCGGCCGCGGCCTCCATTGGGACGTCGTCGTCCTCCGACTGCCTGCCGGCCAGACAGACAGAAGCAATGGCAGCCATCTCCTTCTTCTGGTTCGCCGTCAGCCCATACCGGAGAGCTTTGGAGCATGAGGAAGTCATGATAGGAGTTGTGCGGAGAGGAGAAAGGATTGGAGGCGGATGACTGCGACTATGGCCGATGCAGCTAACAACAATGGTGGCCTCCAGCAGGCGAGGCGGATCTCTGCGGGTGGAGTGGTAGGACTCAAGCAGCGTCGCCTGCTCCGCCAGGTCCGCTTCTGGTGCGATCGCCCTGCTAGTGGCGAGTTGATCCTCCGCCTACTGGTGCTCCTGGAGGATCTAGTGGTTGTAGGCTGCGTCGACCTTCGCCTCTCAAAACTGCTCCTCCCGCACCATGTCCATGTAATGGGCACGGGCCTCGCCGTTGGTCATGATGCAATGCACCAGCGAGCGTGGCGTGGAGGAGGAGGGTGGCGTTGGCTCGTCGTCGGTCGCGACCTCCATTGGAACGTCGTCGTCCTCCGACTGCCTGCCGACCAGCCAACCGAAAGCAATAACAACCATCTCCTTCTTTTGGTCCGTCGTCAGCCCGTCCCAGAGAGCTTTGGAGTGCGAGGAAGTCATAATAAGAGTGGTGAGGAGAGGAGAAAGGATTGGAGGCGGATGAATGTGGCTATTGCCGATGCAGCTAACAACAATGGTGGGCGATAGAGGGACAGACGGGTGGCGCTGGAGTAGCTGCCTCAGCAACCGCGTGTCATTAATGTGGGCGTCAGAGGGACGGACGGGCGGTCGTCGTGTCATTTGATTGCGGAGCAGTCGCCTGCATCGGGAAGTGGCGTGGGCGACACTATCTCAGCCGGCGCATCGCTTCAATGCCGGCGGCAGTGATAGGTCTCGTTCGCTCTGGCCGGGCATGAATGCGGCACTGATGCTCTGGAGCGGCGCCGACCGTTTCGGGCATGAAGCGCACGTGGGCGAGGGGGGGGGGCTGTTGTGGTGGGCTAGGGCGGTCATACGCGGGCTTGGGAGCGGTCCGGACGCCCGCAAAGCCCCCTTGCTTGTCTCCGGTTTGTGGGAGAAAGTACGTCCGGACCGCCCGACGGGCCGATACAAGCACACGTTGGATGGTACAACACATCCGAACAGCATGGTCCGGACGTATGAGGGCGTTTTGAGGGTCGTCGTTGGAAATGCTTGAGCATCTAACCAGACCCATATTCGTCCCCAAAAACCCGGGCGCGCTGCACGATCACTGTCCAGACGAAAAGAAGTGCCATCTAATTAAACGCCCCATATCCAGCCCAAACGCTCAGACTGACTGACAACCCCCATATCCAGCTCAAATGTGGGGTGTATATGGGACATCCGGACGTGCCTAGACGCGCCTGCCACATTGGATCGGGTCCATCTGACCCCGCATAAATCGAATCCTCTCCGCACTCCAGATGAAACCCTAGATGTATTCCACTCCACTCCACTCCACTCCACTCCCACAGTACGAACTCCTATCCGGCAAGCTCTGGCGTACTCTTTCATGACGGGCACTGGATCCGACTCCGAGATATTCGGGTACGAGGACTGTGAGCTCATCCTTTGCAGCCCCGAGGAACAGATGACCGTCCGCGCTGCTCTCCGATCCTCCCTGGAGGAGATCACCCTCCTCCAGTCTTCAACGAGCCGTCGGGAATTGATTGCCCAAACGGCACGCGAATCCCGGGCTGGTGTGTCACGGCGCGTGCCC
Source organism: Elymus sibiricus (assembly GCA_039707655.1). Taxonomy (NCBI): domain Eukaryota; kingdom Viridiplantae; phylum Streptophyta; class Magnoliopsida; order Poales; family Poaceae; genus Elymus; species Elymus sibiricus. The sequence goes on along the minus strand of CM077667.1, from coordinate 314,160,787 downwards.
GTGGCCTCACGCGAATGCGGTGACCACCACATGGTTCAACCCCGCAGTGTCGCCGGAACCGTTCACGTGGCACCTGTTCCCCATGGCCTCGGGCACCGAAACGGAGGCTATATGCGCCTCCGTCCTAAAAGTAGGTGCAGAGTGACCGCCGCGCGAGGTTCCGGGCGTGGCTTCAAGCAAAGGAGACAATGGCAACCCGTGACTCGGAGACGGCTTCGGCAGCCCGTGATGCGACGTCGGACGAAGCCCTCCGTGCACGCGTATCCGAGAAGCGGCGAAAGACGGCGGTGAAGGAAATGATAGAATACAAAAGCATGGCCAGACTTCTCCCCCCCCAAGGAGGAGTAGGACGAGAGGACGGATCAGACAACTTCAACAGTGAGCAGGTCCGCCTCGATTCGTTCTGCATCTTTGACCGCTAGCCGCGCGGAAGAAGGTAAAGACAATGATAAGGCCGGCCATGGATAATCTTTTTTCATTATCATTTTATTTGTAGTTAGTAGAGTATATGCCAATTGTTTAGAGCAACTCCAACGCGACGACCCATTTCGTCCGCGCACGCCCGTTTGGGTCGGCGCGGACAGAAAAGTCGGCCCAACGCGCCGACCCAAACGGACGCGTGTCTGCTTTTCGTCCGCCTGCCGACCCATTCCCGGCCCATTTTTGAGCCGGATTTGCATCGACGCGAACACGAGACAGACGCCCGCCTACTCCCCCCTGGCCCGCTGGGCGGTGGCAGCCTCCACCATTTCCCTCCATTTCCCCCCAAAACCCTTTCGCCCGCGCGCGCTCCCGCCGCTCGCCATGGACGCCGACCTCGATGCTGCCGCCGGCCTCGCCTCCCTCGCCTCGTCCGGCATCACGTCCGCCTCCTCCGGCAAAGGCAAGTCTCCGCCGGCCACTGGCTACGATCCCGACAAGACAGAAAGCCAGGACGACCGAGGTCCGTTCACCTTCAATCAAGATCAGGTCGCCTTCATGCATGATCAGGTCGGTGTGGACCTGGACGGCTTCCCGCTCGACCACGAGTTTCCGGAGGACTACGGTCTCGAGGAAGAGGATGAGGTGGACATCGAAGGGGAGCCTTTGTTTGAGGACGAGCTCGCCAACCAAGCCGCTGGGGAGATTCCGAAGCGCAAGAGCAGGCGGACGAAGGCGTACACGGCGGCCGAGGACAAGCTTCTTTGCGAGTGTTGGAGGGACATTGGGCAAGATCCCAAGACCGGCGCCGAACAAAAGGCATCAACCTTTGGGACTCGTGTTCATCGTGAGTTCCATGAGCGCAAGAAGTTTCCACCGTACCAAATTCACAGCACGCGTGGATGGGTGTCCATTTCGAAGCGTTGGAAGGTGATCCAACAAGAGTGCAACAAGTTTTTTGCCACTCTTGAGAGCATCAAGGCACGCCCCGTGAGCGGCATCGGCATGCAAGACATTGTAGGATCACTAGAAGTGTGTGTCTAGAGGGGGGGGGTGAATAGACTACTAGCAGGAATTAAAAACCTAACATTTTCCCAAGTTAATTGGTTGGCAGATTTTAGCAATTATAGCAAGTCTAGCACACCTAGGGCTGGGCGTTCGGTTTATATGGTTAATACGGTTTGGTTTATTTGGTTTTTTATACTTTCGGTTTTAAAGAAATAGAAACCGAAATAATCACACAAAATTTAGAAACCGAACCATATTAACCATAATATATCGGTTCGGTTTGTTCGGTTAACCGAAAAACCGAAATACATGCACTTGTCAGTATAAGTGTAATGACTCAAGAGCACTGATTTGGATTGTATAATATGCATAAAATAATCACGAGAGCTAGCAACCTTAATATCATTCTATGGTATATTCAGTCAAGCAAACTAGTAAACATAATTAAGTAAAAAAATCACATCGAACCTAAAATGTATTATGTGCGGAGAAATATGTGATGCCAGCAAACTATTGCACTTTTGGAAGCAAGGTATTACATGGGGTATCTTACATATCCGTTTGTTCGGTCTATTTGGTTTCTGGCTACTAAAAACCGAACAAAAACAAAAGACCAAACAACCTTAAAATTTCCCACCGAAACAAAAATCGAACCACCAAATTAACCGACAAATCGGTTAATACGGTTCGGTTCGGTTTTTCGGTTTTCGGTTTTACACTGCCCATCCCTAAGCACACCCTATACATGCAAGTCAACAAGTATGGCAGCGGAAAGTAAAGACATTGCACATGGAAGTAAGAAGTTGAGATAGGGAGATCAAACGCATGAGGGACACGAAGATTTTTCCCGTGGTTCCGATAGGTGGTGCTATCGTACGTCCACGTTTATGGAGTCTTCAACCCACGGAGGGTAACAGTCGCGAGAGTCCACGGAGGGCTCCACCCATAAGGGTCCACGAAGTAGCAACCTAGACTATTCCATAACGGCTTTCGTCCACGAAGGACTAGCCTCACTATGGGTAGATCTTCACGAAGTAGGCGATCTCCTTGCCCATACAAACTTCTTGGTTCAACTCCACAACACGAAGTAGGAGGCTCCCAAGCGACACCAAACCAATCTAGGAGGCACCACCCTCCAAAAGGTAATAGGCTCGGCAATGTCTATGAACTCCTTGCTCTTGTGCTTCAAGATGATAGACTCCTCAACACACAATCACTCTCTCACAGATTTGGCTTTGGTGGAAGAGATTGATTTGGTGGAAAGCAACTTGGGGAGGCTAGAGATCAAGATTCATATGGATGGAGTGGAATGGCTTGATCTCAACACATGAGTAGGTGGCTCTCTCTCAGAAAATTGGATGGGGCAAGTATGGAATAGTTCTTAGTGCTTCTCTTTCGAGTGGGTGGTGGTGAAGGGGTATATATAGGCATCCCCAAAAATCCAATCGTTACACCTAAAGTGACCAACTCGGTGACACCGAAGTGTAAAACTCGGTGGTACCGAGTTGCTCCAAAGGTAGCAAGTTTTGAATCTCGGTGAGACCGATACATAAATCTCAGTGGTGGTGACCAACAGTCAGTTTACACAACTCGGTGAGACCGATTCTCAAATTTCGGTGGTACCAATTCTTGACAACGGCTAACCAGAAAGTTGGTCCAAAACTCGGTGAGACCAATTCACAAAACTCAGTGGTACCAATTCTTGAGAATGGCTAACCAGAAAGTTGGTCCAAATCTCGGTGAGACCGATTGGCAAAACTCGGTGGTACCGATTCTTGAAAATAGGATACCCAAAAGTTGGCATCTGATTTCGGTGACACCGAATGGAATGATGGTAGTACCGAGATGGGTTTGGCTTAGGATCTGTCTAGGTGGGAATCGGTGTGACCGAGTGGAAATTGTTGGTAGCACCGATTTTCAAGATAGGCTTGGACAGACTTTTTTGGAAGAGTTTGTGGGTGTTTTTGGTGACTATCACTTGTGCACGTGGAGCATCTTGTGCACCAACAGTACCTTACCCCCTTTTAATAGTATTGGCTTTCCTATGGACTCAAGGTGATTTCTCACAGAGTAAAATGTAGAGTCCTCTTGCTTGAAGCTTTGCCAATCCATTTCCTTGCATCTTGGGGTTTCTCCTCGCAATCCTTTTTGCCAACCCTCTCTGTGGACTTTATCTGAAATACACTAGGTAAAAGTATTAGTCCAAGAGACAATGTATGTTGTCATGAATTATCAAAACCACCAAGGGAGCACATTGTGCTTTCAATCTCCCCCTTTTTGGTAATTGATGACAACATACAATCAAAGCTTCAAATAAAGATATGCATGGATATAATGAAGACTTTGAGAGACACATGACTTAGACTTGCTCCCCCTAAATGTGTGCAATCCCTTTAAAGGATAGTTGCTTTGGAATGCATGGACACACATATAGTAGAAGGGATATAATGAGTCATGTGTATCTTGGTTATATGCATCAAATATATATGAATGATATGTATCCTTGTTCAAGACTTCACTCTTGCAAATAATATGTGCAAGAAGCAAGAGATCATCTTGATCAAGGATATGATGCATATACTTACCTTGAGTTTTTGAGCATTCTAGTAGTAGAAACACACTTTAGAAACAATGTTAGGAAACACAAGAGTATTCTACTAATCAAAAAGGCAATAGAACTCAATAGTACCAAGATGTGGAGAACATATAGAGGATAGTATTCCTTAAGGTTGATATGTCTCCAAGAACATTTAGAAACTTTCTCCCCTAGATATGAAATAGTAGGTCATCCTCTCCCCCTGAATCTTAGCATGTAGATATTGGGATTGGATAGGGTGAGAAAAGTCTAACATGAGTAGTCAAATGAAATAAACATATTTTGCTCCCCCACTTTGGTATTCTCACCTTGTCTATATAAGTATAAACTCTGATATTCTCCCCCTTGATTGTCTCTCCCCCTTTGCATTGAAGCATGTATCTCCCCCTTTGGCCTTTTGAAGCTTTGGTATTTCTCCCCCTTTGGCATTAATTTCCAAAAAGGTCCATACTCAGGATCAGACATAGGGATCATGGAGTTAGAAGGGATCCTTGAGAACAAGGGTCATAGAATGTAGGGTTCACAGAAAAGAATAAAAAATTGTAGAGAGCACTAAAAATTGATGTAACACAGAGAATAATTTCTCCCGCTTTCACTGAGAGCTTGTAAGACTTCTCCTCCTTTGAGTTAGGGATCCTAAAAAAGAGTTTCTCCCTTTTTTAAAAAAAGAAACAAAGGAATCATCGAAGAAATGAAGAATTGCTAAGTTTACAAAGGATAGAAAAGATAGCAAAGTCGGTGGCTCCGAGGCAAATAAGTCGGTGGAACCGAGATGTGTATTTGCAGCCTATCTGCATAATCGGTAGAACCGAGTCATTTGGATTGGAGGCTCCGAGGGGTAAACAGAAACTTGACAATGACTAGAAATTCTCACATGATTTTAGAAAACTTGCAATAGAATCTTAAAAGCTTTTGCAAAGAAAATACAAAAGAATTTACAAAGAAATATCAACTAGAGAAGATTTGAGTGGTTCAAGAAATCTTGCAAATAATGAAAGAACCAAACAAAATACTTAATCTAGATGATGGTCGGTGACTAGGTCACCTATATTAGAGTATATTGACTTAGGAGCCAAGCAAGAATACTTGATCATAGGTCATACTCATCGTTAAGCTCAAAATGGGGTTACCATTTTTCGATTAAACATTTTAATGTTTTCATATCACTTGAGTTGCTTTATCTCATGACTTGGAGTAAAGCCTTTTCAAGGATATGAGTACATACCTTTGAGTGATGTTGATGATGTAGCTTGTAGGTGAACTTGTTGAGGATGCTCGAGGTTGATGAAGTTTATCTTGAGTTGGGAGCAATCCTTCTTGTTTTGGTACACTTATCACCTACATAGGTTAGTCATGCAAGGAAAAACAATATATATATCCATTTGACATGATATCAATTGAGAATTAGAAAATATGATCACATCAAATATATATGTCAAGGATATGGTTGAGTTGTCTTCTTCCTTCCATCATCAAGAGGGGTTGTGGATACTTGGCCAAGACAAGATTGCTTAAGATATGAGTTGATGGCAATCTTGTGGAGTGTTGTTCTTCCAAATACCTACAAAATGTTAGATGCAATGCGAGGGAGCATAGAATTCCATGGTATAAGATAACATGTCAAGTGTATCATGGAAGTATCATGTAAGCTCATGCCCTTGCATGCAATCGAGTGAGTCTAGCTAAAGTTTGAAGCATCAAGGATGTTCAACTCACTCCTCAAGTGACAAACACTTTCTCATCAAGTGGCTTAGTGAAGATATCGGCCAATTGCTTGTTGGTACGAACATGCTTAATTTTGATATCTCCTTTGGCAACATGATCACGAATGAAATGATGTCGAACTTGAATATGCTTAGTTCGAGAATGTTGCACGGGATTATGACCAATCTTAATAGAACTTTCATTGTCACAAAGTAATGGAACATTTTTCACATGGATTCCATAATCCTTAAGCGTTTGTGTCATCCACAGTAATTGAGCACAACACGATCCGGCGGCAATGTACTCAGCTTCGGCAGTAGATAGAGATGTCGAGTTTTGTTTCTTGGAGGACCAAGACACAAGAAATCTCCCAAGAAATTAACATGTACCCGAGGTGGATTTTCTATCAACCTTGTCACCGGCATAGTCCAAATCGGAGTAGCCAACAAGGTTAAAGGAAGATCCCTTGGGATACCAAATGCCAAAGTTTGGTGTTTGTATCAAATATCTCACAATGCGTTTTACGGCCAAAAGATGACACTCTTTAGGTGCAGCTTGATATCTAGCACACATGCAAACACTAAGCATAATATCGGGACGGAAGGCACATAGATATAGCAATGAACCAATCATAGATCGATAGATCTTTTGATCAACCGGTTCATCCTCCTTGGTAAGGTCAACATGTCCACTAGTAGGCATAGAAGTTTTCATACCTTTACACTCTTGCATGTTGAACTTCTTGATCAAGTCCTTAGTATACTTGGTTTGAGAGATGAAAGTTCCTTCTCTCGTTTGCTTGATTTGCAAACCAAGGAAAAATTTCAGCTCACACATCATGGACATCTCATACTTCTCGGACATCAACCTTCCAAATCTTTCACTAAATTATGGGTTAGTAGATCCAAAGATAATATCATCCACATAGATTTGGCACACAAATAATTCACCATTAACTCTCTTAGTGAATAAGGTTGCGTCAATTTTACCAATTTCAAAACCCTTTTCAGTGAGAAACTTCGTTAAGCATTTTTACCAAGCACGTGGGGCTTGCTTAAGACCATAAAGTGCTTTACGAAGCTTGTAGACATGATTAGGTTTCTTAGGATTCACAAAACCAGGGGTTGCTTAACATAGACCTCTTCTTCAATCTCACCATTCAAAAAGGCACTTTTAATGTCCATTTGATAAAGCGTGATATCATGATGATTAGCATAAGCAAGAAGAATGCGAATAGCTTCAAGTCTAGCAACGGGTGCATAGGTCTCACCGTAGTCCATACCTTCGACTTGCGTATATCCTTGGGCTACGAGACGCGCCTTGTTGCGTACAACTTGACCGTCTTCATCTTGCTTGTTCCGAAACACCCATTTGGTTCCGATGATGTTGTGCTCGTCCTTGGGCTTCTCCACGAGTGTTCACACTTTGTTCATCTCGAAGTTGTGAAGCTCTTCATGCATGGCGTTCACCCAATCCGGGTCTTCAAGAGCTTGTTCTACCCTCAAGGGTTCAATGCTAGAGATGAAAGAATAATGCTCACAAAAATTAGCTAAGCGAGTTTTAGAGCGAGTGATTCTCCCGGTTTGTATGTCACCGAAGATTTGGTTTAGAGGATGGTTCTTGGTCACTCTTGCTCGAACTCGGGGTAGCTTCGGCTTGTTGGATGGTGGAGCTTCTGTTGGAAATATGCCCTAGAGGCAATAATAAATTGGTTATTATTATATTTCCTTGTTCATGATAATCGTTTATTATCCATGCTATAATTGTATTGATTGGAAACTCAAATACATGTGTGGGTACATAGACAACACTGTGTCCCTAGTAAGCCTCTAGTCGACTAGCTTGTTGATCAAAGATGGTTAAGGTTTCCTAGCCATGGACATGAGATGTCATTTGATAACGGGATCACATCATTAGGAGAATGATGTGATGGACAAGACCCAAACTGTAAACGTAGCATTTGATCGTGTCAGTTTATTGCTATTGTTTTCTGCATGTCAAGTATCTGTTCCTTTGACCATGAGATCATGCAACTCACTAACACCGGAGGAATACCTTGTGTGTATCAAACGTCGCAACGTAACTGGGTGACTATAAAGGTGCTCTACAGGTATCTCCGAGGGTGTCTGTTGGGTTGGCATGGATCAAGACTGGGATTTGTTACTCCGTATGACGGAGAGGTATCTCAGGGCCCACTCGGTAATACAACATCACAATGAGCCTTGCAAGCAATGTGACTAAAGTGTTAGCCACGAGATCTTGTATTACGGAACGAGTAAAGAGACTTGCCGGTAACGAGATTGAACTAGGTATAGTGATACCGACGATCGAATCTCGGGCAAGTAACATACCGAAGAACAAAGGGAACAGCATACGGGATTAACTGAATCCTTGACATAGAGGTTCGACCGATAAAGATCTTCGTAGAATATGTAGGAGCCAATATGGGCATCCAGGTCCCGCTATTGGTTATTGGCCGTAGAGGTGTCTCGGTCATGTCTACATAGTTCTCGAACCCGCAAGGTCTACACACTTAACGTTTGGTGACGATTAGTATAATTGAGTTATTATGTTGGTGACCGAAAGTTGTTCGGAGTCCCGGATAAGATCCCGGACATGACGAGGATCTCCGGAATAGTCCGGAGGTAAAGATTGATATATGTGATAATAGTGTTTTGATCTCCGGAAGAGTTCCGAAGTTCACCGGAAGAGGTTCCGGATGTTTACCGAAGTGTTCGGGTGCAGCAACACTTTATATGAGCCAAAGGGATAAAGCCCACAAGGTATTGGAAAGTGCAAAAGTAGTTTTGCTGCCGCGTAAGCGGTACTACCGCTTGGTGAAGCGGTACTACCGCCGGAGCGGTACTACCGCTTGTGTGAAGCGGTACTACCGCTTGTGCGCGGCTGTGCACGGTTCGGCAGGGATCCGAGTTGGACTCTTTCCCTGCGGGCCAAACCGACCTTGTGCGGGCAAAACCGACCCGGAGGAGGCTTTTACTCCAAGTTTAGACCCCAAGGCTCAACATATAAATAGAGGGGCAGGGCTAGCACACGGGATACATCAGGATTTCCCAAGCCGTGTGCCGGCAACCCTAGCCCTCTAGTTCCTCCGTCATAATCTCCGTAGTGCTTGGCGAAGCCCTGCAGAGATTGTTCCTCACCACCATCACCACGCCGTCGTGCTGCTGGAACTCAACCACTACTTCATCATCGCTCGCTGGATCGAGGAGGTGAAGGCGTCATCAAGCCGTACGTGTGTTGAACGCGGAGGTGCCGTCCGTTCGGCACTAGTTCGTGATCGGTTCGAGGGACGACTTGCGATTTGGATCGCGGAGACGTTCGACTACATCAACCGCGTTTCTTAAACGCTTCCGCTTAGCGATCTACAAGGGTATGTAGATTCACTCTCCCTCTCGTAGATGCTCATCACCATGGATAGATCTTGCGTGTGCGTAGGAAAATTTTTGTTTCCCATGCAACGTTCCCCTACAGCTTCTTCATCATCATCTCCTTCATCTTCGTTGTTGTTGAAGGTGTCGCTTCCTTGAGGTGGTGGTGAAGGAGGTTGTGGTGGATCTTCATGATGCACTTCCTCCTCTTCATCTTGTCGTGTACCACTTGTGGATGCCTCCATGTCGTGTTGAGGATCACCTTTACGTGAAGTAGGGGCTTCAACTTGAGTTGAAGAAGTACTTCCCTTCACCTCCATGGGACGAATCTTGCCGATGGACAAGTCTTGGATAGCTTCCGAAGGGTCCTTATCTCCTACATCATTTGGCAATTGTTCGGCTTGCGAACCATTAGATTCATCAAACTTCACATCTACCATCTCTTCAACTTTTCGAGTGAAGTTGTTGTAGACACGGTAAGTGTGAGAGTTCGATCTGTAACCAAGTAGGAATCCTTCATGAGATTTAGGAGCAAATTTAATACGACGATGCTTATCGAGAATGTAGCACTTTGAGCCGAATACCCGAAAGTATCCAACTTGGGGTTTGTTACCGGTGAGTAGATCGTATGCCGTTTTACCGAGAAGCTTGTGCAAGTAGAGTTGGTTTATGACATGACATGCTGTTTCCACGGCTTCTGCCCAAAAGTGTCTTGGCGTCTTGTATTCGTCAAGCATCGTTCTTGCCATCTCAATAAGAGTCCGGTTCTTCCTCTCAACAACTCCATTTTGTTGAGGCGTGTACGTAGCCGAGAACTCATGTGAAACACCTTCTTCGTCAAGAAATGTATCTACTTGGGTGTTCTTGAACTCCGATCCGTTATCTCTCCGAACCTTCTTGATCTTCACTTCAAACTGATTTTGCGCTTTGCGAGCGAAGTTCTTGAAGATCTTTTGTACCTGCGACTTATCATCAAGAAAGAATACGCACGTAAATCTGGAAAAAAATCATCAACTATAACTAGACCATAGGAATTTCCACCGAGACTCTTGTAAGCATTGGGACCAAAAAGATCCATGTGAAGTAACTCGAGTGGTCTCCTAGTAGTCATGATATTCTTTACGGGATGACTTCCACCTACTTGCTTTCCAGCTTGGCAAGCACTACAAAGTCTATCTTTGTCAAAGATAACATCTTTAACACCAAGTATATGATCACCTTTGATAAGCTTGTCTAGATTACGCATGCCAACATGTCCTAGTCTTCTATGCCAAAGCCAACCTTTAAAAGATTTTGCAATAAGACAAGTACGAGGTTTGGATCTCTTAGTGAAATCGACAATGAATATATCACCTCTACGGAAATCGGTAAAGACCATGTTATGATTATCTTGACAAAACACTTGGCAATCTACTTTCGTGAATAGCACATTAAAACCAAAGTCGACAAGTCTAGATACGAAAAGAAGATTGTAGCCAAGGGATTCAACAAGCATGACGTTTTGAATAGAACTATCATGGGATATGGCCACCTTACCAAGACCAAGTACCTTACCCTTGGAGTTGTCTCCAAAAGTTACATACCTTCGCGGTCCATGGTTTGGTGTGATCTCTTCGAACATCTCTCTATCTCCGGTCATATGATCGGTGCATCCACTATCGAGAATCCACTCTTTTCCTCCGGACATGTAATCCTTGAAGTTTGCCATGAGACTTAGATTCTTCATGATCTTCTCATGCTCGATGTCGAACAACTCATCTTCATCATAGTAGCCATGTTCCACATTGTCATCATCAAGTGGGAAATCCTCGTCACAAGAAACAAGGGATTCGTTAGGGTTGTTATCATGACAATGTTTAAGATTATGAATGCGAATGGCTTCAACGATGATGTTGTTGATAGTTATGACATCTCCTTTAGCACGCATGAGATCTCTAAGTTCAAATAGATAGTCATCAAACTTGGGATCACTAGGCATCATTTTGTGAAAGACAATAGTTTTATGAAGAATTTCATCAAGATTACTCAATGAATAACTTGGATATCATTTCTCCAAGTCATTCCACAAAGTATAAGCACATTCAAAATTCTTCATTTGATTAAGCACAATGCTAGGCAATCCTCTAATGATACGATTAACAGTCCTAAGATTGCATAGCATATCAATTTCCTCTTCGTGTGTGAGATGTAAAGGATCAATGGGAGGTACATAGGGGTTCTTAACATACTTGCTCAAATGGAATTCATTGAATAGCTCAAGCATCTTATATTTCCATTGACTATAGTACTCCCCATCAAGAATAGGCACTCTACAACTCAAACTCTCCAAACTAGACACATCCATCTTCCTCCACGGTGATGAAACCGAAGCAATGGAGACCAATGCTCTGATACCACTTGTAGGATCACTAGAAGTGTGTGTCTAGAGGGGGGGGGGGGTGAATAGACTACTAGCAGGAATTAAAAACCTAACCTTTTCCCAAGTTAATTGGCTGGTAGATTTTAGCAATTATAGCAAGTCTAGCACACCCTACACATGCAAATCAACAACTATGGCAGCGGAAAGTAAAGACATTGCACATGGAAGTAAGAAGTTGAGATAGGGAGATCAAACGCATGAGGGACACGAAGATTTTTCCCGTGGTTCCGATAGGTGGTGCTATCGTACGTCCACGTTTATGGAGTCTTCAACCCACGAAGGGTAACGGTCGCGAGAGTCCACGAAGGGATCCACCCATAAGGGTTCACAAAGTAGCAACCTTGACTATTCCATAACGGCTTCCGTCCACGAAGGACTAGCCTCACTATGGGTAGATCTTCACGAAGTAGGCGATCTCCTTGCCCGTACAAACTTCTTGGTTCAACTCCACAACACGAAGTAGGAGGCTCCCAAGCGACACCTAACCAATCTAGGAGGCACCACCCTCCAAAAGGTAATAGGCTCGGCAATGTCGATGAACTCCTTGCTCTTGTGCTTCAAGATGATAGACTCCTCAACACACAATCACTCTCTCACAGATTTGGCTTTGGTGGAAGAGATTGATTTGGTGGAAAGCAACTTGGGGAGGCTAGAGATCAAGATTCATATGGATGGAGTGGAATGGCTTGATCTCAACACGTGAGTAGGTGGCTCCCTCTCAGAAAATTGGATGGGGCAAGTATGGAATAGTTCTGAGTGCTTCTCTTTCGAGTGGGTGGTGGTGAAGGGGTATATATAGGCATTCCCAAAAATCCAACCGTTACACCTAAAGTGACCAACTCGGTGACACCGAAGTGTAAAACTTGGTGGTACCGAGTTGCTCCAAAGGTAGCAAGTTTTGAATCTCGGTGAGACCGATACATAAATCTCAGTGGTGGTGACCAACGGTCAGTTTACACAACTCGGTGAGACCGATTCTCAATTTTTGGTGGTACCAATTCTTGACAACGGCTAACCAGAAAGTTGGTCCAAAACTCGGTGAGACCAATTCACAAAATTCAGTGGTACCAATTCTTGAGAATGGCTAACTAGAAAGTTGGTCCAAATCTCGGTGAGACTGATTGGCAAAACTCGATGGTACCGATTCTTGAAAATAGGATACCCAAAAGTTGGCAACTGATTTCGGTGGCACCGAATGGAATGATGGTAGTACCGAGATGGGTTTGGCTAAGGATCTGTCTAGGTGAGAATCGGTGGGATCGAGTGGAAATTGTTGGTAGCACCGATTTTCAAGATAGGCTTGGACAGACTTTTGTGGAAGAGTTTGTGGTTGTTTTTGGCGACTATCACTTGTGCACGTGGAGCATCTTGTTCACCAACAGTACCTTACCCCCTTTTAATAGTATTGGCTTTCCTATGGACTCAAGGTGATTTCTCACAGAGTAAAATGTAGAGTCCTCTTGCTTGAAGCTTTGCCAATCCATTTCCTTGCATCTTGGGGTTTCTCCTCACAATCCTTTTTGCCAACCCTTTTTGTGGACATTATCTGAAATACACTAGATAAAAGTATTAGTCCAAGAGACAATGTATGTTGTCATGAATTATCAAAACCACCAAGGAAGCACATTGTGCTTTCAGACATGGTATGCTAGCAAGCGGTCCTCTTTGTGTCATTCCGTTTATGCTTGCATGTCCATTTCCATATCCATGTGCAATTCATTTGTAGGCATTCAAGGTCCAACACAATGGCAAGTGCTTCAACCTTTCCCATTGTTGGAGGGTCATCAAAGACGAGGAGAAGTTCAAGGCGCAATATGCCGCCCTCAAGTCAGGGGGGGCGTGGAGGAGGAAGACGGCGAGAATCCACGGCCGCGGGGGAAGACAAACTCCAAAAAGGAGGACAAGCGGGATGCGGCGTCGAACGCCTTGATCGAGGGCATGATGACCAAGAAGGACTCGAGGGAGGAGGAGCGCCGGCGATACAAGGAAGAACAGATGAACGCCTTCATGGAGATCCAAAGAAGGAGGCTTGACATGGAGGCGGAGAAGCAAGTCAAGATGCTTGAGATGGAGGCGGAGAAGCAAGCCAAGATGCTAGAGATCGAGGCCGCCAACGCCAAGACCAAGGCGAAATAAGTGGCTCTCGCGAGCATGATGACGGGGGTGAAGATCATGAAGGTGGATCTCAACACCGTGTCGCCAAGGAAGAGGCCGTGGTTCGAGAAGATGCAGGCCGACATGCTCAAGTTTGACGACGAGTGATCTATGGCGGCGAGCGCCATCCTTTTTTGTATGCCGGCAAGTGTGCTGGCATGACCACGACCGTGATGGCGTGGTCGAACTCTCCGGCCCCTTTTTTGTGTGCTGGCATGTGTGCCGGCCGCTGGCAAGTGCGCCAGCTGAACTGCGTGCTCTTTTTCTGAAGCTGGCATCGTATGCCGGCGCTGGCATGGTGCCGACATGAACTACGGGCGACGACATAGCCGCTGGCATGATCTATGGCCGCGGACCTTTTTCGAAATTTGCGTGCGGACATGAAATGGGTCGCGGCCGTTGGGCGCACTCCCGACCCAAATTTTAAAGAGGACGGACGCCGAGCGGGCGGCCGACCCAAACGGACAAAAAGCGAACAAATCCGCCGTCCGTTTGGTTCGACGCGTTGGAGTTGCTCTTAGTACGGCATTTTCGCTGACGTTTGAGGCTGAATTTTGGTACTTGTGGTTGTAGATGCGTGGTTGTAGATGCTCTAGAACCCTGGCGCCCACTGTCACTCCGACTCGCGGGACGACGGTAAAACCCTCACTCCTCTCCTCCCCGTCGGACTCCGACGGTTTGGTGAAAAAAACAAGAGCGCAGATTCGCTCGCCTGCCCGCTCCCGTGCTCCGTGCTCTTGTTTGTTTATTCACAACACCAACGCCAACGCCAACGCCTCCGCCCCCGCCTCGCCTCAGCAATTTCGGGAGCGGTCGCGTCCCTGCGTGCTGCGTGGGGACCGGCCGCATACGCACGCACGAGCCCTCGGCGAGCCGGCCCGCTAGACGCCATGGCTGCCGGCGACGAGCCCTCCGTCACCCGCTGGTCCTTCCAGGTGACTCACCGCCCTGTGCTGTTCCCATCCCCTACCCTGCTCTCCTCCCCGTGCTGAGGTCTCCTCGTTCCCAATTCGCTATGGTGTGTCCTCGGCCCAGGACTTCGAGCGCTACTACGACGCGGGCCTCGGCATCTGCCGCCAGCCCAAGGGCGACGGCGACAGCGACAGCGACGACGACGCGCCGCGCGGATCGGGCTCCGCCCACGCCGCCCACGCCAACGGCGGCGCGGACCTGTCCGTCTTCGAGCACTACGAGCGGATGGTAATTAAATTCGGACTTCTCGGGGAATGCTTCCATGTTACTTACTACTCTACTACTTTGGTGACGGTCCGGTGGACAAATAGTTTACACTTTACAGCTGGCTGCCGAGACTTATACATCTTCTCTACTGATTCTCGGTTGCAGGATAGAAACGTTGAGTTGCGCAATGGGGCAATGGATGCCGGGCCACCGTAAGACTCGTTGCTTATACTTCACTAAAGTACCCATAGAGATAAGCTAATTTTGGGATGTTCTGACATTAGTAATCTCGCCTATTTTGGTACACTTTGATCGAGGCTGTACCAAGCTTTATCATAAGCTTCACTTCTGATTCGATCTTAGCTGATATAGGAGTCAAATCACGCACTTCAGTTGAGTTGACCAAATATAGGAGTGGCTTCTTCATCCAATTGCGTAGCTGTGTCTTGTTCAAGTCCAGGCATGCTACTGCTAGACTATTATTTGTGTAGCTTATGCGTACATAATTATTGCTTGCTACCCCTCTGTAAAGAAACATAGGAGCGTTTAGACCACTAAACTAGTGATCTAAACGCTCTTATATTTGTTTACAGAGGGAGTACTAAACAACACTACGGTTCTGGATTTTTGTACACTGCAGATTTATACCTATTGTGTAGTATAAATTTGGTGACTAAAGTTTTGCAAAAACAACTCATGAAATGGTGGATAAGAATTTTTTGTTTCTAGTTATGCTGTTAGTGGACAAGAATTATATTGAAATGGCTGAACCTCAGTGGAAGTTAGTGATCTGCAAATAGAAGTTTCCAGCTGTTAATTTCCAGACTCAACTGTTAATTTTAAAGTATTGCTGTACTGTTTGGTCCATGAATAAAATAGCTAGAGTGCATGCCTCTCTTTCACTTGTCATGCAAAATATATCTTGTGAACTGTGATAACCAGATGTGCGAATTTCGCAGGCAGAAATCCCTACTTCCTTCTTTTGAATCTGCAGAAACACGCAACTTAGCTGAGACATTGTTGAGGTGACAGTCTAACCAAACATTTAGCTATAACTTATGTTTGTACCATCTTGGCACTATCATGTATTTCAGACCTTTATACCATAACTTCTTGGTGAAATGTACTAATTCCTACAGGGATATCATTCGTGGGAATCCAGATGTCAAATGGGAAAGTATTAAAGGTTTGGAAACTGCGAAGCGACTTCTTAAGGAAGCAGTTGTCATGCCTATAAAATATCCCAAGTGGGTTTGTTTCCTCCCTGAAATGATACACACAAGTTGGACACTTCTTTTTCCATAAAACATAATCTTGATTCTTGGCATGCCTTGCAGTACCAAAGAGTGCTTTGTCGCTTAACACGTGCTAGACAGTTGTATACAGTATATACCTATGAGATGCATGGCTCAGAAAGCTTGTTGAATTAAAATTTTGATGCAAACTTGACATGTTGGCATGTTCATTATATGGATTTAAAAGGTAACTTAATGTTGATGTGAACTTAATGTTGACATGTTCATGATGTCATTTCAAATAGTGTTTACGTTAACCCTTCCAAATACCTAATAGAAACCCCCAACGTGCTTGAAGGCCAATCTGTTTATAGCCAATCGAGATAACTGAAAAATAACGAGGGTGCTATTTTAGAACCTTTGTTCATCTTTGTTGAAGTGATTGTCATCTGAGTACCTGGTTGCTTGGGAAAATAATTCATTTGCCAGTCTGAAGGACACTGCCTTTTTTTCGTACCCAAATGGTTAAGAAACTTAGCGGTTTTGAATTATGATAGATGCTGAATTTGTATCAATTAGGCAATGTTTTGCTAGTGGTTCTATATAGTACTTTCTCTTTTGTTTCCTAACCAGAGTCAGATTTTAGGTACTTCACAGGTCTGTTATCACCCTGGAAAGGTATATTGCTATTTGGTCCACCAGGAACAGGAAAGGTTTGCACTTAATGAAAACCTTAGCGTATTTTCTTTTACAATTTTTCCTGTTTTTTCTCATGAAGCTATACCCCCATGTTAACAATATTGTTAGCACTTCCTCGTGGGGGTAAGTTGTGGAATAATTTCTCTAAATATCTTACATAATGTGATTTAAAACTTTGTTTTGCATAAAAGATACCGTCAATTGGCATTTTATATGCCACATTGGGATTTATTCAATTATTTGCTCAGCAAAGATATTATAGAGTTGATCTATTTTGCACCAAACTAAATACCCACAGTAGTTGAGGTTGATCTAGTCTGCCGTTGGGTTTATTCAATTATTTGCTCAGCAAAGATATTATAGAGTTGATCTATTTTGCACCAAACTAAATACCCACAGTAGTTGAGGTTGATCTAGTCTGCTGTCATCTCAATGTTGCTATTATGTCCATGAATGTTAAGATAAAGAAAGATGCCACTAATTATTCACAATTGTTTCTATACCAGCTTCTGTCTGCTGTATCTTTTCATTTCAGCTGTATTATTTTCAAAATTCCATATATTAACCGCCGTGCTATACACAAATTAAAATTGCTGATCATTATCAAGTACAATAGTCATGTTATAACTGTCCTCATATGCTTAATTTCAGACAATGCTGGCAAAAGCTGTGGCTACCGAGTGCAAAACAACTTTTTTCAACATTTCAGCCTCATCAATTGTCAGCAAATGGCGTGGTATGTGTTTCCCCCTCTTGTAGCGTACAGTTGCATTGCTTTTCTGTTATTGCTGTTATCATTTTTTCACTGGGGTCCGGTCATGCTGTACTGCCATACCATTTAAGTGACCATTTACTATATGTGGTATGAACTGATTTTTGTTCCTATGGGTTTTCTTGTTTTTTAATGCTGCATACTGTTGACAAAATCACCTTAATCTGTTAACATGGAAGAAAAGATATTTGCAATTGAATACTTCTGTCTACTAGCCTTGTGACCCAATGGTCCCGGGTTCAAGTCATGGAAACAGCCACTTGCAGAAATGTAGGGAAAGGCTGCGTACAATAGACCCAAAGTGGGCGGACCCTTCTCCGGACCCTGCGCAAGCGGGAGCTACATGCACCGGGCTGCCCTTTAATACTTCTGTCTACTAGCCTATTACAATTACAAAGGTCCACCTGATGGAAGTGTCTTATCTGCCTCTAGATTGAACCTATAACCTCCAATGTAACATCATTACTGTGCATGGTATTCTTGTTAGCTCCATTTCTAACGAAGTTCTATCAAGTTTTGCTTAGTCTAATGGTTAGTATGCTACAGGTGACTCGGAGAAACTAGTAAAAGTCTTATTTGAGCTTGCAAGGCATCATGCACCATCTACCATTTTCCTTGATGAGATTGATGCTATTATTAGCCAACGTGGTGAAGCTCGTAGTGAACATGAAGCCAGTCGGCGATTGAAGACTGAACTATTAATACAGGTATTCTTCTTCCTGAAGACTTGAAAAGCATGAATTATAATGAAACAATGCTCACTAAATATTAGTTTCCCAATCGCAAAAAGAGTGGACATCACTTTATGGAAGGAAATTAAGTGGAGAACAAGCCCTTAGACTCCTGTAGCTTGTATACATGAGACTGATGAAAGGCAGTCAGAACATGGAAATTTTGTAATGTTGACATGTTGAATAATCTTTCATTTGCTTAATTTCATGATGAATTTCAATGGTCGGCTGTTTTGACTCAGCATTTTTGGCCGTTTCATAACATTTCACTGCAGATGGATGGGTTGACTAAAACAGATGAGCTTGTTTTTGTTCTGGCGGCCACAAATTTACCATGGGAACTAGACGCAGCAATGTTACGCCGATTGGAAAAATGTGTATCCTTTTCTGAACAATATAGTAATTCTGAGTGCAAGTGTGCATATAAGTTCTGAGAGCCAAGTTTCTGCTGTTATGGATGCCACCAGTTCCAGTTTCTCATTGAAAGGTGGTACATTTTTAAAATTAAACACTGGGCAATTCAACCTGTATATTATCTGGAAATGGTTGTTCGGTCTCATTGGAATGCCAATATTTGTCTGCGGGGCCACTTGATTTCTTTACCCGAAGAAAAATGTTTTTGCTTAACTTGTCCAATCAGATTCTTGTGCCCTTACCAGAGGCAGAAGCTAGGCATGCTATGTTTGAAGAGTTCCTTCCATCAACCCGAGACATAATGGAGATTCCATATGATGCTCTTGTGGAGAACACCGAAGGGTATTCCGGCTCTGATATACGCCTTGTTTGTAAGGAGGCAGCAATGCAACCCCTTAGGCGGTTAATGGCAGTTCTAGAAGACAGACAAGAAGAAATGCCAGAGGATGGTATGTGATCTATCCTTCACAAGTGATTGTCTACCTTTTAACTCCACCGTGTGTGCATGAGAACAAATGGGCTATCCTTAACATAATACTCCCTCCGTCCCAAAATAAGTGTCGTTACTCTAGTACAAAATTTGTACTAATTTAGTGTTAAATGTGTGACACTTATTTTGAGACGGAGGGAGTAAAATATACCGGTCAGCAAGTTCATGAAATGAAATTAATCTTACCACTCCATTGAAAAAGCCGAGTGATATTTACCGCCTTTTGGGGTTTAAAATGTTGCAGAGTTGCCTGAAGTTGGCCCAATAGTGGCAGAAGATATCGAACTTGCTTTGAGGAATACACGGCCGTCTGCTCATCTCCATGCACATAGATATGAGAAATTCAATCAAGATTATGGCAGCCATGTCCTCAGCTAAAGGTGGGCAGCAAAATTAATTCGATGCCTTACCACCTTAGATTTCTCTAAAGCATGTCTAGAACATCTTTTTTGCAGGAGTATGTTGATATGGCCTCGTTTGCACCCTGTAGTGTTCGTCGGCAGAAAGCGTAATTATCATTCATGCATCTACAGCTCGTAAGCATTGCTCGTGCACAATATTTGTTCCATCATCATGTATATTACCGTACCATTTATATCACAAGCAATAAGCCCTTTGGGTATTCAAGCTCTAGCGACTCTTGGTTTACTATTGTCTTTATGGTCAAGGAAATGAATTCATGCTTTACGGCAAGGTGGTGGCGTCAGAAGAGGAGTTACAAGTTATAGGAAATAGTCCACTTGTGGCTGCACATATGTGACAACTTACATTAGTTTATTAGTACTGTACTCACGGATGTGCAAGTGCAACGCACGAGGGTCATGGCCGCCCTATCGTCTCTTCATGTTTTTCTTTTCCAAAAAGGTGAAAGTATAACAAACCTTTACTAAAACATTTATAGAAGAAAACCAACGTGTGGTTCGATGGTTAGGTGGACAATGATATCCTCAGTGGAGTCCAAACTAAACCTGATCATTTGACGGGCCGGGTTCGGGCCGGGCTTGACAAAGCCCGAAGCAAAAATCTCAAGCCCGAGCCCGGCCCGAAACACATGTACAGTGCCATTTTTAATTAATTTAATCATATTTAGGATATTATATTAATTTATTATACCTATATTTTAAATAAAAAATGTATATATGTGCATTTCGGGCTTTATTCGGGCTTTCGGGCCGGGCTTCGGGCGAGAAAGTTGAGCCCGAACCCGGCCCGAACTTCGGGCTTCGGGTTCGGGCCTCCGGGCTGGGTTGTCCATGAACAGGTCTAGTCCAAACCTTAAATTTGACGCTTTGGCGTCTCATATAGGCGGATTATTCTTTTGACGAGAGACGACATTCCTATCGATAGCAAGGTGTCTGTGATGACTTCGTTGACTCATTCTCTCAGAGGTGCTCATAGGGGTAGGCATGAGTGTTTGCTAGCGCCTGCGTCTGGAATGTTTTTTCTTCTAGAAAAACATTCTTACAAAAATTAAATTGTACTACATTCAAATCTTGAGATGTCAGGGTTGTTTGGTTGGGCTTAAGTTCTGACTTTTGGTTTTCTGCCAAAACCAATAAGCGTCTTTTAGCTTATAAGTCAAAAACCAAAAGCCATGAGTTAAGCCTAACCAAACACCTTCATCGACCTTTTTCCTGCATGACGCTTTGTGAGCGGAACTCATTGTCATCTCTGCACGTCCATCTCTGCAGAGTAAACTTGTTAAAACCCGGAAGGTTGGTAGAAATAGTGACCAGAAGGGCGTCAATGCAGACCAAAATATGGCTAGAACCTCGATCCGCGTAGCAAATCGCCGCCTTGGAGAAGAAAACATCGGAGAGGACCTACATAACGCTCTAAGTCCGGTGAAACGAAGTCGGGTAACGCAATTCTCACATGCTCCCCAAGTCTGAAGCTAGCCAAATTCATCGGTCGAAACTAGAGTGGGAGGATCAAGGGGCACATCTGCCACATCCACTTTGTTTGGTATTAGGCTCGGACTATCGGCACCCCTTCATCAAGTGGTTAGGAGTAGCGACAGTTGTTGCTAAGATGGTGGCTTCGGGCAAACTAATGTACTACTTTGTAAGGTCTTTGTGAATAATTAATAAAATGGCTGCATGCATCGTCCAGATGTAGAGGCCGGGGTTAATCCTCCTTTTCTAATTTTTTTTTGCCACATCCACTCCGCAAGACAACGCCACCAAGAAAAACATGCAGAGGAAAAAACCTGAGCCAAAGAACCAGATCGGGAGACACATCGGTCTCCATGCGCCTTCCAACGATGCCAAGAAGCATCATCGAAACGAGGACAAGATATAAAGGATTTATGCCATGTCATTTGTCGTGTCATCACCTTACCACTGATGACAAGGAACCGAAACATAAACCTAAACTAAAATCCTCACCCTACCACCACCGGTTCAAAACAACAGGGTCCCCATCCCCTCCTATCGTCGAAGTGGCGAGGAGAGGGAAATGAGGCATGTTATGTTATCTCACCGGGAGGAGGTAGATCGCCTTCACCCTGGCTCCTACAACGTGTTTGGTAATATTTAGGGAAAGGGAATGGGAAGGGGAATTAACGGTGGGAGTTTGCTATGGGGTTAGACGAGGGGTGGCGCCTGATGGGAGTTACTGGTGAGAATTCAGAGGGTGTGTGGTTTAAACATGGAAAAAAGCATTAGTTGGCCTAATTAATTATGCCGACAGTTCTGATCGTATTTAAGCACATGCATGTACTAACACACAATACATTTCTCAGACATGGCTTTGCACTTCCATATAACTGTTTAACATCTGGATAGATTTGAAGGGAAAACTACAAGAATCAAAATTTGCGGGCACTAAGATTGAAGCAAAAGAAATAAACTAGCACATTAGATGGTACGATTTGCATGGAATTTTCCAAAAAAAATCGGGATTGGAAGAGGAAGAACAAGCCTGCATGAGCTATTTTCGTACCTGGCACCATGCCATCGCCGTTGCAGATCGAAAGGCAGATAATCTGCGGGTTCACAAGAGAAAAATATGCGCAGTTGGAGGTTTATTTAGCGAGGGTTTGTCAGCATATTTGCAAAGATTTTCACGGACTTATCTGCTGGCTTTGATCATTGGACGTGCGCAAAAGAGCAGAACAATATTTTTCCTTTGTGAATTTTCAGTCTCAGTTGAATTACCAGGGGGTGCCAGGGAAGAGATGTGCGGGAGTTGGCCCTCTTAATTGCCTTTCCCCTTCCCTTCTCAATTCCCATACCCTCTAATCATACAAGAGATTTTTAGTCTCATACCCTTCCAATTCCCATTCTCTAGTTTTAATTTCCCCCAACCAAACAGATTGACAAGAGTTTTTTTTTTTGAGAGGAACAGGTTGACAAGAGTTTTTTGGTCTCGTACCCTTCCAATTCCCATTCCCTAGCTTTAATTCCCCCAAACCAAACAGGCTGTAGGGCTTTGCCTAGGAGAGATAAAGGAGGCGTGAAGCGTGTGTTTTGGTAGAGTCAAATTATAATTCCCCGCGATCAGAGAGGATCGTCGTGATACCGACGGCTCTAATATGCTACCGATACCGGCCACATCTCCCCATCAAAACCAGTGTCACAACCTGCATCGCAAACGCAAACCCAAACCCATCCACACGCATATATCTTTTCAATCACGCACATGACTCACGAGGCGGAGACTATAGAGAGAGACGGCGACACCGCACCCGCCCCGCCCCGCCCCGAACCAAACCAAAACAACCCGACCAGCCCGTCTCCCGTCCGATCCGAAAACGATCGTCCAGCAGGGCAAGCAAGGCATCCCAAGTTCCCAACGGCCGATCCTCCCCCGCCGTCCGTCGTCAGTAAACAAGCACCGCCACATCCAACTCCAAGCCGAAGCAGATCGGCCCCCGCATCTCACTCGCCCCGAAGTCCACCCACGCCCACGCCCCCGCTTTCCCCACTTGTCCCCGTCTCCCCGTCGCCCTCCCCCATTTTTATTGCCCCCCCCCGCCTCGATCTCGCCTCGCCTCCGCTCCTCTGATTCCGATTGGCCCTCCCCTCTTTTTTTTCCCCCAGCCCCCTCTGTTTCACCCTGCTTTTCCCTTTGCCCGCTTTGCTTCCACTCCTTCTCACCCGCCCGCCCGCCCGCCCCTCTTTCCTCGCCCCTTCCTCCGCTTCGGATTCCCTCCCATTCCCATCCCGTCCGCCCCCAGCTCCCTCGCTCGCGTCGCGCACCAGCCCAAAACCCTAGCCAGCCCGCGCGCCCATGGCGTCGTCCCCCGCGCGCCCCGCCGCCGCGTCCGTCTCCGGCGCCTTCGGCCTCCCGCCCGACGCCCGCTGCTCCTTCGACCAGACCCGCCGCCGCGCCGAGGTACGTCCCCCTCACTCTGTCTCTCGGCGTCCGTCCATCGCCCTGCTACTGCCGCGTGAGGCGCCTCGATCTCGGGGGCTGATGCGTTTGTGAGCGGGGGAAGCAGGATTCGCAGGACAAGAGGCAGCTGGTGCGGACGTTCGTCAACGTGTACGGCCAGGAGGGCTACCCCAAGGACGCCGTCATGGCGGCCGTCGAGGAGTGCATGAGGAAGCAGGCCGAGGGGCTGCTGCATTCGCTCGAGGGCATCGGCGGGAGGCTCTCGCAGCTCGAGCTCTACTGCTACAAGCTCGAGCGGTCCATCGGGGAGCTGCGCAGCGACGTCATGGACTACCACAGCGAGGGCACCGTCAACTTCCGCTGCCTCGACAAGAACCTCAGACAGGTACGTGCTCTGCCCTGCCACGCCCCGCCCCGCCTCCAGATCCACGCACGCGCAGCCAATTACTGTCAAATCAAATGTCTTGCTCTCGAGTGCCCCTGTTAGTCGAGGCACTCTTCAGATTTCACCATTGAATACATCGGCATTTGCGTTTCACGTTTGTCTCGTGTGGTGCTTAAGGAGTCACAGTGGAACGATTTCACGAGCTGCTATTCTTAAACTACGTACGGTGGAGTCAGACTTACTGTTCTCGTGAGATTTGGGTCATTTTTTGCCACATCAAGAATATGTCACTGAGCTCAACAATCGTTTCTTCTGTTGACCAGGTTCAGAAAGCTGTGCAGATGCTTCAGGATAAGCATGAGCCGGCTGACACGGCGCAGCAACTGGCCAAACTTCAAACAGCGCATGAATTCCCTGCTAGAACAAATGAAGCCGCTGCCTTGTCGATGCTTGCTGCAAGGGAGAATGTCAATGATCAGAGCGCACAGTTTGCAAACCCTGAGGTTTCTTTTGTGCCAATTCACCAAGTTAATGCCATGCAGTCTCCTGCTATGCCGAACCAAAGTAGCGGCGGTTATATTCTGCAGCAACTAGTGCCGGTCTCTTTGAGCACGCAGCAGGATCAGCAACATCCGAGCCAAGCTGCAGTGTACTATATGCAAAGCCAAAATCATGTGAACTGTGCAGAGAACAACCGGTCTGAGTCTTTTGTTCAGGTTATGCAGCCGCAGGTCCAGAACCCTGAAGCCAGGGTTGCAGTTGAGCTACCTCAGAAATCTAGTCAGCCAACAGAAATATACCCTTCAATGCAGCATCATATGCTACAAATGCCCGCTCAGCATCACGAGTCACAGGCATGGCGATCACAGCCCCCTGTCGCGCAACAGCAGCACTACAGTGTTCAGCAAGTCCCACAACAGATGGTTCAACAGAAAACATCTTCTCCTCATTCTCAAAGTACTCCTCAAGTCACGCTCATGTATCCTCCATACTCTTCTCAAAAGCCTACCACCGAGCCACTTCCGAGAAGTTTGGTTGGGCAGTCTCCGTACTCTTCACCTCAGCAGAAGCATCATGAAGTCATGCCTTCGTTTTATGGCCAAGGAAACACAATTTTGCTTCCCACGGCAGAGCATAATATCCAGCATCAACAGCCACAGCAACTCCCAACACAGAGCCAGGCCTCATGCCCACCTCAACCAAGCAAGCCCAGCCACTGCAGTGTTGCATCATATGCTGTTCAGGGTAGTGGCCGAGCCTACACCACCACATATAAGAATCCTACTGAGTGCCCTGCAACTGTTGTTGCTGTTCTGCCTCAGCATTCGGCAACGCCACCTATGGCGTTCCATCATTTGAGACCCCAAGTCTTGCATAAGAATCCATATGGAAATATGTTTGAAACGGCGAGCGTAGTAGGGTATCCACAGGATCTAGTTGGGAGTATGACACTCCCAGTGGTGACTGCGGACGCCAGTGCCATGGTTGATAAGCTCAATGCTGGTAGCAATGTTACATCCCCACGAGACTGGCCTGCATAGTGCAGAATGGGCAGTTATATTGGGCACTTCATTGCTACCACACAACTTATTTCCATGACTATAGCTGGAAGCTTATCGGCTCTCACCCGGGTATTTCATCTGGCTTCCTTTTTATTAGCCAGCAGATTGGTACAGATCCTTCTACTTTTTTTCTGCTGAAGGGTCAATCTGAAATAAAGAATGGTAGATTAGTCTAGTGATGATGCTGGCGTATGTCCTCACTTTTAATGGACATGTCTTGCTTGTAACCAACAGTTGGCGATGAACCTGCCCCTTTGCGATATGAATATATGACGAGTTTACATCATCTTATCAGCTGTCTAAATAATGGTTTACCAGAGTTTACATAGTATTGTTATATGCCACATTTTTTTATCTAGGTTTTTCTATAGTATGTACTCCCTCCGTTCACTGTTATAAGATGTTTTGGATATTTCAATACGCATACGGACTGAAATGAGTAAACAAACACACCAAAATGTGTCTACATACATCCGATTTAAAAAAAAGGCTAGAATGTCTTATAATAGCGAACAAAAGGTGATGAGGACATCACTACCATAGTTACACCCACAGCCCCTGTTGCTACACATATTGGACCAATTAGTAGAGCTCACGCACACCAAATAAAATACCAGGTACTTTTGTTTCTTGGTAATGATTCTAATGTTCATGAGAATATGATGTTGCCTAAATTGGATGTACTCTATCAAAAGGAGTAGTAAAGAAGGAAAGAGCCGAGATATATGTATCTATAAGCATGTGAAAACAAACTTATCAATACCTCATAATTCTATTTTTTTGTAAGCCATAATTGTGTTTCAGATGGAGCCCTTTCTTTTTAACACTTCAGAAAAAGCAGTATGTGTGCGCACACTGCCACTGGAGAAAGCTAGTGCTGCTGGGATTTTGGAAAATAACGGCGGCTGCACGGAATGACGGAAGTGTTGAACAAACCACTACACTACCTGCTAGTAACACTGTTCCAGCTACCGTGCTCCTTGGGGCAGCAGAGCAAGATGAGCTGGTGTTTTTTATGTCTTGTGATGAGTCATAGCAAAGTTACGAGTTGCATATACAGTAGTATTGTTCAGAAGTTTCTTTTGGCCTTATTGTTTTGAAAAGAGACTCCAGTCTTTGATATATGACACTGAATAAATGATATGGCAGCGTAGGCGCAACAGAAAAGTTTGAAGCCATTACCACAACAACCAAATACTACCGGATAGGAGGAAGCAGTCCCCGCGTCGCTCCTAGGGGCGGCTCGGGCGGAAACCCCATCCACCGCCGCCGACCCCCTTCCACCCTCCTCATCCCCTCGCCGCCATCGGCGTACGCCACCGGGCAAAGCCCGCCGGCGGCCGGCGTCCTCGTGCACTTGCCGTGGGGAGGTGTCCCTCCCGATGGTTGCTCTGGATCTGCGTGGCGTGGTGGCGGCTGATCACGGGCGGCGCTCCAGCGGGCTGTGGTGAGGTGCCTCCTACTTCGTGGTCCTCCGGTGCGGCGTGGGGGTGACAGCAGTGCAGGGCGCGGCGCGGGGTACGAGCGGTGGTGTTGCGGGCCCGATTTGGGCCATGCAGGGCCTGCTGCGTGTGCGTGCGGGGGTGACGTGGAGCTTGGCCGGTGCGCTGGCGGCCGGTTTCGGCGCGTGGAGGTGGAGTAGTTCTGTTGGTGGGCTTCGGCGGTGAGCCGTGGCTGTGCGCGTGCCTCCTTCGAGGCCGTGTCCAATTCGGGAGCTTGCGGTGGCAATTGGCCTTTGGCGACGGCGCGAAAGTGTGTCGCTGTTGGTGGCGTGGTGGTTTGCGGCCAAGGGCGTCAAGGGGCGTGACAGGACGTGGTGCTGCGTGGGTCGAGGGCTCGGGTTGTCGACGAAGAGCTCCCCAGCTGCGAGTGATGCAGATCCGGTCTCCGGCGGCTGTGGTGGCGTGCATGGGGTGCACTGGTGCTTCTGTTGCTTGGTCGCAGCTCGGAACCATGGTGGTTCTTTGCTTCGGGCAGCGCTCCTCCATTCCTGACGGCATGGTGCTTGGCAGGGCACGGCGGCTCGCGCTTCGTCTGGTGGCTGTGCGTCTGGAGGGCCATTGATGGATCTGTCACCTCGTCCTCATGGTTGGCCGCCGGTGGTCTCCGCGAGGTGCGATTGACTGGAGTGGATCTTGGAGCTTCTGTTGACACACGAACGCGTCACGCGTACCCTCGACGCCGGGGGTGATGCACCGCAGCTCACGTTGAGGGAGGTCCTACCGGCAGCGCGATACGCAAGACAGCCGGAGGACGCTTTTGAAGACCCGAAACCCCGCGCACCCGGGAGGGACCCCGTCAGGGAGCGCGGCGGCTATGGGCTGCCCTAGGTCGATTCGCTCACCCCTAGGGCCTCGGAGTTCGCAGCTCTCCAACACGAAGAACGACGAAGAACGAGGAAGAAGATACGAGGGTAGGAGACAAAACGTAGGTGAAAAAGTAGTATATTGATTGTTCGATTGTGTGTTGTTCAATCGGCCGTCACCCCCAACATATATAAGAGGCGGCTGGACTTCCCGTACAAGCAAAGGATTCATCTAGGCTTTCCTTACAAGAAAATTACATCAATTCACGTCCTAGAGTCCTAGTTCTGGTCCCGCTCGGATTCAGCCCGAATCTGGTCCAATCTTCTGTCTTGCTCCTTGCGTGGGCCGTGGAATCTGCACACGACCTCCGATGGAGATGGTCCAAACACGAATTTTGTGCGCTTCGACGAGGCCAATAATCCGTATGTTGATCACTTTTCCAAATAAGGCCATCTTGAATACTCCACGGGGTCATCTTTAATTTCGAGTCGGACTTGGTTATGTAGTTGACTGGACCGTCCGACTCCTGTAGCGTCTTTCCAGGTCGTATACTATGTCGGATGATGATGACTCCAAAAGCAAAGTTGACCGTTTCGACGTTACGAACAACTTTCATGTTGAACACTTTTTGATCTGAGGCCATCTAGATAAGTATTTGAGCCCATCTTCAGCATCTCGTCGGACAGTTTTTACTGTTCACGTGGCAAGCTTTTCCGCGGCAAGGTACTGTTCACCCGGCAAAGGTTACCGTTAACACGCGGCAAACTTTCCCCGGCAAGGTTACTGTTCACGCGGCAAGGGACTGTTCACCCGGCAAGATTACTGTTCACGCGTGGCAAGCTTCCCCCGGCAATGTTACTGTTCACGCGAGGCAAGCTTTCCCCGGCAAGGTACTGTTCACGCGGCGAGGGTACTGTTCACGCGCGGCAAGCTTTCCCCGGCAATGTTACTGTTCACGCGCCCCCGGCAAATGTTACTGTTCACCCGGCAAGGTTACTGCTCACGCGGCAAGCTTTCTGGCTGCACCTTGCGGGCCCTTTTTGAGGCAGTAAACGACCTCGGATGAAAATGTGCCCAAAAGCAAAGTTGACCGTTTCGACGTTACGAACAACTTTCATGTTGAACGTTTTTCGATTCGAGGCTATCTTGAATGGCTAATTGCTCACGCATTGCATCAGACACTCACCAAGACGTGTCTGGTCTCCCGCGTCTTATTTCGCCTCTTGACATGGCTGCATTCAGATAGCTCTAACTTTTGCATACGAACTCGGATTGAGATGATTTTTATATGAAAATCGACCGATTTGACGAGACGAAGACAATTCATGTAGAAAGTTTTCTCATATGAGATCATCTTGAGGGCATAATCAGCCGAATAGTGTTCTGGATACAAAATCCCAGTACTTCGAACACAATTTCGGCTTTCGAGATGAGATCGGATGGCAATGGCCCAAACTTCAAAGTTTCTCCTTGCCGGATCGCCTCCTTGCCGGGCCGT
Organism: Elymus sibiricus; assembly: GCA_039707655.1. Classification (NCBI taxonomy): domain Eukaryota; kingdom Viridiplantae; phylum Streptophyta; class Magnoliopsida; order Poales; family Poaceae; genus Elymus; species Elymus sibiricus. The sequence continues at coordinate 314,131,488 of CM077667.1, read as the reverse complement.
CTCCTTGCCGGATCACCTCCTTGCCGGGCCGTCTCCTGCCTCTGTTTGGGTCTTCGGCAAGCACTCAAAACCGGCAAGCTTTTCGCTTGAGTCCACCTTTACTGCATTCTGCATCGTGCCAAAATCAGGTGTCAACAGCTTCTTCGTCATCGTTGGGCAGCTCTGATGGTGGTGGTGGTTGATGGGCTCGCTGGCGCCGGTGCGGGATGATGTGTGGCTGAGGTGGTGTGGGAGCTTGGGGTGAAGGCCCTGTCCCGGCCTTGTGTCGTGACCAGTGATGGCGGCGACCGTGGCCGTCGATTACCTTCCTGGAGGCATCACTGATTTGTTGTTGCTCCCCTCCTGCACGGATCCGGCCAACTCGACCTCTCCGGGGGAAACCCTTGATCTGTGATCGGACGATGGCGGTGCCTTGGTGTCGTATTCCCTCTTGGGGTCTTCGTATTGGGAGCTCGACATCGGTGGGCGGGACCCGTGGATGACGACAGTTGTGGCGACCAAGCTTCCGTGGCAACGATGATGGTGGGAGCGATGTCGCGACACGGCAATGGTTGCGGTAGTTGGCTCTTCGGCATGTCCACGATATTGCCTCGGTTTGTTTGTAGCTGTCGAGTCGAAGCTGCGATGACGGGCCCTGTGGTATACGATGACCGGTTGCAGGTGCCCCGTTCGGCGATCTTCCGTGGCGCCAACTATGCCTGGTTTTATTCTTTAGAGTTCTCTGTCGCTACGGTGTGGGTTGAGTCGACGACCGCCTGCAATGAAGTCGGAGTCATTTGCTTAGAGTGTAGGGATGACGATGACGCATGCGTGTTGTCCCGACAAGGCCCTCTTTGGAGTGGTGCGCATGGATTTTTTATGTGTGACGCTCAATAGTTGTGATGGTTTTCGCCCGGTTCTTCATAATTAACTAAGCAATCTGGTTTTCGCTTGGTTTTCTTTAATTGACTGAGCAACTCTTTTCTTCTAAATGAATGCAGGATAACTGTCATTTCCAAAAATACTACAGGATCACGCTGCTTGGTCAAACTGCTGATTCAAAAATTACAACTGAGAATTTGGTTCGATCAGCATCACAAGGACTGGATAATAATAAACTAATAATAATAAAACAGACAACACAACACATTCGGGCAACCGACTGCTGCTGCTAACTTCAATGCTTGCTACCATGCCACCATGGTGTCACATAAAGCTCCTCCCGCTGTCAAATTCTGTGGCACCTCCGAAAACGGACTGCAAATGCCATCAGTAGCAGCACACAACTCACCATCTGCTAATGGGCGTGTACTGTGGGAGTGTGTTTGTGAATCTGTCATACTCCCGCGGCCCTTTCCTTCTTCTGCTGCGACGCGATTTTTCACTCTGTGCCGACCCTTTACCCCGACTCTGCTCTCTTCCGTTTCTGGACCCCTCTTCGGCATCTTCACTGCTTGATGCTTCGGCCTTTGCCTTCTTTCGCGATTTCTTTTTTGACTTGGAGGAGGACTTGCGTTTCCCCAATGGTGACGAACTGGTGTCCTCGGATGCAGGTTGAGCATTTCTGGGCAGTGGTTCATCATCATCTAACGCATGCCAGTTATACAATGCGTCATTCTCACTGTCAAACCGTTGGGCCGACAGTTCCCAGGGCTCTGCTAACATGTCAGCTAACGCACCATCAGTGTTCCAGCCTTTACGGTCGAGGAGCACCGAATCCGGTCTGACAATGGTGCCCAGAATGCTCCTGTTTGGTCCCAAGCCCGTAATCATCTTGGCATCAGTTAACACAGAATAAGCCTTCGAAAATGCTGATTTCACCTGTACCATGAATCAAGTTTCTTCATCAAATATAGGTCGTGTTGCCATGTAGATTTTTTTATATGTCAAACACTCTGCAAATGCACTTCAAACATCAAAGCCTAGTTACAATTGTGCCAAATCCATGGAAGTTCCCTTATTAAGTGAACAAACTGGAGCATTTGGCAAGAAAAGGGCAAGAGTACCATACTGTTATCAAGACAGGATGCTGTGAAGTACTTATGCACACTTGCGGTAGTTGATTAAGAAAGCTTCCCAAAACCAGAAAGAACTAGCATATTTAATCCAACATTAAAGATGCAAGTCCTCAAATTTAAGCACATGATATTTTTATGCCCAAAGGTAAGTTCAGATTGATGGCCCCAAGTTGAAAACAGAGATTGAATAACCATTCTGGCCATTTATCACTGAAGAAAACGCTACGATCTGGTCAGTGAATGGTGATGTCAGACAGACACTTAACTGGAATAACACTAAAAAGGCAAGGAAAGATCAAACCCAATAAAACTGCCAGCGAGAACCAGTAAAATAATCAGCAAATTATTACTTTTATCAATTGCTAATTCGTTATCCATAAGAGCATACAGCATTATGAAATTATAAATGAGCAGAATTGAATTATTCAAGTATCAAATTCATAGCATGTCATAGACAAAGAGGTGCACAAAGACGGATAGTAACTTTGGAAAGCTACCTTGAAGTAGTTGAAGGAATTCTTCCCGATATCGTTATCAGGTACCTAGGCCACGAAATAACTTCAATAGGTAAACACACTGCTTCTGAGAATTATCACGTTCAACCAAAATGAACAAGGACAACAATCTTACCATGGGATCTTGAATGGCTATAAGATGTGGCCGGTCAAGATTCACAAAGCTTAAAAAACAGATTAGAAATAGGATCAATCGATAGCAGGACATCACAGTAGAGATAGTACTGAGGTGGAGTAATAATCAACTAAAACTAGTTGTCTTACTCATTATCACTCTTCAAGAAAAAGGTTCTTGCAGAGTTGCAGGATATTCCAACATCCGTATAGTTCAACTTGCGTCCATAAAAGTCAAAAAACTTTATCTGACATGGAGAAAACATAAACTTATGAAGGGCTGCAACCATGTTTTGTATCTCCATCATTACAAAGATATTGTATGTTTCTCCATCATATCAAAGGTGATGCACATTTATCCAAAAGTAGCAAAGAGAAAATAAAACAGGCATTTCACATGTGTGTGCACTGGTATATATCCTGGTGCATATAAAGAAGGCAATGACTATTAAGTGCAACTTTACATAAGATAAATACCAGTGTAAAAGATCTCATGTACTCCCTCCGCCCATAATATAAGAGCGTTTTTGACACTACACTAGTGTAAAAAACGCTCTTATATTATGGGACGGAGGGAGTATTTCTTACCAAAAGAATTCCCAAATTGTGTTCCTTGGACTGTCGATAGCCCAGCATATCTTTCGCTCCCCAGATCAACTAGCAAAAAGGATAATCCTTAGGATGTATAACAATTTATTTTTGTCAGATTGGCAAATAACTTCCAGTTTATATTGATGAGAAATGCCCAAACAAGGAAAGCATAATGCAACTGAGATAACTAGAAATATCAACCGCGCTTTGCTGTTTTTTTTTCTAACCATTAACAAACATATGTATGAAAAGATTCACATACATTTGTAAGTTCTAAAGCCTAAAGGTATATATGAAGTGTCCTTACATGAAACAGTACATGAAGTTCAATAACTACCATCCTTTCTAAAAACGTTCATTATTTTAAACGCCTCTTAGCAACTTATGACCCGATTATTAATAAGTACTCCCTCCGTAAACTAATATAAGAACGTCGCTCTTATATTAGTTTACAGAGGGAGTACAATGAAGTTTAATATGAAGGCTACTAATTTGAAGGTGATGTGGCTTAGTACTGATGCTGCATTAAGACTTTAAGAATTGGTTTTAATAGACAGGAGTGTTACGATGCCTGGAGTTAAAGTGCTAGGTAAATACGTTAACTGTTGGGTTGAAGGAAAGCATATGTTACAAGACAATAAACTAAAGTGATGCCAACAAAAAAATGCCTAACAAGGCTCTTGTGGAAGATGGAGGCACGAGTGTGGCAAGCTTAGCTAAAAAATATTTGTACGATACATGGGCCACAAGGCTAATAATGTGAGCAAGGACTTGCAGATAAAACAGAACTTAGTTCACCTGTAAATGTGTGATCAGCATTGTGAGAAGAGCATATGACCCAACCCCACCGGTATAGACCTACCGACAAGAGTGAAGCAATCATTAGAAATCTCTGTCTACACAGCAATTCCAAGCAACCTATTTTTCATGGAGTGAAGAAATTACAATTTTAGTTTTGTACCTCATTGAGCTCTCTTTGATGAAGGAAAACCTTCAGAATCATACACAAAGGTCTTAAAGCAGGCATCTTCTTGATGGCATCCTATGGTACAAAAAGGCAAACGTAATTGTCTTCAGTATGAACGCAACATAGATGATTGGAAGTATATATGATCATACGTCTGTCAAAGATTAGCTACAACAGAGTATGTGTGCCCTCCATAATGTGGTGGCCAGTCCTTTGTTGGAATATAGGTACCTTGATGAAGTCCGCTGCTTGTGGTCCACCATCAATATCAAAGCTAGGAAAGGAAAAAAAGATCATTACAGTAAGCGCTTGCGCAACTTAGTAAGAGGGGGGTGGGGTCTAAAAACATGAGGAATTTTTTTTAACCTGATGTCAAAAGGTATTCCGCTAATTCTTTCCACGAATTTCACAATTGGCACGCGGGCCTTTGCTATTACCTGCCAAGAAACAAAATTAACATCATTACCAACTGGCAACTGTAGAACAGAGCGGTAATAGCTTTCTAAAGCTCAAACAAGAGCATCTGGCAACCATCCAAGGTGGGCTATGTATCATCCCATATTTTAACTAAACTTGAGCAAAAAAAATCATTATCAGGAAAATAATAAATACTACATGTTTTCTTGTTTTAGAAGCTATCGTTACAAGCAGGATTCAGATCCTGGCAAGTACCAAGGATCCTGGCCAACAAATAGATTGGTAAAATCAACCGGTTCGAGCTTGAATTTCAAACTCCAGTAGACAAGTTCCAATGGACAAGTAAATCATCAATATTTTGGCTGGTAGAAATATAGGGATAGAACAATAGGCGGTCTATGTTTCTTATGCGTGGTTAGTGTCCTCAAAGGTTGGGCAAACTCTATTCACATGAACATTTTCTCAGAAACCAAAAGGTGATGAAATCTTGTAGTACCAAGCAGTGTTCTTTCGTAGCCACTTTCCTGCACGCACGCATGATACATCACTTCAAAATATCAAGTCCCGTTCAAAAAATAAATATTTAGTTCAATTCTCCAGAACATGTCCAAAAGCATGTTGACAACCTCCTTGTTCTCTACTGGTTTAATGATGAGTTTAGCAAATGAAGGAATTCAATATTTGCTTCCACATTACTTCAGTGTTGCCATAAATCTGTCTGACAGCAAACATCTTACTCAAGCGCAATGTCCGTATATCATTATATTAATCAGAGAACAATTGCAATAATCTCCTATTTATCAGGCTGATGCATAACAGCCATGAATGCCATCGGAAGTATATCTTGACAGACATATGATCATAAAACAGTATAAGATGGTGTTATCTGAAGTATATCTGAGCTATTTACATCGGAAGTATATCTGAGTCCTCCATGGTAACACTTAGAATACCATGGGCATGCAACAGCGAAAAAATAACCAGCTCAATTTGACTTCAGAAGTTCACATTTGGGAAATCAAAATTCAAAAACTTGAAAGCTGTACGGCCACTGGCAGGAAATCTGGCAAAGAAATTTGAAACCTTATGGAGTGTAGGTAGTTCTTTGACGTAAGAAAATGAGGCTTCCAGAGAACACATTATTGCGCGCTAAATAAAGAGAGGGTGAGAATTGGAACCTGTATCTTTTTGGCAACACTTTTTTGAGATAATGCTTTCGCAAGAGCATAGAGGCCTTGAGGAGTCTTAGCCCTGGTATCGAATACTACAACCTGCAACAGAAATAACACATATGAACTTGAGAACTTCCAAAGAGGAAGAGAAGACATTCCTAAACCAATGTATGTTTTCTATGTGTTTCCAGGTAAAAAAAAGATGTGAGTGCATATTTTTTGTAACAAGCTGATATATCCAGGTAATTTCTTTTACCATAAAACAGAAAAGATACCCTGTCTGAACTTTCAAAGACAAAGAAGATATTCTTAAAACAAGTATGTCTTGCGTGTGGTCACAACTAAAAAGGTGGTGAATGCATCACTTGTGGCAAGCTGATGTATCACGGTAATTTATTAATTATAAAACAGAACAAGATGCCCTATCAGTTTCAGTATGAATCAACAAGTGCAATGAGGTGAGCATTAGTCCAGAGAAACAGTGCACTGTTGTCCTAGACAAGTAGAGTTCAAAATTGCTTGCGCTCGGTATCCATCCAAGTTTCTCCTCTATTTTCCAGCTCTGCTGCTTTCCGTGGTTGGAAAACAGTGTAGGAACTCCACCTGTATGATACTGTGCTCTCTCCTTTTCTCCTTGTTACTTCCATTGCAAAAATCTTTCTTGCGATCAGATACTAGCCTTTTGGTTTCAGAATGCTTACCACGCTTGCCTCGCAAGATTCTACCATTTTTATTGGAGTAAATTGCATTGACGACCAGGTATTGTGTCATAAGTTGCACTCTGGACCCGGGGGGGGGGGGGGGGGGGGGGGATAATCTTGCACCTCAGACCAGGTCGTGTGGGTTTAGGGAAAAACCTAATGGTTACTGGTTTGACGCTTACCTTTCAGTCTGCCACACTGCAGTCACCCGCCACGCGGTAGGAGCACACGTAGTACTCTTAAAAAGGAAAACAAAACTCCGGCGCCTCTCTGGTGTGGGTGAGGAGCACGGCTAGAGGAGAATGATTGATGATGGCTCAGAGCCAATGGAACTAAATGATTGAGACATGCATACATTTACTATTTTTGCAACAGAAATGCTAATTTAGTTGTACTCTGGTTCATTACTACTTGCAGTTACAAAATACAACTGTTAATAGCCCCAAAAGTTCACAAAATACAGACAACAAGACAGAAAATTAAGTGCTGAAATTCATGAGCGTAGGATAGAAAATACTCTTACATCAATATCACTTGTTGGTAGATAAAGCCCTGTTCTGAAAGATCCAAAGACTTCCACCTGCCAAGTGGAGTCAATAACTAACAAAATGATGTGGCTATCATAGTAAAAATAAAATAAAGGAGAGAGAGAGAGAGAGATATAGTTACGATGCCTTGCAATGAGGCCATATATGCTTGACAACATCGGAGACTGCTTGCACAGCAGCTGTCCGTGAAGATTGCTCTTCGGCAGAAGGTGAGATAAAATCACAGAAGTCAATAATCTCTGTAACAGATAGGGAATACTTCATTATCTCACCGGGAAAATGTTGCAGTAGAACCATATAAGTTTGTACGAACCCCACGTTTAAATTTGTACCGATCCCAGGTTATCCTAATTAAGCTCCCAAACAACAAAGATCAAATCAAATGTGAATAGCGAACCTAAATCAACTAATTAATATGGCTGTTTGCCAGAATCTTCTCCCATCACTTTCTCCATCAAACATACATGTAGGCCACTATACGATTAGTTTTGACGAGCATTTGTACTTGTTTTAGATGTAAATATATGTGCAATGGTCGAAGTGTGCAGAAAATGGGAAAAAATTGCTAGTCCATCATTGTATAAATTGCAACTGCGATGTCACATGTTCTAGCTTGCCAAAACGAAAAATCGCTTCTTTTTCCTCATCACACACAAAAGTACAGTAGGTTCTTAGCAGTAACAATGCCATAAGTGCAAACCTTTGTGTAGCTGCAGCATGGGGCTCCTGAACCGCCGTCCTCCCCGGAACCACGCGCGCTCCGACCCCTGCGCGGGCTGCTCCGTTGGGGCGAGGGCGCTAGAAGGCGTCGCCGTCGCGGCAGGCCGCGCCGCCACCGAAGACGGGGAGGCCGGCTCGGCCCTGACGGCCGCCGAGACGTCAAGAGAGAAGAAATCGGCGGCGGGGATGTCGACAAGGGGGTCCCCGGTAGCCGTGATCTCGTTGCGGAAGACGGCATACGTCGCGGTCGCGTCCTCCTCCGCGGCGGCAGGGTAGGAGGACGGCCGGGGCTCGGGCGCGTCGAGGTCCTCCTCCGGAGAGAAGCCCAGGGTGAGACCCGGGAGGGCGTCGTAGACGCAGGCCTGGGCGCTCGCTTCGGCGGCCTCCATGACGGCGGTGGCGGCGGCCGCTTGGGTCGGCGCGTGGGGCGGATGAACTCTTTTGCCCTTGCACCGCCGGGTAGGCTCCGCGGCTTTCGCTTTGCGAGGCATTGGTCGGGTTGATCGGATGGGCTTTGGTTCCACTGGAGAGAGGCGGCCCGGAGAAATTCGTCGTTTTTATGATTGATTGATATGGGTACGGGTCCGCGGATGTCGGAGACTTGTAGCCTTCCACGATTTGGCGGCCCGCGAAGCACCCATACAAAGCGGAGAAGCTCTCCTTTTTCTCTCTCCGAAAAATACGTTCTGCTTTTATTACTTTGGTTGGGAGCTACACCATGCGTTGTCATGGGCCTTTTAATTTTTTTCCAGTTACATATATATATACTTGTATTGTTGTATAAAACTTGATGAATTTTTAACCTTTTTTTTCGAGAAACTTCCAATCTATTCATCTTTAATCATGGCAGTACAAAGAACAACAGAGGTAATAAAAATTACAACCATGTCCGTGGACCACCTAGCGACGACTACAAGCACTGGAGCGAGCCGAAGGCGCGCCGCCGTCATCGCCCCTCCCTCACAGGAGCCAGGCAAACCTTGTTGTAGTAGACAGTCGGGAAGTCGTCGTGCTAAGGCCCCATAGGACCAGCGCACCAGAGTAGCAACCATCGCCGATGAAGAAAGTCGTAGATCAGAAGAATCAAACCTGTAAACACCCAAACAAAGGCGAACGAAGACCGGATCCAAACAGATCCACCGAAGACCAGCACCGACCGAATCCCGCGAGATCCGATGGAGACAAACCTCCACACGCCCTCCGATGATGCTAGACACACCATCGGGACGGGGATAGAACGTGGGAGACATTATTCCTACTATGGGATATCGCCGCCGCCACACAGCCCCAACCAACACGCTGAATCTAACAAGAACGAGAACGGGGTCCCTCCCGCCGGCGGGGGGCCGAGATCCTCCGCACCTCCATGGCCTAGAGGCCATCAGAGATGGGGCGGACCGGGGGCGGCGCCGACGGGAGGAGAAGAGCTTTTCTTGTGGAGGAGGAAAGAGATGTCGAATATTACAGAATGAATTTTTAACTCTTCCAACAATGTCTTATGCTTTTATATATCGATGAATTATTTCTGAATATCGACATAATCTATCTCCATCTTTGTCATAATATTCTAAAATAAACATAGAACAACCGTATGAAATCCACCTCGCGCCCTCCAGCTCGAGGCACCTCGGTGCTCGCTCCGTCGCTCGTCGTAGCAAAGGTAGCGCACGACCCCTCGTCGGCCGTTTGCAGCAACGCGATTCACTGCGCCCATCCAAAGGTCGTCGTAGAAAAAATGACGGACGTCGCAGTACTTGATCTGTCGCCATCGTAGGAAGCAGGAAGCACTTGTCCGACCTGCCAACGGTTGCAGCTCCTCACAGATGACGAGCCTCGTCGCCACAGCAATCTTCAACGCCGGGCATAGCAAAAAATGAAATTCGTCGCCGCCGTCACGTGTCGCGGCGTCATCATGAATAGTTCCAGCAAAAATCATTGTAGGTTGTAGCTCTTCGTCCTGCCGGTCCCACCACTCGTCACCAATGCAAGCACGTCGCTTCGCCGGTCCCAACAAAAACTGCCACTGGTTTCAGCCATAATATTTGTCGGTTGCAGTTTTTCATCTTGCCAATCCCAACACGCCGTCGCCGTCCCTGCATCACCGTCGTAGCACAAACACCCTGCAAATCTCAACAAAACATGCCACCGGTTTCAGCAAAAATCTTTGTCTATCACAGCTTTCCATCGTAGTTACGCCAATAACTTTGTCAATCAACATTTTCAAAGCAACATCTGAAGCCATTGGTTTTTATCTTGATCTTCAAAAGTAAACATATAAACATATATTAAATTTAAAATTTTAAAATAAGCTCATATATAATATATATGAAAATCTAAAATTAAAATGGGGAATAATTTCTTAACCAAAAATATATATTTGGAATCACATGTCAACATATGAAAAATGGCATAGTATACTGAGAACAAGTTTTGCATCGTGCTCAAAATCAAATATCTTTTCATGCTAGACATTGTATTTTTATTTCCCCATCGTTTCATCAGGTTCAGACACAACTCTTCAGAAAATAAAAGCTAGAGATATCCATTTGTCAAACCAACATCACCATGATACAGAGGAGATCCATTGTCTCCACAGGAACAAGTCACTTTTTTCTTCAACATCAAAAGGGTGTTTGCTTTCACTCGTACTACCACTTACGATACTGTGCATCAACTTACATAAACTTCTATATTAGTTTGCTTTTTAAAAGAACACCACACGAGGAATATCATGTTCCAAGGACATTGTTTTGTTCTACCTGAACAATGTCTTAGTATTTTTTGTAGCTTTGATGGGCAGAACCTGAGAGTTATTGCAAAAGCACGATAACGGAAAACATGTTGGCATCACAATTTGGAGGGGGCGACTTAAGAATTGCAGGGTCCTTCCACGACTTGTGCATTTTCTTTCGCTAAATCACTGTTAGACCATTATATGCTCCAAGATATAGTTTGACCGTCTCTAGAGGGCCTAAAAATTAAATATATTCAATTAGTAAAACTCAGTACTGTTTCATGGTTATTCAACTGCTTATGCTTCAAAAGCGTCAATAATTATTGAAGGTGCGTACTAATTTGAAGGAAAATAAATGAAAGTAAACTCATAGAAGTATCCAACTTGATAACTGAAGTTCCACATTCGTTTCATTGGATCCTGCAAGCAGTCTGATTTAATTTCATCCAACTTCATCAAGACATTTATTATTTGCATGTCCACCACAGACATTGATTTCTACATGCAAGAGATACACGGAATGCACGCGATACACACTCACCAAATTGTTAAAGATATGCTCCAAAATAAGCTCATTTCACAACGTATATTTTATGGAAGAAAGAAAAACCTACTATAGATGAGACAAAGAAATTCTTGTGTTGGATTTGGGGACCCAGTTGGGTAAAACAACTGATTTTGAGTGTAGAGGGCCAACTTGTGTTGCTTGATCAAATGTTTGAGAATGATAAACGTTGATGCATAACTCAAGGCTATATTCCTAGTTTCCTCTGTCAATGCGGTAACTGTAAACAATAATCGAAAGGAATCGAAATGAAACCAACATGAAATCATGCAGTACATACCTGGTTGATCTGTATGGTTTGGCGAGAGCAGTCTATAGATTTTCCTTAAGAAAAAGAACAACTTATAGAATAGTATTATCTTCTAGTTTCACTCTTTTGATACATCATGGCAGAAAAATGCGATTACTCTTAAACACTGTAGAGAGATAGTAAACCAGCAGGTTAACAAAAATCTTAATTGATACACCATGGATTATGGCCAATTTATTTTTATAAATCAACCTACCTTTAAAGGGATGCCTATGAGTAAGTGGGGCACCTAAATCTATTAACCATGCATCTCTAGAAAGACATGTGTATATTCTCATCCAACAAGATCGTCTTCAATAACATGAGACTGCATTCTTATTTAAGTTGCAGAATAGCAGAACAAACTCAACATAGATAGCCCCATAAGTGAGTGCAAAAAAGGTAGAACCGCACACACATCCATTTATTAGTTGCTTAATCAGACAAAAAAGTGGACTTGACAGTAAGTAGAAAAAAAAATCCATGGTAACTAAAAGGACCTATCTTCTTAGCGTGCATTATGAGAAAAAACATATCAAAGTACGAACATGCATGAACTACCCAAACAACCCAATGTTGCAGAAAAATGCATATAATGAACCAACCGAGCTCCTGCCCACGCAGTCGAACCTCTGGATGCCTGCATCGGTGGAGCGTAAGATGCTCACTCACCTGAATGCTTCTGGAGGGGATCAATCAAAATCGAAGCTGCCAAAAACCGAGGGCGGCAGGTCAGAAACACCAAGGGAAGCATGGTCGATGATACAGTGACCGACGCCTAGCTCCATCGGTTGCGGTCGCAGTCGTAGTAACGTATCGCCCTCGTCGCAATCATGCTAAGCCCCTCCCGACACTCGTCTCAGGTCAAATGCTTCATCATCTCATTAAAGCTATATAAGTTATCGATATTGATCTCTGCATGCCATTTTGTTTTAATATTATAAAATAAGAAAATGCTTCAAATTGATCATCTTCCCATGTTCGACACCGTAGCTAATCTAACAATAGAACAAAATATTTTAGTTGTGTTTCTCTCCGTGGAGGTCCTTGCTGCGAGCATTGACTTATGGCTCTTTACAATGAGATAATACCTAGCTACTACAGTAATCTACAAGGCATACATTAAACTTGAAGGAAGTTAAATAATATTTCAAAAACACAAGACACACTGATAAAACTAAGAACTCCTTTGTATGTGATAGAAAAAACTCTAACCTCTACAATTTGTCAATAAAACGATCAAATCCTAAGATTATTAATCCATACATGTTCCCAGCTTTTGCCTCAATTAGAAACATGTTCTAAGATTGATACTTCTCTTAAGCTAAACAACATAACTTGGAGTGCCTCTCTTGGAGTCAAATTATATTGACTCCAAAGAACAAAAAAACAACTCACTTGTACTTAAACATGATCTCTTGGAGTTCCTCTCCTTCATATTCCCCCATCAAATCAAACAAGATAGGTATGATCAGCTCTCTAGAAAGCAGGAGCACGTACTGTTGTGTGAGGCAATATTGTATGGCACTGTTTTATTTGTCTGAGAAAGAAAATTTGAAATTAAACTTTAGTTTTCGCTACCCAATTGCAGAAATGTACTGACAGATCCAACAAAATAACAAGGGAGTAAACCATTTGTAGAATAAACTCTAGATCTAACAATATGGGAGATAGTTTTCATGTGTGCATGTCATTATTCTCTCGCTTTTCTAAATGATGAGAAAAGCACCAAATAAGATGTCTAGGAAATGCAAGCTAGCTACAGGATACAAGTCCAAAGTCAAAACCAAGCTAGGTAATTAATGGCCTTTAAAAAGCGAATGGTATTTTACAAACCAATCTAGATAATAATTATGCAGTTGGCATGGATTAGTACAAGTTAAGTTACAAGAAGGAACACCAATGGGATTACGGATCACCAGAAGCAACCATGCACAAACAAACACAAGAAAACCCATAATTATGACAAAAACTAAAAGTTAAGGCCAGCCAAGTTCTATACGGAAAGGAGAGTCCAAAAGTTAAGTTTGGCGGTGCTAATTTTAGTATCTACATAGAACAACGCCTTTAACAAAAAATCATTTATGGATTTAAGATGGTGGGAGGATTCTGGATAGTTGGCCTCACCGGAAATAGATGCATTCGGTTGTGCTCGACGCGAATACGATAGTAAGATAGCGAATAAATCATAATTTTATTCAGGTACAAATTATTTGATGCCACATTAGAATCAACATATTTGCATCCATACCTGTAGTATCTAATTGCAGATTGGTCGTCAAGTGGCTCAGGTTGTAGGCTGTTAGTATAGAGGTACAAAGATTATGACAATGAGTAAACATATAGTCTGCATTTATTCGGAAAGATATGCATATGGACACCACAACTTGAGTTTGGTGGAAAACATACCTGATTTTTTCATAGCTTTGCTCAAGCCATCCGGTCATCGTCGTAGGAGTCCGCAAGTCATAACAATAGTTTCCTTGCGCCAACCCTGCAACCCATTAGTCAGAAACACATCATGTCTGTTTAGATATTTATCGAAAAGTAAGGATTATAACATTCAAATAAGGGGGAAATAAGAGACTATGCATAAACCTCCAGCTTTATCATATTGTATAATATAAAGATATAGTTCTGAAATTGTGTGATGGTCCAGTATCTCACCCTTGAGTAATTTTTTCAGGAAGGTATTTGGGTCCAATATTCATTGTTGCTTCCCACATCTATACAATCAATGATCCATCAACCAATGGCCACATTTCCTTGTTGATCGACACTGACTATTTTAACTTGATATGCAACTAACCCATTGGTATAAATCAATTCTAAATCCAAAGATCATTTCCAGTCATGATCAAGCAATCACATGCCTATGAGCCAACAATTGACCTGAGGACAGCGATAACAAATTCAGATAAACTCCAACGTAAATCATCAAGAGCATCAAATTGAAGGACCAATGCCATGCCACTTTCCCAAACGCTTGTTGTCCTTAATCAAATTACTTCAATTGTATGATGCATGTCAATGAAACAAAGCAGAAGTAGTGCAGATTGACTCCCTCTGAGATAAAACGATGTATTGTATTTCTATCCATGGCTAGATATAAGAGTTGGCATAATTACCAGAATGCATTATGCTCGGTGTATAGCATTCAATGTATTTGTTGTTTTATATTCGGTTTTCTGAGGTGGGGCATCGGCTTGCAAAAAATCGTTTCGGGATGAGATCGTTGGTTTGGCTGAGGCCGGGAGTAGGAAAGGTGAGGACGTACGCGTTGGTGGAGCTACAGATGTACACTAAAGGTGACACTCCTTTTTTATCCTCTCCATGCATGTACCGAGGGAGAGTCGATCAATCTAATCGGATTGTGCCCCAATTTTTGCAAAGAGGGGATTGTGTCCTGCGTTTGCTCGTGACATTCATAAAAAGTCAATCAATTTAATACGATTGTATCCGATTTTAGGCAAGAGATGATTGCTTTCAGATTCTTTCCCTCGGAAGAGATTTGTTGCATTTGAATAAATGAGAGAATAAACCAGTGGGAGGAGGTGATGGCAGGTGAGGCGAAAATAAACCAGTGAGAGGTGGGATGAAATAAAACCAGATGATAAAAACCTGCGTACCAGGCTACCAACTCCCCCTTTAGGAGTAGAGATGATCATGGGAGGAGGGACAAAAAAAACCAAACGAAAAAACCCACACGAAGGTGGGAGGGGAGATGGAATAAAACCTAAAATGGAATGTTAATTAACGTAATTTGGTGATGTATGGAAATATTCATTAATGTGAACGAGCGACTTATGGTAAGGTTAATTAATTAAAATTTGGTATTTAAAGATTCATTAGAAATTAATCCGGATTGATTTTTTCACATAAATACATTACTAAATATATGATGATGAGAGGAGGGACGAAAAAACCAGACGAAGGTGAGAGGGGAGACGAAAAAACTCTGAAACGAAATGTTAATTAATGTAATTTGGTGATGTATGGAAATATTAATTAATGTGACTGAGCCACTTATAGTAAGGTTAATTAATTCAGATTTGGTCTTTAAAGATTCATTAGATTGATTGATTCTTTCACATAAATACATTACTAAATATATGATGATGGTAGGAGGGACGAAAAAAACCGGACGAAAAAAAACCAAACGATGATGGGAGGAGAGACGAAAACCCCCTCGAAAAGAAGGTACCAACTCCCCCTTTAAGAGTAGAGATAGTAGAATACCCGTGCATTGTTACGGGCTATAATGCATATAAATAAAATGAATGAAATAAATGAGTAAGGTCGTGCGTTGCAATGAGGGCATACACATTATGTTGGTTCATCTCTAATTGTCTATAATATACTTCTATGTAGCATCATCATTTTTTCCTCCTTCGCCCGCTCTCTCCGTTCCTCCCTCTTCTCAACCCCACAAAAATCCACTCCATCGTACCCTCACAATACCTAAATCGCAATCCCTTCCGCCTCCATCCCTACACTTTTTGATTTTCAAACACGAAACCATATAGTTTGGATATACTTCATGTCGTACTAAACCCCTCTTTCTCTCTCCCTCCCATCATCCCCACTCCATCGCCCTCTCCCTCTCCTTCAATTGCTAGTTTCTTCAACTCACATCACAATGCCTGACTTGATCATCCATGTTTTCCAGCATAATACATCCCAAAGTAAATACAACTAAATTTGCTTGCTGGCATATTTGAAGTTTGAACACATAGTTGCTGCGACATATATCATAACCATATAAGTATAGAGAAAAATGTAATTAAATAAAAAAATAAAGAAAAATTGAAATAGTGTCAATCAACACCGGTTCATCCCAATAACAATTCCGTCCATATCATGTAGTTTGATGTATATATACGATCTTGCAATTTACTTATAATATTGACAAGCATTTTAACGATCGTTGCTGCATGATTCCCTTATGAACTGGATCATGGTTTATTCTTCAAAGAAAAAAACCAGTGGGCAAACAAATAAGGTAACTAAGCCATCAAGTATTAAGAGGGATTCAACATACCAAATGGTATTTTGAGCAAGGCTATATAGATATGAATTTCGAGGGGAAATTTGCAAAAAGGGTAAATAAAGAGATCGGTTTACATCCTTTACCGATAATTATGTATATTAAACAACATTTCAGTCTAAATATTTGTACCGGGATGAAGAAGAAGAATCTGCTCATTGTGACCTTGGGAAAAATACAATACCCGACTACCATCCATGGGATACAAAACAAGGGCCCTACCACAAGTGTGCCACAACTCTGGATTTAAGCACTTGTTCTCTTCTAATTCTAAAATCAAAATATATTATCTTGCTTTCCGTCTATATTTTATAGCATCTAAACTCCCTAAATAATATGAGATTTCCATTAGCCACAAATTTGAAAGTCTACACTAAATAAGCCAATCTTAGTATATAATCCTAGTGGTCTATCATAATTTTTAGACGGGTGAAATTATTTATGTTAACTAAAATAGTCAAAGAATAGTATATAGTCATAATTATCCAAAAATATTAATTCAACATTAGATGCCAAAGGAGTAATCTTTCATTATGAAAAGAGAAGATAAGCATATGAATTGAACAAGAGGAAATTTTGAAGCCATGACCATTGGTGAAATCTCGTGTCATTACGAACCTCACACATTTCACGATGGCAGATACTACAATAGCATTCCGAGGGAACAATTGCTAGGCACTGGAGCATGCTAATAAAATTTAGTACTCCAGAACAAAGGTAGGAAGTTTTGTCATAAAAATGTTCGACTGGAAAGGTCATATTAGCCCATGGAGTAACCATAGCAACAAACTATTCGTCCATGAAGCAACCACGATGATAAAATCCAACTCAGAGTTGCTAGATAGGGAGCGAGCGCCAAACCTGAAAGTGTTTTGTCGGGCCATGGGATGGCCTTGCGTGGTTGTGATTGTCGAACCAACATGTGTGTTGAAGCTCCTTCTGCATATCTCTTTGAATTACCTTTAGCAATCACAGATAAACACAAACTGACAATGTTATAACAAATGGATATTGCTTGAAGAGCAAACTAACTTGCATTATAGTTCTACAAGTAGACAAGATATAACAAACCTATAGGAGAAGATTTGGACAACGGGAGTACATGTAGATTAAAAACACAAACTTGACGTGATCTTCACAGCATAGAGTTTTAATTATTTCTTCTAAAGCACACTCCCTCCGTAAAGAAATATAAGAGCATATAGATCATTAAAGAGTACTTACTATGTTTTGAGTTAAACCAAACTAAAATATAATAATAATATCTGGACTAAACTGCACCCTACCAATAATGATATTAGTAAACAGTTTCAAAATATATAAATTTGATCAAGTTGAACAATTTACTTGCTAGTCACAATGGACATAGATTTCAACTTGACTTCAAGAAATAATATCATGGTACATCTATGCCTTATGGTGAAGAAGTGTCGCTAATGGTCAAATATATTACACTTCACCAAGAAACTTCAGAACACCGGAGCAACTATTTTTATGATACCATCTTGAATTTCAGACATAATTGTCTCAAACAACTATCCAACTGTATCAGCATGCACATCAGGAAAAAAATACATCACATACTCATTGCATTATTACATTTAGAGTGTTATCAAGGAGTAAGCTTATCTAAAACACGTACACTAAGGATATAATAATAATCCACACACCACAACAGGGATATTTGATTCTTTGACATTTTGCATTCAAAGGAGCAGAACAAGCTCTTGTGAGTATTCCTTACGTGGCTAAAAATCTGAAACGATATTCAACAAGGATTAAGATAATATGATCAAATTATTGTGCATGCTAATTCTGAGCATATGTTGCTAAATAAATGGTTTATACTTGTGAGTATTCCATATTAACCCGTTTAATACTATGCATCGGAAAGAGTAAATCTGCAATACATAAGATTTCAGAGTATTGAATCATCTCATATCACACAAATATTCTAAGAACAATTCCTACTGGCCTAGAACCAAGAGACCAGCTTATACGACGTCAACATATCTTATAAAATTTGATCTAAAGGTACCTTACATGCACATAAGTAAAATGATGATCAAGTATATCAGATTAGGTATGTGTTTTTTTCTTAAACTTTGCATCTCAGGAGCTAGCTGCTGAAAAAGGTAGGAGTCTAATCTTTCTCTAACAGATGTCTTTTTGAAAGCGATGATAGAATATCTGACTAACTAAACAATAGTTTACTAACTATTATCGCACCTCCAGATGTGAAATCAACATACAATATAGGAATCAAAAGTGAAAAGTTACCATGTCCCCAAAACTTTTAGCGCAAGCTTTGTATTTAACACACTGTAGGTCTGATAACATTTCAATAAAATTCATATTTTTTGAACCACTTATATAAACAGATTCACCTATACCCTGGTCATCCAATCAAATATTTTTCCACTCCTACATGCAGAAACATGCTTAGTAAATAATAAAGCCCATTTTGCGTAGCCTCGATGAATCAAATCCAATTCTTTGTAGCCTCGGTGAAAGAGATGCATATTGGTTTCTACCCTCCCTCCACTATGGTCGCTTGGTTCACGATTAACCTAACAACAACATGGGGTACATGATGAGTGATATTTTTACACTCATTTCAACCTTTTTTAAACCGGGATATTTCATTAAAAGAGAGATATTTGCTCCAATATTACCACTAACGACTAATGAATGCAAAGGATTCCACAAATCCTCTCTTTAATGTTTTTCCACAAGAAATGGGCTAGAAAGGGAAGAAATCACGTGGGAGAATGGAAAGGAAGGAAAATGGAGGAAGAAATGATAACCAGGAGGCGCCAGAAGCTAATCAGGGCAAAAGACAACGTTCCATTGGGGCGCAAGCGCTTGTATGAGCGGTCGTTTGGCATGGAAACCGAGGCAGGTCGTCCACCTGAATAACTTTTGATAAAGGGGACCCCGTCGAAATGTCAACAGAACAACGTGGATCACAACCAGAACCTCTTCATCATCTTCATTCACAAACCCTAGCCGCCGACATCTTCATCTCCATAGCCATCTCCACCACCATAGTGCTCTCTCATCTAGTTCATACTTGTAATCATGCATCGCACAAGGCATCCATTGTAAGACATATTGCAATCAATCAATCCCAAGATGTGCTCTTCAATGTTTCCTTCTTGCGATTTGATCTCCACGTGTGAGTAGTTCGGTAAGGTATGGGTTGAGGCATGAGCCTTGCAACCCAGGTATTTGTTGAGGGGATCAATGGAAATCTTTGACACAATGTCTCGTATGTGTGAAATAAAATTGTTTCGTGAAGTGTCTCTTGTCTTGTCCGCAATCTTCACCCCTGCAGTTACCCAGGATCATGGAGATTGAGCACGGATGAGGCTATGAGCAAGGGGACCGTGAAGTTTTATACCGAACACCGGTGACAGTAAGGTTTAGTAGGGTAACATGGATCATATCCTTGGGGATTCATGAGGTGTAGTCATTAAACACCCAATGCTTTTGTCTGATATTGTTATCTTAATTATCGGGACAACCCTGCGAGACAGATAGGGCCTTCGGTAGGACAACTGATTCTTGATGCAGGACTCGTGTCGGTCAATGATACGTCCATTTTGCATCATGATTTCTTATTGTTATTTATTATGTTTTGTTGAATAATAATGCTTTAGGGAGTGATTCTAATGCCTTTTCTCTCATAATATGCAAGGTTTACACAAAGAGGGAGAATGCCGGCAGCTGGAATTCTGGACCTGAAAAAAGCACATCAGAGATACCTATTCTGCACATCTCCAATGGAGCTGAAACTTTATGGAGATTATTTTTGGAATTAATAAAAAATACCAGAGCAAAGAACTACCGGAGGGGGCCACCCTGGTGGGCACAAGACACCAGGGCGCGCCAGGCCCCCCTGGGCGCGCCCTGGTGGGTTGTGCCCTCCTCGGCCCACCTCCGGTGCCCATCTTCTGGTATATATTCACTTTTGACCTAGAAAAAATAATAGGAGGGCTTTCGGGATGAAGCGCCGCCGCCTCGAGGCGGAACTTGGGCAGGAGCACTTTTGCCCTCCGGCGGAGCGATTCCATCGGGGGAACTTCCCTCCCGGAGGGGGAAATCGAAGCCATCATCATCACCAACACCCCTCTCATCTTCGGGAGGCCAATATTCATCAACATCTTCAACAGCACCATCTCCTCTCAAACCCTAGTTCATCTCTTGTGTTCAATCTTTGTAACGGAACCTCAGATTGGTACCTGTGGGTGACTAGTAGTGTTGATTACCTTGCGTAGTTGATTCCTATATGGTTTATTTGGTGGAAGATTATATGTTCAGATCCATTATGCTATTCAATACCCCTCTGATCTTGAGCATGATTATTATTTGTGAGTAGTTACCTTTGTTCTTGAGGTCACGGGAGAAGTCATGTTGCAAGTAACCATGTGAATTTGATATGTGTTCGATATTTTGATGATATGTATGTTGTCATTCCCTTAGTGGTGTCCTGTGAACGTCGACTACATGACACTTCACCATTCATGGGCCTAAGGGAATGCATTGTGGAGTAGTTATTTGATGATGGGTTGCTAGAGTGACAGAAGCTTAAACCCTAGTTTATGTGCTACTTCGTAAGGGGTTGATTTGGATCCAAACGTTTAATGCTATGGTTAGATTTTATCTTAATACTTTTCTCGTAGTTGCGGATGCTTGCGAGGGGGTTAATCATAAGTGGGAGGTTGTTCAAGTAAGAACAACACCCAAGCACCGGTCCACCCACATATCAAATTATCAAAGTAGCGAACACGAATGAAACCAACATGATAAAAGTGACTAGATGAAATTCCCGTGTACCCTCAAGAACACTTTGCCTATTACTAGAGATTGTTCTGGCATGTCCTTTGCCACAAAAGGATTGAGCTACCTTGCTGCACCTTATTTACCGTTACCTTTACTTGCTCGTTACCAATTACCTTGCTATCAAACTATATGTTACCTACAATTTCACTGCTTGAAGAAATTACCTTGCTGAAAACCGCTTGTCATTTCCTTCTGCTCCTCGTTGGGTTCGACACTCTTACTTATCGAAAGGACTACGATTGATCCCCTATACTTGTGGGTCATCAAGACTCTTTTCTGGCGCCATTGCCGGGGAGTGAAGCGCTCTTGGTAAGTGGAAATCGGTAAGGAAAAACTTATACTACGTGCTGAAATTTATTGCTACTTGCTACTATGGAAAACAATCCTTTGAGGGGTTTGTTCGGGGTATCTTCACCTCGACCGGAACCACAATTAGTTGCCCCTCAACCTACTGCACCTACTGAAGATATTGGTTGTGAAATTCCTTCGGGTATGGTAGAACAACTGCTTCTAAACCTTATGCAGGAGATGGAATTGAACATCCTGATATGCACCTCTTATATGTGAACGAAATTTGTGGATTATTTAAGCTTGCAGGTTTACCCAAAGATGAAGCTAAGAAGAAAGTTTTCCCTTTATCTTTGAAGGGAAAAGCATTGACATGGTATAGGCTATATGATGATCTTGGATCGTGGAACTGGAATCGATTGCGATTGGAATTTCACCAAAAGTTTTATCCCATGCATCTAGTTCATCGTGATCGGAATTATATACATAATTTTTGGCCTCGTGAAGGAGAAAGCATCGCTCTAGCTTGGGGGAGGCTTAATATCACACCCAAGATGCGATCCTATCCTTATTTTGGCACGAGGACCTCGACAGGGATAGAAGCGCATCTCGTCGTTTCGCAAGAATGGATATCATTACAAGTACATGTAAAGAAGAGATGAGTATATGGAATTGGCTTACACTCGCCACAAGCTACATCAATATCACATCAATACAACAACATATCCAAACATCATACAGAAGAGCAGGGTCCGACTACGGACGAAAACAAACGATAGAATGACATCCATCCTTGCTATCCCAGGCTACCGCCTGGAACCCATCCTATGATCGATGAAGAAGAAGAAGAACTCCAAATCAAACAAAGCATCGCTCTCACATCAAAGCATCGCATTACCTGTACCTGCAACTGTTGTTGTAGTAATCTGTGAGCCACAGGGACTCAACAATCTCATTTCCAAGGGTATCAAGACTATTAAAGCTTAATGGGTGAGGTATGGTTAAGTGGTGAGGCTGCAACAAGCACTAAGCATTTATTTGAGTGGCTAACTTACGAGTACAAGATTAAAGGGGGATGATTGCCGCATAAACGGACGTGAACTAGTAATGATCTCTAGGAGATCCTGAACACCTACTTACGAACAAACATAACCCCACCGTGTTCTCTCTCAGATAAGGACTCACGAGAAGAGACAATCACGGTTACGCACACGGTTGGTGTATTTTATTTGAGTTTACTTCAAGTTTGATATGACCGGGTGTTAAACAAAGTTTCCAAGTTGCCATGTAACCGCGGGCACGGCTTTCCGAAAGATTTAACCCTGCAGGGGTGCTCCAACTCATCCATCACAAACTAACCACACGCAGCGGGAATAACCTCGACCATGAATCTCGTGATCTTCCTAGGCAATTCCGTTGGAAAACCGCAACCTCGAGATAGCCCGAAGTATTTTCGGAATTCCTCGCACAAGACGTTCGAGAAAGGTAAAACAAGTCCAGCAAGGCCTCCCGACGTGTCGACGATCCCGATAGGAGCCGCGTATCTCGTTCTCAGGACACGACGGATAAGCGACGCGTACAGTGGCCTGATAGAAATCACCCGAGTTGCCCCGGGGTGACCCCGCACAGTGCTCTGTTTTGGACCAGCACCAGCAGCACTGGCCCCCCTGTATTAGGTTGGATAACGAACCTCGGGTAGCGCTAACTCCCTATGCGTCAAATTAATTATCAGTATTATTAGGTTGGGCAAATGTAGTACCAAAGTTGGGCCTTGCCAGACAAGTTTTATCCTAAAACAAAAATCAAGGGGGTCCCCATAACAACCCCGAGCATGTTATGAGCGCTCAATTATGGAACATAACACCGGTACACAAGTAACTAGGGGCGGCAAGAGTGGAACAAAACACCGAGCAAAAGGCCAAGCCTTCCACCCCTTACCAAGTATATATGTGCATTAAATTAAATAGCAATAATATTGTGATAGCTGGAAACAATTGCACCTGCAACTAGCAACGCTATAAGAAGGGCTGAGCAAGCGGTAACATAGCCAAACAATGTTTTGCTGGGATGTGGAGGGGTTAGAGGCTTTTCATGGCAATTTGGGAGGCTTGACATACAAGTGGTAGGTAGCGAGACAACGATAGAAACGAGACAACTAGCATGGCAATGATAGTAATGGTATCTAGGGAAATGGTCATCTTGCCTGAGATCCCGCTTGGAAGAAGAACGAATCCATGAAGAAGACGAGCCAACGTAGTCGAACGAATCCTCACACTCCGAACGCTTTCGGAACTCTATCGAGAAGAAGCAATCCGGAAACAACAATCAACACACGATACGCCACGACATATGCATGACATGATGCACTTCAAATATGATGCATGTTACGCATGACATGGCAAGCACAACAATCAACTTCTACACGTTAAGTGAAGCTCAATATGCAACGGGTTGCATATTGACGAAACTCCACATTCAAATTATTTAGTTCACTCCCGTTTAGGTACACAACAATATTAAATGTTGTTAAACATGGCAAGAGGTGAAGCATAATGAAACTACACTATCTAGGCATATTAAATGAGGTCGGAAACAACATATAGCACTTCCGAAACGACCCCATATGTTAATTTCGAAATTGGTCCAGATCTAAACTAATCATGTTTTATATTTATTAAACAGGAAAAATAAAGTATACCATGCAATTCTACACGTCATTCTAGTCGATTTACATATATGGAACATCTCAAACGGAGCTACGGTCTAAAAGATATGACCTTCACAAGATAATATGCCATGAATGCAAAATGCATGAAAATGTCAACCCAAAGCATTTCAAATCATGAATGCAGCAAGATATTATGAAACTACATGAGATTCTAAGCAAATTTCATGTATAGCATGTCCAAAACGGAGCTACGGTTCAACCACAACAACCAACACAAGTTTTAGCTCAAATCTGTCCGAAACAGCAACATAGCATATTGCACACATGAAAACAACAGGCTACAAGATTCTAAAATGCACAAACTAAGCATGGGGCAGTAGCATATAACACACACTTCATTTCATCTTCACATATCATACTCAAACGAGGCATGGATCACATGGTAGGAAGCTCACAACATGGCAATAAATATGGCAGATTATGACTTAGTGAAAATAACAGTTTTTAGCATAGCAGATTTTCATGGAGGCATATTGGCAGCAGTAAAACTATATGCTACAGGTCATATTATGGCATGAAACTTAACCGCATGGTAGTAGACATGATGCACTACAATTCACTCCATGGTGGCAAGGTCTAATTATGCCTAGAAACATGGCTAGCATCATCACAACATGGCATATTGAAGAAAACAGATTCTCAGACTTAGTGAAAATTAGAGTAGGCATGTGCAGCAGTTTTTAACAGATTGACATGTTGTACAGCAGAAATAATTATGATGAAAAACCTATTCATGCAAACTATTGGCACAACATGATAGGCAACAACATGCTTAACAAAATATTCCTTGGCGGCAACCACAAAAGACTCCTAGATCAATAGCAATTCACATGGCAACATGACAACAAAATAACAGATTCAGACTTAGTGAAATTTAGCTCTCTCCCAAAACTGCAGTATTGACTAGACATGTTGACATGGCAATAAAAGTAACATAACTACCCTCTATGAGCATGGCAAGGATACCAACAGCAAGAAGACATTACACACCACCAAACATATCATTGGCACAATTACATAGGATGCATGGTTTGCTTAATATGATGCTCGCAAAACGGAACTCCTCGTTAACAGATTTCAGTTTTAACATGATGGCAACTTGAGAGCAAGAAATTGACTTGATAATGGACTTCTACCTAGCAACCAGAGGCATGGCATCAAAGTAGGCATAACATAGGGCAATACTCATGAAGGCACCACATACAAAAGACCTACGGGTGAGATGCAACCATCCGCGCAAAAACGAATAAAATAACAGATTCACAACTAACGATGAGATGCACTTTTGCAACACAACTCATAGCATCTAGATGAACCCTAATGCATATGCCAATGATGCACTCATGTAGAGCTCGAAGAGTAGATCATTTTACATATATATTTCATCTCCATCCGATGCATGGTTTGAAAACTACAGGCAGTTTAATATGGCATCATGAATATATTTTACAGACGCGAAAAGGACTTAGTCGTTTCTCCCACCTCGCGAGAAGCTGGACGGGGCGGTGCGGGATGGAGCGGTGCAGCGGTCGGGCAGGCGTTTGGTTGCCGGATCGCGGGCGGACGACGCGGTCCAGGGATGGCACGATCCCGCGGCCGGAGTAGAGGAGCTCGGGCCGGCCATGGCGGTCGCAACGGCGCCGGCGAGCGCCGGAGACGGGGCTGACGACGGCAGAGCCTGCGGGGCAGCCGGATCCAGGCCTCTCCTACCCGGATCTGGCCGGAGGAGGGCCAAAGGTAAGGCGACGGCGAGCGGTCCGGGGGCGAGCTGGCGAGCGCCGGCGGCGGCTGCGGCGAGCGGGCGGCGGTGGCTGCGGTTCCGACGGCGGGCACGGGTGTGGCCGGCAGCGGCGGAGGTCCGGCGGCGGAGGGGCGCGCTCCGGTGAGCAGCGGTGGGGAGGAACACGGCGGCGGTCCGGCGCGGCTGGAGGTCCAGCGGTGGCGGATGGCGCACCGACGGCGGGGCGGAGGCAGGAGCCTCGGGCGGCGCTGGCTGGGAGGCACGCGGGCCGGTTTGGGCCGGCGGCGGCGGGATCCGGGCCCAGGCGGGCCGGATCTGGGCCCGAAGGGCTTGCGGGTGGTGGGAGGCGGCTGCGTTTGGCTGGAGGCGAGGTGGCGCCACGTGGCGGCCACTGATTGGACGCGGGGCGGCGGCACGGCGGCGCGGCCGATCCGGAACTGCCAAGTGGCGGCGGCGGGGATGACCGGCGCTGAAAACGAGGAAGGGGAGGGGTTAGGCTGCTCAAAATGGAAGGGGGCCTTCCTTTTATAGGCAGGGGCTAGGGTTAGGGGATTTTTGCGCCGTTTCGAGCCCTCCGATTGCGATCGGACGGCTCCGGTCATGGGGATAGGTTTAGGTGGGCTGCGGTGGGCTGTGGAGATGTCCATGGGCCGAGATGAGAGGGAACTTTGTGGCCCGGCATCAGTTTTTGAAATACCGAAAATGTGTGATATTTAACCGATGACGGAGCCGCTACGGTTGATCGTTGGGGTATCAAACGAACTCGGAATGTGACGAAATTTGGCAGGCGGTCTACCTACCATAAAATAAGACCGCACGCCAAGTTCCGACCCAATCTGAGAAAGTTTCATACACGCTTTTGAAAACAATATTTTATCGATGCCGCGGGCGCGGGCGTGTGTGGTTGGTCTCGAAACGTTCGACGACACGAACGGAGAGAACCGGCGACTATGAACGGATGTAAGTTTTCAAAAACGAGTGACGATGCTATGCAGATGATGCGAATGATGTGATGATGAATGCGACAATGAAACGAATCACACGACGAGAACAGAATAAAAGGGGAATCTACTGGATCGTCGGTCCCGAGCTGTTACACTTAAGTCAATGTTATATTCATGCCCAAATCATGACATCCCGAGAGAAGTTATCATTCAGAATTTTTATGCTCGGCTTTCTCATAATGATCAATCCATGCTCGATACTTCTTGTGCTGGTTCTTATATGAAGAAAACTATTGAATTCAAGTGGGATCTCTTGGAAAGAATTAAACGCAACTCCGAAGATTGTGAACTTGACGAAGGTAATGAGTTAGGTATAAAGCTCGAGTTTGATTGTGTTAAATATTTTATGAATACCGATACTTTTCACAAGTTTAGCACTAAATATGGACTTGACTCTGAGATAGTAGCCTCTTTCTGTGAAGCATTTTCTACTCACGTTGATCTCCCTAAGGAGGAGTGGTTTAAATATCATCCCCCTATTAAAGAAGAAATTAAAGAACCGGTCATAGCTAAAGATGAAACCATCATTTACAATGTTGATCCAGTTGTGCCTACCGCTTATATTGAAAAACCACCTTTCCCTGTTAGGATAAAGGAACATGCTAAGGTATCAACTGTGGTTCGTAAGAGTAATATAAAGAGCACCTAAGCCCCCTGAGCAAATTAAAGTAGAACCTAGTGTTGTTATGGTTAAAGATCTCTTGGTAGAAAATATTGATGGTCATGTTATCTACTTCTGTGATGAAGCTGCTAGAATTGCTAAACCCGATGAAAAATATAAACATAGACCCATAGAAGTCATGCCTGTTGTCTCAGTTAAAATAGGAGATCATTGATGTCTACTATGCAACTTTATTCTTGTAGACTTTGTTGGGCCTCCAAGCACAGAGTTTTGTAGGACAGTAGCAATTTTCCCTCAAGTGGATGACCTAAGGTTTATCAATCCGTGGGAGGTGTAGGATGAAGATGGTCTCTCTCAAGGAACCCTGCAATCAAATACAAGAAATCTCTTTTGTCCCCAACACACCCAATACAATGGCAAATTGTATAGGTGCACTAGTTCGGCGAAGAGATGGTGATACAAGTGCAATATGGATGGTAGATATAGGTTTTTGTAATCTGAAAATATAAAAACAGCAAGGTAGCAAGTAACAAAAGTGAGCACAAACGGTATTGCAATGCTTGAAAACAAGGCCTAGGGTTCGTACTTTCGCTAGTGCAATCTCTCAACAATGCTAATATAATTGGATCACATAACCATCCCTCAATGTGCAACGAAGAATAACTCCAAAGTTCTTATCTAGCGGAGAACATAAGAAGAAATTGTTTGTAGGGTACGAAACCATCTTAAAGTTATTCTTTCCGATCGATCTATTCAAGAGTTCGTACTAAGGTAACATCAAATTATCCTTTCCGTTCGATCTATCTAAGAGTTCGTACTAGAATAACACCATATGATACGCATCAACCAACTCTAATGTCACGTAGATACTCCAATGTCACCACAAGTATCCATGAGTTAATTATACGATACGCATCAAACAATTTCAGATTCATAATACTCAATCCACACAAAGAACCCCAAAGAGTGCCCCAAGATTTCTATCGCAGAAAGTAGGACAAGAACGTGTATCAACCCCTATGCATAGATTACCCCAATGTCACCGCGGGAATCCACAAGTTGAGTACCCAAACATATATCAAGTGAATCAATAGAACACCCCATTGTCACCACGGGTATCCACATGCAAGACATATATCAAGTGTTCTCAAATCCAATATTCAATCCAACATAACGATATCTCAAAGGGAAAGATTCAATTCATCACAACGTGATAGCAAGGGAATAACATCATGTGATCCGACTATATTAACAAAGCCCGTGATACATCAAGATCGTGACATCTCAAGAACACGAGAGAGAGAGATTGAACACATAGCTACTAGTACATACCCTCAGCCCCGAGGGTGGACTACTCCCTCCTCGTCATGGCCTCCGCCGGGATGATGAAGATGGCCACCGGAGATGGATTCCCCTCTCCGGCAGGGTACTGTAACGCCTCCAGATTGGTTTTTCGTCGATACAGAGAGTTGCGGCGGCGGAGCGGAGAGTCTAGGGTTATTTTTGGGGGTTTCCGAATATTTGGGAATTTATAGGCATCGGAGGCGGTGGAGAGGGGCCCCGAGGAGGGCACAACCCATCAGGGTGCGCCGGGGCCCCCCTGGCGCGCCCTGGTGGGTTGTGCTCTCCACATCCCACCTCTCCGGCAGTTGTTTGGCCCACGGGGTGTCTTCTGGTCCAGAAAAAATCTCCAAAAAGTTTCGTTGCGATTGGA
The DNA here is from genome assembly GCA_039707655.1 of Elymus sibiricus. NCBI lineage: Eukaryota > Viridiplantae > Streptophyta > Magnoliopsida > Poales > Poaceae > Elymus > Elymus sibiricus. Next base: position 314,102,169 of record CM077667.1, on the reverse strand, counting down.
CTCCGTTTGGTATTGATTTTTTGCGAAGTAAAAAAACAAGCAAAAACAACAACTGGCACTTTGGCACTATGTCAATAGGTTAGTCCCAAAAAATGATATAAAGTTGTTATAAAATGATTGTAAAACATCCAAGAATGATAATATAACAGCATGGAACAAGCAAAAATTATAGATACGTTGGAGACGTATCAATCATTGCTATCATGGTTTAAGTGATTTGGGTGCTAGTGTGAGTACTAGCCCTTTTACCTTATACCAAGAAATTATGGATGAAATAGCACCTACTGAAATAGAAGACATTGATGTTAGTATTAAACTTGCTAATAGAGACACCATCACACCACTTGGGATTGTTAGAGATGTTGAAGTCTTGTGTGGGAAAGTAAAATACCCTACTGATTTTCTAGTTCTTGGTTCCCCACAACATGACTTTTGTCCCATTATCTTTGGTAGACCATTCTTGAGCACCGTCAATGCTAAGATAGATTGTGAAGAACAAACTGTCGGTGTCAGTTTTGGTGGTGTGTCTCATGAGTTTAATTTTTCCAAGTTTAGTAGACAACCTCGTGATAAAGCGTTATCTAGTAAGGATGTAATAATTGGTCTTGCTTCTATTGCTGTGCCTCCTACTGATCCATTAGAACAATATTTGCTTGACCATGAAAATGATATGCACTTGCGTGAAAGAAATGAAATAGATAAAAATTTCTTTGAACGACAACCTCTCCTGAAACACAATTTGCCTATTGAAACTCTTGGAGGTCGTCCTTCACCTAAAGGTGATCATGTGTTTGAATTAAAGAAATTGCATGACACTTTGAAGTATGCTTATCTTGATGAGAAAAAGATATATCCTGCTATTATTAGTGCTAACCTTTCAGAACACGAGGAAGAAAGATTATTAAAAGTTCTAATGAAGCATCGGGCTGCAATTGGATATACTCTTGATGCTCTTAAGGGCATTAGTCCCACTCTATGTCAGCACAAGATTAATATGGAACCTGATGCTAAACCCGTTGTTGATCATCAACGACGATTAAATCCTAAGATGAAAGAAGTGGTAAGAACTGAAATATTAAAGCTTCTGGAAGCTGGTATAATCTATCCCATAGCTGATAGTAGATGGGTGAGTCCCGTTCACTGTGTCCCTAAGAATGGAGGTATTACCGTTGTTCCTAATGATAAAAATGAACTCATTCCACAAAGAATTGTCACTGGTTATAGAATGGTAATTGATTTTAGAAAATTAAATAAAGCTACTAGAAAAGATCATTACCCTCTGCCTTTCATTGATCAAATGCTAGAAAGATTATCCAAGCACACACACTTTTGTTTTCTGGATGGATATTCTGGTTTCTCTCAAATACCCGTGTCACAATCCGATCAAGAGAAAACCACATTTACTTGCCCTTTTGGAACCTATGCTTATAGACATATGCCTTTTGGTTTATGCAATGCACCTGCTAACTTTCAAAGATGTATGACTGCTATATTCTCTGATTTTTGTGAAAATATTGTGGAAGTTTTCATGGATGATTTTTCCGTTTATGGGACTTCTTTTGATGATTGCTTAAGCAACCTTGATCGAGTTTTGCAGAGATGTGAACAAACTAATCTTGTCTTGAATTGGGAGAAGTGCCACTTTATGGTTAATGAAGGTATTGTCTTGGGGCATAAAATATCTGAACGTGGTATTGAGGTGGATAAAGCTAAAGTTGATGCAATTGAGAAAATGCCATGTCCTAAAGATATTAAAGGTATTTGAAGTTTCCTTGGTCATGCTGTTTTCTATAGGAGGTTCATTAAAGACTTCTCTAAAATTTCTAGGCCTCTTACTAATCTTTTGCAAAAGGATATCCCTTTTGTTTTTGATGATGATTGTGTGGAAGCCTTTGAAACACTCAAGAAAGCCTTAACCTCTGGACATATCGTTCAACCACCTGATTGGAACTTGCCTTTTGAAATTATGTGTGACGCTAGTGATTATGCTGTTGGTGCTGTTCTAGGACAAAGAGTTGATAAAAAATTGAATGTTATTCATTATGCTAGTAAAACTCTAGACAGTGCCCAACGAAATTATGCTACTACTAAAAAGGAATTTTTAGCGGTTGTGTTTGCCTGTGATAAATTTAGATCCTATATTGTTGACTCCAAAGTTATTGTTCACACCGATCATGCTGCTATAAAATATCTTATGAAGAAGAAAGATGCTAAACCTAGACTCATTAGGTGGGTTCTCTTGCTTCAAGAATTTGACTTACATATCGTTGATAGGAAGGGAGATGAGAACCCCGTAGCTGATGACTTGTCTAGGCTAGAAAATATTCTTGATGACCCACTGCCTATTGATGATAGTTTTCCTGATGAACAGTTAGCTGCAATAAGTGTTTCTCAAAACACCCCTTGGTATGTTGATTATGCTAACTACATTGTTGCCAAATATATACCACCTAGCTTCACATACCAACAAAAGAAAAAAATTCTTCTATGACTTAAGACATTACTTTTGGGATGACCCACATCTTTATAAAGAAGGAGTAGATGGTATTATTAGACATTGTGTACCTGAGCATGAACAGGAACAAATCCTATGGAAATGTCATTCTGAAGCTTTTGGAGGACATCATGCGGGAGATAGAACTGCTCACAAGGTATTGCAATCTGGTTTTTATTGGCCTACTCTCTTCAAGGATTCCCGTAAGTTTGTCTTGTCTTGTGATGAATGTCAAAAAGTTGGTAATATTGGTAAGCGTCAGGAAATGCCTATGAATTATTCACTTGATTTGAACCTTTTGACGTTTGGGGTTTTGATTATATGGGGCCTTTTCCTTCCTCTAACGGGTTACACTCATATTTTGGTTGCTGTTGATTATGTCACTAAGTGGGTAGAAGCTATTCCAACTGGTAGTGTTGATCACCACACCTCCATTAAAATGCTTAAAGAGGTTATCTTCCCGAGGTTCGGAGTCCCTACATATTTAATGACTGATGGTGGTTCACACTTTATTCATGGTGCTTTCCGTAAGATGCTTGCTAAATATGATGTTAACCATAGAATTGCATCACCCTATCATCCTCAATCTAGTGGTCAAGTAGAACTTAGCAATAGAGAAATAAAATTAATATTACAAAAAACTGTCAATAGGTCTCGTAAGAATTGGTCTAAGAAATTAGATGATGCACTTTGGGCCTATAGAACAGCTTATAAAAATCCTATGGGTATGTCTCCATACAAAATGGTATATGGAAAAGCTTGTCATTTGCCTCTAGAATTAGAACATAAAGCATTTTGGGCAATTAAAGAACTCAACTATGATTTCAAACTTGCCGGTGAGAAGAGGCTATTTGATATTAGCTCACTAGATGAATGGAGAACCCAAGCCTATGAAAATGCCAAACTATTCAAAGAAAAAGAAAAAAGATGGCATGACAAAAGAATCCAAAAGTGGGAATTCAAAATAGGAGACTATGTTCTTTTGTTCAACTCTCGTTTAAGATTTTTTGCAGGTAAGCTTCTCTCCAAATGGGAAGGACCATATATTATCGAAGAGGTTTATCGTTCTGGAGCTATCAAGATTAATAATGCCGAAGGTACTAACCCGAAGGTGGTCAATGGACAAAGAATTAAGCACTATATCTCAGGTACGCCTATTAACGTTGAAAGCAACGTTATCCAAACCATGACACCGGAGGAACACATAAAAGAAACCTTCTGGAACACTCCAGAATTCTGAAAAATAGGAGGTACGTGATACAGTAAGTAAATGGACTCCGAAATATCTGCAAAAATATTTTTTGTCAGTTTTGGAGTATTAGAAAATTTTGGATATTAAGAAATAAACCGGAAGGTGATCGAGGTGAGCACGATACACCAGGGCACGCTAGGCCCCCCTGGGCGCGCCCTGGTGGGTTGTGCCCACCTCGGACACCTTCCCGACTCCGTTTTCCTTCCATATGCTTGTTTTCCAAGAATAAAAATTCTCTATATATACCCCCGACTATTTTGACGACCGCATCGCAGAAAAATCCTCTGTTCTTGTTTCGTGTTGTTTTCCTATCAGATCTGTCAAGCCAGGCATCATGTCTTCTCCCTCTTCTAATAACATAGAAGAAGATGCCTGGCTAATGAAGATGGAGTTGAAGAGGGAAGAGCCAAAAGAAGCTGACAAGGAGGACAAGGGCAAAGTGGCTATGTAGGATCAGCCCTCGGAAGGAGGGTAGTCCATGCCAACAAAGGAGGGAGAAGAAGAAGATATCCTTCAACCTTATTACAGTCATCTCACCCCTATTGAAATCAAAGCTTTTAGGGCTTTCGAAGCGGTCCGTGTTCAGAATAAATTTCTCATTCGTGAAAATATTTTGCTAGAGGAGCACACCAATACCCTTCGGAGAGTCATCCGCAAATTGGAGTACCTCTTGAGTCTGAAGTGTGACACCTCTACACCACCTTCTTCATCACCACCACCAAAGGAGACTTGAGCACACGGGTATGGGCACTCCCCTTGGCTTGAGCCAAGCTTGGGGGAGGTGCCCCGGTATCGTATCACCATCACTTTTATTCACCTTTACCTATTTTAGTTCGATCATTAGTTTTTCTTTGCTTTAGTTGAATAAAAGTTTAGCATGATCTATATTCGTGTGTTAGTTTCATGGCCTATCTATCAATGTAATCGAGTGAGAGTTATATAATAAAGTTTAGTTTGAGTTTTTGCTTCTCTACTTTCTTGTTGCAATCAAAGTAAAGGAAAAAGAAATAAATGAAAAGAATCATATGCTAATCTTATGGTGAGTTATGACATCACATAAGGAAAAGTATAAGTGGTAAAAATTGTTGGAGATTGAAAAACATAGCATTGGTGAATGATGCAATTCATGAAAGAATTAATAAGGGAAGAGAAGATTCACATGCAAATACACTATCCTGGACATGTTTTATGATTGTGAGCCCCCATTAAATATTATATGTCAAAATTGTTGACGTTGGACAAGGAAGACAACGTAATGATTTATGCTTGTTCATATCCACATAGAAGTTATATTGTCATAGATCCTTCAACATGTGGTGCTTGCTCAATATCTTTGCTAGCCAAAAACTCTACACTAAGTAGAGATACTACTTGTGCATCCAAAAACCCAAAGCCATATTCATTCCTTGAGAGTCCACCATACCCACCTATGGATCGAGTAAGATCCTTCAAGTAAGTTTTCATCGGTGCAATAAGGCAATAAAAATTGCTTATAAAAGTGTTTGATCAATTAGTGTAAGAGAAAATTGAGCGCTATACGAACTTATGATGGCAAAGTAATAAAAGCGATGGACTGCATAATAAAGGTTGCTATCATAGGGGGCAATATAGCATGACATTCTTTTACATTAAGGGATTGGGCATACAAACCAAAAAGTGCATGACAACCTCTGCTTCCCTCTCTCAAGGGACTATCTTCTACTTTTATGCATTTACTTTTATGCAAGATTCAAAGTATTCTTCCCTATTCCTTTTTACTTTTTCTTTTGCAAGCATCATGTGGTGAGGAAAGATCTAGGCACATATATCCAGTTGGATATGGGTAGGCATGAGTTACTATTGTTGACATCACCCTTGAGGTGAATACGTTGGGAGGCGAAACTATAAGCCCCTATCTTCCTATGTGTCTGGTTGAAACTTTTTGCTCATGGGTATGCTGTGAGTGTTAGCAATCATAGAAGACTAAATGATGGTTGAGTATGTGGACTTGCCAAAAGGCTCCGACATGAGACCCTTCCTGAAAATATGATGAATTGTAGTGGCAAAGTTGACTGTGAACATAGTTTGTTGGTTTTCAATAAGGTTTATGCTTTATACTTCTATGTTGTGATGAATTGTTACTTGTGCATGAGAAGTTATATGATGAAAGTATATGAATAAGTTTTATGATAGAGTTTGTTGGTGTTATGATAATAAGCATGATGCTTCTATGTCCGTATTTTGTTTTTATCGACACCTCTCTCTCAAACCATGTGGACATGCTTTTCAATTTCGGCTTTTCGCTTGAGGACAAGCGAGGTCTAAGCTTGGGGGAGTTGATACGTCCATTTTGCATCATGATTTCCTACTGTTATTTATTATGTTTTGTTTAATAATAATGCTTTAGGGAGTGATTCTAATGCCTTTTCTCTCATAATATGCAAGGTTTACACAAAGAGGGAGAATGTCGACAGCTGGAATTCTGGACCTGAAAAAAACACATCAGAGATACCTATTCTGCACATCTCCAGTGGAGCTGAAACTTTACGGAGATTATTTTTGGAATTAATAAAAAATACTGGAGCAAAGAACTACCGGAGTGGGCCACCCTGGTGGGCACAAGACACCAGGGCTCTCCAGGCCCCCCTTGGCACGCCCTGGTGGGTTGTGCCCTCCTTGGCCCACCTCCGGTGCCCATATTCAGGTATATATTCACTTTTGACCTAGAAAAAAAATAAGAGGAGGACTTTCGGGATGAAGTGCCGCCGCCTCGAGGCGGAACTTGGGCAGGAGCACTTTTGCCCTCCAGCGGAGCGATTCCGCCGGGGAACTTCCCTCCCGGAGGGGGAAATCGAAGCCATCGTCATCACCAACACCCCTCTCATCTTTGGGAGGCCAGTATTCATCAACATCTTCAACATCACCATCTCCTTTCAAACCCTAGTTCATCTCTTGTGTTCAACCTGTGGGTGACTAGTAGTGTTGATTACCTTGCGTAGTTGATTACTATATGGTTTATTTGGTGGAAGATTATATGTTCAGATCCATTATGCTATTCAATACCCCTCTGATATTGAGCATGATTATTATTTGTGAGTAGTTACCTTTGTTCTTGAGGTCACGGGAGAAGTCATGTTGCAAGTAATCATGTGAATTTGATATGTGTTCGATATTTTGATGATATGTATGTTGTGATTCCCTTAGTGGTGTCGTGTGAACGTCGACTGCATGACACTTCACCATTCATGGGCCTAAGGGAATGCATTGTGGAGTAGTTATTAGATGATGGGTTGCTAGAGTGACAGAAGCTTAAACCCTAGTTTATGTGCTACTTCGTAAGGGGCTGATTTGGATCCAAACGTTTAATGCTATGGTTAGATTTTCTCTTAATACTTTTCTCATAGTTGCGGATGCTTGCGAGGGGGTTAATCTTAAGTGGGAGGTTGTTCAAGTAAGAATAGCACCCAAGCACCGGTCCACCCACATATCAAATTATCAAAGTAGCGAACACGAATCAAACCAACATGATAAAAGTGACTAGATGAAATCCCCGTGTACCCTCAAGAACACTTTGCCTATTACTAGAGATTGTTCTGGCCTGTCCTTTGCCACAAAAGGATTGGGCTACCTTGCTGCACCTTATTTACCGTTACCTTTACTTGCTCGTTACCAATTACCTTGCTATCAAACTATCTGTTACCTACAATTTCAGTGCTTGCAGAAATTACCTTGCTGAAAACCGCTTGTCATTTCCTTCTGCTCCTTGTTGGGTTCGACACTCTTACTTATCAAAAGGACTACGATTGATCCCCTATACTTGTGGGTCATCAGTCAAGATGTTATTATAACACATCCCCTACTCCAATATTAAGCAAGCACCTCTTGATGGGTGACTTCCCGAGCACAAACTAATATCCTTTTTTATCCCAACACAAATACATGGTTGTAAGCATTAATACCTCATACACGTACCTTCTTTTTAGGGATTTCTATTTTCGTGCCCCTCGTTGCTTTGGCCTACTAATTTTTGCCCTCGGCAACTAACGCTGCTCTCTTTTGCCCTCCCTACTCCACCAGCTGCTGACAAAAGCCCAAACGGAGCTCTTCCGTCCAGTCAAGCCTTTGACCATTTAGCTCCTGACTAGTGGGGTCGCGTGATATCATGACATGTGGGGTCGCTCCACTCTCTCACCATAGTGCTGACGTGGTAGAATCCTGACATGTGGGGTCGCTCCACTCTCTCTCACCACAGTGCTGACGCGGTAGAATCTTGACATGTGGGGTCAAGGCAACATATGACATGTGGGTTCGCTTGAAACTCTGGTGGGTGGGGTCTAGCCACTATCCCCCCACAATGCTGACGCATTAAGATCCTGACGTGTGGGGCCTAGGAAGCTTATGACAGGTGGGGCCGAGGCATCTTATGACAGGTGGGGCCTAGGCAGCTTATGCCAGGTGGGGCCTAGGAATCTTATGACAGGTGGGGCCTAGGAAGATTATGACAGGTGGGTCGGCGTTGCATATGATAGGTGGGTATGTTCTCTTTGTCAATTGTCAACGGTCGACCATGCACAACCCCGAGCACCTTCCCCACAGAGCAACCATAGCCATGGCCGAAGCTTGCCAGCATCGCCGGATCTGATTCCGGCGCTGACCAGCGACCGGCGGCGGTGCACGTCCACCAAGGCACCAACATTATTTCTCTTCCCGCATTGTCCCCCCAGACCAACATACCACATGCAGAGCTGCCGCCCACACCCCCTCCCCACCATCTGGATTTGCTCTGACGCGTCGAAGATAACCACCGGAAGCTGCACGGCATTGCGTAGTAAGCTCTCGAATCCCGATCCTCCTTTTTCAAGTGCTTGTGAACCCTTTCCCTTAATCTTTTCAGGACAACTAACTTCAGAGGCACCATCGCGATAAATGTCCGGTCGCAACGGCTACAGCGGCGAGGGTGGTCATTCGTTCATGTCTTGGCCATGCTCACCTACACCAGATTCGGAGGAGGTTCAGGTAGTTAGCACTCACGGCCTATCTGAATGATCCCTTGTTTAATTTGTAGTGTTAATTGACTTTTGAATGGATTATTACAGTTTAACAGGCAGGCTAATGATCCTTGGTATTGCATACCAAGATAAGTCAATCCAATGGGGTAGAAAGAAGATGGCATTGGAGAAGACGGTGGCTAATTTGGGTGTTGAATTAGGCAGTAAAAACAGATTGATTGTTGAACTGAAGCATACTATTGTGGAAGAAAGGAAAATTGCTGGCAATGATAAATTGAAACTAGAGACTGATCTGGCCATATTTGATCATGTGGTAGAGGAGTTGCAAATTGATGGAGGGGAGAAAGAAAGAGTCATATGAGGACTTGAATTGAAGGTAGAGGAGAAAAACAGATACATGGTGGCACTTATCATAGTTGTCATCTCTTTACTAGTTCATTACTATGTAGTTAAGGTAAATTGATATAAAATAATGTAGAGATATCCAAATATGATGGGTTGTTGTGCAAGTTTGTACCCCTGGAATCTGGTCAAGATGTGACATCTTTTTAACCCCATGAAATTTAGTCAGCATGATATGCATCTTTGTTTGTAAAAGTTTCTGGCAGAAGATGCCCTTCCCTTCTTTTTATATGCTATCTGTTGTCTACAAATTGGAAATTTAAGGAATTGGAAACATCATGGTCAGGAAAAGATCCTTTTATAAGGCATTTCCCCAGGAAAAAGAAATCGAAGACCTACACAGGAGGTGGCATCATTTTTAATGCTAGAAGTTATGGTTTTGGTGTTCAAGCACCACCTTGATCACCACTACGGTCGAGCTATCCGACCGAAAACAAGCGCTTTGTGGGAGGAAACCCACCCGAATAAAGTAGACAAGTAAGTTTTTATTTTTGCTTTTAATAAAAGAGTGATTGAAGTTCCGTATAGAGAAGTAAGTTTGGAAGAGTAGTTCTAATGAAGGTTTAGCCTTGTGCAAGATGATTTATATAATTGATGTTTGAATGCCTCAAAATATGTCTATGTATTGCTATGGAACTAACACCGTAGGAAAAACAAAGAAAAATGCAAGTTCCGAAGGAAACAGACCAAAAGACGGCCTTTCCTACGACCGGTCGCATGGGCGGTCGTTTAATCTACAGGAGGTTCCAGCGCAAAACAACCACATGCAACAGAGAGAAAGACGATGCTTCAAAATGGGTGCACACGCTCGTTCGAGTAGTCGTTTTGATTCTTTACAGAAACCATTGCCGAGTCCAGAGCGTTCGACGACATTCCAAACGAGCGCACGCGCCCGTCCAAGTGGTTGTTTGACATTTTCAACCAGGAGAACAAAATAGACAGAACAAACGACGGCGTTCTAAATGGATGCCCATGCTCGTTTCAGCGGTCATTTCGTCTGCATGCAGGAAAAGGTGAGTTTAACCGGGTTAAAGACATCATTTCATGCGGGTGCTTGCGCCCGTATGAGCGGTCGTTTTGCGTGCTGGGGGCTTTAATAAGCCCGAGGAAGGAGGTAAATCACCCCCATCTCTCTCTTTTCTTCTTCTTGTTCCTCCAAACCTCTCCAAACCCTAGCAAAACTTCGCCCGATCTCTCCACTCATTCGTTTTCAGTTTGAATCCTTCTGTGTGATCGATCCACGGTATGTTTCTCCTTCGATCCCCAACTTAATTTTTCGCGAATCCATGTTCTACATGGATAGCATTGCCATCTCTAGGATATGCATATTTTTTATTCAAACTTGAGTTTGGCATGGATTCGTTGATGTCGTTAGAGGAGTATGATGTTGTGAGTACCGTAGGATCATTGTTGTTTCATTGTATTGGACTGGAAAAAAAATTAGCAGATGGTTACACGGAGGTCTTGATGTCCACTACGCAACTTTATTCTTGTAGACTTTGTTGGGCCTCCAAGCACAGAGTTTTGTAGGACAGTAGCAATTTTCCCTCAAGTGGATGACCTAAGGTTTATCAATCCGTGGGAGGTGTAGGATGAAGATGGTCTCTCTCAAGCAACCCTCCAATCGAATACAAGAAATCTCTTGTGTCCCCAACACACCCAATACAATGGAAAATTGTATAGGTGCACTAGTTCGGCGAAGAGACGGTGATACGAGTGCCATATGGATGGTAGATATAGGTTTTTGTAATCTAAAAATATAAAAACAGCAAGGTAATAAATAGTAAACAGCGAGCAAAACAGTATATTAATGTTTGGAAACAAGGCCTAGGGTTCATACATTCACTAGTGCAATCTCCCAACAATGCTAACATAGTTGAATCATAAGATCATCCCTCAACGTGCAACAAAGAATCACTCCAAAGTTTCTATCTAGCGGAGAACAATAAGATGAAATTGGTGTAGGTAGTAGAACCACCTCAAAGTTATTCTTTCCGATCAATCTTTTGGGCTATTCCTATAAGTTTCACAAACAGCCCTACAGTTCGTACTAGAACAACACCAATGATACATATCAATCAACCCTAATGTCACCTAGATTCTCCAATGTCACCTCAAGTATCCATGGGTAAATTATGCGACATGCATCAAACAATTTCAGATCTATCATATTCAATCCAACACAAAGAACTTCAAGGAGCACCCCAAGATTTCTATCGGAGAATATGGTATGAAAACGTGCAATCAACCCCTATGCATAGATCCCCTAGGTCACCGGAATCTGCAAGTTGATGCCTCAACATATATCAAGTGAATCAATAGAATACCCCAATGTCACTACGGGTATCCCACGCAAGACATACATCAAGTCTTCTCAAAGACTACTGGAATCTGGCATTTTGCCGTCTGCCAGCTCTTTGCCGTCTGCCAGCTCATGGCAAAGAGGCTCTTTGTCGTCTGCTTGGGGAAAGCAGACGGCAAAGAACCAGCTCATGGCAAAGAGGCTCTTTGCCATCAGCTGGTTCTTTGCCGTCTGCCAGCTGACGGCAAAAAGGTCAAAGGCAGACGGCAAAGAGCCAGGTGGGCCCCACGGGGCACGGCGTGGCTAGGTCAACTTCTTTGCCGTCTGCTGGCAGACGGCAAAGAGGGGAGAGATGGCAATGTCCCTCCTTTGCCGTCTGCTAGCAGGCGGCCAAGAAGTGACGTGGGCGAGCCCTAACGGTCACCCTCTTTGCCGTCGGCAAAGAGGGGCCACTTAACGGGCGGCCGTCACCCCCCCTCTCTCTCTCTCTCCCTCCCGCGCCCTTTCCTCCTTTTGTCGCCGCCGCCAGTCGCCGCCACCGGCCAGCCCCGCCCCCGGAGCCAGCCCCGCCGCCGGCCAGCCCGCCCGTCCCGCCCACCGGACCCAGGCCGCGGCGGCCACCCCGCCGCGCCCCATCGCCGGAGGTCACTGCGCCGCCCTGCCCCGCCGCCGGAACCCTCCCCGCGGCCCCTGCGCCGCCCCGCCGCCGGAGCCCTCGGCCTTCCTCCAGCGGCCCCCTCCCTGCGGCCAGCCTCCACCGGCCGACCTCGCCGGAGCAAGGTGAGCTCCATTTTTTCTGTTTTTTCTGTTATTTCCTGTTTAGTTCTAGTTTTAGTGCTAGGTTTAGGTTTAGTTTTAGGTTTAATGCTAGGTTTAGGTTTAGGTTTAGACTAGCACATATGCCCGTGCGTTGCAATGGCTGAAACAATTTGTATGTCTACGAACACGACAAGACAACATTCAAATGGTGCCACCAGCGATGCAGGGATCCGCATATCGAATTCTAGCGGAAATGCATATCCGCCGCACATTAAGAACCATGCTACGCATATGCCACTTTGGAATAATTTTTGTACATCAATTCTGACCACAATATCCATGAATAAATCAAAGTGTAGTAAAACCATTAGATTACCTATCATTCACAACTGGTACTATCAAATATCATATGAGAAGTAGTTTTGGTGCATTAAAATAACCAAATGTGCCTTAAATCTGGTTTGTTGGCCCTATGTCACAAAAGTATATGATACTTTTTTATTCATATCACAAAATCTTCCTCCATTTTGGTTTGTTGGCCCTATGTCACAAATGTCAACAATCAATTAAATGTATTTCTTGCCACTAAAAAAAAAACCTATATAAGTTTCTTTTTTCTCAAAAATGGGATCAAAATCTTCCTCCATTTTGGTTTGTTGGGCCTCCCGTCTGCACGCGCATGAATCATCCACGTGGAGGGCCCCAACAAATAAATATTGTCGACTGCGCATCCCATTTGATTGAGTCGCTCGCTCCAGCGTGAAAGAGTTTATTCACATAGAATGTTGGACTCTCGTAGAGATTCATAATTGCAGCGCCTCATTTCCACTAACAAACCCCGCGTATATATTTGTATAAGAGCTAGTGATATTTCCTTTGCAAAAAAAGAGCTGGTGAGAATTTGGTATTTAGTTTGATAACGAATTCTGAGAATGAAATAAAAACAAATTCTTCAAACTTTCCTGGACTCTTTGCTTTGGACACAAATTCTTCAAACAATGCATGTTTATAGTCCCAAGTCACCCGTGCGTTGCAAGCTATGGCTAGCCACCTCTCGCATAGTCTCTTCAAACTTTCCTGGACTCTTTGCTTTGGACAATGGCTCCTTCTGTCCGACTTTTATATCCAGTTCATCAGAGCCCACAAATTCCGACCAGTTACTCTCTATCCAACCACAATCTCCGTCTCTCTATCCAGAGACCATCTCCTTTATTATATGCACAGCCCACAAATCATGTTCATTCATAAGCCGACAATTCAAATTGTCTAACAGTATTTCTACATAGCCACCAAAGCATGCAAAGCCCAGCCTACCTTGCATGTCAATTATATCTTATTGAATTAGCTCACGCCAGACAACGATGCTACACGTATATATAAATTAGTGTGAATCGATTTAAGATAGCAAGGTGGGATTATTCAACACGGTTCAGAATTATATATTTTGTCTGTTGGTGTGTGCGTGTGCGTTGTTGGAGCATGGCCCAGAATCGATGCCCAAAACGACTATGTGGCCCAGACAGCAAGAGATGTACAAAGTCAGGGTGAAGCCCATAGAGATCCCTAGCCCGACTCCTATATAAAATAACTTTAGAGTTGAATTGTACACAAATGTCGGCTAGCTAACTTGGTTGTTGTTGCGAGATTTCAGTCACAAGATTTCTAGTTCGATTCCCATGCCCACCAATATCCGCCAATTTTTTTATTAACAAAGACGCGAAACAAAAAATAATTAATAAGAGATTTACAGTGCGCTAAAAAAATCAACATGGACGCACCAAAAAAAATCTATGATACGCCTGGTTTATTTTGATGGATGAAGCAGCGACGTCCTGGCCGTGGATGCTACTGGGCTGGCCCAGTCGGTCGGTTGTTTATGCGTAGGCCTGATAATTTGATGCATCATCCTGAATTAGTACCACCTCGCGTATCTATTACCTATTAATAAAATTATCTAAGCGGGACGAAACCAAGAATATCACCTTGCTTTATTAGTAGGTATATATAGATAAATAGAAGAGGAAGAAGAAAGATGAAAAAAAAAACAGAAAAAGTAGAAGAAGAGGGAGAAAGGAAAAGAAGAAGAAGAAGAAGAAGGAGAAGGAGAAGAAGAAGAGGAAAAGAAGGAAGAAGAAGAAGAAGAGGAGAAGAAAGGAAGAAGAAGAAGAAAAAGGGAAAGAAGAGGAGGAGAAGAAAAAAGAAGAAGAAGAAGAAGAAGAAAGAGGAGAGGAGGAGGAGGAGAAGAAGAAGAAGAAGAAGAAGAAGAAGAGGAAGAAAAGGAAGAAGAGGAAGAAGAAGAAAAGGAAAAAAGAGGAAAAAAAGAAGAAGAGGAAGAAGAAGAAAACGACACCCCGACCCGACACCCCAACCCTGACCCGACACCCCGACCCCGACCCGACACCCCGACACCCCGATAGCCCGACACCACACCCCGACACCACGACACCCAGGCACGACACCCCTGACACCCCGACACCCCGACCCCGACACGACACCCCGACCCCGACCCGACACCCCGACACCACGACACCCCGACAGCCCGACACCACACCTAATATTAGTAATGTCAGGTATTCAATTATTATTATGTACATATATATTATTAATTAGTTCATGTTATTAGGTATTCAATTTTTTTATGTTGTACTAATTTCGTTTACTCTTTGTCATTGCAGGTGTTGACAGATGGTGGGCGCGGGTTGAGAGCGCTCCGAGCCTCCTTCCTCGGCGCGTGCTGGGAGGGGTGCTATTATTCCACCCGAGCACCTCCGGATAGCGCTGGTACACAGTATGCAGACACCGGCGGGCACTTCTTCTTCGGCCGGGAGAGGTCGGGGGAAGACGAAGAGGGGTGCTAGAGGTGGACGTGGCGGCGGGAGAGGTAGGAAGGCTGCTGCGCCTTCCTCGCCGCCACCCCCAGCTGATTCTCCCGACCACAGGAGTGCTCCGTCTCAGGTGGACCCGTCTGACTTGGACCCGTCTCGGACTCCGGTCCACGAGCCTCGGGCCGACGAGCCTCGGGTCGCCGAGCCTTCGTCCCAGGAGACTCTGGTCCGAGAGTCTTCGTCCCAGGAGACTCTGGTCCCAGAGTCTTCGTCCCACGTGACTCCGGAGGCTAGTGGCCATGCTGATGGTGGCGAGGACAGCTTTTCTGAGGATAGCTATAGCGAGAGCGAGCTGGTTGAGGAGGGCAAGAAGGTCAACCAGCGTGGTGGTACAAAGCTCCCGCCCGTGCCGGCGACCCGCGATCAGAGGTGGTTGATTGTGCCTAATGGGGAGAAGTAAGTGCATTTACTCTTTTTTAACCTTTTGCCTTCATGTTTCTTCAAATTAATATCTAATGTGTTGGCCTTGTCATACTGCAGGGGTTGGAAACACGCCCCTGGTGTCTGCAGGCCCAACCAGGTCCTTGGTGTGCTTCTCCGGCACCACTTCCCGGGGTGGGTCAAGTTGCCCGGTGAGGGTGAGGTTCCACAGCTAGCACTGAGCTGGGAGCTGTACGTGGCTGCCCCGGCCCCGCCAGAGGAGAGGGTCGACGGTGTCTTGTGCAAGACGGTGGCCGACATTGTGATCCGGCAGTTTTGGGTAATTTCTCCTTTACCGAATTAAAAATCAACAGCACCTAGTGATTGTACTAATCAGTGTTGTCTTGTTTGATTGCAGACCTTCTACAGGTGTCTTGAGGAACACGAGGCGGACGCGGCTATTGTTCTCGTAGCCGAGTGCAAGCGCCTATTTCAGAACTTACGGCACGAGACTCGGGTGCAGGCTGTTCGAGACTACTACGCCTCGACTAACATTAAGAGGGCCAAGAAGAAGTGCCGCGCCAAGTTTCTGAGTAAGGAGAAGTACATGAAGGTAATTACCTATTCTTAAGGCCTTGTACTTAGTTTCCTTGATTTGATTCGTAGGCGTAGCGCTGAAATTTTTCTTGTCTAACTTAGGTGCCCCCGAGATGGTTTGCGGATAGGATGGACTGTTGGGAGGCGTTGGTGGATGAGTGGTGCTCTCCCCAATGGCTAGCCGTCCACAACAAGGCCAAGGATAAGCGTGCCCAAATGAAAGGTGTGCCACACCATCAAGGGAGCTCCAACCTGTTTGAGTTCGGGGATCACTGGGTATGTGGTTTGCTTCATGATTCATGCAATTTCATTCTTCATGCTAGCTTGAGCCCTTAACTAATATTTTGTTCCTCTCTTTTAGGCGCGACACAACAAGAAGGAGGTGCCACCGCTGTTCGACCTCTATGCCATGGCCCATACTGCCCCGTACAAGAAGGCCAATGCATTCTCTGAGGATGACTTCGATCATCCAGGACGCTTCAGCAACATCTCCTCCCACAACAAGCTCGTGAGGTACAGAGATGAGGGGAAGACGAGGAAAGGGGAGGACTTCAACCCGAGCCAGAGTCCTTTTGATCCAGAGCTCGTGATGATATCTGGTGGCGGGAGGCCCCATGGCTCGATAGCCATTGGGGATGGACTGATACGTTCTCCTAGAACTCTCCCGGAGATCAAGAAGCGCCAGACGAGCTCCGATCCTGAGATAAGGCCTCGTCCACGGCCAATGGAGCTCGCCATCGAGGCTAGGGCCCAGGAGCTTCTGGCGGAGGCAAACAGGCAGGCGGCGGAGAGGGAGAGGGACATGGAGGAGAGGACGGCTAGGCTGGTGGAGGAGGAGAGGAACCGGAACGACGCGTCTCACCGGGCCCTATACGAGCTCCTCGTGGTAAGTTTCTCCTGCATATTAGCCAAATCATGCACGTAATGTTCGTTTCATCACTAACTAATATGACTGACTCGTGAAAACAAAATGTGCAGATCGTGTGCCAGAACAACGGTCAGACCCATCCGCCGATGCCCCAGATTGGTATAGCGCCCACGGTGAGTTTCATTTGAATGGTCATTAGTTACTAGTATTCACATTTGAGTTGCATCATGCTAACGAGACATTGCAAATGATCTTTGGTGCAGCATGCCTCCCGACAAGCATCGACCGATCCTTCTGCGTCTGCCGCAACCCCGACCGGTCCTTCTCCGTCTCACACTGGCGCAAGCCCGACCGGTCCTTCACCTCCGTGATGATGGTAAGTTTTCCCAAGTGTTTTGCTTAACAAATGCATACTTAGCTTAAGAAATGACCTACTTAGCTCCAAAATGACCTATACTTAGCTTATTTTCCTCGAAAATGACATAATAACCTTACTTAGCTCGAAAATGACATATTTTACCTAGCTTAGCTCTAAAATGAC
The DNA here is from genome assembly GCA_039707655.1 of Elymus sibiricus. Lineage (NCBI taxonomy): Eukaryota > Viridiplantae > Streptophyta > Magnoliopsida > Poales > Poaceae > Elymus > Elymus sibiricus. The sequence continues at coordinate 314,084,721 of CM077667.1, read as the reverse complement.
CTACACTTAGCATTTTTACCTAGCTTAGCTAAAAAATGGCATTTTTACCTACCTTAGTTAGAAGAAGAAGATAAAGAAGAGGAGAGGAGAAAAAGAAAGAGAAGAAAAATTCTTCTTCTTCTTCTTCTTATTCTTCTTCTTCTTCTTCTTTTTCTTCTTCTTCTTCTAGCTAGTCTTCTTCTTCTTCTTCTAACTTTCTTCTTTCCCAATTTGCAGATTTGCTTTAGATGAGGAAGCTTGCGTTGATGGAGTCTACTCTTCTCCTTGTGCTTCCTTTTTGTTTTGATTTTGTACGATGAACTTTGTTGTTGGAAACTTGTTGTTGGAAACTTGTTGTTGGATATGTTGTTGGAAACTTGTTGTTGGATATGTGTTGGTATGCTTGTTGAAAGTATTTTCAAATGTGTATATATATATATATCTATGAAATTCTGTGAAATTGAATGAATTTAAGAAAAAACAGAAAAAAACAGGGGCTATACAGGCTCTTTGCCGTCTGCTGGCAGACGGCAAAGAGCTTTGCCATGAGCCAGCAGACGGCAAAGCTGCCACGTGGCAGCTACCTGTGCAACCTGGGGGGCACTGGGCTGGCCTATGTGGTTGCTTTGCCGTCTGCTGGCAGACAACATAGCGAGCCACGTGGCAGCTATCTGGGGGGAACCTGGGCTGGCCTATTTGGCCACTTTGCCGTCTGCTAGCAGACGGCAAAGCACGTTGTTAACCCCTTAACGGACCTAAGCTGCCGCGTGTGCCGTCCATGCCCTTTGCCGTCTGCTGGTAGACGGCAAAGACCTTTGCATCTTTGCCGTCTGCCAGCAGACGGCAAAATGCCCTTTACCGTGGCTTGTTCAGCCGGATGTGGTGCCGTCTGCTGGCTGACGGCAAAGACCTTTGCCGTCCGCAATGCATGCCGTTGCCGTCAGCCATGGCAGACGGCAAAGATCCTGATTCCAGTTGTGAAACCAACATATTCAATCCAACATAACGAGATCTCATAGGTAAAGATTCAATTCATCACAACAAGGTACCAAGGGAATAACATCATATGATCCGACTATATTAACAAAGCCCGTGATACATCAAGATCGTGCCATATCAAGAACACGAGAGAGAGAGAGAGATTGAACACATAGCTACTAGCACATACCCTCATCCCCGAGGGTGAACTACTCCCTCCTCGTCATGGCCTCCGCCGGGATGATGAAGATGGCCATCGGTGATGGTTTGCCCTCTCCGACAGGGTATTGGAACGTCTCCAGATTGGTTTTTCGTCGATACAGAGAGTTGCGGCGGCGGAGCGGAGAGTCTCTGTTTATTTCTGGGGTTTGTGGTATTTATAGGATTTTTCAGCATTGGAATCACGCGCAACGGAGCCTCGTGGGCCCCACCACATATCAGGGCGCGACCTAGGGGGCGCGCCCTGATGGCTTGTGCCCCACGTGTGGCTCCCCTTCGGTGGATCTTTGCTCCAATATGACTTATTTCCTCCAGAAAAAATCACCAAAAAGTTTCGGGCGATTCCAAGAAGTTTCATTTTCTGCACAAAAACAACACCACGGTAATTCTGCTGAAAACAACGTCAGTCCGGGTTAGTTCTAAATAAATCATATAAAGTGCATCAAAACCATATAAAAGTATTGTAAACATAGGTGAATATGGCATGAATACTTCATAAATTATCGATACGTTGGAGACGTATCAGCATCCCCACGCTTAATTCCTACTCGTCCTCGAGTAGGTATATGATAAAAGAAATAATTTATGAAGTGTGAATGGTAGCATAGTGAATAGTTTTGATCAAGGATAATTTCAGTCACTTTTCTAGCATCATAACCAGCAACTTTTTCTCATAAAAATTATTATGATAGAGTAGCAATCAATTCACATGTCATGGTTCAAACAATTCATTCACTTGAAACTTAACAATCTATTTCCTTGGTCACCAAACAATTTCAATGCATCATCAAGTCTAGTAAGAGCTCCACATACTCAATTATCATATAGTCTTTTATGATTGCTAATACTCAAGGCATATTTTTAGAACAAACAACATCCATCGAACACATAGAAACATAGGGGCCTAATGTTTCGCCTCCCAACATACTTATCATGAAGATACTCATCAACAATAATGAATCATGATCAAATATATTTGAGTGGATATATATGTTTGGATCTTTCCCCACCACATGGTGCTTCCAACTAATAGACTGAGGTTGGAATAAGAAGTTGACTCAACATGAATAGGAAATAGCATGAAAGTAAATAGAATGTCCCTTCGCAGAGGGAAGCAGGGATTTGCAAAGGTGTCACAACTCATTGTTTAAAAACAGAGATGAATAAGTAATTTTGAGTGGTGTGCCTTTCCTGTCAATGTCACAACAGAGTTTTCAATATCTTCCATGCTAATCACATTATTGGAGGTTCCCAAACAGAATTGAAATTTTACTCCCCCTCCACCATTCAAAAACATTCATGGCTGGCCGAATCCACGGTTGCCCTCCAAACAATCAACTTTCTACGGGGAGTTTTTGTTTATTTATTTTTGTATTATGCAGGACTGGGCATCCTTTTTACCATCCTCTCTCGTGTAATGACAAGTGAAAAACACTCATCTTGAGAATAACTCGCTTAGCATGGAAGATAATGACCGCCCCGTCGCTCCATGAGCGGTACGAGCACACAAAACAGATGTTTATTTGAAAGTTTTAGAGGTGGCACATGCAAATTTACTTGGAAGGGCATTGAAATACCATATATAGGTAGGTATGGTGGACTCTCACGGAAGAAACTTGGCTCAAGGATTTGGATGCACAAGTAGCATCTCTACTTAGTATGAAGTTTTGGCTAGCAAAAGGTTCTAAACAAGCACCACATTTAGAGGATCCATAACAATATAACCTCTATGCAAATATACCCAAACATAACCATTACGTTGTCTTCCTTGTCCAACTTCAACTATTTGATCAAGTTTGAAAATAATTAATGGGTATTCACAATCATAAAAGATTTCCAAGATAATATATTTGTATGTGAAAGTTCTCTTTCTTATACTAATCATTCATGAATTGCTTGTATGACCAATACAGTGATTGTTAAACTTCAATAGATTTTACTTTCTAAACCAAATGTGAACTTGCTACTAAGAATATAGCACATTGATAATTTCATGTTTATGATATTTCATTCATTCACAATTTACTCTTAGGATATAAGTGAAGCACAAGAGTAAACATCAAACTACTCTCAAAAGATATAAGTGAAGATCAATGAGTAGCCAAACAATTAAGTAGCTATGTGAGGACGCTCTCTCAATAAAGATTTTCAGATCTGAGTATTTTATTCAAACAGCAAACTAAATAAAAATACACTCCAAGAATAGCACGCATCATGTGAACGAATATAAATTTAGGCTCAACATAGGCTAACCGATAGTTGACGAAGAGAGGTGGGATGCGTAGCATCCCCAAGCTTAGATGCTTGAGAATTCTTGAAATATTTACTTGGGGAGCCTTGGACATCCCCAAGCTTGAGCTTTTGTATCTCGTTCAATCCTCTCATATCCCGGTTTCACCTAGGTCTCAAAAACTTCATCCACACAAAACTTGGAAAGAACTCGTGAGATAGGTTAGTGCACATAAGAATAAATCAACACTTTATGTACTGCCAAGACAAGTTGCACAATAATTTTCAAACATTGTCTACTGTATACTATCATTTACACAATTTATATCTACCAATATAAGTCATGAAAACCATAGGAGAAGTAGATAACAAAACTATGACAGCAATTTGTCTAAACAAGACAGTCTGTAGCAATTAATTTACAAAGTGCACTTATGTATCCCCAAAAATTATGACAATTTAGTAACACTTAAAGAATTTACATATAAATACTGTGTAACAATTTCAGAATTTTTTGACGCTCCAGTAAAATCAGAGAAATTCTTTACTAGAGACAAAAGTTTCTGTTTTTGCACAAAATCAAATCAACAAATATCCATACTATCCCAAAGGCTTTACTTGGCACTATATTGAAATAAAAGGGACAAAACATGATTACTACAGTAGCTTAATCATGTGAACAGACAAAAACAGAAAGTAAAAGTGTTGGGTTGTCTCCCAACAAGCACTTTTCTTTAAAGCCTTTTAGCTAGGCATGATGATTTTAATGATGCTCACGTAAAAAGTAGTAATTGGAATATGCAAGAGAGCATCATGAATTACATGAAAAGAACATTTAAGTCTAACCCACTTCCTTTGCATAGGGATTTTGTGAGAAAAAAAATTCTGGGAGCAAGAATCACCTAGCATTGGAAGTCAAAACAAGTGCCACTTCAAAACTTTGAACACATAGAGAGGAAACTTGATATTATTGCAATGTTTACAAGCGTATGTTCCTCTCTCATAATAATTTTCAGTAGCATCATGAAGGAATTCCACAATATAACTATCACATAAATCATTCTTTTCATGATGCACAAGCATAGAATTTTTATTACTACCCACACAAGCAAAATTCTTCTCACTCAAAGTAGTGGGAGCAAACTCAACAAAATAACCATCATGAGATATTTGAGTGGCATAATCCAATTGAAAACTAAAATCATGATGAAAAGTTTCATGGTTATCATTATGCTTTATAGCATACATGTCATCATGATGACCCACAAGTATAGGGTATCAATCGTAGTACTTTCGATAAGTAAGAGTGTCAAACCCAACGAGGAGCAGAAGGAAATGACAAGCGGTTTTCAACAAGGTAGTTTCTGCAAGCACTGAAATTGTAGGTAACAGGTAGTTTGACAGCAAGATAATTTATAACGAGCAAGTAATGATAACGGTAAATAAAGTGCAGCAAGGTAGCCCAATCCTTTTGTGGCAAAGGACAGGCCAAAATGGTCTCTTATAATAAGCAAAGCGTTTTTGATGGCACACGGGAATTTCATCTAGTCACTTTTATCATGTTGGTTTGATTTGCGTTCGCTACTTTGATAATTTGATATGTGGGTGGACCGGTTCTTGGGTGCTGTTCTTACTTGAACAAACCTCCCACTTATGATTAACCCCCTCGCAAGCATCCGCAACTACGAGAAAAGTATTAAGATAAAATCTAACCATAGCATTAAACATTTGGATCCAAATCAACCCCATACGAAGTAGCGCATAACTAGGGTTTAAGATTCTGTCACTCTAGCAACCCATCATCTAATAACTACTCCACAATGCATTCCCTTAGGCCCAAAGATGGTGAAGTGTCATGTAGTCGACCTTCACATGACACCACTAAGGGAATCACAACATACATATCATCAAAATATCGAACAATTCACATGATTACTTGCAACATGACTTCTCCCGTGGCCTCAAGAACAAAGGTAACTGATACATCCATTTTGCATCATGATTTCCTACCATTATTTATTATGTTTTGTTGAATAATAATGCTTTAGGAAGTGATTCTAATGAATTTTCTCTCATAATATGCAAGGTTTACACAAAGAGGGAGAATACCGGCAGCTGGAATTCTGGACCTGAAAAAGCACACCAGAGATACCTATTTTGCCAGACTCCAAAGAAGCTGAAACTTTACGGAGAATATTTTTGGAATATATGAAAAATACTGGAGCAAAAATCTACCAGAGGGGGCCACCCTGGTGGGCACAAGACACCAGAGCGCGCGAGCCCCCCCAGGCGCGCCCTGGTGGGTTGTGCCCTCCTCGGCCCACATCTGGTGCCCATCTTCTGGTGTAAATGGTCTCTTGACCTAAAAAAATAAGGAGAGGGCTTTCGGGACCGAGCACCGCCGTATCGAGGCGAAACTTGGGCAGGAGCACTTTTGCCCTCCGGCGGAGCGATTCCGCCGGGGGAACTTCCCTCCCGGAGGGGGAAATCGAAGCCATCGTCATCACCAACACCCCTCTCATCTTTGGGAGGCCAATCTTCATCAACATCTTCAACGGCACCATCTCCTCTCAAACCCTAGTTCATCTCTTGTGTTCAATCTTTGTACCGGAACCTCAGATTGGTACATGTGGGTGACTAGTAGTGTTGATTACATCTTGTAGTTGATTACTATATGGTTTATTTGGTGGAACATTATATGTTCAGATCCATTATGCTATTCAATACCCCTCTGATCTTGAGCATGAATATTATTTGTGAGTAGTTACCTTTGTTCTTGAGGTCACGGGAGAAGTCACGTTGCAAGTAATCATGTGAATTTGATATGTGTTCGATATTTTGATGATATGTATGTTGTGATTCCCTTAGTGGTGTCATGTCAACGTCGACCACATGACACTTCACCATCCTTGGGCCTAAGGGAATGCATTGTGGAGTAGTTATTAGATGATGGGTTGCTAGAGTGACAGAAGCTTAAACCCTAGTTTATGTGTTACTTCGTAAGGGGCTGATTTTGATCCAAACGTTTAATGCTATGGTTAGATTTTATGTTAATACTTTTCTCATAGTTGCGGATGCTTGCGAGAATTTTAATCATAAGTGGGAGGTTGTTCAAGTAAGAACAACACCCAAGCACCGGTCCACCCACATATCAAATTATCAAAGTAGCGAACACGAATGAAACCAACATGATAAAAGTGACTAGACGAAATTCCCGTGTACCCTCAAGAACACTTTGCCTGTTACTAGAGACTCTTCTGGACTGTCCTTTGCCACAAAAGGATTGGGGTACCTTGCTGCACTTTATTTACCGTTACCGTTACTTGCTCGTTACCAATTATCTTGCTATCAAACTATCTATTACCTAAAATTTCAGTGCTTGCAGAAATTACCTTGCTGAAAATTGCTTGTCATTTCCTTCTGCTCCTCGTTGGGTTCGACACTCTTACTTATCGAAAGGACTACGATTGATCCCCTATACTTGAGGGTCATCAGTAACTATTCTCAAATAATATCCATGCTCAAGATCAGAGGGGTATTCAATAGCATAATGGATCTGAACATATAATCTTCCACCAAATAAACCATATAGTAATCAATTACGCATGGTAATCAACACTACTAGTCACCCACAGGTACCAATCTGAGGTTCCGGTACAAAGATTGAACACAAGAGACTAACCTATTGACATAGTGCCAAGTGCGAGTTGCTGTTTTTTGCTTGTTTTTTTACTTCGCAGAATATCAGTAGCAAACGGAGTCCAATCGCGACGAAACTTTTTGGAGATTTTTTTTTGGACCAGAAGGAGGACAGTGGGCCAAAGAAGTAACCAGGAGGGAGCCCAGGCCGCCCACAAGACACCAGGGCGCGCCAGGGGCCCTGGGCGCGCCCTGGTGGGTTGTGGCCGCCTTGGGAACCTTCTCCACCACCTCTGAGCTCTATAAATACCCAAATATTCCAAAAACCCTAGAGGAGTCGACGAAAAATACTTCCAGCCGCCGCAAGTTCCAGAACCGCGAGATCCAATCTAACACCATCACGGAGGGGTTCATCATCCTCATTGGTGCCTCTTCGATGATGCGTGAGTAGTCCACCGGACACCTACGGGTCCGTAGGCAGTAGCTAGATGGCTTTCTCTCTCTCTCTTTTGATTCTCAATCCAATGGTCTCTTGGAGATCTATTTGATGTAATGACTTTTTGCGGTGTGTTTGTTGGATCCGATGAATTTTGAGTTCATGATCAGTTTCTATCCATGAATATTATTTGCGTCTTCTTTGATCTCTTATATGCATGATTACTCATAGCCTCGTATTTCTTCTTTGAATCTTTGGTTTAGTTAGGCCAACTAGATCGATTTTTCTTGCCATGTGGGAAGAGGTTCTTTGTGATGGGTTCGATCTTGCGATGTCCTCTCCCAGTGACAGAAGGGGCAACGAGGCACGCATGTATCGTTACTATTAAGGATAACAAGATGGAGTCTATTCCTACATGAATAGATCTTGTCTACATCATGTCACCATTCTTATTGCATTACTCCGTTTTTTCATGAACTTAATACACTAGATGCATGCTGGATAGCGGTCGATGTGTGGAGTAATAGTAGTAGATGCAGAATCGTTTCGGTCTACTAATCTTGGATGTGTTACCTATATAATGATCTTCGCCTTGGACATCGTCATGATTATTTGATCTTCTATCAATTGCCCAACATTAATTTGTTCACCCACCGTGTGCTATACTCATGAGAGAAGCCACTAGTGAAACCTACGGCCCCGGGTCTACTTTTCCAACATATTGCTTTCCGATCTATCTTTTTGCCGCTTTTGTTTTCAGACCTACTATTCCAAAAATCCAAAAATACCTTGCTTCCCTTTTTATTTGCCTCTTTTATTTTGTGTTCTGGCGAGATCTATCTATCCAATCTACAATCTAATCTATCTTTTTACCGTGGAGAGATTGACAACCTCTCTTTCGCATCGGGTTGCAAGTATTTGTTCTTTGTGTGCAGGTACTATTTACATAGTGTTGCGTGATCCTCCTACTGGTTCGATACCTTGGTTTCATAACTGAGGGAAATACTTACCGTCGATGTGCTGCATCATCCCTTCCTCTTTGGGGAAACACCGACGCAGTCTCAAGCCACGTCAAAGGAATTTCTGACGCTGTTGCCAGGGAGGAAGCAGTCTCTTCAACGTGCCAATCTCTAGCGTCGAGGAGACATCATCAACATCTATCAGGTTCCTAATCACAAATCTCATCTCCTTGCAATTACATTATTTGCCATTTCCTCTCGTTTTCCTCTCCCCCACTACACCAAATTTGCCGTTTTATTCGCCCTCTTTTTTGTTTGCCTTTTTCTCGTCAGATCTCTTGTTTGCTTGTCATCATGAGTGATTTTGGTATGGCAGAAATAGATGATGGCAGGACTCCTAATATTGGACATTCTGGTAATCTGGATGCTAAAACTTTTGTTTTGGGGCAAGGGAACGTTATAGGAAAAGAAAATATCCAAGAATTTTTCAATTGCGTTGGAAATTTGACTCTCGATGATACTCCTATACTGAAAAAAACTAAAACTTATGCGGAAGCTATTTCAGCACTAGTTCTGAAACATGAAAATAGGTTTATTCGTACCCATCCTACCTTGCAAAGATTGTTTTTTGATCTACCCGTTATAAAGGATCCCAAAGCTAAAAATTTAGCCACCCTTGTTCTCATGAATGAATTTGAACACATAGTACGAGAAGCTAGGGAGATTTTTGATTTCTTTAGTACGAGCCGTGAAAAACCGGTAATAGGAGAGATCCTTTACAATAGTGATTACATGTTGAGACATTTGCTTGGAAATAATCAAAAAATTTATGAAAACCTTAAAAAGGAAGTCCCCGTTTTAGATATGATCCAACAAGTTTTTAGTGACGTTAATCAACAATATTCTTGGATTGTGAATGGAAATCAAAGAGGGTACATAGATGGACAACTTGATAGTGCTAAGGTGTCTATGGATGATGTGCTTCAAGTTATATTTGCAAAACCTCTTGATAAAAATATCTCTATGAAAACCAAAGATGACAATACTTGAATCTATGCATTATGCCTAGCTAAGGGCTTAAAACGATAGCGCTTGTTGGGAGGCAACCCAATGAATAAATTTATTTTCATCTTTTTATTTCTGTTTTTGAGTGTTGACACAATTATGCCTCTGTTATGATTGTGTTTTTTATGTTTTATTTAGTGTTTGTGCCAAGTAAAGCCTTTAGGATGATTCATAAGATGAGTAGAAACAATGCTGAATCTGAAACGGAAACTTTGACTCCAGTGCGTGAATTTTCATTTTTTACTGGAGCGTGATAATGAGCTGAAATTCTAACACAGTGTTTTTATACAAATTCTTTATGTTGTCCTAATTTGTCAGAATTTTTAGAGTTACATAAGTATGGTTAGAGTACATATTACTACAAACTGTTCTGTTTAAGACAGATTCTGTTTTCGTTGCATCGTGTGCTTGTTTTGATGAATCTATGGTTTGCATTGAAGGGTATAAGCCATGGTAAAGTTAAAATACAGTAGGTATAATGCAATAATAAAATTTGAATGAGTTTGCAACAATACTTAAAGTGGTGATTTGCTTTATTATACTAACGGGTCTCACGAAGGTTTTGTTGAGTTTTGTGTGATTGAAGTTTTCAAGTTTTGGGTGAGATCACGATGGATGAAGGAATAAGGAGTGAAAAGAGCCTAAGCTTGGGGATGCTACAGCACCCCCAAGATAATATCCAAGGAGAAACAAGCAACTAAGCTTGGGGATGCCCCGAGTGGCATCCCCTCTTTCTTCTAGCGACCATCGGTATTTTACTTGGAGCTATATTTTTATTCGTCGCATATCATGTTTTGCTTGGAGCGTCTAGTATTATTTGAGTATTTTCTTAATTTTCTTTTTAGTTTGTCACAAGCATCCTTGCTGGACACACCTATTTGAGAGAGCTAAAACTATGTTATGATTTGTTAGAATTGCTTCTTTATGGTTCACTTAAATTTTTTCAGCTATGGAATTGCTCTAGTGCTTCACTTATATCTTTTTGAGCACGGAGTGCTTTGAAAATTTGAAGAAACACTCTCATGCTTCACTTAGATAAATTTGAGAGTTAGTAAATTTTGAAGAAATCCTCTCATGCTTCACTTATATTATTTTGGGAGATGAAACTTTTATGCTCATGTTCTTCACTTAAATTTATTTGAGCTTGTCAAAAGCAATGGCAATATATGAAACTAGTCCCAAAGTGATAGATATTCAAGAGGGATAGAATAAAAACTTTCATGAAGATCATTGGACAAATTAAACTTGATTCCTTGTAATAGTTTTGAGACATGATGATAGTGATATGTGAGTCATGTTGGTGAGTAATTGTGCTTTAGTAAGAATATTGGTGTTAAGCTTTGTGATTCCCTATCCAAGCACGAAAGTCAATAGTTATGCAATGAAATTACATCCTACTTATGGTGCATTATTCGGTGTTAGTTATGCTCAATGCCGTTTATGTGAATTTTCCTTTCTTGGTTGGTTACTTCTCAATCTATTTGCTAGCATCCACTTGTACTAAGTAGAAATACTACTTGTGCATCCAAAATCCTTAAACCCAGTTTTGCCTTATGAGTCCACCATACCTACCTATATGCAGTATTTCCATGCCGTTCTAAGCAAATTTGTGTGTGCCATATCTAATTTTCAAAATGAATTTCCTTTTTGTGTGCTTGTACCGCTCATGAAACGGTAGGGGGTATCCAATATTTTTCCATGCTAGATGTGTTATTCTCAAGATGAGTGTTTATTCACTTGTCATTGCACGAGAGTACAGCGGTAATAGGGATGCCCAGTCCCAAAATGAAAAAGAAATTTACTTTATGTTATCAAATAATAAATTCCTTGAAAAGTGTTGGTATGGAAGGCAACTGTGGATACGGCTAGCCATGGATTGTGAAAGAATGGTGGAAAAAGGAATAAACTTTACTTTATGTTTCGGAACCGCCTATGATGTATCTAGCATAGAAAGTATTGAGAACTACTTTGTCGTTTTGGTTGACAGGAAAGGCATGCCACCCAAAATATTTTTCTCTCTCAATTTAAGCTTTGAGCTCTCGCACCTGTACAAATCCCTACTTCCCTCTACGAAGGGCCTATCTATTTACTTTATGCAATTTTTATTTTTAATTTGAGTCCCATATTCTCTTATAAAGCACCAATTAGGGGGCACTATGATCATACTTGTGCATTGGGTGTAGTTAATATTTGAGTGTGTTTCATGAATGGATCAATGATTGAGCGTGATGGGCTAGGGATAACTTTCTTAGTGTTGATATTTTGAAAGACATGGTTGCTTGTTAGCATGCTTGAGTATTAAAGTCTTTATGTCAAAACTAGACTATTGCTTTGAACCATCTAGAAGTCCAAATATCCATGCTATAAAAGAAAAGAATATGTGATGAACATGTTAGGCAGCATTCCACATCAAAAATTCTGTTTTTATCATTTACCTACTCGAGGACGAGTAGGAATTAAGCTTGGGGATGCTGATACGTCTCCAATGTATCTATAATTTTTTCTTGTTCCATGTCGTTATATTATCATTCTTGGATGTTTTACAATCATTTTATAGCCACTTTATATCATTTTTTGGGACTAACCTATTGACATAGTGCCAAGTGCCAGTTGTTGTTTTTTGCTTGTTTTTTACTTCGCAGAATATCAGTACCAAACGGAGTCCAATCGCGACGAAACTTTTTGGAGATATGTTTTGGACCAGAAGGAGGCCAGTGGGCCAAAGAAGTAACCAGGAGGGAGCCCAGGCCGCCCACAAGACACCAGGGCGCGCCAGGGGGCCCGGGCACGCCCTGGTGGGTTGTGGCTGCCTCGGAAACCTTCTCAACCGCCTCTGAGCTCTATAAATACCCAAATATTCCAAAAACCCTAGACGAGTCGATGAAAAATACTTCCAGCCGCCGCAAGTTCCAGAACCGCGATATCCAATCTAACACCATCACGGAGGGGTTCATCATCCTCATTGGTGCCTCTCCGATGATGCGTGAGTAGTCGACCATAGACCTACGGGTTCGTAGGCAGTAGCTAGATGGATTTCTCTCTCTCTCTCTTTTGATTCTCAATACAATGGTCTCTTGGAGATCTATTTGATGTAATGACTTTTTGCGGTGTGTTTGTTGGGATCCGATGAATTTTGAGTTCATGATCAGTTACTATCCATGAATATTATTTGAGTCTTCTTTGATCTCTTATATGCATGATTACTTATAGCCTCGTATTTCTTCTTCGAATCTTTGGTTTAGTTAGGCCAACTAGATCGATTTTTCTTGCCATGGGAAGAGGTGCTTTGTGATGGGTTCGATCTTGCGGTGTCCTCTCCTAGTGACATAAGGGGCAGCGAGGCACGCATCTATCGTTGCTATTAAGGACAACAAGATGGGGTCTATTGATGACCCACAAGTATAGGGGATCAATCGTAGTCCTTTCGATAAGTAAAAGTGTCGAACCCAACGAGGAGCAGAAGGAAATGACAAGCGGTTTTCAGCAAGGTAATCTCCGCAAGCACTGAAATTGTAGGTAACAAATAGTTTGATAGCAAGGTAATTTGTAACGAGCAAGTAACGGTAACGGTAAACAAGGTGCAGCAAGGTAGCCCAATCCTTTTGAGGCAAAGGACATGCCAGAACAATAACTAGTAATAGGCAAAGTGTTCTTGAGGGTACACGGGAATTTCGTCTAGTCACTTTTATCATGTTGGTTTGATTCGTGTTCGCTACTTTGATAAATTGATATGTGGGTGGACCGATGCTAACGTGTTATTCTTATTTGAACTAACAACCTACTTATGATTAACCCCCTCGCAAGCATCCGCAACTATGAGAAAAGTATTAAGACAAAGTCTAACCATAGCATTAAAACATGTGGATCCAAATCAGCCCCTTACGAAGTAGCGCATAAACTAGGGTTTAAGCTTCTGTCACTCTAGCAACCCATCATCTAATAACTAATCCACAATGAATTCCATTAGGCCCATGAATGGTGAAGTGTCATGTAGTCGACGTTCACATGACACCACTAAGGGAATCACAACATACATATCATCAAAATATCAAACACATATCAAATTCACATGATTACTCGCAACATGACTTCTCCCATGACCTCAAGAACAAAGGTAACTACTCACAAATAATAATCATGCTCAAGATCAGAGGAGTAATCAATAGCATAATGGATCTGAACATATGATCTTCCACCAAATAAACCATATAGTAATCAACTACGCAAGGTAATCAACACTACTAGTCACCCACAGGTACCAATCAGAGGTTCCGGTACAAAGATTGAACACAAGAGATGACCTAGGGTTTGAGAGGAGATGGTGCTGTTGAAGATGTTGATGAAGATTGGCCTCCCAAAGATGAGAGGGGTGTTGGTGATGACGATGGCTTCGATTTCCCCCTCCGGGAGGGAAGTTCCTCCGGCGGAATCGCTCCGCAGGAGGGCAAAAGTGCTCCTGCCCAAGTTCCGCCTCGAGGCGGCGGCGCTTTGTCCCGAAAGTCCTCCCCCTAATTTTTTTAGGTTTTTTGGGAATTTATACCAGAAGATGGGCACCGGAAGCGGGCCAGGCTGGGCACGATTCACCAGGGCGCGCCGAGGGGGCCCTGGCGCGCCTTGGTGGGTTCTGCCCACCCTGGGGCCCTCCTCCGGTAGTTTTCAGCTCCAGTAATTTTTATTAAATACAAAAATAATATCCGTAAATTTCCAGCTTCATTGGAGTTGTGCAGAATAGGTATATCTGACTTGCTTTTCCTGGGTCCAGAATTCCAGCTGCCGGTATTCTCCCTCTTTGTGTAAACCTTGCATATTATGAGAGAAAAGGCATTAGAATCACTCCCCAAAGCATTATTATTCAACAAAACAAAGTAAATAACAGTAGGAAATCATGATGCAAAATGGACGTATCAACTCCCCCAAGCTTAGACCTCGCTTGTCCTCAAGAGAAAGCCGATATTGAAAAGCATGTCCACATGGTTTGAGAGAGAGGTGTCGATAAAAACAAAATACGGACATAGAAGCATCATGCTTATTAACATAACAGCAACAAACTCAATCATAAGAACTTATTTCAATACATTTCTATCATATAGCTTCTCATGAAAAAGTAACAATTCATCACAACATAGAAGTATGAAGCATAAACCTTATTGGGAACCAACAAACTATGTTCTTAGTCAACTTTGCAACTACAATTCATCATCTTTTCAGGAAGGGTCTCATGTCGGAGCCTTTTGGCAAGTCCACATACTCAACCATCATTTAGTCTTCTATGATTGCTAACGCTCACGGCATACCCATGAACAAAAAGTTTCAACCAGACACATAGGAAGATAGGGGCTTATATTTTCGCCTCGCAACTTACTCACCTCAAGGGTGATGTCAACAATAATAACTCATGCTCACCCATATCCAACTGGATATATGTGCCTAGATCTTTCCTCACCACATGATGCTTGCAAAAGGAAAAAGTAAAAAGGAATAGGGAAGAATACTTTGACTCTTGCATAAAAGTAAGTGCATAAAAGTAAAAGATAGGCCCTTCGCAGAGGGAAGCAGAGGTTGTCATGCGCTTATTGATTTGTATGCCCAATCCCTTAATGTAAAAGAACGTCACGCTATATTGCCCCCTATGATAGCAACCTTTATTATGCAGTCCGTCGCTTTTATTACTTTGCCATCATAAGTTCGTATAACGCTCAATTTTCTCTTACACTAATTGATCAAAACACTTTTAGAGGCAATTTTTATTGCCTTGTTGCACCGATGACAACTTACTTGAAGGATCTTTCTCGATCCATAGGTAGGTATGGCGGACACTCAAAGAAAGAGTTTGGTTTGGGTTTTTTGGGTGCACAAGTAGTATCTCTACTTAGTGCGGAATTTTTGGCTAGCAAAGATATTGGGCAAGCCCCACATGTTAAAGGATCTATGACAATATAACTTCTATGTGGATATGAACAAACATAAATCATTACGTTGTCTTCCTCGTCCAACATCAACAATTTTGACATATAATATTTGATGGGAGCTCACAATCATAAAAGATGTCCAAGATAGTGTATTTGCACGTGAATCTTCTCTTCCCATATTAATTCTTTCATGAATTGCATCATTGACCAATGCTATGTTTGTCAATCTCCAATAAATTTTACTCACCATAAGATTAGCATATGATTTTTTTCATTTATTTCTTTTCCTTTATTTGATCGCAACCAGAAAGTAGAGAAGCAAAAACTCAAACTAAACTTTATTATATAACTTTCACTCGATTACATAGATAGGTAAACCACGAAACTAACACACGAAAATAGATCACGCTAAACTTTTATTCGACTAAGGCAAAGGGAAACTAAAGATAAAGCCAAAATAGGTAAAGGTGAATAAAAGTGATGGTGATACGATACCGGGGCACCTCCCCCAAGCTTGGCTTAAGCCAAGGGGAGTGCCCATACCCATGTGCTCAAGTCTCCTTTGGTGGTGGTGGTGAAGAAGGTGGAGGTGTTGATGTAGTAAGCTTGTCCTCCAGCTTCCAGGGTAAGGGATCCCCATCAAAGGTTGACGCGAGAGTCCCCTGAGTCCTGCAACTGGCAGCTAAACTCATACCGTTAAATCTCGCTTCATATTCGAAGACTTGGTTTTGAAGATCATAAACTTGGCTCTGCAGAAAGTTAATTTGCTCGTTGAGGTTGGAGATGATGTCCTTCACGGACCGGCCATCCACCGTCTGATCACGGGTGAATTCCGTGATCATGGAGTGATTGGCACTAAGTCCACGCTCCACCATCTTCTGGCACTTGAAGATTTCCTGCTCCACCGCCTCAAGCCTAGCCTCCACACTTCCGGTCTTCTTGGGTCCTTGAGCATCGCGGATGTGGAGCACCCCCTCACGCATCTCAATGGCTTGAGGGTGCTTCATCACTTCCGGCAAGTACGGGTTGATGACCTTCTCGAAGAACTTGTCCTTCTAGGAGCTTGGTGGAGCCATGCAGATCTAGATCTAGCGAGAAAACAACAAGAAACAAAAACAGAGGATTTTTCTGCGATGCGGTCGTCAAAACAGTCGGGGGTATATAGAGAATTTTTATTCTTGGGAAACAAGTATTTGGAAAGAAAACGGAGTCGGGAAGGCATCCGAGGTGGGCACAACCCACCAGGGCGCGCCCAGGTGTGCCTGGCGCGCCCTGGTGTATCGTGCTCACCTCGATCACCTTCCGGTTTATCTTTTTATTCCTAAAATTTCAAAATATTCCAAAACTGACAGAAAATATTTTTGCGGATTTTTCGGAGTCCGTTTACTTACCGTATCACGTACCTCCTATTTTCAAGTATTCTGGAGTGTTCCGGAAGGTTTCTTTTATGTGTTCCTCCGGTGTCATGGTTTGGATAACATTGCTTTCAACGTTAATAGGCGTACCTGAGATATAATGCTTAATTCTTTGTCCATTGACCACCTTCGGATTAGTACCTTCGGCGTTATTAATCTTGATAGCTCCAGAACGATAGACCTCTTCAATAATATATGGTCCTTCCCATTTCGAGAGAAGCTTTCCTGCAAAAAATCTGAAACGAGAGTTGAACAAAAGAACATAATCTCCTATTTTGAATTCCCGCTTTTGGATTCTTTTGTCATGCCATCTTTTTACTTTTTCTTTGAATAGCTTGGCATTTTCATACGCTTGGGTTCTCCATTCATCTAGTGAGCTAATATCAAATAGCCTCTTCTCACCGGCAAGTTTGAAATCATAATTGAGTTCTTTAATTGCCCAAACTACTTTGTGTTCTAGTTCTAGAGGCAAATGACAAGCTTTTCCACACACCATTTTATAGGGAGACATACCCATAGGATTTTTATAAGCTGTTCTATAGGCCCAAAGTGCATCATCTAATTTCTTAGACCAAATCTTACGAGACCTATTGACAGTTTTTTGTAATATTAATTTTATTTCTCTATTGCAAAGTTCTACTTGACCACTAGATTGAGGATGATAGGGTGATGCAATTCTATGGTTAACATCATATTTAGCAAGCATCTTACGGAAAGAACCATGAATAAAGTGTGAACCACCATCGGTCATTAAGTATCTAGGGACTCCAAACCTCGGAAAGATAACCTCTTTAAGCATTTTAATGGAGGTGTGGTGATCAGCACTACTAGTTGGAATAGCTTCTACCCACTTAGTGACATAATCAACCGCAACTAAAATATGAGTGTATCCGTTAGAGGAAGGAAAAGGCCCCATATAATCAAAACCCCACACGTCAAATGGTTCGACAACAAGTGAATAATTCATAGGCATTTCGTGACGCTTACTGATATTACTAATTCTTTGACATTCATCACAAGACAAGACAAACTTACAGGCATCCTTGAAGAGAGTAGGCCAATAAAAACCAGATTGTAATACCTTATGAGCAGTTCTATCTCCCGCATGATGTCCTCCATAAGCTTCGGAATGACATTTCCGTAGGATTTATTCCTATTCATGCTCAGGTACACAACGTCTAATAATACCATCTACTCCTTCTTTATAAAGATGTGGGTCATCCCAAAAGTAATGTCTCAAGTCATAGAATTTTTTTCTCTTTTGTTGGTATGTGAAACTAGGTGGTATATATTTAGCAACAATGTAATTAGCATAGTCAGCATACCAAGGTGTGTTGTGTGAGACCATTATTGCAGCTAGTTGTTCGTCAGGGAAACTATCATCAATAGGTAGTGGGTTATCAAGGATATTTTCTAACCTAGACACATTATCAGCTACGGGGTTCTCAGCTCCTTTCCTATCAACAATATGTAAGTCAAATTCTTGAAGCAAAAGAACCCACCTAATAAGTCTAGGTTTAGCATCTTTCTTTTCCATAAGATATTTTATAGCAGCATGATCGGTGTGAACAATAAATTTGGAGTCAACATATAGGATCTAAATTTATCACAAGCAAACACAACTGTGAAAAATTGCTTTTCAGTAGTAGCATAATTTCATTGGGCACTGTCTAGAGTTTTACTAGCATAATGGATAACATTCAATTTCTTATCAACTCTTTGTCCTAGGACAACACCAACAGCATAATCACTAGCATCACACATAATTTCAAAAGGCAAGTTCCAATCAGGTGGTTGTACGATAGGTGCATAGGTTAAGGCTTTCTTGAGTGTTTCAAAGGCTTCTATACAATCATCATCAAAAACAAAAGGAATATCCTTTTACAAAAGATTAGTAAGAGGCCTAGAAATTTTAGAGAAGTCTTTAATGAACTTCCTATAAAAACCAGCAAAACCAAGGAAACTTCGAATACCTTTAATATCTTTAGGACATGGCATTTTCTCAATTGCATCAACCTTAGCTTTATCCACCTCAATACCTCGTTCAGATATTTTATGCCCCAAGACAATACCTTCATTAACCATAAAGTGGCACTTTTCCCAATTCAAGACAAGATTAGTTTGTTCACATCTCTGCAAAACTCGATCAAGGTTGCTTAAGCAATCATCGAAAGAAGTTCCGTAAACGGAGAAATCATCCATGAAAACCTCCACAATATTTTCACAAAAATCAGAGAATATAGCAGTCGTACATCTTTGAAAGGTAGCAGGTGCATTGCATAAACCAAAAGGCATACGTCTATAAGCATAGGTTCCAAAAGGGCAAGTAAAGGTGGTTTTCTCTTGATCGGATTGTGACACAGGTATTTGAGAGAAACCAGAATATCCATCTAGGAAACAAAAGTGTGTGTGCTTAGATAAGCTCTCTAGCATTTGATCAATGAAAGGCAAAGGGTAATGATCTTTTCTAGTAGCTTTATTTAATTTTCTAAAATCAATTACCATTCTATAGCCAGTGACAACTCTTTGTGGAATGAGCTCATTCTTATCATTAGGAACAACGGTAATACCTCCTTTCTTAGGGACACAATGAACGGGACTTACCCATCTACTATCAGCTATGGGATAGATTATACCTGCTTCTAGAAGCTTTAATATTTCAGTTCTTACCACTTCCTTCATCTTAGGATTCAATCGCCGTTGGTGATCAACAACGGGTTTAGCATCAGGTTCCATATTGATCTTGTGCTGACATAGAGTGGGACTAATGCCCTTAAGATCATCAAGAGTATATCCAATAGCAGCCCGGTGCTTCCTTAGAACTTTCAATAATCTCTCTTCTTCATGTTCTGAAAGGTTAACACTAATAATAACAGGATATATCCTTTTCTCATCAAGATAAGCATACTTCAAAGTGTCAGGCAATTGTTTCAATTCAAACACAGGATCACCTTTAGGTGGAGGAGGACCTCCAAGGGTTTCAATAGGCAAATTGTGTTTCAGGAGAGGTTGTTGTTCGAAGAAAATTTGATCTATTTCATTTCTTTCACGCATGTGCATATCATTTTCATGGTCGAGCAAATATTGTTCTAATGGATCAGTAGGAGGCACGACAATAGAAGCAAGACCAATTATTTCATCTTCACTAGGTAACGCTTTATCACGAGGTTGTCTACTAAACTTGGAAAAATTAAACTCATGAGACACATTACCAAAACTGACACCGACAGTTTGTTTTTCACAATCTATCTTAGCATTGACGGTGCTCAAGAAAGGTCTACCAAAGATAATCGGACAAAAGTCATCTTGTGGGGAACCAAGGACTAGAAAATCAGTAGGGTATTTTACTTTCCCACACAAGACTTCAACATCTCTAACAATCCCAAGTGGTGTGATAGTGTCTCTATTAGCAAGTTTAATATTAACATCAATATCTTCCATTTGAGCAGGTGCTATTTCATTCATAATTTCTTGGTATAGGGTAAAAGGGATAGCACTCACACTAGCACCTAAATCACATAAACCATGGTAGCAATGATCTCCTATTTTAACTGAGACAACGAGCAAGCCTTCTATAGGTCTATGTTTATCTTTCTTATCAGGTTTAGCAATTCTAGCAGCTTCATCACAAAGGTAAATGACATGCCCATCAATATTTTCTTCCAAGAGATCTTTAACCATAGCGACACTAGGTTCTACTTTAATTTGCTCAGGGGGGTTTAGGTGCTCTTATATTACTCTTACGAACCACGGTTGATACCTTAGCATGTTCCTTTATCCTAACAGGGAAAGGTGGTTTTCAATATAAGCGGTAGGCACAACTGGATCAACATTGTAGAGGATGGTTTCTTCTTTAGCTATGACCGGTTCTTTAATTTCTTCTTTAATAGGGGGATGATATTTAAGCCACTTCTCCTTAGGGAGATCAACATGAGTAGCAAATGCTTCACAGAAAGAGGCTACTATCTCATAGTCAAGTCCATATTTAGTGTTAAACTTATGAAAAGTATCGGTACTCATAAAAGATTTAACACAATCAAATTCAAGCTTTATACCTGAATCACTACCTTCGTCGAGTTCCCAATCTTCAGAGTTGCATTTAATTATTTCTAAGAGATCCCACTTGAAATCAATAGTCTTCTTCATATAAGAACCAGCACAAGAAGTATCGAGCATGGATTGATCATTATGAGAAAGCCGAGCATAAAAATTCTGAATGATAACTTCCCTCGGAATGTCATGATTGGGGCATGAATATAACATTGACTTAAGCCTCCCCCAAACTAGAGCGATACTTTCTCCTTCACGAGGCAAAAAATTATATATATAATTCCGATCAGGATGAACTAGATGCATAGGATAAAACTTTTGATGGAATTCCAATTGCAAACGATTCCAGTTCCACAATCCAAGGTCATCACATAGCCTATACCATGTCAATGCTTTTCCCTCCAAATATAAAGGGAAAACCTTCTTCTTAACTTCATCTCCGGGTAAACCTGCAAGCTTAAATAATCCACATAATTTGTTCACATATAAAACATGCATATCAGGATGTTCAGTTCCATCTCCTGCATAAGGTTTAGCAAGCAGTTTTTCTAGCATATCCGATGGAATTTCATAAGTAACATTTTCAGCAGGTGTTGTAGGTGGAGGGGTAACTAATTGTGGTTCCGGTCGATGTGAAGATACCCCGAACAAACCCCTCAAAGGATTCTTCTCCATAGTAGCAAGTAGCAATAAATTTCAGCACGTAGTATAAGTTTTCCCTTACCGATCTCCACTTACCAAGAGCGCTTCACTCCCCGGCAACGGCGCTAGAAAAGAGTCTTGATGACCCACAAGTATAGGGGATCAATCGTAGTCCTTTCGATAAGTAAGAGTGTCGAACCCAACGAGGAGCAGAAGGAAATGACAAGCGGTTTTCAGCAAGGTAATCTCTGTAAGCACTGAAATTGTAGGTAACAGATAGTTTGATAGCAAGGTAATTTGTAACGAGCAAGTAACGGTAATGGTAAACAAGGTGCAAGAAGGTAGCCCAATCCTTTTGAGGCAAAGGATGGGCCAGAACAATAACTAGTAATAGGCAAAGTGTTCTTGAGGGTACACGGGAATTTCGTCTAGTCACTTTTATCATGTTGGTTTGATTCGTGTTCGCTACTTTGATAATTTGATATGTGGGTGGACCGGTGCTAAGGTGATGTTATTACTTGAACTAACAACCTACTTATGATTAACCCCCTCGCAAGCATCCGCAACTACGAGAAAAGTATTAAGACAAAGTCTAACCATAGGATTAAACATGTGGATCCAAATCAGCCCCTTACGAAGTAGCGCATAAACTAGGGTTTAAGCTTCTGTCACTCTAGCAACCCATCATCTAATAACTACTCCACAATGAATTCCCTTAGGCCCATGAATGGTGAAGTGTCATGTAGTCAACGTTCACATGACACCACTAAGGGAATCACAACATACATATCATCAAAATATCGAACACATATCAAATTCACATGATTACTCGCAATATGACTTCTCCCATGACCTCAAGAACAAAGGTAACTACTCACAAATAATAATCATGCTCAAGATCAGAGGAGTAATGAATAGCATAATGGATCTGAACATATGATCTTCCACCAAATAAACCATATAGTAATCAACTACGCAAGGTAATCAACACTACTAGTCACCCACAGGTACCAATCTGAGGTTCCGGTACAAAGATTGAACACAAGAGATGAACTAGGGTTTGAGAGGAGATGGTTTTGTTGAAGATGTTGATGAAGATTGGCCTCCCAAAGATGAGAGGGGTGTTGGTGATGACGATAGCTTCGATTTCCCCCTCCGGGAGGGAAGTTCCTCCGGTGAAATCGCTCCGCCGGAGGGCAAAAGTGCTCCTGCCCAAGTTCCGCCTCGAGGCGGCGGCGCTTCGTCCCGAAAGTCCTCCCCCTAATTGTTTTCGGTTTTTTGGGAATTTATACCAGAAGATGGGCACCGGAAGCTGGCCAGGCTGGGCACGATACACCAGGGCGCGCCCAGGGGGCCCTGGCGCACCCTGGTGGGTTGTGCCCACCTGGGGCCCCTCCTCCGGTAGTTTCCAGCTCCAGTAATTTTTATTAAATACAAAAATAATCTCCGTAAATTTTCAGCTTCATTGGATTTGTGTAGAATGTTGGGGAACGTTGCATGGGAAACAAAAAATTTCCTACGCACACGCAAGATCTATCCATGGTGATGAGCATCTACGAGAGGGACAGTGGATCTACATACCCTTGTAGATCGCTAAGTGGGAAGCGTTAAGAAACGCGGTTGATGTAGTCAAACGTCTTCGCAATCCAAATCGCCGAGCGTCCCGCGATCCAATCACGATCCGTCCCGATCTAGCGTAGAACGGACGACACCTCCGCGTTCAGCACACGTACAGCTTGATGAAGATCTCCGCCTTCTTGATCCAGCAAGAGGGAGCGGAGAGGTAGATGAGTTCTCCGGCAGCGCGACGGCGCGGCGGCGGTGGTGGTGGAACTATTCCAGCAGGGCTTCGCCTAAGCGCTGCTGAAACTAGAGGATTTGATCTATCGGGGAGAGAGGGCTGCACCGTGGCTAGGGTTTCTTGTGCTGCTTCCCTCTCTCCCCTCTAGTATATATAGGAGGGAGGGGAGGGGCTGGCCGACCTAGGGATCCTCCTAGGAGTCGGCCGAAGGAGGTGGAGGTGGAGGAGTCAACCTCCAATCCTACTCCTAGTAGGATTCCTTCCCTTCCCCGCTTGGACTTTCCTTTCCCCAAAATTCCAGCCGCATAGGCCCACTTGGGCTGGCCGCCCACCCACCAGGGGCTGGTGCGCCACCCTAAGGCCCATGTGGCCCTCTTGGGGTGTGGTGGGTCCACTTGGTGGACCCCCGGAACCCATTCGTCACTCCCGGTACACTGCCGGAAATGCCCGAAACTTTTCCGGAGTTCAAACACCAGTTTCCTATATATCAACTTTTACCTCCGGACCATTCCAGAGCTCCTCGTGACGTCCGGGATCTCATCTGGGACTCCGAACAACCTTCGGTCACCAACATACATAACTCAACTATACCGAAACGTCACCGAACCTTAAGTGTGCAGACCCTGCGGGTTCGAGAACTATGTAGACATGACCGAGACACCTCTATGGTCAATAACCAATAGCGGGACCTGGATGCCCATATTGGTTCCTACATATTCTACGAAGATCTTTATCGGTTGAACCTCTATGTCAAGGATTCAGTTAATCACGTACGCTGTTCCCTTTGTTCTTAGGTATGTTACTTGCCCGAGATTCGATCATCGGTATCTCTATACCTAGTTCTATCTCGTTACCGTCAAGTCTCTTTACTCGTTCCGTAATACAAGATCTCGTGGCTAACACTTTAGTCACATTGCTTGCAAGGCTTGTTGTGATGTTGTATTACCGAGTGGGCCCTGAGATACCTCTCCGTCACACGGAGTAACAAATCCCAGTCTTGATCCATGCCCACTCAACAGACACCCTCGGAGATACCTGTAGAGCATCTTTATAGTCACCCAGTTACGTTGTGACGTTTGATACACACAAGGTATTCCTCCAGTGTCAGTGAGTTGCATGATCTCCTGGTCATAGGAACAGATACTTGACATGCAGAAAACAATAGCAATAAACTGACACGATCATATGCTACGTTCATAGTTTGGGTCTTGTCCATCACATCATTCTCCTAATGATGTGATCCTGTTATCAAATGACATCTCATGTCTATGGCTAGGAAACCTTGACCATCTTTGATCAACAAGCTAGTCTACTAGAGGCATACTAGGGACACAGTGTTGTCTATGTATCCACACATGTATCATTGTTTCCAATTAACACAATTATAGCATGGATAATAAATGATTATCCTGAACAAGGAAATATAATAATAACTACTTTTATTATTGCCTCTAGGGCATATTTCCAACAGTCTCACACTTGCACTAGAGTCAATAATCTAGCTCGCATCACTATGTGATTTACATTGTAATGAATCTAACACCCATACAGTTCTGGTGTAGATCATGTTTAGCCCTTGGAAGAGGTTTAGTCATCGGATCTGCAACATTCAGATCTGTGTGCACTTTGCAAATATTTATGTCGTCCTCCTTGATGTAATTGCGGATGGAATTGAAACGTCGCTTTATGTGTCTGGTCCTCTTGTGAAACCTTGGTTCCTTGGCTAGAGCAATGGCACCAGTGTTGTCACAGAACAGAGTCATTGGGTTTAGTGCACTAGGCACTACTCCAAGATCTGTCATGAACTCCTTCATCCAGACACCTTCCTTCGCCGCCTCCGAGGCAGCGATGTACTCCGCTTCGCATGTAGAATCAGCTACCACGCTCTGCTTGGAACTGCACCAGCTTACCGCACCCCCATTAAGAATAAATACGTATCCGGTTTGAGACTTAGAGTCATCCGGATCAGTGTCAAAGCTTGCATCGACGTAACCCTTTACGACGAGCTCTTGATCACCTCCATAAACGAGAAACATGTCCTTAGTCCTTTTCAGGTACTTCAGGATATTCTTGACCGTCGTCCAGTGTTCCATTCCTGGATCACTTTGAAACCTTCCGGCCATACTTATGGCAAGGCTGACATCGGGTCTTGTGCACAACATTGCATACATGATAGAGCCTATGGGTGAAGCATAGGGGGCGACACTCATCTTTTCTCTATCTTCTGCAGTCACTGGGCATTGAGTCTTACTCAACTTCACACCTTGCAACACAGGCAAGAACCCCTTCTTGGACTGATCCATTTTGAACTTCTTCAAAACTTTGTCAAGGTATGTGCTCTGTGAAAGTCCTATTAAGCGTCTTGATCTATCTCTATAGATCTTGATGCCTAATATGAAAGCAGCTTCTCCTAGGTCCTTCATTGAAAAACTCTTGTTCAAATATTCCTTCACGCTTTCCAACATTTCTATATTGTTTCCAATCAGCAATATGTCATCCACATATAATATTAGAAACGCTATAGAGCTCCCACTCACTTTCTTGTACACACAAGCTTCTCCGTAAACTTGTATAAACCCGAACGCTTTGATCACCTCATCAAAGCGAAGATTCCAACTCCGAGATGCTTGCACCAGTCCATAAATGGATCGCTGGAGTTTGCAAACTTTGTCAGCATTCTCTGGATCGACAAAACCTTCTGGTTGCATCATATACAACTCTTCCTTAAGGAAACCGTTAAGGAACGCTGTTTTGACATCCATCTGCCAAATTTCATAATCGAAAAAGGCAGCTATTGCTAACATGATTCTGACGGACTTAAGCATCGCTACGGGTGAGAAGGTCTCATCGTAGTCAACTCCTTGAACTTGTGAAAAACCCTTTGCCACAAGTCGAGCTTTATAGACGGTGACATTACCGTCCGCGTCCGTCTTCCTCTTAAAGATCCATTTGTTCTGAATGGCCTTTTGCCCTTCAGGTAATACTTCCAAAGCCCATACTTTGTTTTCATACATGGATCCCATCTCGGATTTCATGGCCTCTAACCATTTCTCGGAATCCGGGCCCATCATTGCTTCTCCATAGCTCGTAGGTTCGTCGTTGTCCAACAACATGACCTCTAAGACAGGGTTGCCGTAGCACTCAGGAGCAGTACACGTCCTTGTCGACCTACGAGGTTCGATAGCAACTTGATCCGAAGTTTCATGATCATCATCATTAACTTCCTGTTCAACTGATGTAGGCTCTACAGAAACATCTTTCTGCGCTGCGCTACTCTCAGGTTGAAATAAAGGTTCAACAACCTCATCAAGTTCTATCTTCCTCCCACTCAATTCTTTCGAGAGAAACTCTTTCTAAAGAAATGTTCCGTTTTTGGCGACAAACACTTTGCCTTCAGATCTGAGATAGAAGGTATACCCAACTGTCTCTTTTGGGTATCCTATGAAGACGCATTTCTCCGCTTTGGGTTCCAGCTTTTCAGGCTGAAGCTTTTTGACATAAGCATCACATCCCAAAACTTTAAGAAACGACAACTTTGGCTTCTTGCCAAACCACAGTTCATATGGCGTCGTCTCAACGGATTTCGATGGTGCCCTATTTAAAGTGAATGCAGCTGTCTCTAATGCATAACCCCAAAACAATAGTGGCAAATCGGCAAGAGACATCATAGATCGCACCATATCCAATAAGGTTCGACTACGACGTTCGGACACACCATTACGCTGTGGTGTTCCAGGCGGTGTCAACTGTGAAACAATTCCACACTGTCTTAAGTGACTGCCAAACTCATAACTCAGATATTCTCCTCCTCGATCAGATCGTAGGAATTTAATCTTCTTGTTACGATGATTCTCAACTTCGCTCTGAAATTGCTTGAACTTTTCAAACGTTTCAGACTTGTGTTTCATTAAGTAAATATACCCATATCTACTTAAGTCATGAGTGAAGGTGAGAAAGTAACGATAACCACCGCGCGCCTCAATGCTCATCGGACCACACACATCAGTATGTATGATTTCCAACAAGTCACTTGCCCGTTCCATTGTTCCAGAGAACGGGGTTTTAGTCATCTTGCCCATGAGGCATGGTTCACATGTGTCAAGTGATTCAAAATCAAGTGACTCCAAAAGTCCATCAGCATGGAGCTTCTTCATGCGTTTTACACCAATATGACCTAAACGGCAGTGCCACAAGAAAGTGGTATTATCATTATCAATTCTACATCTTTTGGCATCAATGTTATGAACATGTGTATCATCACTATGTGAAAGCACAACATGCTCCCTTGGTGGTTTTGATAATTCATGACAACATACATTGTCTCTTGGACTAATACGTTTACCTAGTGTATTTCAGATAAAGTCCACAGAGAGGGTTGGCAAAAGGATTATGGAGATTGTGGAGATAACCCCAAGATGCAAGGAAATGGATTGGCAAAGCTTCAAGCAAGAGGACTCTACATTTTACTTTGTGAGAAATCACTTTGAGTCCATAGGAAAGCCAATACTATTAAAAGGGGGTAAGGTATTGTTGGTGAACAAAATGCTCATACGTGCACAAGTGATAGTCACCAAAAACACCCACAAGCTCTTCCACAAAGCCTGTCCAAAGTCAAATATCCAAAATTGGTGCAACCAACACTTTCCACTCGGTGCCACCGATTCCCAAACTCAGACAGACCCATGCCAAACCCTAGCCAGTCGGTGCAACCGATTCTGCATCGGTGCCACCGAGTTTGGGTTGCCAACTTTCTGTTGCCTCGATTCAAAAAATCGGTACCACCGAGTTTGTTGGATCGGCGTCACCGAGATTGCACAATCTGACCGTTGGTCACCTAATCGGTACCACCGAGATTTATATATCGGTCTCACCGAGATTCAAAAGTTGCTACCTTTGGAGCACTTCGGTACCACCGAGATTCACACATCGGTGTCACCGAGTTGGTCATTTTAGGTGTAACGGTTGGATTTTTGGAGATGCCTATATATACCCCTTCACCACCACCCACTCGAAAGAGAAGCACTCAGAACTATTCCATACTTGCCCCATCATATTTTCTGAGAGAGAGCCACCTACTCATGTGTTGAGATCATGCCATTCCATTCCAACCATATGAATCTTGATCTCTAGCCTCCCCAAGTTGCTTTCCACCAAATCAATCTCTTCCACCATAGCCAAATATGTGAGAGAGTGATTGTGTGTTGAGGAGTCTATCATCTTGAAGCACAAGAGCAAGGAGTTCATCGTCATTACCGAGCCTATTACCTTTTGGAGGGTGGTGCCTCCTAGATTGGTTAGGTGTCGCTTGGGAGCCTCCTACTTTGTGTTGTGGAGTTGAACCAAGAAGTTTGTCAGGGCAAGGAGATCGCCTACTTCGTGAAGATCTACCCATAGTGAGGCTAGTCCTTCGTGGACGGAAGCCGTTATGGAATAGTCAAGGTTGCTACTTCGTGGACCCTTCGTGGGTAGAGCCCTCCGTGGACTCTCGCGACCGTTAGCCTCCGTGGGTTGAAGACTCCATAAACGTGGATGTACGATAGCACCACCTATCGGAACCACGGGAAAAATCTTCGTGTCCCTCATGCGTTTGATCTCCCTATCTCAACTCTTTATCTTCATGTGCAATGTCTTTACTTTCCGCTGCCATACTTGTTGACATGCATGTGTAGGGTGTGCTTGACTTGCTATGAATGCTAAAATCTGCCAACCAATTAACTTGGGAAAAGGTTAGGTTTTAAATTCCTGCTAGTAGTCTATTCACCCCCCTCTAGACACACTTCTAGTGATCCTACAAGTGGTATCAGAGCATTGGTCTCCATTGCTTCAGTTTAATCACCGTGGAGGAAGATGGATGTGTCTATTATAGGGAGTTTGAGTTGTAGAGTGCCTATTCTTGATGGAGAGTACTATAGTCATTGGAAAACTTTGATGCTTGAGCTATTTAATGAATTTCAATTGAGCAAGTATGTTAAGAACCCCTATGTACCTCCCATTGATCCATTACATCCCACACATGAAGAGGAAATTGATATGCTATGCAATCTTAGAACCGTTAATCTCATCATTAGAGCATTGCCTAGAAATGTGCTTAATCAAATGAAGAATTTCGAATGTGCTTATACTTTGTGGAATGACTTGGAGAAATGATATCCAAGTTATTCATTGAGTAATCTTGATGAAATTCTTCATAAAACTATTGCCTTTCACAAAATGACGCCTAGTGATCCCAAGTTTGATGATTATCTATTTGAGCTTAGAGACCTCATGCGTGCTAAAGGAGATGTCATAACTAACAGCAACATCATTGTTGAAGCCATTCGAATTCATAAGTTTGAACATTGTCATGATCACAACCCTAATGAATCTCTTGTTCTTTGTGACGAGGATTTCCCGCTTGATGATGACAATGTGGAACATGGCTACTATGATGAAGATGAGATGTTCGACATCGAGTATGAGAAGATCATGAAGAATCTAAGTCTTATGGCAAACTTCAAGGATTACATGTCCGGAGGAAAAGAGTGGATTCTCGACAGCGGATGCACCGATCATATGACCGGAGATAGAGAAATGTTTGAAGAGATCACACCAAACCATGGACCGCGAAGGTACGTAACGTTTGGAGACAACTCCAAGGGTAAGGTACTTGGTCTTGGTAAGGTGGCCATATCCCATGATAGCTCTATTCAAAATGTTATGCTTGTTGAATCCCTTGGCTACAATCTTCTTTCCGTATCTAGACTTGCCGACTTTGGTTTTAATGTGCTATTCACGAAAGTAGATTGCCAAGTGTTTCGTCAAGATAATCATAACATGGTCTTTACCGGTTTCCGTAGAGGTGATCTATACATTGTCGATTTCACTAAGAGATCCAAACCTCGTACTTGTCTTATTGCAAAATCTTCTAAAGGTTGGCTTTGGCATAGAAGACTAGGACATGTTGGCATGCGTAATCTAGACAAACTTATCAAAGGTGATCATATACTTGGTGTTAAAGATGTTATCTTTGACAAAGATAGACTTTGTAGTGCTTGTCAAGCTGGAAAGCAAGTAGGTGGAAGTCATCCCGTTAAGAATATCATGACTACTAGGAGACCACTCGAGTTATTTCACATGGATCTTTTTGGTCCCAATGCTTACAAGAGCCTCGGTGGAAATTCCTATGGTCTAGTTATAGTTGATGATTTTTCCAGATTTACGTGGGTATTCTTTCTTGATGATAAGTCGCAGGTACAAAAGATCTTCAAGAACTTCGCTCGCAAAGCGCAAAATCAGTTTGAAGTGAAGATCAAGAAGGTTCGGAGCGATAATGGATCGGAGTTCAAGAACACCCATGTAGATACCTTTCTTGACGAAGAAGGTGTTTCACATGAGTTCTCGGCTACGTACACGCCTCAACAAAATGGAGTTGTTGAGAGGAAGAACCGAACGCTTATTGAGATGGCAAGAACGATGCTTGACGAATACAAGACGCCAAGACACTTTTGGGCAGAAGCCGTGGAAACAGCATGTCATGTCACGAACCGACTCTACTTGCACAAGCTTCTCGGTAAAACGGCATACGAGCTACTCACCGGTAACAAACCCCAAGTTGGATACTTTCGGGTATTCGGCTCCAAGTGCTACATTCTTGATAAGCATCGTCGTACTAAATTTGCTCCTAAATCTCATGAAGGATTCCTACTTGGTTACGGATCAAACTCTCACACTTACCGTGTCTACAACAACTTCACTCGAAAAGTTGAAGAGACGGTAGATGTGAAGTTTGATGAATCTAATGGTTCGCAAGTCGAACAACTGCCAAATGATGTAGGTGATAAGGACCCTTCGTAAGCTATCCAAGACTTGTCCATCGGCAAGATTCGTCCCATGGAGGTGAAGGAAAGTGCTTCGTCAACTCAAGTGGAAGCCCCTACTTCACGTCAAGGTGAACCTCAACATGACATGGAGGCATCCACAAGCGGTACACGACAAGATGATGAAGAGGAGGAAGTACATCATGAAGATCCACCACAACCTCCTTCACCACCACCTCAAGGAAACGACACCTTCAACAACAATGAAGACGAAGAAGATGATGATGAAGAAGAAGCTCCACCATCCAACAAGCCTAAGCTACCCCGAGTTTGAGCAAGAGTGACCAAGAACCATCCTCTAAACCAAATCTTTGGTGACATACAAACCGGGAGAATCACTCGCTCTAAAACTCGCCTAGCTAATTTTTGTGAGCATTATTCTTTCATCTCTAGCATTGAACCCTTGAAGGTAGAACAAGCTCTTGAAGACCCGGATTGGGTGAACGCAATGCATGAAGAGCTTCACAACTTCGAGAGGAACGAAGTGTGGACACTCGTGGAGAAGCCCAAGGATGAGCACAACATCATCGGAACCAAATGGGTGTTTCGGAACAAGCAAGATGAAGACGGTCAAGTTGTACGCAACAAGGCGCGTCTCATAGCCCAAGGATATACGCAAGTTGAAGGTATGGACTACGGTGAGACATATGCCCCCGTCGCTAGACTTGAAGCTATTCGCATTCTTCTTGCTTATGCTAATCACCATGATGTCACGCTTTATCAAATGGACATTAAAAGTGTCTTTTTAAATGGTGAGATTGAAGAAGAGGTCTATGTTAAGCAACCACCTGGTTTTGTGAATCCTAAGAAACCTAATCATGTTTACAAGCTTCGTAAAGCACTTTATGGTCTTAAGCAAGCCCCTCGTGCTTGGTACAAATTCTTAACGAAGTTTCTCATTGAAAAAGGTTTTGAAATTGGTAAAATTGACGCAACCTTATTCACTAAGAGAGTTAATGGTGAATTATTTGTGTGCCAAATCTATGTGGATGATATTATCTTTGGATTTACTAACCCACAATTTAGTGAAAGATTTGGAAGGTTGATGTCCGAGAAGTATGAGATGTCCATGATGCGTGAGCTGAAATTCTTTCTTGGTTTGCAAATCAAGCAAACGAGAGAAGGAACTTTCATCTCTCAAACTATGTATACCAAGGACTTGATCAAGAAGTTCAACATGCAAGAGTGCAAAGGTATGAAAACTCCTATGCCTACTAGTGGACATGTTGATCTTACCAAGGAGGACGAACCGGTTGATCAAAAGGTTTATTGATCTATGATTGGTTCATTGCTATATCTATGTGCCTCCCGTCCCGATATTATGCTTAGTGTTTGCATGTGTGCTAGATATCAAGCTGCACCTAAAGAGTGTCATCTTTTGGCCGTAAAACGTATTGTGAGATATTTGATACAAACACCAAACTTTGGCATTTGATATCCCAAGGGATCTTCTTTTAACCTTGTTGGCTATTCCGATTCGGACTATGCCAGTGACAAGGTTGGTAGAAAATCCACCTCAGGTACTTGTCAATTTTTGGGTAGATCTCTTGTGTCTTGGTCCTCCAAGAAACAAAACACGGTATCTCTATCTACTGCCGAAGCTGAGTATATTGCTGCCGGATCATGTTGTGCACAATTACTATGGATGACACAAACGCTTAAGGATTATGGAATCCATGTGAAAAATGTTCCATTACTTTGTGACAATGAAAGTGCTATTAAAATTGGTCATAATCATGTGCAACATTCTCTAACAAAACATATTCAAGTTAGACATCATTTCATTCGTGATCATGTTGCCAAAGGAGATATTGATCTTAACCATGTTCGTACTAACAAGCAATTGGCCGATATCTTTACTAAGCCACTTGATGAGAAAACGTTTTGTCACTTGAGGAGTGAGTTGAACATCATTGATGCTTCAAACTTGAGCTAGACTCACTCGGATGCATGCAAGGGCATGAGCTTACTTGACATTTCCATGATACTCTTGACATGTTATCTTATACCATGGAATTCTATGCTTCCTTGCATTGCATCAAACATTTTGTAGGTACTTGGAAGACTTTCATTCCACAAGATTGCCATCAACTCCAATCATAAGCAATCTTGTCATGACCAAGTATCCACAACCCCTCTTGATGATGGAAGGAAGAAGACAACACAAAAACATATCCTTGACACATATTTGTACTTCACAATTGGTATCGTGTCATATCATGTTCTTCCTTGCATGACTAACCTATGTAGGTGACAAGTGTACTAAAACGAGAAGGATTGCTCCCAACTCAAGATGATCTTCATCAACCTCGAGCATCCTCAGCAAGTTCACCTACAAGCCACGTCATCAACATCACTCAAAGGTATGTACTCATATCCTTGAAAAGGCTTTGCTCCAAGTCATGAGGTAAAGCAACTCAAGTGATATGAAGACATTAAAATGCTTAATCGAAAAATGGTAACCCCATTTTGAGCTTAACGTTGAGTATGACCTATGATCAAGTATTCTTGCTTGGCTCCTAAGTCAATATACTCTAATATAGGTGACCCAGTCACCGCCCATCATCTAGTTAAGAATTTTGGATGGTTCATTCTCTGTTTTGCAATATTTCTTCGAACCACTCAAATCTTCTCTAGTTGATATCTCTTTGTAAAAACTTTTGCATTCCCGTTGAAAACTTCTTTTGACACTTTGTTAAAAGTTTTCTGAATTTATTTGCAAGTTTCTCAACATTGCCAAGTTTCTGTTTTAGCCTCGGAGCCGCCGATACAAAAAACTCGGTTCTACCGAATTAGCAGATGAGCTGCAAAACATCATCTCGGTACCACCGACTTGTTTGTCTCGGAGTCACCGATTGATTTCTTCTCTTATTTGAGTTCATAATTGCAAATCTATGTTTCTTTAGTGATCCTACAGGTGATGTCTTTGTTTCTTCGATGATCCCTTCTTATTAAAAAAAAACTTAGGAGGAGAAACTTTATTCAAGGATCCCTAACTCAAAGAAGGAGAAGTCTTACACGTTCTCAAATCAGCCAAAGGGAGAGAAATTATTTTCAATGATTCCCTCAGTTCTCATTTCTATGAACCCTACTTTCAATGACCCTTGTTCTCAAGGATCCCCTCTTAATCAATGATCTCTGTATCTGACCCTGTGTATGACCTTTTTGGAAACTAATGCCAAAGGGGGAGAAATACCAAAGCTTCAATGCTAAAGGGGGAGATACATGCTTATGCAAAGGGGGAGATATAATCAAGGGGGGGAGGTAAATATCAACAATTACACTTATACAGACAAGGGGAGAACACCAAAGTAGGGGGAGAAAAATATATTTGGGAGATAATATGTTTATTGCATTTGACTACTCATCTTAGACTTTTCTCACCCTATCCAATCCCAATATCTACATGCTAAGATTCAGGGGGAGAGGATGATCTACTTCTTTCATTTATAAGGGGAGAAAGTTCTAAATGTTCTTGGAGACATATCAATCTTAAGGATTACTATCTTCTATATGCTCTCCATATCTTGGTACTTTTGAGTTCTATTGCCTTTTTGATTGGTAGAATACTCTTGTGTTTCCTAACATTGTTTTCGCAAGTGTATCTCTACTACTAGAATGCTCAAGAACTCAAGGTAAGTATATGCATCATATCTTTATTCAAGATGATCTCTTGCTTCTTGCACATATTGTTTGCAAGGGTGAAGTCTTAAACAAGGATACATCTCATTCACATATATTTGATGCATATAGCCAAGATACACATGACTCATTATATCCCTTCAATTATATGTGTGACCATGCATTCCAAAGCAACTATCCTTTAAAGGGATTGCACACATGTAGGGGGAGCAAATCTAAGTCTGTGTCTCTCAAAGTCTTCATTATATACATGCATATCTTTATTTGAAGCTTTGATTGTATGTTATCATCAATTACCAAAAAGGGGGGGATTGAAAGCACAACATGCTCCCTTGGTGGTTTTGATAATTCATGACAACATACATTGTCTCTTGGACTAATACGTTTACCTAGTGTATTTCAGATAAAGTCCACAGAGAGGGTTGGCAAAAGGATTATGGAGATTGTGGAGATAACCCCAAGATGCAAGGAAATGGATTGGCAAAGCTTCAAGCAAGAGGACTCTAC
This sequence comes from Elymus sibiricus, assembly GCA_039707655.1. Classification (NCBI taxonomy): domain Eukaryota; kingdom Viridiplantae; phylum Streptophyta; class Magnoliopsida; order Poales; family Poaceae; genus Elymus; species Elymus sibiricus. Next base: position 314,049,395 of record CM077667.1, on the reverse strand, counting down.
ATTTTACTTTGTGAGAAATCACTTTGAGTCCATAGGAAAGCCAATACTATTAAAAGGGGGTAAGGTATTGTTAGTGAACAAAATGCTCATACGTGCACAAGTGATAGTCACCAAAAACACCCACAAGCTCTTCCACAAAGCCTGTCCAAAGTCAAATATCCAAAATTGGTGCAACCAACACTTTCCACTCGGTGCCACCAATTCCCAAACTCAGACAGACCCATGCCAAACCCTAGCCAGTCGGTGCAACCGATTCTGCATCGGTGCCACCGAGTTTGGGTTGCCAACTTTCTGTTGCCTCGATTCAAAAAATCGGTACCACCGAGTTTGTTGGATCGGCGTCACCGAGATTGCACAATCTGACCGTTGGTCACCTAATCGGTACCACCGAGATTTATATATCGGTCTCACCGAGATTCAAAAGTTGCTACCTTTGGAGCACTTCGGTACCACCGAGATTCACACATCGGTGTCACCGAGTTGGTCATTTTAGGTGTAACGGTTGGATTTTTGGAGATGCCTATATATACCCCTTCACCACCACCCACTCGAAAGAGAAGCACTCAGAACTATTCCATACTTGCCCCATCATATTTTCTGAGAGAGAGCCACCTACTCATGTGTTGAGATCATGCCATTCCATTCCAACCATATGAATCTTGATCTCTAGCCTCCCCAAGTTGCTTTCCACCAAATCAATCTCTTCCACCATAGCCAAATCTGTGAGAGAGTGATTGTGTGTTGAGGAGTCTATCATCTTGAAGCACAAGAGCAAGGAGTTCATCGTCATTACCGAGCCTATTACCTTTTGGAGGGTGGTGCCTCCTAGATTGGTTAGGTGTCGCTTGGGAGCCTCCTACTTTGTGTTGTGGAGTTGAACCAAGAAGTTTGTCAGGGCAAGGAGATCGCCTACTTCGTGAAGATCTACCCATAGTGAGGCTAGTCCTTCGTGGACGGAAGCCGTTATGGAATAGTCAAGGTTGCTACTTCGTGGACCCTTCGTGGGTAGAGCCCTCCGTGGACTCTCGCGACCGTTAGCCTCCGTGGGTTGAAGACTCCATAAACGTGGATGTACGATAGCACCACCTATCGGAACCACGGGAAAAATCTTCGTGTCCCTCATGCGTTTGATCTCCCTATCTCAACTCTTTATCTTCATGTGCAATGTCTTTACTTTCCGCTGCCATACTTGTTGACATGCATGTGTAGGGTGTGCTTGACTTGCTATGAATGCTAAAATCTGCCAACCAATTAACTTGGGAAAAGGTTAGGTTTTAAATTCCTGCTAGTAGTCTATTCACCCCCCCCCCCTCTAGACACTCTTCTAGTGATCCTACACTATCGAGATTCAATAAGAATAAACCCCTCACATTGGGTGCATGACCATAAAAGATATTACTCATATAAATAGAACAACCAGTATTCTCTGATTTAAATGAGTAACCGTCTCGCAATAAACACGATCCAGATATAATGTTCATGCTTAACGCAGGCACTAAATAACAATTATTCATTTTCATCACTAATCCTGATGGTAATCGAAGAGCGAGCGTGCCGACGGCGATCACATCAACCTTGGAGCCATTTCCCAGGCGCATCGTCACTTCATCCTTTGCCATCCTCCGTCTATTCCGCAGTTCCTGTTTTGAGTTGCAAATGTGAGCAACCGCACCGGTATCAAATACCCAGGCACTACAATGAGAGTTGGTAAGGTACACATCAATAACATGTATATCATATATACCTTGTTTGGCGTTGGCCGCCTTCTTGTCAGCCAGATACTTGGGGCAGTTCCGCTTCTAGTGACCAGTTCCCTTGCAATGAAAGCACTCAGTTTCTGGCTTGGGTCCAGCCTTGGGTTTCTTCACGGGAGGGGCAACTGCTTTGCCACTCTTCTTGGAGTTACCCTTCTTACCCTTGCCATTCTTCTTGAAACTAGTGGTTTTATTGACCATCAACACTTGATGCTCCTTCTGAATCTCAGACTCAGCGACTTTCAACATCGCAAACAGCTCGGCGACTGACTTGTTCATCCCGTGCATGTTATAGTTCAACAGGAAGCTCTTGTAGCTAGGTGGCAATGATTGAAGAACTCTGTCAGTGATCGCCTCTGCTGGAAGGGGCATTCCCAATTCAGCCAGACGGGTGGAATACCCAGACATTTTGAGTATGTGTTCACTGACAGACCCGTTCTCCTCCATCTTGCAGGCATAGAACTTATTGGAGGTCTCATACCTCTCGATCCGGGAATTCTTCTAAAAGATAAACTTCAACTCCAGGAACATATCATATGCTCCATGACGTTCAAAACGTCTTTGAAGTCCCGGTTCTAAGCCATACAACATTGCACATTGAACCATTGAGTAATCATCAGAACGAGCCTGCCAGGCGTTCGCAACGTCTGGAGACTCTACTGGAGCGGGTGGATCACCAAGTGGTGCATCAAGGACATAAGCCTTTTGGGAAGCCGTAAGGATAATCCTTAGATTACGGGCCCAGTCTACAAAGTTACTTCCATCATCTTTCAACTTAGCTTTCTCTAGGAATGCATTAAAATTCAGGGGTGCTACTGTGCGAGCCATTGATCTACAACATAAATTTTGCAAAGACAACTTAGACTATTGTTCAAGATAATGAGTTTAGTTAATCATATTACTTAAAAACTCCCACTCAAATTGACATCCCTCTGGTCATTCGAGTGTCACATGATCCAAATTCACCAACTCAAGTCTGATCATCACGTGAGTTGAGGTGGTTTCAATGGTGAACATCTTCATGTTGATCATATCTACTATATGACTCATGTTCGGCCTTTCAGTCTCTTGTATTCCGAGGCCATGTCTGTACATGCTAGGCTCGTCAAGTTTAACCCGAATGTTCCGCACGTGCAACACTGGCTTGCACCCGTTGTATGCGAACGTAGAGTCTATCACACTCGATCATCACGTGGTGTCTCGAAACGATGAACTTTCGCAACGGTGCACACTCGGGGAGAACACAATTTTATCTTGAAATTTTAGTGAGGCATCACCTTATAATGCTACCGTCGTCCTAAGCAAAATAAGATGCATAAAAGGATTAACATCACATGCAAATCATAAGTGACATGATATGGCCATGAACTTGTGCTTTTGATCTCCATCTCCAAAGCACCGGCATGATCTCCATCGTCACCGGCAAGACACCATGATCTCCATCATCTTGATCTCCATCAACGTGTCGCCATGAGGTTGTCGCGCCAACTGTTGCTTCTACGACTATTGCTAACTCATAGCGATAAAGTAAAGCAAAACGGCGAAAATAAATTAAAGACAACCCTATGGCTCCTGCCGGTTGCCGTACTCATCGACATGCAAGTCGTGATATTCTATACAATACATGATCATCTCATACATCACATATATCTCATCATGTAATTGGCCATATCACATCACAACATACCCTGCAAAAACAAGTTAGACGTCCTCTAATTGTTGTTGCAAGTTTTACGTGGCTGCTATGGGTATCTAGCAAGAACAAATCTTACCTACGCAAAACCACAACAGTGATACGGAAATTGCTATTCAACCTTCTCAAGGACCGCCTTTGTCGAATCCGATCCAACTAAAGTGGGAGAAATAGACACCCGCCAGCCATCTTTATGCAACGAAGTTACATGTCAGTTGATGGAACCGGTCTCTCGTAAGCGTACGAGTAATGTTGGTCCGGGCCGCTTCATCCCACAATACCGCCGAATCAAGAAAAGACCAAGGGAGGAAGCAATCTGAATATCAACGCCCACAAACTCCTTTGTGTTCTACTCATGATCTCATCTACACATAGACCTAGCTCATGATGCCACTGTTGGGGAACGTTGCATGTGAAACAAAAAATTTCCTACGCACACGCAAGATCTATCCATGGTGATGAGCATCTACGAGAGGGAGAGTGGATCTACATACCCTTGTAGATCGCTAAGCGGGAAGTGTTAAGAAACGCGGTTGATGTAGTCGAACGTCTTCGCGGTCCAAATCGCCGAGCGTCCCGCGATCCAATCACGATCCGTCCCAATCTAGCGCCGAACGGACGGCACCTCCGCGTTCAGCACACGTATAGCTTGATGACGATCTCCGCCTTCTTGATCCAGCAAGAGGGAGCGGAGAGGTAGATGAGTTCTTCGGCAACGCGACGGCGCGGCGGCGGTGGTGGTGGAACTATTCCAGCAGGGCTTCGCCTAAGCACTGCTGAAACTAGAGGATTTGATCTATCGGGGAGAGAGGGTTGCACCGTGGCTAGGGTTTCTTGTGCTGTTGCCCTCTCTCCCCTCTAGTATATATAGGAGGGAGGGGAGGGGCTGGCCGACCTAGGGATCCTCCTAGGAGTTGGCCGAAGGAGGTGGAGGTGGAGGAGTCCACCTCCAATCCTACTCCTAGTAGGATTCCTTCCCTTCCCCACTTGGACTTTCCTTTCCCCAAAATTCCAGCCGCATAGGCCCACTTGGGCTGGCCGCCCAGCCCACCAGGGGCTGGTGCGCCACCCTAAGGCCCATGTGGCCCTCTTGGGGGTGTGGTGGGTCCACTTGGTGGAACCCCGGAACCCATTCGTCACTCCCGGTACACTACCGGAAATGCCCGAAACTTTTCCAGAGTTCAAACACCACTTTCCTATATATCAACCTTTACCTCTGGACCATTCTGGAGCTCCTCGTGACGTCCGGGATCTCATCCAGGACTCCGAACAACCTTCGGTCACCAACATACATAACTCAACTATACCGAAACGTCACCGAACCTTAAGTGTGCAGACCCTGCGGGTTCGAGAACTATGTAGACATGACCGAGACACCTCTACGGTCAATAACCAATAGAGGGACCTGGATTCCCATATTGGTTCCTACATATTCTACAAAGATCTTTATCGGTTGAACCTCTATGTCAAGGATTCAGTTAATCCCGTACGCTGTTCCCTTTGTTCTTCGGTATGTTACTTGCCCGAGATTCGATCGTCGGTATCTCTATACCTAGTTCAATCTCGTTACCGTCAAGTCTCTTTACTCGTTCCGTAATACAAGATCCCGTGGCTAACACTTTAGTCACATTGCTTGCAAGGCTTGTTGTGATGTTGTATTACCGAGTGGGCCCTGAGATACCTCTCTGTCACACGGAGTAACAAATCCCAGTCTTGATCCATGCCCACTCAACAGACACCCTCGGAGATACCTATAAAGCATCTTTATAGTCACCCAGATACGTTGTGACGTTTGATACACACATGGTATTCCTCCGGTGTCAGTGAGTTGCATGATCTCATGGTCATAGGAACAGATACTTGACATGCAGAAAACAATAGCAATAAACTGACACGATCATATGCTACGTTCATAGTTTGGGTCTTGTCCATCACATCATTCTCCTAATGATGTGATCCTGTTATCAAATGACATCTCATGTCTATGGCTAGGAAACCTTGACCATCTTTGATCAACAAGCTAGTCTACTAGAGGCATACTAGGGACACAATGTTGTCTATGTATCCACACATGTATCATTGTTTCCAATTAACACAATTATAGCATGGATAATAAACGATTATCATGAACAAGGAAATATAATAATAACTACTTTTATTATTGCCTCTAGGGCATATTTCCAACACAGAATAGGTATCTCTAGCTTGCTTTTCCTGGGTCCAGAATTCCAGCTGCCGGTATTCTCCCTCTTTGTGTAAACCTTGCATATTATGAGAGAAAAGGCATTAGAATCACTCCTCAAAGCATTATTATTCAACAAAACAAAGTAAATAACAGTAGGAAATCATGATGCAAAATGGACGTATCATCTATTCCTACATGAATAGATCTTGTCTACATCATGTCACCGTTCTTATTGCATTACTCCGTTTTTCCATGAACTTAATACACTAGATGCATGCTGGATAGCGATCGGTGTTGGAGTAATAGTAGTAGATGCGGAATCGTTTCGGTCTACTAATCTTGACGTGATGCCTATACAATGATCATCGCCTTGGACATCGTCATGATTATTTGATCTTGTATCAATTGCCCAACAGTAATTTGTTCACCCACCGTGTGCTATACTCATGAGAGAAGCCACTAGTGAAACCTACGGCCCCCGGGTCTACTTTTCCAACATATTGCTTTCCGATCTATCTTTTTGCCGCTTTTGTTTTCAGATCTATTATTCCAAAAACCCAAAAATACCTTGCTGCCCTTTTTATTTGCCTCTTTTATTTTGTGTTCTTGCGAGATCTATCTATCCAATCTACAATCTAATCTATCTTTTTACCGTGGAGAGATTGACAACCTCTCTTTCGCGTCGGGTTGCAAGTATTTGTTATTTGTGTGCAGGTACTGTTTACATAGTGTTGCGTGATCCTCCTACTGGTTCGATACCTTGGTTTCATAACTGAGGGAAATACTTACCGTCGCTGTGCTGCATCATCCCTTCCTCTTTGGGGAAATACCGACGCAGTCTCAGGCCACGTCAGAGGTGGGCTGGGCTGACCACAACCCACCAGGGCGCGCCTGGGGGGCCTGGCGTGCCCTGGTGTCTTGTGGTCACCAGGTGGCCCCCCTCCGGTAGTTATTTGCTCCAGTATTTTTTATTTATTCCAAAATAATTCTCCGTGAAGTTTCATCTTATTTGGAGATGTGCAGAATAGGTGTCTCTGATATGCTTTTTCAGGTCCAGAATTCCAGCTGCCAGCATTCTCCCTCTTTGTGTAAACCTTGCATATTATGAGAGAAAAGGCATTAGAATTACTCCATAAAGCATTATTATGCATAAAAACATTATAAATAACAATAGGAAATCATGATGCAAAATAGACGTATCACATCACAATAATCATCATAGATAGGAGGCATGCCATCATCATAATAAATTTGCTCATCAAAACTTGGGGAACAAAAAATATCATCTTCATAAAACATAGCATCCCCAAGCTTGTGGATTTGCATATCATTAGCATCATGAATATTCAGAGAATTCATACTAGCAATATTGCAATCATGCTCATCATTCAAGGAATTCTCATTAAGTATTTTCATAAATTCTTCCTCTACCAATTGAGCAGAATTTTCTGAACCATCATTTTCACGAAAGACATTAAAAAGACAAAATAATTGATGCAACCTAAACTCCATTTTTTGTAGTTTTCTTTTATAAACCAAACTAGTGAAAAACAAGACACTAAAAGATTTAATTGCAAGATCTAAAGATATACCTTCAAGCATTCACCTCCCTGGCAACGGCACCAGAAAACGGCTTGATGTCTACTACTCAACTTTATTCTTGTAGACTTTGTTCGGCCTCCAAGCGCAGAGTTTTGTAGGACAGTAGCAATTTCCCCTCAAGTGGATGGCCTAAGGTTTATCAATCCGTGGGAGGTGTAGGATGAAGATGGTCTCTCTCAAGCAACCCTGCAATCAAATACAAGAAATCTCTTGTGTCCCCAACGCACCCAATACAATGGCAAATTGTATAGGTGCACTAGTTCGGTGAAGAGACGGTGATACAAGTGCAATATGGATGGTAGATATAGGTTTTTGTAATCTAAAAATATAAAAATAGCAAGGTAATAAATAGTAAACAGCGAGAAAAACGGTATATTAATTCTTGGAAACAAGGCCTAGGGTTCATACTTTCACTAGTGCAATCTCCCAACAATGCTAAAATAGTTGAATCATATGATCATCCCTCAACGTGCAACAAAGAATCACTCCAAAGTTCCTATCCAGCGGAGAACAATAAGATGAAATTGGTGTAGGTACTAGAACCACCCCAAAGTTATTCTTTCCGATCAATCTTTTGGGCTATTCCTATAAGTGTCACAAACAGCCCTAGAGTTCGTACTAGAACAACACCAATGATACATATCAATCAACCCTAATGTCACCTAGATACTCCAATGTCACCTCAAGTATCCATGGGTAAATTATGCGACATGCATCAAACAATTTTAGATCTATCATATTCAATCCAACACAAAGAACTTCAAGGAGCACCCCAAGATTTCTATCGGAGAACATGGTATGAAAACGTGCAATCAACCCCTATGCATAGATCCCCTAGGTCACCGGAATCCGCAAGTTGATGCCTCAACATATATCAAGTGAATCAATAGAATACCCTAATGTCACTACGGGTATCCCACGCAAGACGTACATCAAGTGTTCTCGAACCAACATATTCAATCCAACATAACGAGATATAAAGGTAAAGATTCAATTCATCACAACAAGCTAGCAAGGGAATAACATCATATGATCCGACTATATTAACAAAGCCTGTGATACATCAAGATCGTGCCATCTCAAGAACACGAGAGAGAGAGAGAGAGAGATTGAAGACATAGCTACGGGTACATACCCTCAGCCCCGAGGGTGAACTACTCCCTCCTCGTCATTGCCTCCGCCGGGATGATGAAGATGGCCACCGGTGATAGTTTGCCCTCTCCGGCAGGGTACTGGAACGTCTCCAGATTGGTTTTTCGTCGATACAGAGAGTTGCGGTGGGGGAGCGGAGAGTCTCTGTTTATTTCTGGGGTTTCTGGGATTTATAGGATTTCTCAGCGTTGGAATCACGGGCAACGGAGCCTCGTGGGCCCCACCACATATCAAGGCGCGGCCTAGGGGGCGCGCCCTGATGGCTTGTGCCCCATGTGTGGCTCCCCTCCGGTGGTTCTTTGCTCCAATATGGCTTATTTCCTCCAGAAAAAATCACCAAAAAGTTTCGGGCGATTCCGAGAACTTTCATTTCCTGCACAAAAACAACACCACGGTAATTCTGCTAAAAATAGCGTCAGTGCGGGTTAGTTCTAAATAAATCATATAAAGTGCATCGAAACCATATAAAAGTATTGTAAACATAGGTGAATATGGCATGAATACTTCATAAATTATCGATACGTTGGAGATGTATCAGGTCTTCACGCGTACGCAGTGGTTCAAGTTCATCCATCGCACAACCGCAACATGTTTTCACTGAGGGGATCGTCTTCACCGACCTTGGAGCAAAGAAGAAGTTCCAAACGCTCACCGCAAGGAACATCAAAGCAACCAAATGGGTGTGTGAATACTCTCGCCAAGCTAGGTATCACTCATGATTTAAATTGGCTTTGTTATAATGTCAGGTTGCATCATTTTGTTTATCAGGGATGTGAGACTTATGAACGATTTACGCTTGAGTTTCTTAGTACTCTCTCGCACAATGTTGGTTTATTGCCAAATGCATATGAGGAGGAGAGGATCACTTTCCGTCTCCTTGACAAATAATTTAACATCACTCTTGATGAGTGGTGTAACCACTTTGGTTTCCTCAACAACGATGATGATATTAGATATGTTTATGATTTCACTAACCCGCACCCAAGGCAATCCTTTTACCAGATGAGTCATCATGGCTCTAAGCAGCGAGGCAGTTGCATTGAAAGTCCTGCTATACGTTATTTCTACTATGTTATCACTAACTCTTTGCAGGCAAGAGGGGAAGTTTCTAAGGTGAATGATGAGAACATGCTAGTTCTCGGGAAGGCAGCAAACCTGGACGTCGGTTATTCGCCCAACCTAGGGGCAATACTTTTGCTACACCTCGCACATCAAGCGAACCATGCACAAGGAGATATCGTGTGTGGAGGAGTGATCACCATGTTGGCCAACTCCCTTGGCCTCAACTACAATCACCTCTGCCCCATTGTCGGTAACACCCTTGTTAACATTCGTGTTCTTACTATCTCTAGAATGGCAGTAGTTCATGATAGCCGTCATTGTATCAAAATTCCTGGAGTGGCGTACTTGCTACCCACACCTATGCCTAACCGAGAATGGAGAATTGCATTATGTTGCACGCGAAGGAGATGCTGCCATTGACCAAGAAGGGCCAGAACCTGAACAAGTAGATGAAGAACTCGCCACGATGAAGAGGAGGAGCAGCCCCAACAAGACTACACCGCCTACGCGGACCTCAACAACCTTCAGGGCTCTATCCATGATATGAGCAACCATACAGCGCCCCTGAGAGGCACGACCGCCAACATGAACTTGGACTTCTCTAACTGGAGGTAGGAGTGGGCTCCTGATCAACCGCCACAATGATCTCGTCGGTTTGGGCTTGCAAGAGCCTAAGCTTGGGGGAGGTTTTCACCACATCTACATCAAGATGTGGCGGTATTTGAATAAATTGTAATGAGGTTGTACTAAAGCTCTAGGAGCTTCAAAACACTCGTGTTGGTTTGTTCCAACACTTTGCTTTTTATTTGCTTTTTCTTTTTCTTTTTAATTTTGCCTTTGCGATTTTTCGGTTGCAAGTTAGTTTTCAAAAATCCAATAAAATAAAATAATAGAATAAGCTTTGCTTTGCTCTTGTTCTTCATTCTAGCCCCTTAGAGTTCGGTTGCATTTTGTTTTCAGGGGAGTTGATCTATGCCAGGACAATGAGGAATGCAAGACTAAGGAAGAGAAGTGTGTAAATTCGCAACCATGAAGGTATGTCATACGACCCCCGTCTTTTGCACTTGAATACTTAGAGTAGATGTAGTAGTTGTATGTGTGATATGTGTAGATGGGAGTAAGTCTTGATAGTTGATACAAAGGTTTTGCTCTAGTAGCTGAAATAATTTTGTAGCATTTGTTTTCTTTAGTTTAGACAACTAAGACTTGTCGTGGGACATTTTTTGAATGAAATGTTGCTAACCAAGTATAACTTTGCACAAGAGAAAGTCTTTCAAGACTTTGGAGTTGAGAAATTGTAGTAGAAGTGATGTTTGATCTGATCAACCCCATATTGTTAATTTTAATAGACTTGATAACACATGTGGATTAAATTGTCTAGAGGAACTTGGTTGAAAGGTGGGTGAGATTATGTCTAAAATCAGTGTTGTATATCTCAACATGGTGTTACAGCCTCCGGCTGGTGCCATGGCCTTTAGTACTATATATGCGTTTATGCGTGTAAATGTGGCTTCATCACCCTTCTTGATGTTATGCCGAGGACTCCGTTGGCCAATGAAAGATCCACCAAGAGCGACAAATCGGATTTTGGCTATGAGTTTGTTACTGTACGTAGTGGCAACACTACAAACGAACATTATTTGGCTTTTTCTTGAGTGGGTGTGTATGTGGTAAATAGAGGGGACTGATCAAAAGAGCTCGAAAGAGAGATTATTGCTAAAGGTCCATAGTTCCCAAACATCAATCCACAATGAAAACCTATGCTTGATCACTTATTGGCATAATCTCCTTTGCGTGACAATCAAAGTTCCAGCAAACAATGATTGAAACAAATTGTTTAAGAGCCTAGAGGAGGAGGAAATTGTGGGTGTTCTCATGAGCTCTTGAGCATCATGTTTTATTATATGCTTTCTACTCCCTAACTTATGTTTTCATGGCTCAATCTAAAGAAACTCTTCTATGCATTCCCGGCACGCAAGTGTTGTCTAGATTAAATGAAATGAAGTGTTGTAAAGTTGTTTTATCTAGTAGATCAGAAATTTTGTGTTGATTATCTTTGCTTCACTAACACTTGCACTATAACCATGCCACCGCTATATCTATGATAAGTCTTCGGGTCAAGAAGCGAAGGGCTATCTAGGCATATCGATCGTAAGTGAACCAGAACCTTCTCGTTATTTCAGTTTAAATAACCGAGTTCCTTATGCTTCGGATTTCTCTCTATGTTGCTCGAGGACGATCAAGTTTAAGCTTGGGGGAGTTGATGAGTGATACTTTTACACTCATTTAAACCATGTTTAAACCGAGATATTTCACTAAAAAAGAGATATTCGCCTAGATATTGTCACTAATGACTAATTAATGCAAAGGATTCCACAAATCCTCTATTTGATATTTTTCCACAAGCAATGGGCTAAAAATGGAAGAAATCTCGTGGGAGAAAGGAAAGGAAGGAGAATGGAGAAGAAACAAGTCACCAGGAGGCGTGAGAAGGCCACCAGAATGAAAGACGACGTTCCATACAACCGCACGCGCCCGTTTGAGCGGTCGTTTGGAGTGGAAACCAAGGTAGGTCGTCCACCTGAACAACTTGTATAAAGAGGAATCCGTCAAAATGTCAACATAGAAGTGTCGAGCATAGCCAGAACCTCTGCATCGTCATCTCCATCCACAAACCCTAGCCGCCGCCATTTTCCTCTCCATAGCTATCTCCACCACCATAGTGCTCTCTCATCTAGTTCATACTTGTAATCGTGCATCGCGCAAGGCATCTATTGTAAGACATATTGCAATCAATCATCCCCAAGATGTGTTCTTAAATGATTTCTTCTCGTGATCTGATCTCCATGTGTGAGTAATTCGGTATGGTATGGGGTGAGGCGTGAGCCTTGCAACCCCAGGTATTTGGTGAAGGGGTCAATGGAAGCCTTTGACATAACGTCTTGTATGTGTGAAATAAAATTGTTTCATGAAGTTTCTTTTGTCTTGTCCATGATCTTCATCCCAGCAGGTACCTACGGTCATGGAGATCGAGCACTGGTGAGGCTAGGAGCAAGGGGACTGTGAAGTGTTATACCGAACACGGGTGACAGTAAGGTTTAGTAGGGTAACATGGATCATAACCTCGGGGATTCATGAGGTGTAGTCATTAAACACCCAATGCTTTTGCCTGATATTCTTATCTTAATTATCGAGGCAACCCCGCGATACGTATAGGGCCTGCGGTAGGACAACTGATTCTTGATGCATGACTCGAGCCGGTCAAGATGTAATTTGGACACTTCCCCACTCCGATACGAAGCAAGCACCTCTTGATGGGCGACTTCCCGAGCACAAACTCATATCATTTTTTATCCCAACACAAATACATGGTTGTAAGCATTTAGACCTCATCCTTGTACCTTCTTTTTATTATAAGTGTTGAATCACAATTTGCTTGCAGATCCGGTCAAAAGCTGGATTGAGACTTTAACATAAACTTGCTAGAGACCATTGCTTCATGGGAGTCTTCCTCTCGTGGGTTCGATACCCAGGGTCACCTCTGGGGAAATAGGTGCGGGGTACCCTTTCTTGTTCCAATACCGGATCAATAAAAAGTAGATATCAACCAGCCAAGCAGGTGTTGCATTGGAAGACATTAAGAACCTCCAGGCTACTAATCCCATACTAGCCACACTAGGTGCAAGTGAGCCAATGTTATAATGCATATAGGCCACCAACCAGGTTGTTAGTGCAGTCCTTGTCGTCGAACGACATATGGAAGGACATAATTTTCAGGTCCAATGGTCCGTATACTACGTCTCCGAGGTGCTTACCCCGTGTAAAACAAGGTATCCCCACTATCAAAAGATAGCATATGCCGTGTTTATGGCATCACAGAAGCTGCGACACTACTTTCAGGAGTGCTCCGTCACCGTGGCCTCTGAAGTACCTCTCAATGATATTATCAATAATCGGTATGCCACGAGGCGTATCGCAAAATGGGCAATTGAATTAATGCCCTTCGAAATCACATATCTATCGTGCCGGGCCATTAAATCTCAGGTGCTAGCCGACTTTGTGGTAGAGTGGACTGAAGCCGAGCTCCCTCGGGAGTATAGTATGTACCAACATTGGACAACATACTTTGATGGATCCAAAATGCTCGCCGTAAGAGGGGATGGTGTGGTACTCACGTCACCTACTGGTGACAATATTTGGTATGTACTATAGATCATGTACACCAATTCCAACAATGCGACTGAGTATGAAGCGCTGCTGCATGGTCTTTGGATAGCAGTCTCAATGGGAGTCCAATGTCTAGAGGTCCGTGGGGACTCCAACCTCGCTATTTCCTAAGTCAATGGTGAGTTCGACGCCAAGGATCCTAAGATGACGGCATACAGGAATGGAGTCCTAACCATCTTGGCCTGGTTCGAAGGGCTCGAGTTTCATCATATCCGGCGAGACAACAATCAAGCTGTGAATATCCTCGCCAGGATGGGCGTACCATGTCCCCGAAAACACCTTCTTGGAGCGGTTGTTCAAATCATCCGTGGTGTGGCAGGCCAAGAGCACGACAACCCCTCCCGATGAAGCCGAAAAGGAGAAGTCTTTGGATGACAAAACGATAATCAGCGGTTCGGAGGTCGAGAAAACTTCCTCGGCCCACGAGATAATGGCGGTCATCGCCCCATGGACCGAACCTTTTCTTGCATACCTCCTTCGAAAGGAACTCCCCAACGACCAAACATAGGCTCGGTGGATCATTCGACGCTCTAAAGCATACAAGGTCCACAAGGGGGAACTCTATAAAAAGAGTGCTACCAAGGTCCTTCAAAGGTGTATACCCAAGGAAGAAGGGAGAGCGTTGCTCGCGAAAATACACTTCGGCATGGGCGGCCATCACGCCGCAGCCCATGCCTTTTTTAGCAAGGCATTCCTAGTAGGATTTTATTGGCCATTAGCTTGGGCCGACACAATAACATTGGTAGACAAGTGCGTCGGGTGCCAGGTCTTTGCCAATAAAAGTCATATGCCCCCAACGGCTCTTCGGACTATTCAGATGACCTGGCCATTTGCGTTCTAGGGGTAAGGCATGGTCGGAGAACTTAAAGGGGCGACCAAGAAAAAGAAATATCTGCTAGTCATGGTAGATAAATTCACGAACTGGATAGAGGCTAATCCAGTGACCTCGGCCAAGGCCGAAGAGGTAATTGACTTCCTTTCTGATGTAGTACACTGTTAAGAAGTACCCCATAGCATCATCACAGATAAAGGAAGCAACTTCAGAACCCAGAAGGTAAAGGATTGGTACGCAAATAAGGGCATTAAGCTTGACTATGCCTCGGTATATCACCCCCAGTCCAATGGGCAGGTTCAGCGTACAAACAGAGTAATGCTAAGTGGCATTAAACCACGTTTTGTTCGATCATTAACGGAGTTCGATACCCACTGGGTAGAAGCGCTCAACTCCGTGCTATGGGGCTTGCGCACAACTCGCAACCGATCCACGGGTTATACACCATTTTTCATGGTCTACAGAGCAAAAGTGGTCCCATGTGACCTTATCCATGATTCACCTCGGGTGCGCATGTACGAGGAACGGGAGACCGAGCTTGACATGCAAGACGACCTGGACGCTCTGGAGGAGGAGCACAACGTGGCTCGAGCGCGATCGGCGTTTTACCAACAACAAGCTAGGCGTTATCAAAGTAGGGAAGTTTGGGCCAAGGCATATAATGTCGGGGACCTGGTTCTCCGCAATCATTCCAAAAAGCAAAAGCATAAACTTTCGCATGTTTGGGACGGCCCGTTCATCATCGACCGGGTACTCATGGGGGGGGTATCGCCTCCGAGACCCCACAGACAACACACTGGAGCCAAATCCATGGAATGCTGCTCAGTTTCATCGTTTCTACGGCTAAAGCATGCACACTCCCCCATTTTTTCTTTCTTAATTTTACAGGTGTTTAGTATGGTCTACCTTTTTGACTGGTGCTCGTCTGTTTAGGTTGTTACAACCATACCCCCATAGTGTTTGGTACGTCCGACGTGCGCTAAGTACTTCGGCGGCATCTTTACATGAACAATTGTACCGAGCCAGGGGCTTTCTACATATTGAGAATATTTTCCCGTTCTGATTGTGCACTTATGTTTCATACTTATGTGCCTCCTTCCCATTGAAATCGTATCATGCCGAAATACGCATCGGTTGGCCTTGAGATGTTGTGAAGTTGGGTTGCCTAGCTCCCACGCTTACCTCCTACGTTCCCGATTGTTCGCTAGGAGATAAAGGGAGCACCTATGTGATTCTTGCTTCCAGATTCGTCCGATCAAGCACCTCAGGTGGGTGAAGCCGAGAGCTAGCAATCTTAAGTGTTCAACTGGTCAGCTACGATGGAAGTAAATGAACCGGTGACATTTTTATACTTAGGGGCTTCAACCCCAATTTGGCATTTCTTCCTCCGAGTCGAACGATGGGCAATAACCTGGGGAAAGGAACTTTTAACAAAACTATTTTTCCCAAAAGATGTTTCTTACGTTAAGCAGTAATATAACATGAGCTATCTGTTTGTAGAATCGTATAACTGGATCGCCTTGTTACCGAAATATATGGCCCAACTATCCGGGTCAGAAGTAGGTAACACTCCTTGGCTACTGGACGAGGAGGCAGAAGTCGAAGGTTGGTTAATAAAGTTAGCATCACGGATCTGAGCATACTAGTGTAAAGTACATAAGTACGTTGAACCATCAATAGTAAAGACATTACAGTTGGTCTAAGTCATCTATAATGGTGTCTAGTTTATAATCCTGTTGGGAATGACGAGCTGCGGGCATGACCTGGTGCGTCGGAATTTTGTTGTTGTCAGGACCCTTCAGGCCAACTCGCGCCAGACGTTTCGTGTCCTCCTTGGTAAACCGCGTCTTTATCATAGCACATGCTTCCCGAGCTCCTTCTCGGCAGGCAGATACCTTCCATATCTGCAGGCGGCGCCGAACACCCTTCGTGTGTTCGAGAGATCAGGAGTGCCCTCAGGAATCGGCTCACCCGACCATAAAGCCTTGTATATTGTCTTCATTGCGCGTCGTGATCTCTCTAGCAGCTAACTCAGACGAGCCGTGGGATCTGCGGCCGAGGTGTCTCCCTCCCTCTCTAGCCGACCAGTCAACAGCACTATGGAAGAACTATCTGAGCATATATACTGCGAAATTAAACAAACAGGTCTTCTGGGGGGTTTGCACTTACCAGACACAGTCTCGTCAATCCTCCTAATATTTTCTTCCGTTGTGGAGAGTTGAGCCTTTAGGCTCTCAATGACACGCGCTTGCTCTTTGCTCTTTGCTTTTAATGCATTCTTTTCATCAAGAACGCGCGTGTGCACACATCGGCCTGTCTCCTTTTGGGATTCGGCGTATCGTTTGTCTTCTCTGGCTTGCGCAAGGTATTTCTCGAGCTGGCCAATGGTTTCGGCTGCTACAAATTCAATTGATTAATGATGTCTACATTGGAACCAAAGCATTTGAGAATATTTACAAAACATATACCATGGGCTTCCCGAGTAAACCTCTTGACATTCTCTAGCTCGGACTTGGCTGAAGACAGTGCTTCCTTGGTCACCTTGAGCTCTTTGGAGAGTTCCGTATTCTTCTCCTGAGCACCCTCCGTAATACATTGGGAATCCTTAATTTGGCCAATCTATCAAAATTAAGGCTTGGGGGCAAGGCGGTTCTCGCGTCATGCTAGGAGAAAGAGTTTTTGTACTCATGCTTCGACATGCTCATCGACTTTTTTGAGCTGACAAGAGTGTCAGGGGCTACTGGTTAATAAGTTGGATGGAATTCATATGCAGGAGATTTCTATTGAAGTTAAACATTACTGTACCTACAAGCTAGCGGACAAGACACTCGCCGCGTTAGTAAGGCTAGTCCGAGCTGTGCCAAGATAAGCGTCGATTGCGTTGATGGCATTGAACTCTTGGTCGGAGAAGGCCGAACTCCTCAGGAATATCCTCCTCTTGCGATGTCGCATCATACTCTCTCCCTCGGAGTACGAGGCGGAAAAGTCCTCTGAGTTCTCGGGCTGAGGGTGCTCGGTGGCGGCTTCGGTTTTCGGGGCTTCGGGCACGGTGTTGGCGCAGGTCTTCGGATCGACATTTGCCCTTATGGGTGTCACCTCTTCGGGCGCTGGGGCCTGATCGAAGCGCCTGTATAAACAGTCAAACAAGGAAAAATTAACAAAGGCAAATGCCAGAAGAATTCGGAGGATCGAAAGACTAAAGCGTACTGTCGATAAAAGGAGGTAGTCGAAGTCGCATGACCAGTGGCTGGTCGCTTCGACACTCCTCGGGTTCGAGGTTGGTCCATCGGGGCGCGTGTTCGGTGCTTCGAGCGGTGACCCTTAAGGGGAGAAATTATGACTTCAGGGCTTGAACGTCTCTTCAGAGGTGAGGCCTGGCAGATACTTACTGTTGATGGCAGAGCCCCTGGTGAATCAGGTAGAAGAGCCATTTCGGAACCATTCGTCCTCTCCCAATAAAAGAATCCGTCTTTGAAGATAACGAATAGCTTGTGGTCCTCATGAAAGCAGGGTCGTCCTTGGAGTACGATTCCGGCTGAGCAGCAGGGTAGTTCACAGACTCTATGAAAGCGTCTCCAGCCCTGTCAGAAAATATTAAAAAGTTGTTTGTGACTTATGAAACTGTTCGAATGATCAAGTAAGGCAAGGGAACTTGCCGCTTTGGTCGGCCGGTGGAACGAGAGACCATCAATGAACCTTCGCCAGAGGAATTCACTTTCTTCTCCTTTAAAGATCCCAGCCAGAGCTCGCACCAGGGCAGACTGGTCGGCGAAGTCCGCCTTCATGGAACGAGTGGCGTCGCTCGTACCGTTCCACTCCCATAAAGGATGTACTCGTTGTTGAAGAGGTTGGACGTGCCTTCCCCTGGGCGCGCCCTATTGTCTTGTCGTCTCCTCGTTTGTCGTCTGGACACTCCCCCCCCCCCCCCCGAAGTTTCTAGGGTCTCTTATGTCCAGAAAAAAAATCATCAGAAAGTTTCATAGCGTTTGGACTTCGTTTGGTATGAATTTTCTGTAAAACCAAAAATAGGCAAAAAACAACATCTGGCACTAGGCATTGGGTTAATACGTTAGTTCCCAAAAATGATATAAAATTGCATGAAAAAATCTAAAATTGATAATATAATAGAATGAAACAATTAAAAATTATAGATACGTTGGAGACGTATCACCGCACAGTTTGGGTGAGGATTGTGCGACGTGTCGCTTGCTCCCAAATGGCGACATGATGGAGGTTCACTACGCATGTACGGTATGGCTTCACCACCCCTCTTTTCTATCCTTTCCCTATCGATTAATCCCACGAGAACGGTGGCCGGAGTGCATCATTGGTTGGGACGATGTTGGTTTGGACCGCCTTGCCGCGGATCATTTGCACGGTGTGGGCATGAAATTGGGGGTTTGGTAGGGTTTTAGGATTTTTCAGGAATTTTCACGAATCATTTGCCACAACTCTTGCTCAGACAGCTTACGGGAATCCATCACCACGTCAAACATATGGATCAGTTCGTTCGCCATGCGGAGTTGCTCCTTGATGTTTCCCACCTTACGATGACTCTACCGACTCAACTCATGTGATGAGTAAACCGAGCCAAAAATCCACAAAGGGATCACTATGCAGGGTGACATCATGCCAACTCACATCCACCGCCTCATGGAAGTCTTCCAACAATGTCCAGAAAGACTGGAATTGGAAACGGGATTTCCGATGGAACGCCAAATTGGTCAACTTAAGGATGAGACAATGGTTGGGGAGGAATGTCGACAAAGCTTGTAACAGACTGTCCGGGTGAGTAGTGTCCCAATCCATGGACGAGAACGAACGGTCAATCTTCTCCAAGTAGGACCTCTACTCAAAACTCTAAGTATATCTACGTCAACGATAATTCTTTGATCTCCAGGTCCAGGGCCGGTCTTGAGATTTTAGGGGCCCGGGGCGAAACTAAAGCTCGGGGCCCCCTCATATAAATATCATCATAGTAATAGAAAATAACCGTGGCAAAGCAATATTGGTATGAAATATTTTATACACACAATCCTTCTTGATATGAAATATTCATATAAACATCATATATATTAAGGGGCGTACCCACGTTTAGCTACCCGGGTGAAAATCTTTTTCTTTGTAAGTTTCATGCGAAGTTTAGTGTGTGACACCCCATCTTTAAATGAAAATTATGAGTGTTATATGCTAGGACACCCGGTCTTTTCCTCCCTGGGTCTATATGAATTCAAATCAATCCAAAAGCAATATTGGTATGAAATATTCATATGAAATAGTGTACACACAATGCTGAAAAAAACAAGTTTGCATAAAGTTCAACAGTGCAAGCTATGCATCATATATGCGAATGTAAATTACTTAATTAGCAATGTATATATAGGGATTAAGGAATGGTAATATGGTATTACCTCGGACCGGTTGGATCGACATCAATGATCGTCTGATCAGATGCTCGGCAAATGGCAATCATGTGATGTGGAGGGGCGCGCGTCTGCGGAGGTGCTCGGCGATGTGCCTGGGTGTGCGTGGTTGAACTGACGACTGATGTGGAGACCGGAGACCGGAGTTCATCGGTGAAATCGGCGACTCGCGATCAGGGGATAAGGTCGGGACAAGATTGCGATCGTTGTAAAGAATCGTTCTCGCGATCGGATCGGATCTGATCGGAAGGGAATTAGGAAACTGAACAACCGTCACGCGCGATCATCGCATACGAGGACTACGGAATGACGTACAAGGGCCCTGATGACCGAACGAGCAGCCGTGTGCGTGGGCTAGCCTAAGCTACTTGCGTCTACGTGCCCAGCCCAGGGCCAGCTGGCCCAGCTCGTACGTTGCGTGTGCGTAGACTCTAGCTGGCTGCGTATAGCTGCATGCGTGGCTGCGTCCGCGTACTTGCCGCCGTAGTCCGTAGACGTACCTGGGTCGGGGCCCCTGAATCTTGGGGGCCCAAGGCGGCCGCCCCCCCTGCCCCCCCTCAGGGCCGGCCCTGTCCAGGTCATTAAGCAAAAGCCAAAAGTGTTCCATCACATGCCGGTTAAGCAAGCCATTGCTCTTATCCGCGACATTCGCGATTAAATTGAAGCCAATGGTGTGGCTCATGAGCTAGCTCGGCATAGTTTTTTTAAATAAAATTTATGTATTGGGATGATGATCCTCCTGGTTGTTGTTTGTTAAACTCGTGGACGATCTAAGTATTTCTTAATTATCAATACTCGCATTTTCTTTATCAGCATGGCCTTAAGGCCTTCTATAAAAGAAAACTATTGAAATGTACGTTGCTATGTACGAGATAAGCACATGCGCGCGGCTATAGCTCTCTAATAGGCTTATAGCGACTAAGCGAGGCAGCCTTCCGACTCGCTCAAGTCACACAAACGTATAGGCTGGCCCAGATGGGGAGCCAAAGATGGGCCGTCCCAGGCGCACGCGAGGACACAAACTCATTTTTTCCGTTTTTTCTTTACATTTTCTGTGTTCATTTTTTTCTTTTATTTTTATTTTTTGTTTACTTTCAAATATTCTTACTATATATATTACAAAAAACACTCTACATAAAACATTAGAAAAATGTTAACCAAGCATTTGAAAATATTAAATGTGTATAGAGAATTTTTTTATCACTTACGCAAAAAATGTTACAAATAAAGAGATATGTATGAAAAAAAATTGCTCATGTATTTTTAAAAAGTAAACAAATAGTTAAAAAATGTAGAACAAGTATGTGAAAAATGTTAATCAAGCATTTTAAATGTTAAATGCATATAGAAAAAATGTTGACCATGTATTAAAAAATGTTAATCTTGTATTTGAAAAAAATATTAATCAAGTATTGGCAAAAATGTTGAAGTATATATGAAAAATGACAATCAAGCGTTTAAAAAAGTGAAACGTGTATAGAAGAAATTTTGATGATGTATTAACAAGGTTAATCTTGTATTTGAAAAAATAATAATCAAGCATTTGAAAAAAGTTAAACAAATATGTGAAAAATGTTAATGAAATATTAAAAAAATGTTTAAAATGTATAGGAAAATATAGACCATTTATTAAAAATATGTTAATCTTGTATTTAAAATATATATTAATCAGGCATTCAAAAAATATTGAACATGTATGTGAAAAATGTTAATCAAGCATTGAAAAATGTTAAATGCGTATATAAAAAATGTTGATCATGTGTCAAAAAAATAATATTGCATTTCAAAAATATTAATCGACCACTTAAAATTATTTAAAAGGTTTGTATAGGAAAATGCTGATCATATATTAAAATAATGTTAATCAATCATTTAAAAACTGTGTATAGAAAAGTGTTGACCATGTATTAAAAAATATTAATTTTTTATGTGAAAAATATTGATCAAGTATTTGAAAGAAAATGTGTATAAAAAATGTTGACAATGTGTTCAGGAAATATTAATTTTGTATTTGAAAATTAAAAAATGTGTATTAAGAAAATATTCTTGACATATACGAAAAATATAGAATAAAAACCAAAAGTAACAAGAAAAAACAAAAAACATAAAAAACAAAGAAAATAGAAAATAAATCGGAAAAAAATGCAAAAAGGATGGGAAAGCGGTGAAATCAATAAAGAAAGAAAGAATAACAAAAAAATTGAAAATCACTAAATAAAAAAATAAAAATAAGTAGGAAAAGAAAAGCCGATAAAAACAATGAAAGAACAAAGAAAAAACAAGAAACAAGAGAAGGGATAAGAAAACCAAATCGAAAACAAAAGGAAATAAAAAAAACCGAAGAAAACAGAATAGAAATGAAGCAAAAAAATATAAATGAAAAAGATTGTAAAAACAAGGAAACTGGAAAAATAAACATTTGAAACCGGGCTTGCTTCGCCTCAAGTATATCACGCCCTAGTACTTCATCAAAAGCCCGACGCCCAACTATCTAGGAGACCACGTATCAAATACCTTGCGTGCTTTTTTTTTCACTTATTTTGTTTTAAGTGTTCGTGAGTGGACCGGCTTGTTTTTTTTTTTTTTGCGAGAAAATTTCTGATCTATTCATCTTCAATCATGGCAGTACAACGAATACCAGAAATAATAGAAATTAAATCCAGATCCGTAGACCACCTAGCGACGACTATCAGCACTGAAGCGAGCCGAAGGCGCGCCGCCGTCATCGCCCCTCCATCGCCGGAGTCGGGCACAACTTATTGTAGTAGACAGTCGGGAAGTCGTCGTGCTAAGTCCCCGTAGGACCAGCGCACCAGAACAGCAACCGCCGCAGATGAAGAATAACGTAGATCAGAAAGATCCAATCCGAAGACACACGAACGTAGACGAACGAGATCCGAGCAAATCCACCAAAGATAGATCCGCCGGAGACACACCTCCACACGCCCACCAACGATGCTAGACGCACCGCCGGAACGGGGGCTAGGCGGGTAGACCTTTATTCCATCTTCAGAGAGCCGCTGCCGTCTCGTCTTCCTGAGCAGGACACAAACCCTAGCAAAACTGAAAGAAACGACTAAAAACGGAGCCCTCCCGCCGGCCCTTGCCGAGATCCACCGTGTCCCCATGGCCCTAGGGCCACCGGAGAGGAGGCGGACCTGCGTCGGCGTCGGCGGGAGGCAGAAACCCTCCGTACCTTCTAAGTTTTCACAAG
The DNA here is from genome assembly GCA_039707655.1 of Elymus sibiricus. Lineage (NCBI taxonomy): Eukaryota > Viridiplantae > Streptophyta > Magnoliopsida > Poales > Poaceae > Elymus > Elymus sibiricus. Next base: position 314,026,251 of record CM077667.1, on the reverse strand, counting down.
TGGACCGGCTTGTTGCTGTTGATGATTCACGCAGGAGATCTTTTCGTCTCGCGTGAAGCCTTCGTAATTGATTGAAACGTCTTATTTTATTGAATGCACATCGTCCCAAAGCCTGGAATAAATTCAAAAAAAATGTGAACATCAATGTCAAGTCTGAGAATTAAACTCTGATGGACAAGAGATACCACTGTTTCCTTAACCATCCAGCCACACCTTCGTTCGCGCATCGCCCACCCGTTGAACGTCGTTTACGTTTCCCAATGACGATACGTCAGCATCTCATTGGACAGGAATCAAACGGTCGCCCAAATGGATTCATATTACCATCCCTTTTACTACGTTGGGAGAATCGTCAGAGTCAAAACCAAACGCGTAAGATGTACCGGGAACCAACAGCAAACGGACGGCGTCGCGATATCAATCGACCTCTCCATCGCAATCGCAAGGATGCACGTAGCGTAAGCATCGGCGGTCAACCTCGCCAGATCTTAACCCCGAAGCTAACGGCCGGGCATCCCGGGTCCGTACGACTTGGCGGCTCACGCGTTGGGCACACATCAAAGCGCAAGAGCTGTCCGCGAGTGCGACGGGCCGGGAAAAAACCGGTGGTGTTCCTCGGCGGTTCCCTCCGCGCCGAGAAGATTTGATCGCAAGGCCTGAGTTCGTGCGGTTATGGCCACAAGGAAGCCGGCGATCACACGCACGCGGTAGCTTACCGGGGAGGGCGATGGACTGACTTTTCGCGCCTGCTCATCAGCGGGTGTGGATCGCCGTAGTTTGCCGCTGTTTGGTTTTACTTTTAGCCCGCGCTGGATTTGTTCTCGGCTTCCCAAGGGACCGGGTCTAGATCCGACCCTTTTTTTGCCTAGCACGTACATGTGGAGAGGAGAGATTATATTGGAGTGCCTAGATTGTGTGTTGCACTTTTTTTCTATACTTTTTTTTGTACTCGTCACTTGTTCCGTCGTCTTTCCTGTCTAGAACCAGACGAGATCGGGCAAACTCGCATGATGCCTTTCTCACTCCACTTGCATGTCCCTTCTTTTCCACAAAGTGTTTAAACCAAAAGCAGCTGTACTTTTTTATATCTCTTTCGACGTAGTGCCCCACATATCCACCTCCTATCACATATCGTCTCGGCGTCTCTTGTGCACGCATCAGTCCAGTATAAGTAGAGAGCACGCCAAACTTCTCCGGCTCCATAATTTCGGGTACGAGCTGCAATGCATGCAGCATGACCCTATCCCTCTCTGGTCACCAAAATCAGCGTGCGCTCCTGATACACGATGGCATCGCATCTGCGCGTGCGTAAGTAGAAACTAGAAACCTCTGTCAGCTTACTGTCACCCCAAAACCTCTGTCACCAGGGGCCGTGTTTCGAAAAAAAAAACTCTGTCACCATACGTTGGCAATACCGGTAGTAATTAAGAAAGTGAAAAAATTCAGGAACCCAGATGCACGAGAATGGAATTATCCTAATGAAAGTTGAAGAATTTAGCGAAGAAAAAGAATGTAATTATCCTAATGCAAGTTGAAGAATTTGGCGAAGCGGCAATCCCAATGCTGCTCACATGGATTCATCTACCATCCGGCGTCAGGAGCGAGGAGAGCGAACTTGTGAAGTCGGAAGCCATGTGCCGATGTGCTTCTATGGCCAGTCTAATTTCAACTTTGTGGCCGCGGGCGGAACTGACAATGTCAGTCTAAGATTCCCGTCACTGCGGAATTGACGCCTCATTTGTTAGAAGAGTTCCTATGTGTTTCTACTCGCGAATCGCTTTTCCATCAGAACTGATTAAACAATAAATAGATAGATTAAACAAAAGAGTAGGTCGTACAGCTCAACAACCCGAGGCGCGGCCCTCCAGTTCACATGGCGGTGCAGTGGACGGCCCCGCCGGATCTGGAGCCTGCCAGGGGGAGATGCTTCTCATCTGAGGCGCCAGAACATATAAGAAATGAGAAGAAATGTGGGGGGAAACCGGAGCTATTTTTCTTTTGAGCTGAAAACCGGAGCTGTTTCGTCGTCGCGGGCAGTGTGGCGGCCCGGTGCGTCCTTGCCGTTGAATAGCTTTTGCCGGCTCGAGCCTTTTCTTCTTCTCCCCGCGCCCGGTAATCTTGCGCTTTTGCCCTCCCGAATTTGAAGTTTCAGGGTCAGGCCACCCAGCGGTCAGACCTTGACCTGGACAGGGATCACAGCCGGCAGGAGAAGAGGTTGCTGCCCTTTTTTTTTTTTTTTTTGAGATTCTTTGCTGAGTGCTGCCGTTTCTTCCGTCCAATTTAAGGCTTCCTTTGTTTTATAGGATAGACAAATCGTAGGAACTACTTCCTCTGTTTCTAAATATAAGTCTTTGTAGACATTTCAAGAGAGGACTACATACAAAGCAAAATGAGTGAACCTACATTCTAAAATATGTCTAATACATCCGTATGTAGTTCAATAGTAGAATCTCTAAAAGACTTATATTTAGGAACGGAGGGAGTAGATGATACCCTGCACATTGTTGCGGAAATATTTTGCAATATATTCAGTTCGAATTGGTTGTATGAAAAATGAATATTTGGAATAATAATATGATAAGTAAAGTTGAAAATAAATATGATCTGTGATGTTTTATTATTTTATAAAAAAATATTATAAGATAATGCAAATTCCCATGCATGTTTGCATCTTGAGGTGGCTTTTTATTATGCATGATTGCATGTTGTGAGGACTTTTGTCCATGCATGTTAAATGATGAAGTGTCATACTTGCCTGTTGAGAGAAAGAGGCTAGTGGGGGCTGGCTATTTAGATATAGAAGATTATAAAGTCATACAAAATGAGATGACATGCATCTTAAATCCTGTAAATAGAAATAGGAAAGGTGATGTTCTTTGGTTCACATCATAGGGTTTTTTCCAAAGAATCTAGGCTAATGTTTATTTATCTATGAAATGTGATGGATAGAAAGAATTCCTTCATGAGAATAGAATTCTATTCCTACAAATAAAGGGCCCTAAAGGATTTTTTTTCTGTACAAATCCTATCATATGGAATTCCTATAAAATTCCTCCACACCAAAGGAAGCCTAAGTTGCTACTCACGTAAACTTCCGGATGACTCCACTGTATTTCTCCATTGACCACGGAGCATCATTTATTATGTGATCCCTTAGGGCAACTCCAACGCGGATCACCTATTTTGGATCATCAAATGTTCACGGGCATGCATGTCCATACACAAACAACAAGTCGTGCGTACGTCATCCAACCTAGTCATCAAATTAGGATAGTGAGTCATGACTATAAGTGGGTAGTGGGGAAGGCAGGAAAAAAATTAAGGTATGGCGAAGCCAATAAAACACAAGAATGATAGAGCCATAGAGTATACTTCATAGGCGATCCCCGCAAAAAACATTTATTAGCTAAGAGCATCAAGATTTCTTTCAAAACTCGGATGGCAATTTCAATTCCAAAACCTTTCATTATGTATTTCTTCTTCGACGCCATTCTTGTCCATACTCGCCTTCGCGGCACTGTCTTTCCCCGCTTGCCGCCTAGCCAGTCGCACCCTCGCCTTAGCGGCACTGGATCGTGGTCCTCACACCATCACAATCACGAGGCTTTCCATGATTTTGGAATTGTGAAAGAGGTGTGAGGTCACGTACAAGAATGCAGGGTGTTGGTCGAATCGTGTATCAAACTATTGTATTGGTGTCTTCTTACCCGTAGACTAACTCCTACTCACAACCCAATTACCAAGTGTGCAAGCCATCAAGCCCATTGGCCACGAGTCCTACTGGTTTGGCATCTTCATTTTCTCTTTCCTTCGATTGTTTCTTCCTCCCGAGATGTCCATGGATGGCAGTATAGTGGAAACCTACACCTTTGAGTCATATACACTACATGTTCCTAGTATTTACGCAAAAGTTTAGGTATGGTAGAGGCCAAACCTTGCCATATACGTCTTGACGGTGGGCCAGGGAGATCGAGAGGAAAAAGATGAGTGAGACACACATAAGTTGTGCGGATCTGCGGTCCAACTAGCAGGGAACACACGAACGTCTGGACCCCCCCCCCACCCCACCCCTCAATCTGGTCCTGGTTTTAGGAAATTCAGAGGTCTAAACCACTTGGCCCATTGTCTTCGGGCATTTGATGATTGGCATTGGATGGCTAAATTTTTTCGAACCATGTGGTTCCGATTGGGGGTAGATTTGATGACCATGCGTTGCATTTGTCCTTAGATTCCGAAGCAGCTTAACACATTTCCCCTTCTTTCAATACAATGAATGCAACGTTGCGCCATCACATGAATACACTGAATTCATGACTTGCGTGCATAATAGCCCATTTTTAAAGACACTTCCAATGCATTATATCTTAGACTATATCATATGTATTAACTATGCATTTAGAGATAATCTATCAAATGCATTCTACTACCTTCATTCTGATTTATTAGTCCTCGTTGTATTTTGGGTCAAAGTTTGTGGGATCGAAATGATAGGTCTAGAAGGGGGTGAATAGACACTAACAAGGAAAATGGTGATTTTTTAGTTCTTTTGAAACTTAGGCAGATTTTAGCACAAGTTAGATAGCAAGCAATACATCCTACACATGCATATCTAAAGTATGGGCAGCGGAAAGTAAACAACATGCAAGTGTGATACGTCCCAAACGTATCTACTTTTCCAAACACTTTTGCTCTTGTTTTGGACTCTAATTTGCATGATTGAATGAAACTAATCCGGACCGACGATGTTTTCAGCAGAACTACCATGTTGTTGTTTTTGTGCAGGAATAAAAGTTCTTAGATTGAGCTGAAAATTGACAGAGATTTATTTTGCAGTATATAAAAAATATTGGCGAACGAACCAACAATAGAAGACCCACCTGGTGGCCCCGAGCCAGGGGGCGTGCCTACCCCCCCCCCCCCCCAGGGCGCGCCTGGGTGTCTCGTGGGCCACCTGGCAGGCCTGCGATGTCCATCTAATGATATAAGGTGTCTTTATCCCTAGAAAAATAAGGAAGAAAGATTCATCGTGTTTTACGAGACGGAGCTGTCACTACCACCTATTCTTCCACGGGAGGGCTGATCTGGAGTTCTTTGGGGCTCCGGAGAGGGGAATTCCTCGCCATCGTCGTCACCAACCCTTCTCCATCAACAATTCCATGATGCTCACCACTGGGAGTGAGTAATTCCTTTGTAGGCTTGCTGGACGGCGATGGGACTGGATGAGATTTGTCATGTAATCGAGTCAATTTGTTAGGGCTTAATCCCTAGTATCCACTATGTTCTCAGGTTGATGTTTCTATGACTTTGCTATGCTTAATGCTTGTCACTAGGGCCCGAGTGTCATGATTTCAGATCTGAACCTATTATGCTTTTATGAATATGAGATTGTTTTGGATCCTATCTTGCAAGTCGTATGCACCTATTATGTGCCATGATCCGTAGACCCCAAAGTGACAGAAATTGGAATCATCTCCGGTGATGGCCGTAGTATGAGGAGTTCATATATTCACCATGTGTTAATGCTTTGTTCCGGTTCTCTATTAAAAGGAGGCCTTAATATCCCTCAGTTTCCCTTTTGACACCACTGTCACGGAAGTGTAGGACAAAAGATGTCATGCAAGTTCTTATTATAAGCACATATGACTATATATGGAATACATGCCTACATTACATTGATGAATTGGAGCTAGTTCTATATCGTTCTAGGATGTAAATGTTACATGATGAATGCCATCCAAATGAAATGTCCATCCCTGATCCAATGCCTGCGCTTTTCGCATATTGATCTTCGTTAAGTTACTTTCGCTACTGTTGTTGTTACAATCACTACAATCTGCTACTTTCCGCTATTTCCATCACTATTGTTACTGTGCTACTAAACAATTTGCTGCAGAAAAGATATCTCCAGGTGTGATTGAATTGACAACTCAACTGCTAAGGCTCGTAAATATTCTTTGGCTTCCCTTGTGTCGAATCAACAAATTTGGGTGAAATACTACCCTCGAAGACTGTCGCGATCCCCTATACTTGGGGGTTATCAAAGTGCAAGAATATAAGGACTGGAGTTTTGGAGATTCCATAAACGAAGGGTTACACGAATATTTTTCCCATTGTTTCGATAGATGATGCTATCGTACATACGTTGATGGAGACTTCAATCCCGAGGGGATAACGGTCGCACGATTCCATGAAGGGATCCACCTACGAAGGGTCCATAAAGAAGTAACCTTACTTATTCCACCATGACTTACGCTCATGAAGGACGAGTCTGACTCAGGGTAGATCTTCACGAAGTAGGCGATCTCCTTGCCCTTACAAACTATTGGTTCACTCCACATGATCTGGAGGCTCCCAAGTGACACCTAATCAATTGATAACCCACAAGTATAGGGGATCGCGACAGTCTTTGAGGGTAGTATTTCACCCAATTTATTGATTCGACACAAGGGGAGTCAAAAACTATTTATGAGCCTTAGCAGTTGAGTTGTCAATTCAACCACACCTGGAAACATATTTCTCTGCAGCAAAGTGTTTAGTAGCATAGTAGTTTGATAGTTTTGATGATAGCGGTAACAGTAATAACGATAAATGTAGTAGTTTGTAGTGACTATAATAGCAGCAGCAACAATAGTAACTTAGCAAAGACAACATGAGCAAAGCTTAGGCATGGAGTATCGATCGATATTTGGATGAAATCAATCATATAACAGTCACAACCTAGAGCGACACATAATTAGCTCCAATTCATCAATCATATGTAGGCATGTATTCCGTATACAGTTATACGTACTTCTAATAAGAACTTGCATAACATATTTTGTCCAACCCTCTCGTCGTAGCGGGGTCCTATTGGAAATCTAAGGGTAATTAAGGCCTCCTTTTAATAGAGAACCGGAACAAAACATTAATACATAGTGAATACATGAACTCCTCATACTACGATATCACTGGAAAGAATCCCAATTTTTGTCGCCTTGGGGTATGTGGATCATAACACATAGTAGGTGCATATAAATTGCAAGACAAGATCCAAAACACTCTTTATATTCATGGAAACATAATAGGTTCGGATCTGAAATCATGTCACTCGGGCCCTAGTGACAAGCATTAAGCATAGCAAAGTCATAGCAACATCAATCTCAGAACATAGTGGATACTAGGGATCAAGCCCTAGCAAATTGACTCGATTACATGATCAATTACACCCATCTCCATGTACCTCGAGTATGCCTAAAAAAATTACTCACTCCGGATGGTGAGCATCATGAGTGTCGGAATCGGGGCTTCGGGGACCCAAAGAGGTTCGAACTCTAGGGTGCACTGGTTCCCCCGCCCTACTCTACCTCGCAACCTCACGGCGACACTCCGGCGTGCTCGAGCTAAGGAGGAAGAACAGTGGACACAAAAGTTTACCCAGGTTCGGGCCACCTTGCGGTGTAAGACCCTACTCCTGCTTGTCTGGATTGCTTGAGGGTGAGAGGGAGTACAAAGGTGGGTTCTGGCTAACTTCAGGTCGATCCCGTTCTACGGCGGTAGCATGTCCATCTTATACTGGCCCCGGTCCTCTTCCCCCAAAAACACAAGTCGGGAAGGGTTGCCACAACGGCCAGTTTGAAGGGGGACAAGATTGCAGCTTATCCTGACAAAAGTAGTCTTCGCCTGTAAAAGCCTCCTGCCGTGACGCGCTGGTGGGCTCGGGATGACCTCCGTCCTGGTGAGCCCCCAGCCTTGGTCTTCTTGCACCAAACGGGAAACCTTTGGAGATTGCTTTGGGAACTAGCGAGATGGACCTGCTCCCTTAGCACAAAACAGGAAAGTCTCCTCATCCGTGCCTGCTGGCACGGCTCCTGGCGCCGCTCGACATGGCACGCGTCACCCACGTGAAGATGCAGGACCACACCACCCTGCCGGGCCAACCTTGATTAGTCCGCCCCACGAAGGCCTCGGGGGCAGCCTCGGGAGGCGACCTTGCGAGGGGCGGGCTTCGCAAGGCTCCTGACGATGCTTGTTGGCGTGCGCCTCGCGAGGCGGGGGTCCTCGCGAGGGTCTTGCTCATGAAGTCCAATGGTGGGCCGTGTTGGGCCCATGGCATGCGTCGCGTCTTGGGCCATAGGCAGACGGGCCTGGGTACCCCCAGTCCCACGGGCCCGACAATGAGGTTGTTGATGGAGAAGGGTTGATGACGACGGCGATGATTTACCCTCTTCGGAGCCCAAAAACAGGCTCCAAATCTGGCCTCCCGACGAAGAACACGAGGTGGCGGCGTCTCCGTATCGTAGAACGCGATGAAACTTCCTCCTCTATTTTTTCTCTGCAAAACGGAACTTCTATGACCATAGGTAGGGAAAACGGAGGCTCCAAAGGCCCACAAGCTCAGGTGGCGCGCCCTAGGGGCGTTACCTGAGATTGTGGCTATGTGGTGGCCCCTCTCCAGTAGATCTTTTCGCCAATATTTTTTATTAAATTCTCCATAAATTTTCAGCCAATTTCGAGAACTTTTATAAGATAGTCTCCTCAACACTCAAACACTCTCTTAGAGTTTTGGCTATGTGGTAGAGAGGAATTTGTGTGGAAATCAATCACGAATGTTGGAGATCAAAGTTCAATGGTTGGAGTGTAAGACCTTTGATCTCAACACAAGAATAGGTGGTTCTCTATCAAAAAATGGATGGGAAGTGTAAGCTTCGAACTGGTTGCTCTCTGAGAGTTGGTGCATTAGATGGGGTATATATAGGCAACACCAAAAATCCAACCGTTACACAAATTTATGCACACTTCGGTGGGACCAGGTGAAATCTCTCGGTAGGACCAGGTCAAGTTGACCTAAGCACTTTCCACATTTAGTGTCGCCGATTAAAACCGATCGGGAATTCCGAGTGAATTCAACTGGAAACAAAAGGCTGGCAACTGTTCATTAGGACCGAAGGGCCATATTGTTGAGACCAAGATGCTAGGGTTTAGGCAGTGGCTATGTCAAGCGTATCTCGGTGAGTCCAGATGAATGTGTATCGGTGGGATCAAAATGAACTTTAGGATATTGGACATAGTGGAATATGAGAGTGTGAATAAGGACTTTGGAGCAATGTTTCTAGACATTTGAACATTTAGACCATCATCAAAACCCCATCCCCTTTTAATAGTGTTGCCTTTCCTATGAACTCGATGTGATTTTGGATCACTTAAATAAACATATAGAGTCTTAAAGCTTTGCCAACATCTGTCCTTAGCATCTTGAGGGACCCACTTCACATTCCACATGTTTGCCTAAGTTGATCTCTTCGTGAAATATACTCAAGAAAAACTTAGTCCAACAACATGTATGTTGACATGAATTACCAAAACCGCAAGGGAGTGGATGTGCTTTCAACCTCCCCCATTTTGATAATTGATAACAACATACATCAAAGCTTCAAAGTAAAGGATATAAAAAATAGAAGTACATTAAAGCTTTGAAGGATATGAAACATGTACAAGCTCCCACTACTGCAGTAAGGTCCAAAGACGACACATCAATCTGAGACCCTTCGACCAAACTGTGTGCGAAGCATGAATCACAAACGGTGTAGTTCTAGCTCCGTCGCCAATAACGTGAACTGTGTGAGATAGAAGATCCATCAAATATGATTCAGAAAAGAGTTGTGTGTGCGATATGTGGCAAATAGTTGATCCAGACGAACTATTTGTGATGAGCCAATATAAAGCAAACGGTTAACCAAACACATATGTGTGTGATGTACGACATACAGTTCACTCGGATAAACTGTTTGCGCTGATCCAGCAGAACACAATCGATTCGGCGTTAGAAGATGTGTGTGATACATGGCAATCAGGTCAGTAATCATTATCGTCTGCGAACACCAAAAATAACACACATGATTTCTCATGACAAGGTGTGTGTGTGTGTGTGTGTTGTGGGCTAACGCTTGCTGGTAAACAATCATCTGCAATCGATGAAATCATTACCGACAATACGTAGGGAATGACCGTTTGCTATGTATTAAAATCGAAGTCATTTTTTTGTTATTACACGTCTGCCTGCGCGTCATCCCGTCCTCCTCTCGCATGTCTTGTCACCGCGTTGTAGCCGGAGGATTCCAGTGCACGCTTGAGCACCACACAGGTGTTTCGTTTGGCTATGCGGCGGTGAGCCCGTTCCCGCGCAACCGCGCAAGCTTCCCGCCCGGCTTGCCAAAATCCTCAAAAAAAACATCCTTACCGGGCTTGCTTCTTTTCTAAGTTTTCCATTGACGGTGTTATCGGAACACGCCGCCGTTTGCCGCCAGTTCCCCATCGGTTTCCCGCCATAAGCGATCAAGCATAAGAGCCTACGCGACGCGCGACACACGCGAGGCACACCTAGCGCAACCTAACCCCACTACCATTTCCAAGCATGCCAAACCGACAAAGCCTCATCTCTGCCAGCAACCTCGCCGACGACAAAAACGATCCAGTGCAGGCGCTATAGCCTGTCAAGGCCGAGGGCGTCACTGGCAACACGCCTGACAATGTTGTGTTGCATGTCATCACCAGGGTTGAGCAGACCCTTGGCGGAGGGCGCGGCAGTGCCGCCGAGTAACATAGCCGCCGCACCACCGAAAGGCTACAGCGCGCCGCACAACAAGATCATCTGTGGTGCTCCGTAGAAAAAAACATGCGCGTCCACGCCAAGAGGGCAAGGCGCGCCACACAGCATGACCGATGGAGGGTTGCAAAGTGAGAGGCGCGGCGCGCGGCAGAGCAATAGTGGTTCCATCACCGCTTGCCAACTATCCCACCCGACATGACATTGCAACCATGTCCATGGCACGTCAGTAGCCCGATTCCTCGCCAGGAATGGGCAGCGGTCGTCTGCGCCGTGCTTGCACCGGGCGCCGGCCGCACCGTTCGCATGGGTCGTGCCGTTTGCCTTGTCCGTGGCCCCCTCGATGCCAACGTGCTAGTCGGTAGGCTCGAGTGCCTCCTTGGCCCAGGTGTCCAGCGAGGAGCAGTAAAAGAAAAAGGCTGTCGCATCCTTGAGATGGTAATCTCCGACGAAATAGCGAGGTTGGAGCTTGAGATCACGCTCCAGCTGTACCACGAGCGTGTCAGCCACTTGCACGAACGCATGCACGAGTTCAGGCAGAGCAAAGAGCTTCCGTAGGTTAGGGTAGTAGTCACGTGGACGTGTTTTATTTTGTTGAATCGTTTGGATGTCGATCACAATGTCTGCACAACAATCACAATATTGCTATGTTCCAATGTGAATGATTTCTGTTTTATTGTTATGTTTCAATATGTGTAACACCTAGAGCTAGAAATGAGTATGAAAACAGATAGAAATGTAAAATATATATTAATTGTTCAATAGATCATTGCAAATATAATGTATCATCACATATACATGATGATAGTACTTAACTAATACGTACGGTGAATAAAAACTAAAGACGAACGATAGAAATAAACTAATAATAATCCCTCCTTGAGCGGGGAGCAGTATTCCGGCAGCCTCTCGCCAGTAGCTACCTGGGGTGTGGCGGCTTCCCAATGCGGAGAGAGTTTGCCGCCTCCTCCGCCTCGCAGCGCTCGACGTGTCGATCAACCTCTTGCTGGTGGAGGCACGCGACCATGTTGTCCATTTCACTGGGCGCCCACCAGAGCTCTTTGGCGGTGGCATGCTCGAGCTTATCGGCCCACCTCCCAACAGCGATGAGGCGCCTAGCGCCTCTGGCTGTCATTGCGTGGTACCGGCCATCTTCGTACACCTCCTCCGCTCGTCGACGCGCCCGCCGGCAAAGCTCCAGCTCCTCCTTTTCCGATGCGGCACTACGGGCTTTCCAGGCAGCGAGGTACCTGGCACGCTCCTCCGCCAACTCCTTCTTGAACGCCACCTGCCTCGCTCTCTCAGCCGGCAGCGCCTTCCACATAGCCAGATTGAACTGTCCCCAAAACCACTCTTCCGTTGGGGGGTCTGGCGCGACCTCGTCTAGCGGCGCATATGGGTCCTCCTCTTCATTGCTCTGCGCCATGACGTCCTCGTAGGGTGGCGTCTCCTCGTGTGCTTGAGGGAAGACCGACGGCGCCATGGCAGAGTTTTGTGCGAGGTGTGTAGGGAACGAGGAGAGGATGAAGGCGGGATGGCATCTCGGTGGGTAGCATTTATAGACGGCTGGAATCTTGATCGACGTGAGCGGTAAAACGGGGGGACATTGCAATGGACGCGTCGGTCGCCGGAATTCAATGGCCTTGATTGCGCACGATTGTCGAGTCAAAAGTCGTGTGTGAATTAACATCATCGACGGTTCCTGATCCATGACCGCGTGGGATTAAAAGCCCACGAAATTAGGCTTCCAAAACTCGTTTCCCAGCACGTAGCGAAAAGTTTCCCTGCACATAGCGAAAATTTTCGCCAGCCGTCGAAATATCTACCTCTCCCCGCCCCTCCCCTTCCCACCAAGGGCTACATTTCCATGTTTCCTCCTTGCTTGCTAAACACTCTGTCCACTTTCTTGCTTGCTCGCTCACTCTCTCTGTCTTGCATCCGACCGCCGCGGACGCCATGGTCTCCTCGGATGACCCCTCCAATGGTATCTCCTCCTCCGACGAACCTATCACTAGCCAGGTATTCCCCTCTCCTCTCTCTCGCTCACCTAGGGGAGGGTTATGGTTTGGAATTGGGTATTTTTAATGCATCGGCCGATTTTATCCATTCGTTCCTCTTGTAGCTCCCTAGGACCACTACTTCCAAGGAATGGGGGGGTGGTTGAAGATCTGCCTGCTTGTTGTCAACGTCAATCTCCATGCGTGAAGTTAGTTGGTTCTCAATTTGCGGACAACGGGAGGAAGTTCCTTGGATTTGCACAAAAGGTTAGCCCCACTCTTGTTGTTAGAAATCATTTGTTATATTAGATATAATCCAGACACTTCGTGTGCGCTATCTTATTGTGGATGTGATTAAGACACTGTCACAGTTCTATGTTTGTGAGAGCTATTTTAATTGATGTCATCGGTTATATGTTATAATATTCTAGATTGGACCGATGACGGTGCTTTTTTAATTGACATCATCAGTTCTTACGTACATACTTGTTAGTATTAATTTGACGTCATTCAAACACTGGCATTGTGCATCCTATACTACAGAGGTTGTTGCGGTTATATTTAGCTTCCTCATAAAATTTGCAATTTGTTATTACACATACAGAAACAGAGGAGGGATGAGAACCAGAGCATCCTACTACAAAGACTCTTCGACCAGAACCATGTCGCGTCCGATGAAGAAATTTACATGTCACTTTGTAAGAAAAAAAACAGAAGCTCTTGAAGCACGCAAGTACAAACATGGCCAACCATTGGCGAATACTTTGATGAGTGCAGTTCCAGTTGCTGCAAGTTACATAAAAATATTGCATGGAGAAAATGTCAGAAAGAGAAGATAATATCATTCTAGAAGTACACTACTTCAGTATGTATTTCCATCACATGCCGGGTACCATCTTTGTGGGATTTGAGGACTTTCATCTATTCTTCAACTTCGATATGCTCGCTGGCACTCTTGTTAAATGCTTGATGTTGTAAGTACTTCACAAACTCTGGCCAATTTCTCCATATAAGACTGTAAACGAGAAAAAAAGCTAATTGTATTCTATTCCTCTCAGGGGATTGATGGCACAGAGATAAATAAGGGATCATGCATATTTCATAGATCCTGATTTAGCAAACGACACTTTATTACATGGCATTGGTCCACGTTGTTGGGTAACGCAGCAGAAAACAAAAATTTCCGACCTACGCACTAGCCCAGGATCACTATGGAGACTGCATACAAGGTTTGATCTTTTTCGTTACCGACTCGTAGCGCAGCGGAAGTAGAGTCGATGACGATCGGCGGTGCAGATCCCCGCAGCTAGGATTTACAACCTCCCAACCGCGAGGATGTATACCCTCATCTGCCCCTCGGACAGCCCTCCGGGAGGCGGTCGGACAGTCCCCCGGACGGTGTCGCGGACAACCCTTCGGGAGGACCTTCGAAACTCGGACGGTCACTCGGACAGCCCTTCGGGAGGACCTTCGAAACTCGGACGGTCACACGGACAGCCCTTCGGGAGGCACTCTCGAACTAAGACCGAAACTACGATCTCTCTACAGAGTTGCACACATACGGTGTCATCTATCCGGCAGGGCTTCGTCGTCCAGAACTAGTTCCTGCCGGAACCCAGACAGCCTTTCGGCTCTACGAAACTATTTCGCTGGGAGGGAGAGAGAAGGCCAGATCATGCATGGCTTGTGTATGAGAGCAATGATTGAGTTTTGGGCAGCCCCCTCCACCTCTATTTATAGGAGAAGGAGGGGTGGAGGGGCTGAAATTTCAGCCACATCCATCCATGTCATCTCCAAGATATTTTGGAGCAAAAGCCCAAAAAGGTGGCTTTCCAAAAAGTAACCATAAAGCTGATTTCACTATTCACGACGACATTTTTCAGCGTCCGTTCGAACCGAAAATATTTATGTGGGCTTAGAACATTTCCAGTACCCACTAAAATAATTTTCGACGCGTTCCAAAACAATTCCGGATTAGTGATTTTCATCTGCGAAAAGCAAACAAAGCGGTTCCGGCAGCTCCGGAACATTTCCGGTTTTTGTTCCGGAAAAATCCCAGAAGTTTCCAGAACAATTCTGGCACCCTCCAAGAATTTCCAGACATGTGCCGAAACCATTTTGACTTAATGGTGTACTCCGAAACAACTTTTCGGTTTAATGATTTTCATCTGTGAAAAGCAACCAAACCCGTTCCGGCAGCTCCGGAACATTTCCGGGTTTTTTCTCCGAAAAATCCCAGAAGTTCACAGAACAATTCTGGCACCCTCCAAGAATTTCCAGGCGTGTGCCGAAACCAATTTGACCAAATGGTATGCCCTGAAACAACTTTTCAGTTTTACCGAAACTATTCCGGTGTTCTCTCTCCGGAACTTTTCCGCTGTCTCCGAAACTTTTTCCGGAGACTTTCTCTGAGACTCCGTGTCTAGTATTCAACAGATAGATGACACTTAAGCGTGTGACCCTATAGGTTCGGTGAAGTATAGACATGACCCGGAACCCCTTCCGATCAATGATCAACATCGGAGCCGTGGACACCCATATTGACCCCTATACCCACACGAATGAATATTCGAGTGAACCTCCAGTTGCCGTGTGCTATTCCTGTTGCTTCGCGATATGTTACAATTACCCAAGGTGAGACATGTTGGCATCCCTGTGGATCAACACCTTGTCCACTATGCTTGTTACCTCGTTACCGGTATTGTTCTCTTTTCTCGTTCCGTGTTCCGGCATCCCCGTGATCAAATCACAAAGTGTCTGGCCAGACGATGATGGATACCGTAACACCGAGAGGGCCCAGAGATATCTCTCCATCGTCGGAGGAGCAAATCCCAATCTTGAGCTATCAAGTTACTAGACATACTTTTCCATGAACCCGTAAGCCACCGTAATAGCCACCCATTTACGAATGACGTTTAACAAACCCCAAAGTTCATGAAGCAAGCATGAAGAAACTTGATACTCTCATGGTCTAAGGAATCATGCAAACGTTAACCATCTCTGTGTTATTAACCATAAACTTGTGACGAATGTATCTCATAGCATAAGATCAATTCGGGTCGATTCAACACAAATGTTCTTCTAACATTGTGCCCTCAAAATTGCCGGCATAGCCATGCCCATGACCAGGAAAACAGGATCATCATGCAATACTTGAGCTAGTCTTAGAGGTATGACTAGGAATACTTTTTATCGTTTATTATTCCACACGTGCATATGAGCTTTCCTCCGAGCCTCGTGGTTATTGTAGACTCGAGAACCATAGCAGTTATAGCATGGAATATAAACTTAATTAGGAACATGGGGATAAATAATAACATTTATTATTGCCTATAGGGCATATCTCCTACAGACTCCCACTTGCACTAGAGTCAATAATCTAGTCAATGCTAATGCACATTACACCTATGGCATACTGGTGTAAAATATGCTTCGCTTGTGGTATAGCCTGATGTCCAACGGATCTGGCAACTTTAGCTCCGTGTGTATCTTTGCATATCCTTTCGTTTTCACGCTTTCACAAAATTCATATTTTGTGTGGACTTGGCTTTGTATATACGTGAATCACTGGTCGAACCTTGATTCCTCAGACTGAGCTATGGAGCAACTATCTACAATAGTGTCCCATTGACCAAAGCCATCTTGGAACCATACTAAGTCCATGAATGAACTATATGATTCAACATCTTCTTTGTCACTTCTAAAGCATCAACATACTTAGCCTTTGTTATAGAATTCGCCACAGTAACTTGTTTAGAACAATTCCAACTTACCGTGCCACCGTATTGTGTATCACACAAAACCATAACTTAAATCGAAAAATCGCATGGAGCATTGATGAAGACTGTATCAATGTAATTACTTACAACGAGCACTTCATAATCTCTGCTTGCGAGAAAACATGTCATCAGTGCTACTTTAGTACTCAATGACATATTTCACTGTTGTCCTTCGATCAGTACTTTGATCACTTTGGTATCTATACTCGCAACAGTTTGGGAGTATCGGACATATCTGGTTGTTTTACATACCATGGAATACATGATTAATACAAACACAAGATTGTGTGGAATCTCCATCATGTATTTTGCTCATCAGTGTTTTGGGACACCGGGTCTTACAAAACTCTTTCCATGTGACTTCGGCAAAAATCACTCCTTGGCGGTTTTAGTGCTAAATTGTTTTAGCATCTTGTCAATATGTATTTAACCTTAGCCCCATTAGGCAAATCTATCTCCATAGATCATTATGCCTAATAGCAAGGCTATTTAGCCCAAGCACTTCATCGAAAACTATTTTCAAATGAAGTCCTAATTTGTGTCAAGAAATTTATTTCCAGTTAACAATGTGTCAAGCACACAAGGTTTTTAGAAATATTATTATGCTCCCACTTAATTTCTTGAAACCACAAGCATCTTCATTATCCATTGATGAAATCAAACTCTTTTGATCATTTCATCAAAACGAAGATTCCAACTCCATTTTGCTCTCTTCTGTCCATTGCTGGAACTCTGAAGTTTGCATACTCACTAGCATCCTTTGGATTGACAAAATACTTTGGACTGCATCACATACAAATCCTAGTTTGTTTTCCCATTTCATGGAAATTCTTTTGTCATCCATGCTTCATATCTCATGATTGAAATATGTATTAATTGCTAGTTCAACCAGAACCGACTTTAAGCATCGCTACGGTGAAACAACCTCATCGTAGTCAACTCCTTGAACTTATTTATTGCAACAAGTCGAGCTTTATGGATAAAACATTTTATCCACATCAGTTTAAAGTTTCATAAATATTCGTTAGACTCTAAGTCTTCCGAAAGGTGTATCAAGGTTTTAATCTTGAATCACTTATATGGAAACTATCTCGGATTGTATTGGCATTTAGCCAATTCCGGAGTCAGGGCCCATCAACGCTTCCTTGTGTATCGTAGGTATACTGTTGTCTAACAACAATATCTCGCATGCGCACCTGAGAGGTTTGCACGAGTTTTTCCTACGTGGTTCAGCTGCAAGTTCGACCGAAGTCCATATATCTCATGTTGAGGCTTCCGTATCAATCGCAGTAGGAAACTCTGGAATTACTTCCAAGGTCTCTTTCCTTTGATCTGATGACGAAGATATTGTTTATCTCGTCGAGTTGCAGTGTTCTCCCACTCACCTTTTTGAAAGAACAGTTTTCTTCAAAAACCATACCGTTCTTTGTGGCAAAAACCTTAGCCTCGGTATAGTGGTGGGGGAATACCCAATAACTTGGGATAACCTACAAAGTAGCACTTGTCTGATTTGGAATAGGTTTGTAACCTTTTACACAAGCCCCATATTCCAAATGTTAAGAAAAGATATAACATGGTTGGGCGTACCATACCATGGCGTCATTTCAACAGACCCGATGGAGCTCTTTTCAGTGTAAAAACCGCAGTCTCTAAAGCATCACTTTAAAAGGGATAATGGCAAATTTATTTATGTCATCTTTGATCTTACCATGTCATGAATGGTTCGATTACATCTTCACGGACTCTCCACTTGTAGTGGTGTTCCGGGAGGTGCAAGTTATGAAACCCCTTTCACAACTCATTAGACATTCGCTAAACTTGTAACTCAAATATTCCTTTGTGCAATCGAATTGTAGAAACATAATTTTCTTGTTACAACAACTTCTACTTCATTTTTGAAAACCTTTCGAATGATTTCAAAAGATCCAGACTTACGTCTCATCAAGTAAATATCCATATATCTACTTGAGTCATTTCTGAAGAGAGATAAATCCACTACTTGCAACAACATTTATTGAACTACACACATCAAAATGTATGATCACTAATAAGTTTGTTGCTCGTTCCTTATGGCCTGTGAACGGTATTTCAGTCACTTCACTTTTCGGACGATAGTTGCAAGTGTCAGATGATTTAAAATCAACCGACTTCAAAATCCATCATAATGGAATTTTCCATGCGGGTTTCTCCAATGTGACCAAATGCAGTGCCACACTTGTGTGGTATTCTTTTAGTCTTGCGACATTTAGCATCAGTGTTATGGATGTATCATATTTCCATCAATATTCATAACATACATCCCATCTTGGATGGAAGCATGGCCCTTCATGTTATTCATAATACTGAACAAGAATTGTTCTTTTATGAACAACCCTTTTGCATCAAACATTGTGCACTGGGTTAGAGTGTATGAAACTCTAAAATGAATTATGAAAGTAAACACAGAGGTAATATATTAATATCATTTTTCATAACATACATCTCATTCATAATGAAAGTATGCCCCTTATGTTTATTCATAACACCGAACATCAAAAGTTCTCTTATGAACAACCTTCTTGCAAGATACCTTATGCAAAGGGCTAGAGTGTGTAAAGCTCTAAAATGAATTATGAAAGAAAATACATAGGTAATACACCGATGG
This sequence comes from Elymus sibiricus, assembly GCA_039707655.1. Taxonomy (NCBI): domain Eukaryota; kingdom Viridiplantae; phylum Streptophyta; class Magnoliopsida; order Poales; family Poaceae; genus Elymus; species Elymus sibiricus. The sequence goes on along the minus strand of CM077667.1, from coordinate 314,007,249 downwards.
AAGGTATAGTAACTTTTACTATGTTCCCAGCGTGTATCAAGACCTCATTCCTGGCTAGTCTTTCAGGCCATTGTAGTTCTTGCATCGAGTCGCAACAGAATGCAATCGAGCGGGTATCTTTGTGATCAACTCAAAATACCCAAGAATTAGTGATTAACATGTTTAACCATAATTCCCAGGAACTATATCTTTGACCAGCCTTCTATACATCAAAAACTTGTATGACATTCATACATGAGCTGGATATTCCAGTCTTCTTTCCTTTTGCCTTTATACTTCTAAAAGTTTAACTTTCAGTATTTCTCCTACTCTCAGAAGAAGCACTCAACTTAAGAGTGGTGTTAGCCCTGGACTTCCTAGGCGTGAAAGTTTTACTAACACCCTTCGGACACTTCCTTTCTCTTTAAGTTGTTGTTTTATTCACCTTTCATCATATGACAGGCGTTCTTCTGGATCCCTCTCTTATCAGTATAATGCATAGTAAACACCTTTACTAATAGTTTGCAAACAAATATTTCTTTGGATATTTCATATCTTTCAGCCTTTGTTTGTATCTGAAAATTAATTTTCAGTTCCATGAATATCACATAACTATCCCAAAACTTTCGAAGTTCGGGTCTCATGGAAGCAAACGTATTGCACCTGACTGAAACAGAATTCTAGCTTTTGGATCGAAGGACGAGAGTCACATGATCCATAGCATTAGCGGGAGAATACCGAAAGTATGCGATAGGACAAAGTCCTTCTCGGCACTCTTGAGGACAATCCTCACATTACGTTATCAATCGTAAAGATTTAACCATATAAATAACAGCTTATTCAATTTTAATAGGGACGGTGGAAACGCGAGCCATTATTCTACATCTATTATGCAAATCACACTTAGACAGTGTTCAAAATTAATTGCACTAAGAATTAAAAGAATTAATTCTAAAGTGCACTCCCACTCAAATCAATATCTCTCATAATTGATTGTGAGTGATTCAAGACCCACATTTCCATTCAATGCCATTGTTTGAGATGAACACTGATGGCGCGAACTTCAATTGGTAGGCAAACTTGCCAATCACATCTCCATGTGACTCTTGTTCATCTTTCGATGCGTGTGTTCCGAGCTCAGGACGATCCTGCCATGAACGTCAAGATAACCAAGTGATCTTGCTGCGAGGTCTGACCTCACCCGCCTTACACCCGTACAATCGTTCGTACCCATGCAGATCATGGCGCACCTCGAAAGGAAGGATGTTGTGACGGTGCTACACTTGGGAGAACACTAACTACTTGATATTTTGTGAGAGATCACCCTAATAAAAGCGACTACCGCACAATCAAGAGGGTGCATCAAGAGGGATAAACATCTCAGGCAATTCATAATAGCATGATATGGTATAGCCCTTTCTGACGGAGAAGTCTTGTATTTCTTCGTCTTCGGCATTCATGTCGGTATTCACCTTCGCGAAGATTGCCACCACCTTGTCGGTGCACCAGATAATATTGCTATCTCTATAGCTAATAAAATAAGTGCATTACTTAAGGTTGACACGCAGGTCATTAAAGTGACAATCATATGGCTCCAGCCATCATGCCGAATCATGACACGCGGGTCATGTTAATATTACATCATATAGTCATCTCATACATAATCAAATTAATATGAGCATTGCTATACCACATCATATGCACATGCAAACCATCCAGCAAAACCAAGTTAGACGCCTCTAATTGGTTCATGCAAAAACTTGTTTTACGTGGCTTCTAAGGTTTCGAAACAAACCGAAGCAACCAACGTCCATCATCAAGCATGATAATCCAAGTCGCTAGATTAACATCGCGGGGTGTATGAAACACGAGATAATAAAATCTCGAGCCCCATACTGAACTTCGTCATATGCATGACCCCCGTGCAGATCATATCTGCATTGCCCTTTCGTCTGCGATATTTCATCTTTCTTTTTAACTACAGTGGAATTCAATGAACTGTTAGCACTTCGTTGATCAATCAGGATCGCGGATTGCCAGAACATTGAAACTCCACCATGCTGTTATCAAGATCAGAAATATGAAAATCCCAGGGAAGCAACAAGAACATCGGGTAACAGATTTCATCTGCTACCTGCACAAATAAGTTTTAGTAATAGAACTCATCTACTACCTAATTATATTGTGCAACACCCATACATCTCTATGTATTCTAGATCGCAACCTGCATCTACGCATAGCACGGCTCATGATGGCACTGTTGGGTAATGCAGCAGAAAACAAAAATTTCCGACCTACGCACCAGCCCAGGATCACTATGGAGACTGCATACAAGGTTTGATCTTTTTCGTTACCGACTCGTAGCGCAGCGGAAGTAGAGTCCATGACGATCGGCGGTGCAGATCCCCGCAGCTAGGATTTACAACCTCCCAACCGCGAGGATGTATACCCTCATCTGCCCCTCGGACAGCCCTCCGGGAGGCGGTCGGACAGTCCCCCGGACGGTGTCACGGATAGCCCTTCGGGAGGACCTTCGAAACTCAGACGGTCACTCGGACAGCCCTTCGGGAGGACCTTTGAAACTCGGACGGTCACACGGACAGCCCTTCGGGAGGCACTCTCAAACTAAGACCGAAACTACGATCTCTCTACAAAGTTGCACACATACGGTGTCATCTATCTGGCAGGGCTTCGCCGTCCAGAACTAGTTCCTGCCGGAACCCAGACAGCCTTTCGGCTCTACGAAACTATTTCGCTGGGAGGGAGAGAGAAGGCCAGATCATTCATGGCTTGTGTATGAGAGCAAGGATTGAGTTTTGGGCAGCCCCCTCCACCTCTATTTATAGGAGAAGGAGGGGTGGAGGGGCTGAAATTTCAGCCACATCCATCCATGTCATCTCCAAGATATTTTGGAGCAAAAGCCCAAAAAGGTGGCTTTCCAAAAAGTAACCATAAAGCTGGTTTAACTATTCACGACGATATTTTTCAGCGTCCGTTCGAACCGAAAATATTTATGTGGGCTTAGAACATTTCCAGTACCCACTAAAATAATTTTCGACGCGTTCCAAAACAATTCCGGATTAGTGATTTTCATCTGCGAAAAGCAAACAAAGCGGTTCCGGCAGCTCCGGAACATTTCCGGTTTTTGTTCCGGAAAAATCCCAGAAGTTTCCAGAACAATTCTGGCACCCTCCAAGAATTTCCAGACATGTGCCGAAACCATTTTGACTTAATGGTGTACTCCGAAACAACTTTTCGGTTTAGTGATTTTCATCTGCGAAAAGCAACCAAACCGGTTCCGGCAGCTCCGGAACATTTCCGGGTTTTTTCTCCGAAAAATCCCAGAAGTTCACAGAACAATTCTGGTACCCTCCAAGAATTTCCAGGCGTGTGCCGAAACCAATTTGACCAAATGGTATGCCCTGAAACAACTTTTCAGTTTTACCGAAACTATTCCGGTGTTCTCTCTCCGGAACTTTTCCGCTGTCTCCGAAACTTTTTCCGAAGACTTTCTTTCAGACTCCCTGTCTAGTATTCAGCAGATAGATGACCCTTAAGCGTGTGACCCTATAGGTTCGGTGAAGTATAGACATGACCCGGAACCCCTTCCGATCAATGATCAACATCGGAGCCGTGGACACCCATATTGACCCCTATACCCACACGAATGAATATTCGAGTGAACCTCCAGTTGCCGTGTGCTATTCCTGTTGCTTCGCGATATGTTACAATTACCCAAGGTGATACATGTTGGCATCCCTGTGGATCAACACCCTGTCCACTATGCTTGTTACCTCGTTACCGGTATTGTTCTCTTTTCTCGTTCCGTGTTCCGGCATCCCCGTGATCAAATCACAAAGTGTCTGGCCAGACGATGATGGATACCGTAACACCAAGAGGGCCCAGAGATATCTCTCCATCGTCGGAGGAGCAAATCCCAATCTTGAGCTATCAAGTTACTTGACATACTTTTCCATGAACTCGTAAGCCGCCGTAATAGCCACCCATTTACGGATGACGTTTAACAAACCCCAAAGTTCATGAAGCAAGCATGAAGAAACTTGATACTCTCATGGTCTAAGGAATCATGCAAACGTTAACCATCTCTGTGTTATTAACCATAAACTTGTGACGAATGTATCTCATAGCATAACATCAATTCGGGTCGATTCAACACAAATGTTCTTCTAACACTGGGCCCTCAAAATTGCCGGCATAGCCATGCCCATGACCAGGAAAACAGGATCATCATGCAATACTTGAGCTAGTCTTACAGGTATGACTAGGAATACTTTTTATCGTTTATTATTCCACACGTGCATATGAGCTTTCCTCCGAGCCTCATGGTTATTGTAGACTCGAGAACCATAGCAGTTATAGCATGGAATATAAACTTAATTAGGAACATGGGGATAAATAATAACATTTATTATTGCCTCTAGGGCATATCTCCTACACACGTAAGGATTCCATTGAACAAGTCTCCGAGATCTTGTATAAGTCACATGTAGGAGAATTCTTCACGTGGCCATATCATGAAGGGTAAGTTAAATATACAACCACACATACATTGATCGTCTTTCAGTTTTCGACATACTTCGAAGTTCATGGTTTTCTTAAACTGTAGCCATCACTAGATCTTGGTGGTCATTGTTCCAAAGCGCAACACGATTTACTACCTGGATTCTCTCAAAGCGTCAAATAACCCCCAGTATCTAAATCATCTTCAGGATTTCATGGATAGGTATTGAATTCTTTGATGTTCATATGTTGTATTCATATCTGGTTCAAGTATTGAGTATGTGAAATTTCATCTTCATTTGCAGGGTTTTGTCAAGGTACATAACCATAGGAGGGATACGGTTCGACCGCCAACTACCTCTGCACCACGAGATCGTTTCTCCGGCAAGACACCGAAATATGTTACTTTTAGAAAATGCTAGTCACATGTTCAAGTTTCTAAGTAAACCACTTTCCATTGCTCTCCAAATAAAAAAAAGAAACAACTTACACCGGTTAGGTTGTTCCTAACAGGGAAAATACATGACTAATTCTGTACGAAAAATTTCAGTGTCCTCAACAACAAGAAGGGGCCAACCTTTGTGTGTACTATGTTTGCACACACATGTTCTCCATATGTAGATATTCTCAATGTTGTACCGATGTTGACAGGATAGTACCAGTAAGTCTGTTTCTTAATTACTATCTTCCACTCCACACGTATGCCACATTCTCATCTAAAAATCCTGCAGATGATCTTTGCACCGATGACCCCTGAATCGCTCCCCGTAGCTGAATTGATGGCCGTTAGGAGATTTATCAGCAACTTCTTCGTGAAACACTATATCAAGCCCGGTCAACATTATGACGATTTCAACGTTCCTTTTCCATAAAAATAAGTATGCATTCAGTTAGTTTTACTAGCCAAATGTATATGCATGGTTGCATTTTTTTCCATGTGACAAGGTACATTGCATATTGTTGCGTATTTTGATGAGTGTTCCTCTCGTGGACACTATTTGTTCAATTACATATCGTGGTGAATTTGCACGGCGTTTCAAATGTGATATTTTCCGTAAGCTGGCCCTTTAAGCGAACACGGTTCAAGAAATTGAGTGTGTGGGATCCAGAATGGAAATCACAAGTCACTCACAGCGTAACCGCCTGTGATTAACCCCAAAAGTACACGGGATCTGAACTGAACCGTTGGTGATACAAATCAAATCGCAAACATTTTGCAACACATTTCCCACATGTGAGCTTAGAGGAAACCGTGTGATGTCTGTGATCTGTGTTGGGTTTTCCGTGAAGAGGAACGGATTATTGCAGCACAAACGAGTAAGTATTTCCCCTAGTTAAGAATCAAGCTTTAGTGAACCAATAGGAGTAACACGCAACCATCGTCTTCAGCGACTGCAAACAAAAGAGCAAACACTTGCACCCAACGCGGGCAAGAGGGTTGTCAATCCCCTTGGACTCGTTATTTGCAAGCAATTGAAACAAGTAGATAGTAGTGGATAATTGCAAAGTAAAATAAAAGATAATAAAGGCAGCAAGGTATTGAAAGCTTTTTGTAAATTATAAGTGAGAAGACCCGGGGGCCGTAGTGTTCTCTAGTGGCATCTCTCAGGTAGGAAACATACGGTGGGTAAACAAATTACTGTTGGGCAATTGATAGAAAATCGAATAATTATGTTCATATTCACGGCAATGATCATGTGTATATAGGCATCACGTCCATAAAAAAATAGGCCGACTCCTGCCTGCACCTATTACTATTACTCCACTCATCGACCGCTATCCAGCATGCATCTAGAGTATTAAGTAAAACAGAGTAATGCTTGGATAAAGATGACATGATGTAGACAAGGTAAACTCAATCAATATGAATGAACCGCATCGTTTTTATCCTTAGTAGCAACAACACAAAGACGTATCTTGTCCCCTTCTGTCACTGGGATATAGAATCCCGTCAGGTTGAACCTACCACAACGCACCCCTCTCACTGAAGAAATATAAATCTACTTGGCCAAAGCAAATCAATAAATCGGAGAGATTTACGAAGCTATAATGATCATGCAATAAGAATCAATTTAAGAACTCAGAGAATACTCCAATATTTTATCATGAATAATCTGAACATAAACCCACAATTCATCGGATCCCAACAAACACACCGCACAAAGGCATTACATCGGATAGATCAAAGCGAAGATGCAATGATCATTGTATTGAAGATCAAGAGAGAGAGAGAGAGAGCGATCCATTTAGATACTAACTACGGACCCGTAGGTCTGTGGTGAACTACTGACACATCACCATGGAGGCAACAAGGTTGATGAAGACGGCCTCCATGATGGATTCCCCTCCGGTAGAGTACCGAAAAAGCCCTCCAGATGGGATCACAGCGGAAAAGAGACTTGCGGCAGCGGAAAAAGGGTTTCGGGAGCTCTCTTGGGGTTTTTGGAATATATGAGAATTTATAGGCCAGGGAGGGACGTCGGGAGGCGGCCGAGGAGGCCAGTACCCATCAGGGCGCGCCCTAGGGCCTGGTCGCGCCCTGTTGGGTACTGGACCCCTCGTGTGGCTCCTAGTCATCTTCCAAAGCTTCCAGGTCTTTATTTGGTCCAGGAAAAATCATAAAAAAGTTTTGGGTCGATTGGACTTCGTTTGGTACTGTAAACCTGACAAGCCAAAAACATGCAGAAAACAAGAAATGGCACTTGGCATTGGGTTAATAGGTTAGTGCTCAAAAATAATATAAATTGGTAAATAAGTACCCAAAAAGTATCCTAGAATGATAATATTATAGCATGGAACAATAAAAAATTATAGATATGTTGGAGACGTATCACTGTGTCCGATGGAAAATGCAATCCCACTCGTTAATTATTCAGGAAACGTGTGCAATGATATCATGCATGGCAGACGCTTACCATACATGACTCGCGTGCGATGATCTAGATATCGCACACAGTTTCTTTGATAGCCCGTGTGGCTTAGGAAATATTTCAGAAACAGTTACAGGTCAAACACCGTTTGGTTTCCATGACAATAAGATGCGTTTGACTGATGATGGCAGTGTGTGATTGGTCCTCTATCCCACACGGTTGACAAAAATAAAGTGTGTGCGATCTGTTCCTGCATCGCACACGAGTATATTTAGCAGAGCGTTTACGTTCATCGGTCACTATCGCTGACGTTTTTCTATGTCGTGTGGGATGGACCCCCAGGCAAGGCGACGGTTTAAAACTCTATCGCGGAAAGGGGTAAAAACTATTTGTACAGCACATCGCTGCACCATCCCCCTACAACTGCACATATTTAGATTTTTTTGCTTATTGAATGCAAATGCATAGTTGAATAGGTAGAGAGACTCTCCCATGTCACATGAAACTTGGTAGCATGCACGAGAGAAAATGCTAGAGATACGAGCATTCGGGAGGATATGATTCCTTCTTGCTAATAGGTATTTACAACAAGATGGAGTCATGATACCAATGAATGAGATGCACACACTTACCTTGAGGTACTAGACATCATATCTAGAGAGGCAATCTTAATAAAACAAGGTTAGATAACATAAGAAATTCTCTGCAAGAAGGTGTAAGGACTTCAAGAATACCAAGTTTGGGGTTACATGCATACCAATACTACTTAAAAAGTTAACATGTTCCCCAAAACAAGAATCAACCAGGATTTTTAATAAGATTTTCAATATGATTTTCTCCCCTAAATATTGAACTTCATCTCCCCCTATATAAATAAATCTTGCAATGGGAGTACGTAGGATGAGACACAATCAGCGAAAAAATGAAAAATAACCATACATTTACACTTGTTGATATGTTTCACCCTACTAGAAACATATATTTATCTATCCCCTTATGTTCCTCTATCTATATGCTTTGAAGTATTTAGATGAGTTTTGATGTGCATTTAACTCCCCCTTTGACATCAATTTTCAACAAGTGTTTATTCTTCTTCTTTTTACAGGTCGATAAGAAAGGGTTTTGGATTTGCACGTTGAGCAAAGTTGTGGCTGGGAATATTTTTAGAGGAAGGGTCATTGAGTTAAGCTAGAAATAGATAGAAGAAATTTTATTGACATTTTTTTTTCCTTTTCACTTTGGTGTCTCCGAAAATTATCGGCTTGGAACTTCTGATGGATCCCATCGGTGTCATCGAGCCAGTTCTTCTCGGTCAAAATGAAGAACTTCTATGCAATAGAAATTGGACCTGGTGTCATCAAGATGTTTTTGATCGGTGGGACCAGTTGACCAACAAAAAATATTTTGTCAAGACTCGGCTCACTTGCATTCAGATCAAGGAAAGATGTACACAAAATTTGATAACATTTGCAATGAATTGACACACGGAAATGTTGGAGATATACCCTAGAGGCAATCATGTATGATGATATTTCCTATGTGTTTATGAATAAATATAGTCCTTGGATATTATCAATGATGTGTATTAACAAGTACGTGACTTATTTGTGAGCAAAGTTCAAAAAGGCGCGCTTAATCGCGCGCTTATGCGCGCCTATGTGTGATGCGCTCACTCAACGCATCGCTTTGGGTGTGTGCGCTGGGAAAGGCGAGGCGCGCGCTTAGGCGGAGCGCCTTTCTCGCCTAGGCGCGATTAGGCGTGCGGAATCGCGCGGAATCTCGAGGAATCGCGCAGTACCACGCAGAACGACGAGGGGGGGGGGGTCGAGCTGGAATGGGGATAAAGAGCAGAGCATACACGGGATGAAAGGAAACACCACAAACCGAGCCCATGCTAGGGTTAGGTCGTCCTCCCTCCTCTCCATTCCTCGTGCCGTCGGACCTCCTCGTGCCGCCGGCAGCCGCACGTCCGCCATCGCGGATCTTGAGCTCCTCCTCGCGCCGCCCCTCACCGCGGTCAGGTCTCCTTCATCTCGGGCTCCTCCCCGCGCCGCCGGTCGCTCGACTCCATCCACATCTTGCCGTGGATCTCGCGGCCCCCGTGCTCTTCTTCTCTTCAGGAAGGTGAGGCCTCTCTTCTCCTCTTTGGGTCTGTTTCTGTTAGTGTAGTTGGATGTGGCTGCTGCTACTTGTTTTTGTTTGCCGCTGCTGCTAGCTGCTAGCCTGCTACTACTACTAGCTGTTGACTGTTGTTGCTTGCTGCTATTGCCGATGCTAGCTGCTGCTGCTTGTTCTGCTAGCAGCAGCCGAGGCTAGCTGTTGCTGATGCTGCTTGTTTGCCACTGCTCCAAGCAGGAGCTGCTGCTTGTTTGCTGCTCCTCCTAGCTGCTGTTGCTTGTTTGTTAACTGCTGCTCCTGCTAGCTGCTGATGCTGTTAGTTGTTGCTCCTGCTAGCTGCTAATTGCTTGTACTAACTAGTAACTACTAAATTGTGTTATTGTTTATTTTGTAAGCAGGATGTCAGAGAACACCACCGCCGAGACAGAGTCGGAAAGGCCGATAACTCTTAAGAGGAAGTCGAATGATGTTGGATGGAACTACGGGAAGCTATGTGATGTGACAAACAAGGAGAAGGTGAAGTGTGACTTTTGTGGCCATATTAACACCGGAGGAATCAACCATTTCAAGCTCCACATCACGGGCACCACATCAAGTGTTCTTTCATGTTTAAGATCAAGTCCGGAGGCTCAAGCAATATGCCAGAGAGCTCTTGATGCTTATGAGGCAAAGAAGGTGGCGAAGAAAAAACATAAGGCACAAGTGAGGGCTGATGTGCATGTTACAGCTCTAAATGAATCAAGGGAGGTTAGAGATTCTGTTTGTGTTGGTAGCACATCATCGGAGCCCAACAAATTAGGACCATTGGACAAGTTTGTGTGTTCTATTGATGGCAAATTAAGCAAAGAGGAAGCCTTGAGGCAGCTTAGTATGAATGAAGCACTATTCAAGGAGAGAAGAGCTCAATGTTCACCATATGTTGCTAGCATGGTAATTTCAAAGTCCTTCATTTCTTTGCTAGCTTGTGCTTGAAATGATTGCTTCATTGCTAAGTCTAAATATGTTTGCATTGTTTTTTGTTACTTTGCTTGTAGGCATACCATTTAATGCTTTTGACAATGATGAGTTTTGTCAAATGTGTGAGGCCATAGGCAAATTTGGTCCTGGATATGAGCCTCCTACTCAATATGAGCTTAGGGAGAAGTTGTTGAGTGATGAATATACAAGGACCAAGAGTTTGTTAGATGACCGTGAGAAGGAGAAGATAAAACTTGGATGCACCATCATGACCGATGCATGGACAGACATGAAGAGGAGGAGCATAATGAATTTGTGCATGCATTGTAGTGGGGGGACAAGTTTTCTCAAATCAAAGGAAACATCCGATGTGTCACATACAAGTGAAGTTATCTTTCAGCTAGTGGACAGCGCAATTGAGGAGGTAGGGGCGGAGCATGTGATGCAAGTGGTGACGGACAATGCATCCAATAACATGGGAGCCAAGAAAATGTTGCTTGAGAAGAGGCCGAAGATCTTTTGGAGCTCTTGTGCAACTCACACTATCAACTTGATGCTCCAAGGAATTGGCAACCTCAAAAGATTCAAGACAATAATTGATCAAGCAAAGAACCTCACCATCTTCATCTATGCGCACCACAAGACTTTGGCATTGATGAGGGTTGCTACAAAAAGGAGAGATATCATAAGGCCGGGGGTGACTAGATTTGCATCCGCTTTTCTCACTTTGCAAAGTTTATTGGAGAAGAAAGATGCTTTAAGGTGTATGGTGGTTGAAAGAGCTTGGGAAGAGATGAGCCATGTGAAAACAAAGAAAGGCAAGGATCCTCTCTTGCTGCTGCGTTATTTGCTGTTGCTTACTTGCTGCTGCGTTACTTGCTGCTGCTTACTTGGCATTTGATATTGTCCAAACAGTTGGTTGGTGGAAGCTTTATGGAGGAGAAACACCAAACTTGAAAGATATGGCTATGAGAATCCTCTCTTTGACCTCTAGCTCTTCCGGTTGTGAAAGAAACTGGAGCGCCTTTGAATCGGTATATCTCATTCTCATCTCTAGTTCATTTGGCATTTTTGTTTTCTAATATGCTCATGTGATGTTTACTATGTAGATACATAGCAAGAGAAGAAATAGGCTCACAACGGAACGATGTAACAATTTGGTCTTCATAAGGTTCAATAACAGGATGTTGTCTAGGAAACAAAAGCTCCTGGAGAAGAAGAAATGGGATGTGCTCCTCAACACCGATGCTACCGAAGCTCAAGGATTTCTATTTGAAGGAGGGGATGATCATGCAAATGTTGTTTATCTTGATGAGGAGGATGGGGATATCCATCCAGGTACGGGGATATCATGGGATCTAATTGGTGAAGCAATGGGAGCACAAGAGCAACTCCAAGTTCGTAGGAGTGCAAGAGTGAGAGACCTTGAGGAGGAGGAGTTTGAATCTGATGGTGATGAGGATATTGTGGATGATGAAGACGTTGAGTATGAGGATGATTGAGACTTTGAGAGGCATTGAGCAAGTGATCATTGCATGATGGTTCTCATCATGCCATCAAGTGATCAAGTTATCATGCATTTGCATTCATGCATTTGTCTTTTGCTTGTTATTTGTTATGTAAGAGACTATCACGGAGTGGTGAGACTATCGTGGATCGTGGTCGTGTTATTCTGGTTTCGTTGAACTAAGCAAGGTTAAGACTTTTATTTTTTATGTAATATGCTTGCTTGTGAAGTTATGATCTGATCTGCCCATTGCATTCATTGCTTGCTTGAAGCTTCTCATTACAAGTTTACAATTTACATATATGATACTTTGCTTGCTTGCTGGTTGCTGCTGCTAACATCTTCATCTTGCCATCTTCTCTATGATGTATGTAGTTGCTGCCCGCTGCACTGGAGGGAGAGGATCAGAGGACAACACACAAACAGGGAGGGGCAACATATTGGAGAGAGAACAAGGTAATGCTTATAATTATTGAATTATACCTCCATTTTACATTCTAGCGTTATTTTCAATGGGCAAACTGATGTTCTTTGCTTGTATTCGTATAACTGTGTAGGAAACACATAATTGCGCCTTATTGCGCCTAATCACGCCTAAGCTAAAAAGGCGCAAGTAGGTGGTCGGACGCATAATTAACGCCCAGCGCTTTTTTGAACTTTGTTTGTGAGACTATGCATTGTATGATTGTAGGATCGAAAGTAGGTCTAGAGGGAAGGTGATTAGACTACGTGACCAAATAAAAACCTAACCTTTTTCCCAAGTTAATTGGTTGGCAGATTTTAGTGATTGTTGCAAATCAAGTTCACCCTACACATGCATGTCTACGAGTATTGCAGCAAAAAGTAAAGACACGCAGATGTAAAAGGGTAGGGATAAGAAGATCAAACGCAATTTGGAGACACGAAGATTTTTCCCGTGGTTCCGATAGGTGGTGCTATCGTACGTCCATGTTTATGGAGACTTCAACCCACGGAGGGTAACGGTCGTGAGAGTCCACGGAGGGCTCCACCCACGAAGGGTCCACGAAGTAGCAACCTTGTTTATTCCATGATGGCCTACGTCCACGGAGGACTAGCCTTACTCGGGGTAGATCTTCACGAAGTAGGCGATCTCCTTGCCCTTACAAACTCCTTGGTTCAACTCCACAATCACGAAGAAGGAGGCTCCCAAGCGACACCTAACCAATCTAGGAGGCGCCACCCTCCAAAAGGTAATAGATGTGGTAGTATGATGAACTCCTTGCTCTTGTGCTTCAAAAGATAGTCTCCTCAACACTCAATCACTCTCGCACAGGTTTGGCATGGGTAGAAGAGATGGATTGGATGGAAAGCAACTTGGGAAGGCTAGAAATCAAGATCCATATGGTTGGAGTGGATGATCTTGACCTCAACACAAGGGTAGGTGGTTCTCTCTCAGAAAATTGGATATGGCAAGTGGGTGTATGTTCTGAGTGCTTCTCTAGCGAGTGAGAGGTGGTGGAGGGGTATATATAGGCTTCTCCAAAAATCCAACGGTTACAACATTATTACCCAACTCGGTGAAACCGAAGTGAAAACTCGGTTGCACTGACTAGTGCAAAATGTGGCAACTTTGGCGTTTTCGGTGAGACCAATATATGAATCTCGGTGGTTCCGATATGGGTGACCTAGGCAGTTACCAAACTCGGTGAGACCGATTCCTCAAACTCGGTGGGACCAATTTTAAGAAATTGGTTAACACAATATTGGTCGCTGGTTTCGGTTGCACCGAATGGAATGTTGGTAGTACCGAGATGCTAGGATTTGGTTTGGCTTCTGTCTAGGGTAAAACTCGGTGGATCCGAATGGGAAATGTTATTGTCACCGAATTTTGACTTTTGGCTTTGGACAGAAGATTTGTGTGGGAAAATGGGTGAGTATTTTTGGTGGCTAATCTCTAAGCACTTGAGCAACCAGATCATCATATTATCTCATCCCCTTTTAATAGTATTGGCTTTCCTATGGACTCAAAAGTGATTTCTCACAAAATGTAAAATGTAGAGTCCTCATTCTTGAAGCATGGCCAATTTTATTCCTTCCTTTCCTTGGTGAGGTTTTCCACAGAATCCTTTAGCCATCCCATCATTGAACTTTTTTCCTGAGATACACTTGTAGAAACATTAGTCCAATGAAGTATATGTTGTTATTAATTACCAAAACCACCTAGGGAGAAGTTGTGCTTTCAATGATGACTGTCCTAAATGGTCCTTAGTCAAAAGGGCTGTGTGGATGCGCAGCCAGTTAGACTAGCATATGACACGGTCGATGGTCCGGTCTCACTGACCATGTAGCATTGGATGCTAGCCGGATAATATGGACTCAGAAAGATCTAGTCAGATTTGACTTGGTCGGATCCGAGTTGAGATAAGGTCTTAGTTGGACAGACCCGACTATGAGACGCAACGATAGGTCATATGTGAGTCTCTAGTACAACATACGTTCTATGTCCTAAGACCTGAGCTGACGCATTTACTCGGGATGGTGATAGACCTGCTTCGGGCTGACCAAACGCTACTCCGTAACTCGGTAGTTATAAAGGTAGGTTTCGGGCTTGTCCGGACCCATGCTGCGAGACATGGTTGAGCAAGATGGTATTTGCCCCTTCGATCGGGAGAGATATGCTCTGGGCCCCTCGGGTTATCCGACCTGGATAAGCATGGATATGCGATGAGGATTATGAGATAATCCGAAGTGTTGGACGGATTCAGCGGAACGAGAAAGAGGTCGTGCTACAACAAGGATGACCATGTCGCCTTGAGCACGACAACATATATCGTGTGGCAAAGGGAATAGAAGTATGAAGTACATGTTCGCCTAACTAGCTTCATTGGACACTTGGAGTCGGCACGCTTTGCTAGAGGCCGCTATCGACTAGTCGAGCCGGATGTGATCTAACTTGTGACCAAGTGAATGAGAACCTAAGGGGTCGCGCACTTAAGGGAAGGAACATGTGGGCTTTAGGATCTGTGCAAGGCCTAAGAGTTGAGCCCACGACGAATGCCTATATATAGTGGAAGTGTGGCACACTTATTCAGTTGGTCGCTTCGGCGCCATCATTAGGGCCTTGCATGTGTTGCAACTAGCCACCTCCACTCACCGCCGAACTATGTGATCGGACCTAGCAGTCCGCCGCATGGTGTTCCTCCTGCACGCACGGATACCATTAGAGGCAGTGCACTTGCGCCACTCCGGCAAACCTGTACGTGGGATCCAGTGACCGGCTGTTCGAGGGAGATCACGCGAGGAGGAGACGGACCTCACGGATGCTCCGCCCCAACTCTACTTCCGCTACACGGCACTGCGCGTCTTGTGGTAATGATGTGTGATCTATCTCTGTAGCATGTTCTTGGATGTTCTGCGCATAGGAAATTTTTAATTTGCATGCGATGCACCTACAGTAGAACCCAACAAGAAAAAAGGATAAAAATAGAAGAAGTTTTTGGTGTTTTTATAGAAGATTTTCCCGAAAAAAAGGGCAAGATCACAATCACACTTATGAACAAACAAAACGCAAGGCAAAGATAGACAAATGCCAAACTTCAACTAAGATAGGGTGTGTGACTATAGCACCTATATTTGAGTATATTGACTCATCATTTAAGTACGAAATGGGGTCTCCTTTTATCGTTTAAGCATTTCAATGTATTCACATCTTCTAGAGTTGCTTTGACTCATGACTTGGAGTAAAGCTTCTCATGGATTTGAGGACTTGCATTGGGACTTATTATGGATGCTCAAAGATAATGATGTCCACCACGAGCTTGGAGCAATCCATTTGAGTTGAAGTTCAACTTCCTACATGGGTTAGTCGCGTAAGGAACACCTCATATACCCAAATTGACAGGAGTGGATACTTGAATCAAATGTTGTCAAAGAATACTTATTGGTTGTATTGTTCGTTGAACACAACGAAGACAGTCTTTGATATTTGGTTCATGTGAGATTGATCAAGATGTGAGTTGGAGCAATCTTGTAGAGTGTAGCTCATCCAAGTATCTAGATGGGGTTAGATGCAATACAAAGAAGTAATGTATCACTAGTGTAGGTGGCTCCTATACAAACGGTTTTACCCCCTTTCCGCGATGTAGTTTTAAACCGTCACCTTGCCTATGTGGGCAATTGTGGGGACCCCGACTCATAAGTCGTGATCATCGAATGCACGTGCACAGTGATCCCAGAGATCAATGCTCACTGAACACACAGAAACTGGAATACAAGAGTCTTACATCCTTACATACCGTCTTACACAAATAAAGGCCAGCTAGGCCAAGTCTTACATAGATAGGGCCGCAAGGGCCAAATACTTAATCATAACAAGCAGCGAAAATCTTGATCGAAAGCGTGAACCCATGCCATCTGCCTTAAACCTACAGGCATTCTTACTAGGAAGCGTCCTAGTTCGCATGTTCGTCACCAACGAACTCTTTACCATATTCCTGCTCTTCCATGCCTGGCCAATTAAATAACCAGTGGCAAGCCAATGAGTACTTTGAATGTACTCGCAAGCAACCCAAATGGTATAACAATGCATGATATAGCACTTAGTAGGTAAGTTTTGCAGAAAGCTAATTTTTAAGTGCAATGATATGATCAAGTAACTTGAGTAAGCATGCATCAACTGCTGACAGGTATTCATGTGGACAAGTCACGGTTATCATCATAAGCAGGGGTTGAACATTTCATGTTCATCATCATGCCAAGTCATCGGACTTAGCTCAGGTATCATCTTTGTCGCAAACACACACACACACACACACACACACACACACACACACACACACACCAAGTTTAATAAACATTGGACGTAGCACAAGAGCGGTCATCCAACTTTCCTTGACCGTGGACACGGCTATTCAAATAGTTTTACACTCTGCAGAGGTTGCACACTTTACCCACAAGACTACTTCCGTGTCATCCACGACTCGCGGTATATTACATACCCGAGGTAAGCACCCGAACAATGCCTTTCCCCTAGCGATACTAAACAAAGAGTCCACTCGTTGGTGCCATCCCTCATGATATACATCACACGTATCATCCATGAGGGCACGCAATGGTGTGCCCGATGCCTGTAAAGACAACGCATGATCGCCCTACCAGGCACGACCCCGTATCGAGAGTGACCTCGTCACTCCCGCCACTAGTAATGCGGGCTCTATGCTAATACCCACCAAGGTAATCGACAAAGCCCCGTCCCATAAGGGGTATCGTGGTTGTACGTGTAAGGTTGGAATAACGGTCGCAACTTACACCAATCCATTTTCGAAAACCACACACACTCACTTGCTCCGGTACACCACTTCTTTACCAAGTGGCTACCTAGCTCGTCATCATCTCCCTCGGGCATTAGTGGCACCCGACGAGGTTTTCGAAAAGTCTTTGAAATCATTTTTGTTTCCATCACCATGCATATTCCCATCCCACTTGTGTAGCAACTACTAGCAACCTAACTACTCCCACCCGCACAACCCTCATAAGAATGGTAGGGTCATGCACGATGTAAGTATCAACAAGAAAGTATCGGAGGCATTCCACCGTAGTGGCCACCACATCAACATGATCAACATCAAGGAATAAAGTGCTATATGCCATGCAATAAAAGGGTTTCATAGTCATGGTCAAAGGGCTGCTTGCCTGGCTCAACAAAGTCTTTAGGGTCTTCAAAGTCTTCGGGTTCAACTCCCTCGTCAATAGCGCAACCTATCGTCATGATAAATAACGGTAATAATAAGCATCACAATAAAAACAGAGCACAAACTTTACTTCTAAAATGTTACCCTACTCTGATAAATACTACAAGCTATTCTAAAAATATTTGTATAAGGTTTTGTGGTGAAAAAGGTTTTAAAAACTATTTTTAACAGAGGCAAAAATGCTTAAAAAGAGGTTTTAAAATAAAACAGTACATAAAAGGTTTTCAAAAAAAATTCACAAATGGCACTAATAAATACTACACAATATTGCAAGAATTTAGTTGGAAGAATTATTGGAATTGGAGTTTTATTTAATCCCCTAGAATTTTTAGAAAAGAAAAAAGAAAAAGAAAAAAGAAAAGGGCTCTGTGCCCTGGGCCAGACTCGGCCAGCAGCTGAGCCGGCCTAGCCAGCCAGCCAGCAGGCGGCCCAGGCGGCTCAGCGCCCCCGCGCGCATCAGGTTTCAAACCTGATGGGCGGGGCCCGTTGTCCAGAGAGAGAGGGGAGGCGCGGGAGAGATGTGGGAGGCTGACGACCTGGCCCCACTAGCAGGTCGTCGTCCTCCTCTATCCAGGGGGCGGCGGTGCTCACCGGCGGCGAAGGAGGGCACGACGAGGGGAGGAGAGCACGGGAATGAGCTCAGGAGGCTGCCGCCGTTCGGGAGGTGCCGGAGTTGGTCGACGGGGAGGCCCTGGTCGCCGGCGACGAGGTCTCGCGGCGGAGATGTCCTCGGGTGAGCTCGAACCCATCGTTCTTCCCTGCAAAAAGGCATGGGGAAGAAAGGGAATCGAGTCAGGGGCGTCAGGGGAAGCCAGAGGGAGAGAAGGGAGGGCCGGAGGGGTTCCCTACCACGAGATCGACGGCGAGCAGAAGCGGCGGGGCTCGGCTCGATCCCGAGCACAGGGAGGGAGAGAGGAGCTGGGGCTCGGTTGGAGGCCGATTGGGAGGAGAAGGAAGCAGCCAGGGGGGAGAGAGAGGTCCGGGGGGCCTTCTTATAGCCAGGTCGCGGTCCACCTCTCGGTGGTGCGCCGGCGAGGTTCTGGCCGAGGCCAGAAGCCGTGGGAGGGAGAGAAAATGTGCCCGCGGTCCACCTGGGGTCCGTCCACGACCAGGGGAAGCAAGATAGAAGGTGGGAGCGTGCGCGCGTGCGAGCCCCACGGTTGGCCGAGCTGGGCGGCGTCGGGCACGTGTGCGGGAGGTCGTCGGAGAGAGATTGGAGAGGGGGCCGACCGTTTGGAGGGACGCGGACGTCGAGGGGAATCCAGGGGACATCTCCCCCCATCCCAAGGTGGTCGGGAGCCTCGGGATGCTCCAGCTACAGTGCAGGGAGGCACTGTAGCGTGCTCCAAAGCGCGCGTTTGGCATGCCAGTGGCGTGTCCACGCGCTCTGGGCATGCCAAAGCTTGTCCATTAGCTTATGGGGGGTTCTGGAGATGTTCTAGGAGCTAGTGGGAGCTAGGGTTAGTAGAGGTGAAAGGAGGAGGAGATAAAAGAGGTGCTGGTCATGCTGTCCAGAAGGTAAAAATGGGGTTTACCCCACCAATCAGTAGCTTGTGGGCTTGGGGTTTTTACTGGAGGTGAAATGCAGCAATATGGGACTGTGGTAAAAGTTTGGGGACAAGGAGAACAAGTTAAGAGGGGGGAACATGGTTTTTATTAAACTGCCAGAAGGTGTTTGATGATGATTTGGCCAAGCAAATGAAGTTTTCTTGCCATGAGGTTTAACATGATGAAATAGAAGGCATAATTAGTGTGGATCACCAAGTTTGAGCCCATTTGAAGAAAGTTCACAATGTAACTTTGTAAAACCCTAGAAATCAACAGAATCAGATTCCTGTAGATCTGGGCATGCATTTCCATTCTCCTTGATGCACCACTTGGTGTGGCATCCTCATTTGGGTAATAGAACATGCCGACAAAGTTTGGGTCAACGGAAGAAACTTCACAATGTAAAGTTGTTCAAATATGAATCTGGACAGGAATGGTTTTGGAATATTGTGGTGAATCAAATCAATTGGGATTGAGTTGAAACTTTGCAAGATCATCACATATAGCATGTGTGACTTGCTGAAATTTTCTTGGAATTTATTGAGAATATTCCTTATAGAAATATTTCAAAAGCTTGATTCAAGCAGAAAGGGTTTTGAGGGGTTTTGCCCATGATTTTGGACATGACCATGTGTTAAAACTCATATATATGGAAAATATATGTCCACTGAGTTTCCCTAAATTTTCTCAAATATTTTTAAAGCACTTAAATAATTTTTCCCTATAAAAGACCATTTCTGGCCTTAAGAAAAAGCCTTTAAATAAAATAGTAAAATAATATTTAAAAATAATATTTGGTGGTTTGGGGAAGTCATATATATAATAGGTTTCAATTAAAGCCTTTGGGGAAAAGGATCCACCCAATTTGAGGACTGGCGGTGCAAACCTCAACTCAGGGGTTTTTGAAAACCTAATTTGAATAAATCCTTTTTGGTCAAAATAAATTTTGATAAAATTAGTCCTAGGTACTATACACATGGTATGATCATTGGGCAAGATGTTTGGACCAAGGAATATGAATATGGAGAGGAGTAGAACCTAAGAGTGCCATACTCAATAAACCAAACAAGCAAACACGCAACAATTCAAACAAGCATATGCACTCAAAAGTTTTAATTGGTTCCAAATTTGGTAAATCCTAGAGTAGCAAAGTGATACAACACAGGGTGTGACAGCAATAGGGGGACCTATCCCACACGACACAGATAAATCGTCGGCGATGCCTCCGTCCGGTCACACACGCCACGCAAAAATGGTGTGTGCGATTGTGAGTGCCATCACAAATAGACATATTGCAGAAATCGTGTGAGATGTGCTTATCATCCCACACAGGGAATCCCAAAGATATGTTTCCGTTCGTATTGTACATCACACATAATTTTCTGCATAGCGTCGTCCGTGATAGGGGTGGCTATCACACACGGTGCCTAAACGAAACTGTTTGGCTTAGGTCTGTCCATCACACACACTTTTTATGTGAAAACATTTATGAAAGGATGGCCTAACGCTCACAGTTGTCGTTAGGAAGTCGTGTGTGATTGTTCATTGATCCAACACGCCAACTTTCCAGAAATTGTGTTGGTTTCTTGAGTTCATCGCTCTCGATGTTGTCTGAGAAACCGTCAGCAATAGGAAACCCCAATAATCAGCCTAATTTCACTATTATTTAAAATTCTGCTGGTAATCAAATTGACACTTCATATCAAGCACACGATCTATTTCATATTCATATTACGGCAACCAAGATTTCATAATTGAAATACATCAGAGTACAACATCATATAGGCACAACTACCTAGCTACCTAATTACACGACAGGACCAAGTTGCACATGCAACAAGTAAAACCTTTGGAAAGTAGCATCATAGACGGTAAATAGACACATAAATCTCGTCAAGAAAGGTGTTGAAGCGGAAGGCAAATATTGAGCCTTCACTAATGTAGAAGGTCCTTGCAACTTTAGGCCAGTGCATGTGGATTGTTGCACACCCATCCTTCATCCTCTTGAGGAAGACTTCAAGATTATACCATGGGTGTTGTATGAATACCTTCCTCGCCTCTTGACCATACAGGTGGTTTGAGACGTACTCATCGATGAACTGCTTTGGGAAGGACCGGAAACAAAGATATGCATAAATTTCGTTTCGAAAAATTGAAATGTCGCAAAGGGAAAAAAGACAAGGTAAAAGAGATAGTACCATCCTATAGTTCACTGGTGTCTTCTTCATTGTGCAAACAAACATCGTGTTGTTTTTTGTCGCTAGTTTCTTCATATTAAAAATCTTTCTGAGTTTCTTGATTTGATTGATATTCATGAACACCTCATTTCCCCACATGCAAAATGGGTCGAACAGTGGGTCTAAACCTCTTACAAGAGGACCTACATGTGCAAGACCAAATTATTAGAAACCTAAATATTAGAATGGTTCCTGCAATTGCACAATAATGTGCTATTAGCCAAAGGATCATGAATGTGCAAACCTCGATGGTAAACTTGAGTGTCTCCCATTGTTCCCCCTGTAATGTATTTAAGATAGATATTGATCAGGTTATTAGTTAGATTTGGTGTGCTATCAGTAAAATATGTCACTGAACAATAAACGCATTGCAGATGCAACATATTAATTCGAGGCACATGGAAAAGCCCTCCATGCTAAGAACTATGAAATATAGCAATTGTATGTTTCACATGTATTTAGTATATCCAAATTCAATCTACTTCTCACATGCATAACAATACAAAATTGTACCAACAACAATCGAACATCACATTGCAGATGATCACCAAAACAAATAAACCAAACAGTTAATTGAGCATCACATTGAATAGTAGAACATACTAGAAGATCATATTGCATAGTAGCATTACATTGGATATTTCACTAGAATTTCTTGAGGAAAGGCACGAGCAGCACATGCAACGGGTAAACCAAACAATCTTAACAGGCGTAGCTAGCTGAACGCAGGTCATTAGTAATTAAGCTAAAAAACAAGCTATTTCTCGTCGTCGGAGATATCGATAACGATGGGCTTGGAAGAGGGCGAGGACTCCACATCGTGGGTGCCTTCCTCGTAGTGGTGAGTGGCCTGAGCCAGTCCAGTCACCAACCTGCCGGCTCTAGAGCTGAGGAAAGCACGGGCACACTGAGAAAACAACTCGTAGTCTTCGTCGAAGGCACTAGCGAAGCCATCGAGAAAACACCACGAGTTGTTGTTTAAAGCAGCCAACCGCGTGGCGGTGTCCGTGCGCGAGGCGTCGACGGTGGCCTTGACGGCAAGGTGTTGCTCCAAGATCTGGGGGTCGGCACGCATGGCAGCCATCACGGCCTCATCTGTGCGTGCGGTCGCGATTTGCTTCTCCGCTGCCAGATGCTCCTTGAGATTCTGGCTATATTTCGTGCCCCATGTCTTTTGGCGGCGATTAATTGGGGGATGGGCCGATGATTTTGGTGGAAGGTGGGTAGTCGGCATGTGGGATGGAGGAGGATTGGGTGGAGGGGGAGGGGGTATGGGGAAGGTGTGGATTACCTAACTAGATGAAGGAGGCCGAGCAGCAGGAAAGAGCATCGTCGGCAAGGAGGCGGCGCTGCAAGCAAGCAGTGAAGGTTTGAACTTAGGAAAGGAAGGGGGAGCAGGGGGAATGTGGCTTTTGGTTGGTACGAGGAGTGGGGGAGGTAGATATTTGCACGGCATCCCAAAAATTTCGTTCGGTACGATGAGAAACTAGCGCGCACGGTCACATAGGACACGGTATTTTTATCTGATCTGTGTGCGATATCCAACATCACAAACGAATCCTATAGTTTATCCCGTGTGTGATGAGACTGAACGTGGAAATTTTGGTCTCCAAGCTTCCGACGTAAGATACTAGATACTACATTGCACACGGCACTTGCATTTCATTTTCATCTGGAAGATAAATTGGGGATACGGCGGCAAATTTTGGTCCGAATTCCCTCGTTACGGTGGTCATCCACGTCATTTCTTAATTTAACATCACTTGCAAATTTGAGTACTACACAAAAGAGCCTACATCACTGCCCGCACTTACTAAATCGGCCAATTAAACATAGTTAGTTTACCTAAACATTATTCTAACAAAAGACCAGCCTCTAAACAGAGACTAATATTCCGCCTGGCGCTCGTTGATCTCCGCCGCCTCCTCGATGACCAGCTCCCGCTCGACGACCTCCGGGGTAAGGAGCTCCATGGCATCCATCGCCACATACTCCACCAGCATCTCATAGTCCTCGTCCACCATCTCTTTGGATAAGGCCGCCACGAGCCGGGCGTGAGCGGCCTTGGTCCGGGCATGGACGACCACCATCTTGGCTAAGGAGGCTGCCAACGAATGAA
This sequence comes from Elymus sibiricus, assembly GCA_039707655.1. NCBI lineage: Eukaryota > Viridiplantae > Streptophyta > Magnoliopsida > Poales > Poaceae > Elymus > Elymus sibiricus. The sequence continues at coordinate 313,983,682 of CM077667.1, read as the reverse complement.
CGCCTGCTCGAGCACACTCAGTGATTATCAACTCATCGGATGTGGGTTGTCGACCTGTGTCGGAGAAGGCCAATGTGATTTGTGCAGTGACTGACACAAGATGGGTGTGGGCGGCCTCGAGATGGGCTTGGGCGATCGCCATCAGGGGTACGACGACCGCCAAGAAACTGACAGCTGATGTCCCGTTGTCGCCATTTGCTATCCTCGTCGCGGTTGTTGTTGCCGCCCTCTCAGCTGCAGCAACTGCCCTTTCGGTTGCTGCAGCCGCCCTATCGGAGGTAGCGGCCGCATTCAAGCATGTTGAGAGCGCGCTCATTGATGATGCGGCCACGCTCAGGCCGGAGTGGGTTGCCGAAGTTGCCCTCACGACAGGGATCCACGTCCCCATCTTTCACCGGCAACGATTGAACGGTAAAATGATCTTGAAGAGCAAGTGCGGTAAACTGGCCGGCGGTGGACTATAGCCGACGAAGCTTATGACGTAAACCATGTATGAGGATTGGCCCAAGATATTTTGTACTGCATCACACATGATTCATGCTCATGAACTGTTTGCGATATACTTTATTTTCATATTGTTTTTAAAACAAAAGATGAGGTTACTTCGGCAAAGGACGGTGTTTGGATCGCAATAAGATTTATGTGTAGTGAACACAGACCAATAGTGGTGTCATAATAAAATATGAAATTATTCAGGGTTTGTTTGGCATTTTTATACATTAATTGAGTTTTCCATACATTTAATGTGTATAATTCAATTTTGAACTACAGTCATAAGGTCCCGTGCATCATAATGGGTTCAAAAATCATATAAGTGTCCATGGCTTCATCTTTATGTCACAGGCAAGAAAGGGGAATGAATTTCAAACATCTCGGGGTCTTGGCTCGGCCACGAACATTGAGAAACTTGTTTTTTAATAACCGTAAATCCAAAACAAGTCAAAAATTCATGAAACTTGGCATGTTGTCATGACATTGCGCATATGTGCCATGGTAAAAAAATTGTCCAATTTGGGACAAGTTTTGGCACAAGCCCCTTACAAACCAGAGCTTCTCATTGGAAGCTTTGTGGTTTCGATAGGAAACATGTCACCTTAATTATGTGGGCGAAACGCCATCCGCTCATCTTCTCACCTTGAACTTTTTCTGGTGGCAACATAGACCATCAAGTATCTTGCTAAAATATGGGATTATTCATGGTTCGTTTTGCATTTTTTATACGTCAATTGAGTTTTCTAGGCATTTAATGTGTATAATTAAACTTTGAAATACAATCACAAGGTCTTGTGCATCAAAATGGGTTGCAAAATCATATAAGTGTCCATGGCTGCATCTCCAGGCCCCATACAAGAAATGAGAAACTTATGTTTTAAATTCATGTAAATCAAAAACTCGTCAGAAATTCATGAAACTTGGCATGATGTCATGACATGGCTCATATGTGCGCGTGGTTAAAAATTGTCCAATTTGGGACAAGTTTTGGCACAAGCCCCTTAAAAACTGGAGCTTCTCATGGTAAGCTCTTTGTGGTTCCGATATGGAACGCGTCACCTTACGTTGGCGAAACGACATCCGCTGACTCTTCTCGCCTTGAACTATTTCTAGAGGCAGCATATATAGACCACCAAGAGTGTCGTGCTAAAATATGGAATTACACAAGGTTCGTTTGGGCTTTTTTATACATTAATCGAGTTTTATAGGCATTTAATGTGCATAATTCAAATTTCAACTACAATCACAAGGTCCAGTGCATCAAAATGGGTTAAAAAATTATATAAGTGTACATGGCTGCATCTTCAGTTCCGATGCAAGAAATGAGAATGTATTTCAAACATCTCGGGGTCTTGGCTCGGCCACACAAACATTGAGAAACTTCTGTTTTAAATTCATGTAAATCAAAAACTCGTCACAAATTCATGAAACTTGGCATGGTGTCATGACATGTCACATATGTGTCGTGGTAAAAAAATTGAGCAATTTGGGACAAGTTTTGGCACAAGTCCCTTACAAACTGGAGCTTCTCATGGGAAGCTTTGTGATTCTGATATGGAACACGTCACCTTACGTGGGCGAAACGACATCTGCTGCCTCTTCCCGTGTTGAACTTTTTCAAGAGGTAACATAGACCAGTAGGAGTGTCGTCTAAAATAAGGAAATATCCAGGGTTCGTTTGACCCTTTTATACATTAATTGAGTTTCATAGGCATTTAATGTGCATAATTCAAATTCGAGCTACAATCACAAGGTTGTCCGGTGCATCAAAATGGGTTAACAAATCATATAAATGTACACGGGTGCATCTTTAGGTCCCATGCAAAGAAATGGAAATGAATTTCAAATACCTCAGGTTTTTGGCCTGACCACAAACATTAAGAAACTTGGGTTTTAAATTCATGTAAATCAAAAACTCGTTAGAGATTCATGAAACTTGGCATGGTGTCATGACATGGCACATAAAGGCATCATAGGATTTTGTTTTCCTGTTTGAGACATGTTTTCAATATATTTTTTTCATCTAGAGCCAACGTTGAGAATATTATTTTAAACTATAGTAAATCTAAAACTCACACAAAATTCAAGAAATTGGGCATGGCGTCATGATATAGCACAAATATGTTGTGGTATTTTTCGTGTCCACTTTGTGAAAAGGCACACGCATCAATAGCCAACAAAAGCTTTTTGGAACAAAGAACTGTCACGTTACTATGCAAACGGCTGCATTATTTATAAACCGTGGGCGTTCTACTGCCCATTTACGTGTTGCCACACTTCGCACTCTTTATTGGCTAGGAGGTGCCGTGCGAGCAGCTGTTTGAGTTGACGGGGCACGGGAGGCGTGCAAGCTGGCCTCCGGTGCGCAGGCTCACCGGGAGGCGTGCGAGCAGTACGTTGTAGGCTTGCCGGGAAGCGAGCCCTTTCACCTCCATATCCGCCCGCCTCACTTCCAACCTGTCCATCAATGGCGCCTGAGCCACTGTTTAATAGGCGTCTTTACTGCCCACTCACTCACAATCCTCTCTCTTCGCCTCCCATTACCCTCCATCACTCAGACCATCATGCACCTTCGCCATGGCGCACAAGGATCATATGCCACTAGTCTTCCGGTTTGGCGAAGTCGACACCGATCCAGAGGAGAGAGAACATAAAGACGAATGGGACGCCATGGACATGGCCCTGAAGAGCTGCATGCCGCAGCGAATGCTGCCCCGAAGCACTCACCAGCAACCATCCCTGCGCCCGCGGCAGCAACCATCCCCGTGGCATTGACGGGCTGGAGCATCAGCGAGGTCCCCGCGGACCCGTGCGATCTCGTGTACGTGCAAGAGCCAGCGCCTCCTCCTGCGCCTATGCTCGTGCGCTCCCCTACACAGGCCGCGTAAGTCCCCGTGCGCATGCCAGCACCCACCGTGCCCGTCCCCGTGCGCGCGCCTGCACCCACCGCTCCCATGCCCGTGCACGCGCCTGCATCCGTCACGGCCCCCTCAGCGGATTGGGACGCCACCGTCGACAGCTTCCTCGCAGCTCCGCTAGTCGCCGCCCCCCGCCCCCTGCCCATTGATCGCGCGATGACCGACTCTTTGATTTCGAAGTCCATAAAATTCTGGTCTCGTTTGAAGAATTGAACAATTGCGTCTCGGAGCATGACATCGCCGGCGCAGGACCGCCGCAACTAGTTTTCTTTTATATTGTATCTCGATCATACGAATGTAAAGTCAAAGCTTGACTGAATGAAATCTATGGTTTGATCAACTAAGTATTTATCTCTCAATTCACATAGTAAACAAAGTAAATAAAAAACACCATCATTTTTCTCTGAATAAATACTCATCACAAACGGATCAGATTGAATACCCGTCTGCAGATCGACAACTATGTTTCCTTCGCCAGTAAGCCAAGTAAAAAATTGGCGCGAAGGATTGGTGCATCGCATCATCGCAAACGTTTCTCTATGATGCCCCGTGTGCTTAGTACAGACAATCCAGGAAGATTTTGCATCTGTTATATTGGGTAAATTGCCATTTGTCAAATCAGAAACCTTGGCATTTGTTGATCTAGTAACATTGGCATTTGTCAAAATTGTAGCACTGACATTTGTCAAATTTTGCAGGAACAAAATCATAATTATGGTGCAATTTTGCAACAGAAAATTCACTAAACATGGATTTCATTCATACATTAAGCAATGGTCTTGTACCAAACAGTTCAACTCGACAGCTGAACCGAACAAACTTCTTCCCAATTGTTACCAACCATGTACTGAAATAGCTAGTTCAACTATATATGCTAGATAATTTAAAGTACGTGGTATAGTTCAACCATATCTATAGTTAGATGAACTGAACAAAATAGCCCCTAAATACTAGTACTACAGAAGGGCTTTGTACTACTTCCAGCAGAACCGAGCGCACTCAGTAAGAGCAAGTGGAGGAGGAGCCTGCCAACGAGCTGGTGGAGTCGAGTCTGTGGCCCGTCAATGCTGCCCTCCGTCGCTACAGACGTTCCTCCTCGAAGCGGCGGGACTCGGCGTAGATCTCCACATTCCATGCCCCCGCTGCAGCTTCTCCTGTGGCCACGCCATCGGTGAGCTTCTTCGCATGCGCGACCTGGCACTCCACCTCCTTCTCTAGGAAGTAGATGTAGCGCGCAAGGTTTGCGACGCAGAGGCCCGGCGGCGGGCCTTTGGCGGCCTCCACCTCCCGCATTCGAGACACAGTGGCGGAGCGGGTGATGACCCCGCTGCCTGACGGCGGGGTCGTGTCCAAGGCGGACAACGGTGTGGTGGCGGCCAAGGCGGACGCCGCTAGGGTGGCGGCCCCGGCAGCTGCCGGTGGGGTGGCGGCCACGGTACCGGCAGCAGCTGCCTTCGGACAGTGGTGGCGAAGCATGTAGTGGGTGGCATGCGCACACCCACTAGGGACGCCACGTGCATGACGTGGCTTGAGACTGCATCGGTATTTCCCCAAAGAGGAAGGGATGATGCAGCACATCGACGGTAAGTATTTCCCTCAGTTATGAAACCAAGGTTATCGAACCTAGGAGGAAGACCACGCAACACTATGTAAACGGTACCTGCACACAAAGAACAAATACTTGCAACCCGACGCGTAAGAGAGGTTGTCAATCTCTCAACGGTAAAAAGATAGATTAGGTGTAGTAGATTGGATAAATAGATCTCACAAGAACACAAAATAAAAGAGGCAAATAAAAAGTGCAACAAGATATTTTTGGGTTTTTGGAATAATAGATCTGAAAACAATAAGTGGCAAAAGATAGATCGGAAAGCAATATGTTGGAAAAGTAGACCGGGGGGCCGTAGGTTTCACTAGTGGCTTCTCTCATGAGTATAGCACATGGTGGGTAAACAAATTACTGGTGGGCAATTGATAAAAGATCAAATAATCACGACGATATCCAAGGCGATGATCATTATATAGGCATCACGTCCAAGATTAGTAGACCAAAACGATTCTGCATTTACTACTATTACTCCACACATCGACCGCTATCCAGCATGCATCTAGTGTATTAAGTTCATGGAAAACGGAGTAATGCAATAAGAACGGTGACATGATGTAGACAAGATCTATTCATGTAGGAATAGACCCCATCTTGTTATCCTTAATAGCAACGATACATGCGTGCCTCGTTGCCCCTTCTGTCACTGGGAGAGGATACCGCAAGATCGAACCCATCACAAAGCACCTCTTCTCATGGCAAGAAATATCGATCTAGTTGGCCTACCTAAACCAAAGATTCGAAGAAGAAATACGAGGCTATAATTAATCATGCATATAAGAGATCAAAGAAGACTCAAATAATATTCATGGATAGAAACTGATCATGAACTCAAAATTCATCGGATCCGAACAAACACACCGCAAAAAGTCATTACATCAAATAGATCTCCAAAAGACCATTGTATTGAGAATCAAACGAGAGAGAGAAATCCATCTAGCTACTGCCTACGGACCCGTAGGTCTATGGTGGACTACTCACGCATCATCGGAGAGGCACCAATGAGGATGATGAACCCCTCCGTGATGGTGTTAGATTGGATCTCGCGGTTCTGGAACTTGCGGCGGCTGGAAGTATTTTTCGTCGACTCCTCTAGGGTTTCTGGAATATTTGGGTATTTATAGAGCTCAGAGGCGGTGGAGGGGACTCCCGAGGCAGCCACAACCCACCAGGGCGCGCTCGGGGCCTCTCGCGTGCCCTGGTGTCTTGTGGGCCGCCTGGGCTCCCTCCTGGGTACTTCTTTGTCCCACTGGCTTCCTTCTGGTCCAAAAAAAATCTCCAAAAAGTTTCATCGCGATTGGACTCCGTTTGGTACTGATATTCTGTGAAGTAAAAAACAAGCAAAAAACATCAACTGGCACTTGGCACTATGTCAATAGGTTAGTCCCAAAAAATGATATAAAGTTGCTATAAAATGATTGTAAAACATCCAAGAATGATAATATAATAGCATGGAACAAGCAAAAATTATAGATACGTTAGAGACGTATCAGCATCCCCAAGCTTAATTCCTACTCGTCCTCGAGTAGGTAAATGATAAAAACAGAATTTTTGTTGTGGAATGCTGCCTAACATGTTCATCACATATTCTTTTCTTTTGTGGCATGGACATTTGGACTTTTACATGGTTCAAAACAATAGTCTAGTTTTGTCATGAAGACTTTAATACTCAAGCATGCCAACAAGCAACCATGTCTTTCAAAATATCAACACTAAAGAAAGTTATCCCTAGCCCATCATGCTCAATCATTGATCCATTCATGAAACACACTCAAATATTAACTACACCCAATGCACAAGTATGATCATAGTGCCCCCTAGTTGGTGCTTTATAAGAGAAGATTGAGACTCAAATAAAAAGTAAAAAAGATTGCATAAAGTAAATAGATAGGCCCTTCGCAGAGGGAAGTAGGAATTTGTAGAGGTGCCAGAGCTCAAAGCTTAAATTGAGAGAGAAAAATTATTTTGGGTGGCATGCCTTTCCTGTCAACGAAAAGGACAAAGTAGTTCTCAATACTTTCCATGCTAGATGCATCATAGGCGGTTCCCAAACATAAAATAAAGTTTATTCCTTTTTCCACCATTCTTTCACAATCCATGGCTAGCCGTATCCACTGTTGCCTTCCATACCAACACATTCCAAGGAATTTATTATTTGACAACATAAAGTAAATTTCTTTTCATTTCGGGACTGGGCATCCCTATTACCGCCGTACTCTCATGCAATGACAAGTGAATAAACACTCGTCTTGAGAATAACACATTTAGCATGGAAAATATTAGACACCCCCTACCGTTTCAAGAGTGGTACGAACACACAAAAAGGAAATCCATTTAGAAAATTAGAGATGGCACATACAAATTTGCTTAGAACGGCATGGAAATACCGCATATAGGTAGGTATGGTGGACTCATAAGGCAAAACTGGATTTAAGGATTTTGGATGCACAAGTAGTATTTCTACTTAGTAAGAGTGGAGGCTAGCAAATAGATTGAGAAGCAACCAACCAAGAAACGAAAATTCACATAAACGGGCATTGAGCATAACTAACACCGAATAATGCACCATAAGTAGGATGTAATTTCATTGCATAACTATTGACTTTCGTGCTTGCATAGGGAATCACAAACCTTAACACCAATATTCTTACTAAAGCATAATTACTCACCAACATGACTCACATATCACTATCATCATGTCTCAAAACTATTACAAGGAATCAAGTTTAATTTTTCCAATGATCTTCACGAAAGTTTTTATTATATCCCTCTTGAATATCTATCACTTTGAGACTAGTTTCATATATTGCCATTGCTTTTGACAAGCTCAAATAAATTTAAGTGAGGAACATGAGCATAAAAATTTCATCTCTCAAAATAATATAAGTGAAGCATGAGAGAATTTCTTCAAAGTTTACTAACTCTCAAATTTATCTAAGTGAAGCATGAGATTATTTCTTCAAAAATTTAAAGCACACCGTGCTCAACAAGATATAAGTGAAGCACTAGAGCAATTCCATAGCTCAAAAAATTTAAGTGAAGCATATAGAGCAATTCTAACAAATCATAGCATAATTTTGGCTCTCTCAAATAGGTGTGTACAGCAAGGATACTTGTGACAAACTAAAAAGAAAATCAAGCAAAGACTCAAATAATACAAGACGCTCCAAGCAAAACTCATGATATGTGACGAATAAAAATATAGCTCCAAGTAAAATACCGATGGTCGTTAGAAGAAAGAGGGGATGCCACTCGGGGCATCCCCAAGCTTAGTTGCTTGTTTCTCCTTGGATATTATCTTGGGGGTGCTGTAGCATCCCCAAGCTTAGGCTCTTTTCACTCCTTATTCCTTCATCCATCGTGATCTCACCCAAAACTTCAAAACTTCAATCACACAAAACTCAACAAAACCTTCGTGAGATCCATTAGTATAATAAAGCAAATCACCACTTTAAGTACTGTTGAAACCCCATTCATATTTTATTATCGCATTATATCTATTGTATTCTCACTTTACCATGGCTTATACCCTTCAATACAAACCATAGATTCATCAAAACAAGTACACAATGCAACGAAAACAGAATCTGTCAAAAACAAAACAGTATGTAGTAATATGTATTCTAACCATACTTATGTAACTCTAAAAATTCTTATAAAATAATTAAAACGTAAGAAATTTGTATAGAAACACTGTGTTAAAATTTCAGCTCATTATCACTCACCAGTAAAAAATGAAAATTCCTGCACTGGAGTCAAAGTTTCTATTTCAGATTCAGCATTGTTTCTACCCATCTTATGAATCATCCTAAAGGCTTTACTTGGCACAAACACAAATTAAAACATAAAAAACACAATCATAACAGTAGCATAATTATGTCAACACTCAAAAATGGAAAGAAAAGGATAAAAATAAATTTATTCATTGGGTTGCCTCCCAACAAGCGCTATCGTTTTACGCCCCTAGCTAGGCATAAAGCATAGATTCAAGTGTTGTCATCTTTGGTTTTTGCTCCATAGGATGCTCTCATGATTGATTAATATGGTGGCTTAATTCTTTTTCTAGGGAAGTGTTCCATACCCTTTATTAGTGGAAATTGAAATTTAATATTGCCTTCTTTCATATCAATCACGGCACGTATAGTGCGTAAAAACGGTCTACCAAGTATAATGGGACAAGACGGATTGCAATCAGTATCAAGAACAATAAAATCTATGGACACATAGTTCCTATTTTCAAGAATAAGAATATCATTAATTCTTCCCAAAGGCTTTTTAATAGTAGAATCTGCCAAGTGCAAATTAAGAGAACATTCTTCAATATTGGTAAGACCAAGCACATCACATAGAGATTTCGAAATTGTGGAAACACTAGCACCCAAATCACATAAATCAAAGCACTAATAAATTTTAATCTTGACCTTAATGGTAGGTTCCCACTCATCATGTAATTTTCTAGGAATTGAAATCTCTAACTCCAACTTTTCTTCAAAAGATTTCATCATGGCATCAACAATATGTTTAGTAAAAGTTTATTTTGTTCATAAGCATGGGGTGAATTTAACATGGATTGCAGCAAAGAAATACATTCAATCAAAGAGCAACTATCATAATTAAAATCTTTGCAATCCAAAATAGTGGGCACATCACTAGCTAACGTTTTGACCTCTTCAAACCCACTTCCATCAATTTTTTTCATCAAGATTTTCACCATCCAAATCATTAGGACGCCTTCTAGCTAAAGTTGACTCTACTCAAGTCCCTTTATCATCAATTTTAATATTACTAAACAAGGAATCAATAGAAGAAACACCAATCACTTTAAGATCTTCATCATTTTTCTGAAAGCAATCACTAGAAAACGCTTTTTCTAAAAATTCTCTTTTAGCTCTAAGCATAGCGGTTCTTTTCCTACTTTCATCCATAGAAACATATAAAGCTTTAATTGATTCATCAATCTTAGGTGCAAAGCTTTCAACTTGAGATTTTCTACATCATGAGAAATTCTATCAATGCTTCTAGACATATCATCAATCTTATTCAACTTTTCTTCTATCGTAGTATTGAAAACCTTTTGAGCATTGATAAATTCTTTAATATTACTCTCAAGATCAGAGGGGTTATTATTATTAATGTAAGAAGAATTACCATAATTATTAGAGGAATTTCTAGGAAAAGGCCTGGGATTAAAATTACCTCTATAAGCATTGTTATTGAAATTGTTTCGCGAGACGAAGTTCACATCTACGGAATCACTATTTTGCTCAATCAAAGTAGACAAAGGCACATCATTAAGATCAAAAGGAGCATTTTTACTAGCGACCAACTTCATAAGAGCATCAAAATTTTCACTCAAAGTACTAATTTCTTCAACCGAATTAACTTTTTTACTAGTAGGTGCTCTTTCAGTATGCCATTGTGAATAATTTGCCATAATATTATCTAGAAATTTAGTAGCTTCACCCAAAGTAATTTCCATAAAAGTACCACCCGCGGCGGAATCTAAAAGATTTCTAGAGACGAAATTCAATCCCGCATAAATTTGTTGTATGATCATCCAAAGATTTAAACCATGAGTAGGAAAATTTCTTAGCATCAATTTCATTCTTTCCCAAGATTGTGCAACATGTTCATGCTCAAGTTGCTTAAAATTCGTGATTTGAATTCTAAGAGAAATAATTTTTGTGGGCGAAAAATACTTAGTAATAAAAGCATCCTTGCACTTATTCCAAGAATCGATACTATTGCGAGGCAAAGAAGAAAACCAAATTGTTGCACGATCCCGCAAGGAGAAAGGAAATAATTTCAACTTTACTATATCATTGTCCACATCTTTTTTCTTTTGCATATCACACAATTCTACGAATGTGTTTAGATGGGACGCGACATCCTCATTAGGAGTACCGGAAAATTGATCTTTCATCACAAGATTCAACAAAGCGGCATTAATATCACAAGACTTCGCACTAGTGGCGGGAGAAGCAATCGGAGTACTAATAGAATCATTATTATTAGTATTGGAAAAATCACACAATTAGGTATTTTCTTGAGTCATCATGACTACGCAAACAAGATTGCAAGCAAACAAGAGATCTGAGGAGAAAAAGACAAGCGAAAAAAGAGGGCAAATAAAACGGCAAATTTGCGAAGTGGGGGAGAGGAAAACGAGAGGCAAATGGCAAGTAATGTAATTGCAAGGAGATGAGATTTGTGATTAGGAACCTGATAGATGTTGATGATGTCTCCCCGGCGCCAGAGATTGGCACACTGAAGAGAGACTACTTTCGCACCTCCTCCCCGGCAACGGCGCCAGAAATTCCTTTTGACCTGGCTTGAGACTGCGTCGGTATTTCCCCAAAGAGGAAGGGATGATGCAGCACAACGATGGTAAGTATTTCCCTCAGTTATGAAACCAAGGTTATCGAACCTAGGAGGAGGACCATGCAACGCTATGTAAACGGTACCTGCACACAAAGAACAAATACTTGCAACCCGACGCGTAAGAGAGGTTGTCAATCTCTCAACGGTAAAAAGATAGATTAGGTGTAGTAAATTCGATAAATAGATCTCACAAGAACACAAAATAAAATAGGCAAATAAAAAGTGCAGCAAGGTATTTTTGGGTTTTTTGAATAATAGATCTGAAAACAAAAAGCGGCAAAAGATAGATCGGAAAGCAATATGTTGGAAAAGTAGACCCGGGGGGGCGTAGGTTTCACTAGTGGCTTTTCTGATGAGTATAGCACACGGTGGGTAAACAAATTATTGTTGGGCAATTGATAGAAGATTAAATAATCATGATGATATCCAAGGCGATGATCATTATATAGGCATCACGTCCAAGATTAGTAGACCGAAACGATTCTACATCTACTACTATTACTCCACGCATCGACCGCTATCCAGCATGCATCTAGTGTATTAAGTTCATGGAAAAACGGAGTAATGCAATAAGAACGGTGACATGATGTAGACAAGATCTATTCATGTAGGAATAGACCCCATCTTGTTATCCTTAATAGCAACGATACATGCGTGCCTCGCTGCCCCTTCTATCACTGGGAGAGGACACCGCAAGATCGAACCCATCACAAAGCACCTCTTCCCATGGCAAGAAAAATTGATCTAGTTGGCGTAACTAAACCAAATATTCGAAGAAGAAATACGGGGCTATAAGTAATCATGCATATAAGAGATCAAAGAAGACTCAAATAATATTCATGGATAGAAACTGATCATGAACTCAAAATTCATCGGATCTGAACAAACACACCGTAAAAAGTCATTACATCAAATAGATCTCCAAGAGACCATTTTATTGAGAATCAAAAGAGAGAGAAAGCCATATAGCTACTGCCTACGGACCCGTAGGTCTATGGTGGACTACTCACGCATCATCGGAGAGGCACCAATGAGGATGATGAACCCCTCCGTGATGGTGTTAGATTGGATCTCGCGGTTCTGGAACTTGCGGCGGCTGGAAGTATTTTTCATCGACTCCTCTAGGGTTTCTGGAATATTTGGGTATTTATAGAGCTCATAGGCGGTGGAGGGGACTCCCGAGGCGGCCACAACCCACCAGGGCGCGCCCGGGGCCTCTGGCGCGCCCTGGTGTCTTGTGGGCCACCTGGGCTCCCTCCTGAGTACTTCTTTGGCCCACTGGCTTTCTTATGGTCCAAAAAAATCTCCAAAAAGTTTCATCACGATCAGAATCCGTTTGGTACTAATATTCTGCGAACTAAAAAACAAGCAAAAAACAGCAACTGGCACTTGGCACTATGTCAATAGGTTAGTCCCAAAAAATGATATAAAGTTGCTATAAAATGATTGTAAAACATCCAAAAATGATAATATAACAGCATGGAACAAGCAAAAATTATAGATACGTTGGAGACGTATCAGTGCACTGCACGCTTCAGAGGACTGCCGCGCCAAAGCGGTGAAGCCTCCCAGCTGGAGCTGTTCTCTGGCGGAGTGGCTGAGCGACGACAACCGGGCGGTGCCATTGATGATTAGGGAGAAGAAAACTAGATAAACTACGGGAAGGGAGGGGATGAAGACAATGTGGAGTCACCGGCCATGAGGGTTTATATAGCAGGCCGACAACCATTATTTTTTTGGGGATTTCGCCGAGCCGGACGGGAAGCTAGAGCCGAAGCATGGTTTTGTGCGTGGGAACCTGCGCGGTTAAGCGCGGGAACGGATCATCAAGCCGACGCGTGGCCAAAAGAAACGCATGTGCGGTGCCGAAGCGTGCACTGGAATCTTGGGCGGCAACGCAGTGACAAGACGTGTGGGAGGAGGACAGATGAGCAAGCAGACGGTTAATAATAACAAAACGTCTGCGATATTAATACACGCAAACGACACTTCCCTACGTAGCGTCGGTAATGTTTTAGTCAATTGTTGACAATTGTTTAGCAGTAATCATTTGCTCACAATACACACAGCTTGTCAGGATGAATCATGTGGGTTATTATTGATCTTCCCACACAAATATGATGAATGAACTTTTTGCCGGGTATCACACACACCTTCTTATGATAACTCGTTTGTGTTCTGCTGGATCAACGCAAATAGTTTATGCGAGTGAACTGTATGTCGTACTTCGCTCACATATGTGTTTTGTTAACCGTTTTTGTTATCTTGGCTAATCGCAAACAGTTCAGAAGAACCAACTGTATGCCACATATCGCACACGTAAGTCTTTTCTAAATCGTATTTGATGGTTCCACCATCACACACAGTTTTCGTTATTAACGAGAGAGCTATAACTATACCGTTTGCGATTGATGGATCGCACACAGTTTGGTCGAAGGGTCTCTGATTGATGTGTCGTCTTTCGACCTTCCTGCAGTAGTGTATCCAAGATATAAGATAGTTCATCATAATAGAAATATCAAGGATTATTCAGGAAAGCTCATATCCTTGCATGCATACAAGTGAATTTCTGATTCACATTGGAAACATCAAGAACGTTTAACTCACTCCTCAAGCGACAAAATGTCTTGTCATCAAGAGGTTTTAAGAAGATACCCGCCACTTGTTTGTCGATACAAACATGCTTAAGGTCAATGTAACCTTTAGCCACATGATCACGTATAAAGTGGCAATGAACATCAATATGCTTAGTTCGAGAATGTTGAACGGGATTACGTGCAATCTTAATTGCACTCTCATTGTCACATGGTAATGGGACATGTCTCACATTCATGCCATAATATTTGAGCGTTTGTGCCATCCATAACAACTGAGCACAACATGATTCGGTCACAATGTATTCTACTTCGGCGGTAGATATTGATACCGAATTTTGCTTCTTGGAGAACCAAGACACAAGGGATCTTCCAATAAATTAACAAGTACCCGAAGTGAATTTTCTATCAATATTTTCACCGGCATGGTCCGAAATGGAGTAGTCAACAAGATCAAAAGAAGATCCTTTGGGATACCATATGCCAAAATTTGGTGTATATATCAAATATATCACAATTATTTCATTGCCATTAAGTGAAATTCTTTCGGGCCGCTTGATATCGTGCACGCATGCACACACTTCATATAATGTTGGGATGAGAAGCATAAAGATAGAGCAATGAACCGATCATAGATAAACCTTCTGATCAACCGACTCTTCCTCCTTAGTAAGGTATGTCCACTAGTAGACATGGGTGTTTTCATGTCTTTACAATTTTGCATGTTTAACTTCTTAAACAAGTCTTTGGTATACTTTTTTTTGAGAAACAAAGGTACCCTCACTAGTTTGCTTGATTTATAAACCAAGTAAGAATTCAAGTTCACGTATCATAGACATCTCATCTAAATTAATATATGACAATGCCGTCTTTTTATTAAATAAGATGCTACATAATTTTTTTATTTAGACGCCATGACTAAGATATAGTTCAAGGTGGAGTATCACGACTATCATAACTTTTGGGCCCCAATAACAGGCTGACATTCTTTCAAGGAGGTCAGCTGAGCAAGCTATCGTTCTTTGTGTCAGATAGAAATGAAGGAATGGTTTCGTTCACTCAAAAACCCCACTCCGGACGAACGCTCCAGAATTTCCATGCGAAAACACATAAATTTATCATGATATTACATAAGTATTCACCATGTTCTAAGGTAAAATTTGTCTGTGAAATAAAAAGAATGTCAAAAAATTGTCATGCTGCAACAGTAACTGCCATATTTTACGGGGGTTTGCCAGGCTCTAATTTTTCTCCATCCCCTGATATGCACGCTCAAATTGTTATCCTGAGCGAACTAATTATTGTCGTTGATGTGTTTTCAACGAACGGTTTAGGATTTGTACTCGGAACCTGGCATGCACGAGACTGTTCGTTTGAAATTCTTAAAAATCAGACATATATGTTTAACATTTGAGAACCTTGTAGAGTTAATTTTACTTTTTACCCCCCAGTTTCACGTTTATGAATGTTTACCCGACGGTCCCTCCCTCCCCGCGAGCTGCTGGCCCGGTCCGACTGCTCCCTCCCCCGGTCCGACCCCTCCCTCCCCCTGCGTCCGGCAAGGTGAGCAGCTCCTTTGTGTGTTTTTTTTGGCAAAAATTTCAGCTAGATTTGCTAGGATATGAATGTTTTGATCCTGCACAATTTGTAGTAGTAGAAGATATGAATGTGGTGATATGGATTGCACAATTATCAACTAAATTTTGATATGTGTGTGCTGCCAAGTAGTACTAGAAGAAAGATTCCCTGTGTGTATGCTACCATTGTTTTACATTAGAACAAATATTGAGGGTCTGTTTGTCCTACATATTAATTCATGCAATTCTTTTGTATTGCCACGATGAAAAATAGATGAAAGCACAATGGGATAATGTTGGTCTTAGAACTTTCATTGATATATGTGTGGAAGAAGTGAATGCCAATAACCGTGGCAAAGAAGGAACATTGACACCACTTGGATATGACAATGTGGTAAGAAAGTTTTTTGAGCGCACGAGAAGAGAATATAGCAAAAAGCAATTCAAGAATAAGTGGGATGTGCTGAAAAAAGATTATGTTGTTTGGAAGACATTAACCCAAAAGGCAACAGGCATTGGGTTTGATCCTATTACCAAGACCATTGCGGCTAGTGATGAATGGTGGAAAAATGAGATACAGGTATACATTAACATGACCATTGTTTGGAAGACATTGTTAATTTCTTACTCTTCCAATTGTTGCACTAATTTGTGATATGCTTATTTTCAGAGAAATGAACTTGCCGCCAAGTTTCGATTTGCTCCACTAGAGGATGAGATCAAACTGAGTACTATATTTGATGATGTTAGTGTGACAAATGAGTATGCGAGGGCGGCACCTCCCTCCTCTCAAGTTGGTGGCTCTCAAATTATCATTGATGATGATGATGCGGCAGGCTCAGGATGTGATATAGATGCTACTCATGTGACACCTAAAGCTAAAGGTCGTAAGAAGAGATCATGCCCTTATTCACCTAGTCCCGCGATGGTGCAAAAGATTGCAAAAGATAGTGAGGAAAGAATGCAATTTAAGCGGATTGCGGACCTTTGGGAAAAGAGGGAGACTAGCCGCAATTCTGCGACATCTGAAATGAAGGTGGATCCCGTGAGAGATGAGATAAAGGAGATGAAGGACATGGTGGTGAATGATGGAGGTATACCTGGAAGTGAAGTGTATTTCCATGCTCTAGAACTCTTTACGAAGAAGGAACATCGTGATGTCTTCAGTGCACTGAAGGAGGAACATCCAAGTGTGAGGCTTGAGTGGATCAACAGGGCATGGGAAACATTTATGAAAAAGAATTAGAGCATATTTGCTTTGTTGGGAACTCATTTGTAGTGTTGTGAACCTATTTGCTTTGTTGTGAACTCATTTGTATTGATTTGAACTAATTTGTATTGTTGTAAACCTATTTGCTATAAATCTTTGTTGTGTTATGAACTAATTTGTAGTGATGTTGTTCTGATTTATTTTGTTGTGGACAAATTTTTATGATATTTCTATTGTCTTGTTTATATGACAGATGGACATCTCTGTTGGGGAGGAAGAGGAAGAGGAACTTGATTTTTGCGTTGTTGCAATGGCATATTATGTTCTAAGCAAAGAGAAGCTGCCATATGGACCTAGAAGAGCACCAGTAATGACAGGATTGCAGTGGGTGGAAGAGAAAGAGAAGCAACCACAAAAATTCTACTCTATGTTCAGGATGCGAAGGTCAGTGTTTTACTCACTACATGACATTTTAGTTCAGAGGTATGGTCTAAGGTCAACTTGCAACATGTCAAGCAAAGAAGCATTAGCACAATTCTTGTGGACTTTGGGGTCATGCCAGACCACCGACAATGTTGCAGATCGATTTGAACATAGTCGGTCTACCATCAACAAAAAATTTAAGGAGGTATTGTTGTGTGTGTACCGTATGGCCGGTGACTACATTCAACCCAAAGATCGTTCTTTCACCCAAGTTCACGACTCACTGACAAACGAAAGATTTTGGCCTCACTTCAAGGATGCCATTGGGGCAATAGATGGAACACACATTGAATGTGTTGTGCCTGCAAGTGAGCAACCCAAGTATCGCAACAGAAAGGTTCGACAACTCAGAATGTCATGGCAATTTGCGATTTTGATATGAGATTTACGTTTGTTGTTGCCGGATGGCCTGGATCTGTTCATGACACGCGTGTACTCAATGATGCACAAGTTGAATATTCCTACTTTCCACACCCTCCGGACGGTAATAACTTGTACATGCTTTGTCGTGCTCTAATGTTTTGCGTGAACTAATTGGTTTTGGTTATCTTTATTATCAATGCAGGAAAATATTATCTTGTTGACTCTGGATATCCAAACAGAATTGGATATCTAGCACCATACAAAGGACAACGCTACCATGTACCCGATTTCCAACAAGTACCACCACGAGGGAGATATGAGACCTTCAATCATCTACATTCATCACTACGAAACGTCATCGAACGATCGTTCGGTGTTCTAAAGATGAAATGGAGAATCCTACTTGGCATCACACGGTACAAACCTGCTACACAAACAAAGATCATTACTGCGTGCGCATGTCTTCATAACTTCATTCGTGAGAGCAAACTAAGTGATCAACATTTTGACATGGTTGAGAGTGGATCGTATGCTCATGAGGAGAGCCTTTCGCATCACCATGCACCCATTGATGATGGTACTATGGGTTCCATCCGTGATGCTATTGCGACAAGTGTTTTCCCTTGATGGTTAGCTCTAGGGTGTATGCTTTTGTTGAGAGAATCATGTAATAATTTGAAGATCTTTTTTATTCAGTACTTCTTCTCAAGTACTCGTACATGAGACATTGATGCATGTATGATATTCGTATGCCGGACAATGATCTTCCTTATGTTCGATTATGACATGTTGTGGTGTTTGAAAGTCGAATTTATGTTCATATGGGTAATGAAATAATAATAAATAGCTCAATATCGTTTAATCCGAACAAACAATATAACCGAAGGGCATTACAGAATTTTCACTGATCGTACCACAAATAAGCTGAGAAAACAGGCACTGAAAAGAACTGGCTAGCTTATTATCTGGAGCTTATTTCCACAGTAGCTTATTTTGAGCTTATTTCCACAGCAGCTTATTTCCACAGCATAGCTCAAAAGAACTGGCCCTAAGGCACACCAGCGATGGCTCCAACGGCTCCCCCACTCACACTCATGCGACGCGCCACCCCGGCGCCCGCAGCCACCGCCGCTGCTTCCGCCGCCGTCCCCGGTTCCTCCCCTGGTAGACCGCGCGGATCCGCCGCTTCCAGCTCCCCCAAGTACCCTCCTGGATTCACCCCACCTGGCTATGTGTCTCCCCCTCGGGTCAACGGGCCTGCGGCGGATCTGGATCCAGCTGCCCCCCTGCCTCGCGATCCGCCGGCAGCTGGCTCCGGCGTCATTCTGGCGCCTCCCCCGGTCACGGTCGCTTGTCCGGGGTGCCGGGCGGGATCTCCTCGCGCACGTCGCGTCCGCTTTGCTTTCCCCCAGCCTCGGGTGGTTGGGGAGGTCAGTTATGGCGCTCAACGGCCCCCCAGCCTGCTCTCGTCTGCTCGGGCGTGGGCCGCCGACTAGGTGATGCTCCCACCCCCTCCTCCGCCTTCAATGCGGCGCCTGGCTCCCGCGGCGCCCGCTCCCTCGGCGGAGTCCTCCGTACGCTCTGCGCCCGCGGCTCCGGCAGGGCATTCAACTCGCGGCCCGCCTGCTCTCCCTGCTCCCAGTCCTTGCGGATCCACAGAGGGATCCCCTGCCCAGCGGCCTCTGCTGCCCGCGTCGGACTTCAATTCCCTGCAGAGCTCCGGCTGGCAATTAGTCAGGCCGCCCCGCTGGTGGCGCAGGCTCCCCTCCTTCTCTCCTAGTCAGAGGCAGATGGGAGTTTCACTGAGGCATTCAAGTCCGAAGCATCTCACCGCTGCGCAGAAGTTTGAACTGAAGAAGAGGCTGCGGGGAGTGACCTGTTATCGTTGCCGGACCAGAGGCCACTTCTCCGTCGAGTGCCGTGACCCTATAAAGTGTAGCAAATGTTCCCGCTTGGGACACAGATCCTGGGAGTGCAAGCCTAAGATTGCCACCAAGCCACACTCACCAAGCTCCAGCTCTCATCCTCCCAGCTCAGCCATGCCGCATCATCGCTCCCCCGAAGCTGCTGAGGTCGCGTCCCCCTCCCTGGGACGCTTGGGTGACCCGGAGACCCGGCCACGCGAGCGCTTCACTACCTTCGTCGCCACCCCAGCCATGGAGTACCAAGCCTCCCTGCTCGCTAGCAACGCCGCCGTCCTCTGGCTGGGAGGCTCCCGCCCCCGCGTCCACATTGACGACATTGTGGAGGAAATCCATGCCTACACCAAGGTTGAGAAGGAGCTCTTCGAGGTGTCGCCGCACTTCCCGGAGGACTACCTCCTCCGCTTCGTGTACACGCACGACCGCGACCGGCTGACGGCGGCGCCGGGGCGGTTCGGCCGGGGATGCCTTGACATCAACGTTAACAAGTGGAGGGCCAACGCACACGTCGACACCACCAAGCTGTGCTACCACGTCCACCTCTCCCTCGACTACGTGCCCCTCCATGGATGGGACGGGGAGCTCATCTCCGACCTCATCGGCGACGACTGCGTCTTGCACTACTTCGACACCATGACGACGCACAAGAAGGATGCCTCGGCGGTCCGGCTATGGGCGTGGTGCTCCGACCCCGCCCTCATCCCCCGGGTCAACTGGCTCTCCATCATCGAGAAGCAGCGACGCTCGGCCACCTATCCATCTCCTGAGAAGAAGGGGCGCACGGGCCTCTCGGGCAGGGTCATCATCCACTTGGAGCGGCTCGAAGATTACTCCCCTGACGCCGCTGGGCCGCCCGGCTGTTCAAAAGCCGTTCGCGCGCTGCCCCGCCAACTGAAAGCCACCGCCATGGGGAAAGGTCCTCTGATGGGCGCCGTGACGATCGGCGCCGCAGCGACGACCGCAGAGACAGGCGGAGGGAGATGCCTGACCGCCGCTCGATCGACCTCAGCCTGGTGTAGCGCCTCCCTGACGGCTGCGTCATCCCTGCTTCTGGTCGTCGCCCAGCGCGCTTGCCTCCTGCTTCCCCCCGTCCGGGGATGGCTGGGAGCCGTGGCCGCCCACCTCTCCGCCTGCCTCGCCGTTCTTCTGCCTCACCAAGCCTCTCCGCCTCGCATGTGGCCGTTGTTGATCTTCAGGAGACGGTTTCACCTGACGCTGAGGATCCCTCGCTGCTCCCTCCTGAAACTAACACTGCTCCTGAAGCTGCCGCTGCTCCTGATGAGGTGCTAGGCACCGCTGCTCTTGATGAGGTGCAGGACACCACGGCTGCTGCTACTGCTTTTGCTGCACCTGCTCCTGACATGCAACTGTCACCTGAAGCTGAAGATGGTGTTGTGACGGCTGCGGCTCCTCCTCTGTTCCTGGCGGCCAGCTTGCCGCTCCTCCCGTTGCCGCCTGCCCATCCTGCAACTGCTCGCAGGAAGACCTTGGCGGGCATGGACATTGTGGCGGGAGGAGGGGGCCTCTCCCTCAAGCGCTCCAGCGCTCGCCTCAAGTGCAAGGCCGGCGGCATGCCAATAGCGAAGATGGCTGAGAAACTGCATGCCAATAGCGAAAGGGGATCAGCTCACCGAGGAGGCCATTGGAAAGTTTGCAGCTCTGTTACAAGGGAGGTTGCCAGCCATCGCCATAGACGCGCTCCGTGCCCTCTTCCGCTTGGACTGCGGCCTCGCAATGGCTGTCGAGGATGCTTTGGTGGCGCATGGCGGAGCTGGAGCGCTGGAGCACGCTGGGACGGAGGATGCCCAGCCGGCCTCAGCGACTGCCTGAGACTACTGCTGTTGTAGCTGCATGTTTAGGGCCCTTTCCTTTTAATCATGTTAGTGTTATCTTCAAGCTTGTTGTGTAAGGGAGGCTCCAACCCCTGCTCCAAGGAGCATGTATCCAGTTCAATTTCCCAGTTAACAATGTATCAGTCAGCTAGTTCAATGAATCCTATTTGTCCCAGTGAAGACTACCCCAAGTTGAGCAAAATCAAGTTCAAAGCATGGCATGCCAACTGCACCTTTTACACCACCAGCCAGCTTAGCTCCCCAGCACCTCGATGCTCCATTTCCACCTGGCTGACCATGAAACCCCAGGGCCCCTATGTTTCCAAATGTTGACACATGATCTTAACATCCTTAGCTGGACCGTCCGTGGCCTCAATGGTCAGGACAGGAAAGCGACCGTTCACGAGACCATCGCAGCGACTCAATGCGAGATTGTGTGCCTACAGGAAACAAAACTGGTAGAGCTAGATAATTTTTTGGCTTCCTTTTTGGGGGGCTATAGACTCCAGAGATTCACTCACAACCCTGCCGATGGCACCCGTGGAGGCATCCTTCTGCTATGGAATGAGGACAAGGTCTGCTGCTCCAACATTCAGATGGACGCCTTTTGTTTATCGGCGGACGTCCTCATCCTTGCGTCCCAACAGAACTTCAAGATCACGACGGTCTACGGACCGACTGCGGCCAACATGAAAGAAGCCTTCTACGTTGAACTGTTAGGGCACAAACCACCCCCGGGTGATCGTTGGTTGGTCTGTGGGGACTTTAGCCAAATCCACCGTGCCCGTGACAAGAACAAGCCAACCTTCAGCACCAGACGCATGGAGAAATTCAGAGAGGCTCTTTCCAACGGGCAACTCAATGAAATCCACCTTCAAAACAGACGCTTCACTTGGAGCAACGAACGACAAAACCCCACTCTCAGCAACCTGGACTCCTTTTTCTGCAACGCGGATTGGGACACCTCCTTTCATGGCCACCTTTTACATGCGTTATCGTCATCGCTATCAGACCACTGCCCCCTGTTACTATCTCAGGACCACGGACCAAAAAGACCTAGAAGCTTTCGATTTGAAAATTTCTGGATTACGATGCCAGGCTTCAAGCAGATTGTCCAGGAGGCTTGGGAGACCCCCTCTCAGCATACCGAGCCGTGCCAAGTTCTGTTCCATAAACTTCGTACTGCGGGGCATAAACTGCAATGCTGGAGCAAGCAATTATTTTCCAATGCAAAAATTCAACTACACATGGCCCTACAGGTGATCCTCCAGTTAGACATGGCCCAAGACAACCACCCGCTCTCCCCACAAGAGGCTGACCTTAGGGTTAGATTCAAGCGGAAGGTCATAAGCCTGACAGCTTTGGAAAGGGCAAGGAAGAAACAATGTGCAAGGATTAAAAACCTAAAAGAGGGGGACGCGAACACCAAATACTTCCACCTCAGGTGCAACGTGCGTAGAAGAAAAAAATTCATCCATCGACTACGGACAAGTTCTGGCTGGGTAACCTCCCACGACGAAAAAGATAAGATAGCGCAGGATCATTTCACTACCATCCTTAAAAAAGGGGCACCTCGCACCAAAGACTTCAACTGGGATGCTATCCATTTCAATGATTGTGATTTATCCAGCCTTGGGGACAACTTCACTTAGGCAGAGGTCCTAAGTGCAATCTCACAACTTTCGGGGGACAAGGCGCCAGGCCCTGACGGTTTTACAGGTGCTTTCTTCAAATCATGTTGGGATATTATTAAGGTGGACAAGATGAATGCTGTGAACTCTTTCTCCACTCTGCATTCCGCAAATCTGCATTGGCTGAACTCAGCCAACATAGTGTTACTCCCCAAGAAGGAGGGTCCAAAGGACATATCAGATTTCAGTCCCATCAGCCTCATCCATGCCTTCACGAAGATTCTGACAAAAATCATGGCCATTCGCCTTGCCCCATTCATGAATCAACTGGTGTCTCGCTCCCAAAGCGCATTCATCAAATCTAGAAGTATCCATGATAATTTCATGTTCGTTCGGGGATTCGCAAGGCGACTGCACCGCTCCCGAACACCGTCTTTGCTTCTAAAGCTGGACATCAAGAAGGCTTTCGACTCGGTCCGATGGGACTACATTCTGGATTTACTACAGAGGCGTGGTTTCCCAGCTAGATTCAGAAACTGGGTTACTGCCTTATGGGCCACTTCATCCTCACGAGTCCTTCTCAATGGCATCCCGGGGGTGCCAATCAAACTGGGAAGGGGACTACGGCAGGGCGATCCACTCTCTCCGCTACTTTTTGTCCTAGCCATTGACCCACTACAACAACTGCTTGACAAAGCTACAGATCAAGGTCTCCTTCATAGGCTGCGAGGACGGGCTACCTCGGTGCGTACCTCCCTCTACGCTGACGACGCAACCATCTTCGTCGCCCTATCAAAGAGGACATTCAGAATCTCACCACCATCCTTACTAACTTTGGGGAGGTGGCAGGACTTGTGGCCAATCCACTTAAGAGTAGTGTTGCACCCATCCGATGTTCAAGCGTCGACCTGGATGATATCCTCCAAAGCTTCCCGGCCATCCGATCTGGCTTCCCGATGCGTTACCTCGGTCTGCCGCTCACCATCCATAGTCTAATCAAATCCGACTCCTAATTTTTGGTGGACAAGGTGGCGCAAAAACTCCCCCCTTGGCAGGGACGAAACATCAACATTGCTGGACGATCCGCCTTGGTGAAATCCGTTCTATCCTCCCTGGCCATTTATTATATCACCGTGCTCAACATTCCAGTGGGGACCACAGATGACATAACCAAGCTTCAAAGAGCTTTCTTGTGGTCCGGAACAAATTCGGTGACTGGAGGACAGTGTAAAGTTAACTGGAAGCTGGTTTGCAGACCCATGAATCTGGGCGAATTGGGGATCCTTGACCTCGCCAAGTTCTCTAGAGCCCTCAGGTTGCGGTGGCTATGGTTTCAATGGACGGACCCTCAAAGAGCCTGGGTGGGCTTCGACATCCCTTGCGATTCTGATGACATGGACCTCTTCTACTCCGCGACGACGGTCACCATGGGTGACGGACAAACGGCGAGTTTTTGGTATGCACCTTGGCTGCAGGGACAAAAACCAAAAGATTTGGCCCGAGGGATTTTCGACCTTTCAAAACGCAAGAATGCAACTGTCGCTAAGGCTATCTTAAATAACGACTGGATCCGTCACATTTACATGGAGGGAGGACTCTCTGTCGCCCACCTCCAACAATTTATCCAACTTTGGGCAAGAGTTCAGGACGTGCAACTGTTGGAGGGCACCGACGACACCATCAGATGGAAATTTACGGCTAACGGTCAATACTCTGTAGCCTCGGCATACAAGATGCAATTCGCTGGCATGATCAGGTCTGACATGCCCAGGCTGGTCTGGAAGGCCTGGGCGCCGCCAAAAATAATTTTTTTCTCCTGGCTAATTATCCAGGACAGAGTGTGGACGGCCGATAGACTCACTCGCAGGGGTTGGCCCAACTGCAGCCTCTGCCAACTATGCAAAAGGGAACCGGAATCGGCTGCACATTTAATGTTCAAGTGTCGCTTCACGGTTAGAATATGGAACATGATCAACACCTGGCTGGGCCTACAGCTACACCCGACTGATTGGGCGGATCTACCATCCGTGCAAAGTTGGTGGGAAGAGCCAACCCACCTCCATGGCACAAGCGCGAAGGCCTTCCGACCGCTGAAGATGTTAACATGCTGGGCAATCTGGAACGAAAGGAACGCAAGAATTTTCCAGAACAAGGCATCCATGCCCAATGTTGTTTTTTCATCCATCAAGGTGGAGGCGCGGCTATGGGTGAAAGCAGGGGCTAAGCATCTAGGGTATCTCATTCCGGGAGAGTAAACATGTAATTTGCTTGGGCCTGTGTGTGCCCATGTAACAGACAATTTCTTCCTATCTTGCTTAATTAATGAGATGAGGCAAATCTTTTGCCTCCGTTTCAAAAATAAGGCACACCAGTTGTTTTTTCCCCATCTTATCTCTTCAATGGATGGAGCTGTGTTATGGGATGGGAGACAGCTTTGAGTGACCCACTTTTCCTTAATTAACCACGATGGAGTATTGATGTTAGACAGCTTTGAGATGTGTAATGATGCATTCACGATCAGGTAGAGTAGTACCACAGCTGTTGCTAGCGCCCTCGTGTCTGTCTCGTCTGTACTGTACCAGGCGAGAAATGGCATCATCTGTTCAATCTATCAATTTCCAGCAAAGGAAGGAGAGACGTACTTACATGGAAAGAAAGAAACCATTGAAGTCTTGACCACAAAGATAGACGCGCACACGGGATGCGACGGAGATTGAAACGGGAGGCAGTAATTCACTTGGAAGATTCTTGGGCACGAACCAATCAACGCGAAATCTTCCCCTCTCTCCGGCCCGTCCACTTCGCCGGTGCGCCCCTATCATTTCCGGGTAATCACACCCCGGCACCATCCCACCTTCCTTCCCTCCCGCACGCACGCACGCGGCCGGCTCGCACGCGACGCGGCCACACCGTTTCGTTTCAGTTCCTCCGCCTTCCCTTCCCCACGCCAGCGTCGCACGGAGGATTTTCAATTTTTCAAACCACTCCCAAAAACTCCCCATCCACCACGCCCAGCCCAGATCTAACCCTAAACCCAAATGCCGCTATGACCACGCCGCGCGCCACCGCCCCGCGCCGCGTGGGGTCGGCCGCCGCGGCGGCCGGCGGCGAGCCCTACAACATCCTGCCCATCCACGACCTCCTCGCCGAGCACCCGTCGCTGCGCTTCCCCGAGGTGCGGGCCGCCGCCACCGCGCTCCGGGCCGTGGGGGGCCTCCGCCCGCCGCCCTACTCGCAGTGGCGCGCCGACCAGGACCTCATGGACTGGCTCGGCGCCTTCTTCGGCTTCCAGCGGGACAACGTGCGCAACCAGCGCGAGCACCTCGTGCTCCTGCTGGCCAACGCGCAGATGCGCCTCTCCTCCGCCGACTTCTCCGACACCCTCGAGCCCCGCATCGCGCGCTCCCTCCGCCGGAAGCTCCTCCGCAACTACACCTCCTGGTGCGGCTTCCTCGGCCGCCGCCCCAACGTCTACGTCCCCGACGCCGACCCCCGCGCAGATTTGCTCTTCGCGGGCCTCCACCTCCTTGTCTGGGGCGAGGCCGCCAACCTCCGCTTCGTGCCCGAGTGCATCTGCTACATCTACCACCACATGGCCCTCGAGCTGCACCGGATCCTCGAGGGCTACATCGACAACACCACGGGCCAGCCCGCCAACCCCGCCGTGCACGGCGAGAACGCCTTCCTCGCCCGCGTCGTCACGCCCATCTACGGCGTCATCCGCTCCGAGGTCGAGTCCAGCCGCAACGGCACCGCTCCCCATGCCGCCTGGCGGAACTACGACGACATCAACGAGTACTTCTGGCGCCGTGACGTCTTCGACCGTCTCGGCTGGCCCATGGAGCAGTCCCGGCAATTCTTCCGGACGCCGCCCGACGGCAGCCGTGTGCGCAAGACGGGCTTCGTCGAGGTCCGCTCGTTCTGGAACATTTACCGGAGCTTCGACAGGCTGTGGGTCATGCTGGTGCTCTACTTGCAGGCCGCAGCCATTGTTGCGTGGGATGGTGAGACTTGGCCGTGGCAGAATCTCACGGGGAACCACCGTGAAGCCCAGGTGCGTCTGCTCACCGTCTTCATCACCTGGGCGGCACTACGCTTCCTGCAGTCACTGCTGGACATCGGCACACAGTTACGCCGTGCGTTCAGGGATGGACGCATGCTTGCAGTGCGCATGGTGCTCAAGGCCATTGTGGCAGCTGCGTGGGTTGTTGTATTTGCTGTGATGTACAAGGGAATCTGGAGCCAGAGGGCCAGTGACCGTGCCTGGTCGCGGGGGACCGATTCTCGAATCATGAAGTTCTTGTATGCAGCAGCAGTGTTTCTGATCCCCGAGGTCCTTGCCATCGTGCTCTTTATTATTCCTTGGGTGCGGAATGCATTGGAGAAGACAAATTGGAAGATCTGCTATGCCCTCACCTGGTGGTTCCAGAGCCGCAGCTTCGTCGGCCGTGGGCTTCGTGAGGGCACCTTTGACAATGTGAAATATTCTATTTTCTGGGTGCTTCTGCTTGCTGTGAAGTTTGCCTTTAGCTATTTCCTCCAGATCAGGCCACTTGTAAAACCTACAAAAGAGATATACAGGCTGAGTAAGGTCACATATGCTTGGCATGAGTTCTTTGGTCAGAGCAACCGATTTGCTGTGTTTATATTGTGGTTGCCGGTAGTTTTGATCTACCTCATGGATATCCAGATCTGGTATGCAATCTTCTCTTCCATGGCTGGTGCATTTGTGGGGCTGTTTGCACACTTGGGGGAGATCCGGGACATGAAACAACTGAGGCTGCGGTTCCAGTTCTTTGCAAGTGCCATGTCATTCAACATCATGCCAGAGGAGCAACATGTGAATGAGCGCACTTTCTTGCCCAACCGGCTTCGGAATTTCTGGCAGCGACTGCAGCTACGGTATGGGTTCAGCCGATCGTTCCGTAAGATCGAGTCAAATCAGGTAGAAGCACGTCGGTTTGCGCTTATTTGGAATGAGATTATCACCAAGTTCCGGGAGGAGGATATTGTAAGTGATCTCGAAGTTGAGCTCCTAGAGCTACCACCTGAGCTGTGGAATGTGCGTGTGATCCGTTGGCCATGCTTCTTGCTTTGTAATGAGCTGTCACTGGCACTTGGGCAGGCAAAGGAGGTCCAAGGATCTGATCGCAGGCTCTGGAGGAAAATCTGCAAGAATGATTATCGTCGTTGTGCGGTCATTGAGGTGTATGATAGTACCAAATACATGCTGCTAGAGATCATCAAGGAAAGGACTGAGGAACACGGCATTGTGACACAATTGTTTCGTGAGTTCGATGAATCCATGAATTTGGACAAGTTCACTGTGGAGTATAAGATGTCTGTGCTGCAAAACGTCCATGCAAAGCTTGTAGCACTACTAAGCCTACTTCTCAAGCCCAACAGGGATATCACAAAGATTGTCAATGCTCTTCAGACACTCTATGATGTTGTGATTCGTGACTTCCAGGCTGAGAAAAGGAGCATGGAACAGCTGAGGAACGAAGGCCTGGCACAATCAAGGCCAACCAGCCTTCTCTTTGTGGACACTGTTGTGCTGCCCGATGAGGAGAATGCCACCTTCTATAAGCAGGTGCGCCGCATGCACACCATCCTGACCTCACGTGACTCTATGGTCAATGTCCCAAAGAACCTTGAAGCTCGGCGGAGGATCGCTTTTTTCAGCAATTCATTGTTCATGAACATACCACGGGCAACCCAGGTGGAGAAGATGATGGCCTTCAGTGTCTTGACACCATATTATAACGAAGAGGTGTTGTACAACAAGGACCAGCTCTATAAGGAGAATGAAGATGGCATATCAATACTATACTATCTGAAACAGATCTACCCAGATGAGTGGGAGTTCTTTGTTGAGCGCATGAAGCGTGAGGGGATGTCTGATATGAAGGAGCTGTACAGTGAGAAGCAAAGGTTAAGAGATCTTCGGCACTGGGTCTCATACAGGGGACAGACACTATCACGTACTGTGAGGGGGATGATGTACTATTATGATGCTCTCAAGATGCTGACATTTCTGGATTCTGCCTCTGAACATGACTTAAGAACTGGATCGAGGGAGCTTGCTACAATGGGTTCCTCAAGATTTGGATCCTCGAGAAGAGAAGGGAGTGCTGGTGGGTCAGGGTATTATAGCAGGGCCTCTTCGTCACACACCCTGAGCAGAGCAACCAGTGGCGTGAGCTCTTTGTTTAAAGGTAGCGAGTATGGGACTGTCCTTATGAAATACACTTATGTGGTTGCATGCCAAATTTATGGCCAGCAGAAAGCTAAAAATGACCCGCATGCTTATGAGATATTGGAGCTAATGAAGAATTATGAAGCACTTCGTGTTGCCTATATTGATGAAAAACACACGACTGGTGGTGAACCAGAGTACTTCTCCGTCCTTGTGAAATACGACCAGCAGTTGCAGAAAGAGGTTGAAATTTATCGAGTGAAGTTGCCTGGACCGTTGAAGCTTGGTGAAGGCAAGCCAGAGAACCAGAACCATGCACTCATCTTCACAAGGGGTGATGCAGTTCAAACTATTGATATGAACCAGGACAACTACTTTGAAGAGGCTCTGAAGATGAGAAATCTGCTGGAAGAGTTTAATCGCCATTATGGAATTCGCAAGCCAAAAATCCTTGGGGTTCGGGAACATGTGTTCACTGGCTCTGTATCTTCCCTAGCTTGGTTTATGTCTGCCCAAGAAACAAGTTTTGTCACTCTGGGGCAGCGAGTTCTAGCTAACCCACTCAAGGTTAGAATGCATTATGGCCACCCAGATGTGTTTGATCGTCTTTGGTTCTTGGGTCGAGGTGGTATTAGTAAAGCATCAAGAGTAATCAACATCAGTGAGGACATCTTTGCTGGATTCAATTGTACCCTCCGTGGGGGCAATGTTACACACCATGAGTACATCCAGGTTGGTAAAGGAAGGGATGTGGGGCTCAACCAGGTTTCTATGTTTGAAGCCAAGGTTGCTAGTGGCAATGGTGAGCAAACTCTGAGCCGTGATGTTTACAGACTGGGCCACAGATTGGATTTTTTCCGGATGCTCTCTTTCTTTTATACAACCATTGGATTCTATTTCAACACAATGATGGTTGTGCTAACTGTCTATGCATTTGTCTGGGGGCGATTTTATCTTGCACTTAGTGGGCTCGAGGATTACATCACCAAGAACACTAGCACTACCAATAATGCAGCCCTGGGAGCTGTCCTGAATCAGCAGTTCGTCATACAGCTGGGCCTGTTCACAGCATTGCCCATGATTATTGAAAATTCACTTGAGCATGGCTTCCTCAATGCTGTATGGGATTTCTTAAAAATGCAATTGCAGTTTGCATCTGTTTTCTACACCTTCTCGATGGGAACCAAGACACATTATTATGGGCGGACAATCCTTCATGGAGGTGCAAAGTATCGAGCTACTGGCCGTGGATTTGTTGTGGAGCACAAGAAATTCGCCGAGAACTACAGGCTATATGCCCGTAGCCATTTTGTAAAAGCAATAGAGCTCGGCGTGATATTGGTTGTCTATGCATCTTACAGCAGCAGCGCTGGGAATACATTTGTGTACATCCTGCTGACGCTTTCCAGTTGGTTTTTAGTATCCTCGTGGATTCTGGCCCCCTTCATCTTTAATCCATCAGGTTTGGACTGGCTAAAGAATTTTAATGATTTTGAGGATTTCCTAAGCTGGATTTGGTTCCAGGGTGGAATCTCAGTGAAGTCAGATCAAAGCTGGGAAAAGTGGTGGGAGGAAGAAACTGATCACCTTAGGACCTCTGGTCTGTGGGGGAGCATCTTGGAAATCATTATAGACCTCCGATATTTCTTCTTTCAGTATGCAATTGTTTACCGGCTTAACATTGCCAACAAGAGTAGAAGCATCCTTGTCTATCTTCTTTCATGGACATGCATACTGCTGGCTTTTGTGGCTCTTGTCGCAGTTGCTTACTTCAGAGACAGATATGCAGCAAAGAAGCACATCCGTTATCGGCTTGTCCAAGCTATCATTGTGGGTGCCACTGTGACTGGTATTGTCTTGTTGATAGAGTTCACAAATTTCCACTTGATTGATGCTTTTACTAGTCTCTTGGCTTTTCTGCCAACTGGCTGGGGAATCATATCTATTGCGCTGGTGTTCAAGCCATACCTGAGGAGGTCTGAGACAGTCTGGAAAACTATAGTAACCGTGGCGCGCCTGTATGATATACTGTTTGGAGTAATTGTTATGACACCTGTAGCTGTGTTGTCATGGTTGCCGGGGCTCCAGGAAATGCAAACAAGGATCCTATTTAATGAAGCCTTCAGCAGAGGTCTTCATATTTCTCAAATGTTCACTGGCAAAAAAGGACATGGAGTTTAAGGTATGATATGTGTGTACTTGTTTTGTGTCTCTTCTTTGTAAGTGATACAAATGCCTATGAACACTTTAGGAGCAAGTGATCCACCTTTGCACATGTTAGCTTAATGTCTAGAATTGCTTCTAAATATAACAAATCATTGATTGTTCTGGAACTTCCTTATCCCTTATTTCCTTATTAGTTCTTCCGTCCAGCCATTCCATTCATTGAATGAAACAGCACCGCACAACACTTGTTTAGAGCTCAGTTAAACAAAAGGGAAACATTATAGCGCCTGCTAACGCAGCCTGCTCTAACCTTATTTCCTTATTAGGTTTCAAAGAAAAAAATATGTTCATTTGAATCACAAATCTATTCTAACGTGCAATCAGATACTTGTTCTTCAGCTAAATTCACCTTTTGTTCTTTCAGCTCAACCCATTTTCATTTCTCAAAGTGATCTGCTTCATTATTCTGGAGGGTGCAGTTCTTCTCAGTGATATACGGTACGTGGATGGCACATGGTCAAGTACTGTCGTGTAGGTAAAGCTGTTCAAACACACTAACATTGAGACTACTCTGCAGGTTCACAGAGGCTTCTGGTTTAGAGTAGATGGATGCTAGTTTCTGTACAGGGACATCTTTACCTTGATTCTTCGTAACTTGATGTACACATGGATTTCCGTAGTAGAAATGATGCGATCAAACTTGTTAATGAGTCATGATTTGGCTCATATTCATGGTTTGAGATTTTGCTAGTTTCGTAGTGAAACAGAGCTGTACAAACTTTATCCTGAATGGACCTCTCATGCCGACATTTCTTCGGGTGCTGCCATATTTTTGTTGTAAAGCTGGGAATCGCTGTTCCTGCTTTTACCTGCACATACATCTACATTTGTGGGGAGATTGTAATCTTGTACGCCAATTGTTATGGGAAATGTCATCGGCTGGGTATTTCCGGTGGTGCTGCTGGCTGATCCATATTGGGATGTACTTACTTCTCATGTCAATTATTGTGTCTGCTTTATGCATGCTGCAGTCTGGATCTTGATCATGTTCTTCAGCACTTGTCAATTATTATCTAGTTTATGCATGCTGCAGTCTGGATCCTGATCATGTTCTTCAGCTCTTGCACATGATTATGTGTGCGGTGATGTGCCTTATCAGCTCATGTCGTCTTCTGTTTACGGGTGGAATTCTATGAGCCTGGCCTGTGCTTGCGCCATGCTCTCCGCTCCGCCTTGTTTGCATGAGATGCACCGCTAGGGCTATTTTTTTGCCCGCTGTGAGACTTTGTTCAATTTTTTTAATACATGTTGAAACATTTAAAAAAAATAAACTATGTGACTATTTCTTACGTTGTATAAACATTTTTATTAAATGTCAATATTTTTAAAACTCATAACGTTTTCTAAAATGTAATGATGTACATTGAATGGTATGAATTTTTTTTACATTGTACAACATTTTAAAAAACAGCACGTGCATTCTTTTGAAAAACTTGAACACTTTTTAAATGTCATAAATATTATTTTTAAATGCTATGAACATTTCTTAAAGCTTCATGAACAAAATTTTACACTGCGTGAACATTTTTAAGGTGTGCAACGAACTTTCCAAAAATTCAACTAATGTAATGATTGATGATTGAAATATCTATATTTGGAATACTTCTTAAAAAGTACTCCCTCCGTTCCTAAATATAAGTCTTTTAAGAACTACATACGGAGCAAAATGGATGAATCTACACTCTAAAGTATGTCTATATACATCCGTATGTAGTTCATAGTGAAATATCTTAAAAGACTTATATTTAGGAACGGAGGAAGTACAATTAAAAAAAACTTGTGTTGTATATGTGAGGCGCTAATGCACGCACACATCTATCAGGTCCGTCCAAATATCCCTGCCGTAGGTGAGCGAAAAGTGTAGTTCACATTAAGCGAGACATATCACCTCCCATGATATATGGGAGCGGAGCAACTAGTTGAAGGGTGCCTCTCGTGTGTGTGTGTGTGTGTGTGGGGGGGGGGGGGGGGGGGGGGAGGGGGCATGCGGCATGTCCCAGCATTGTCACATGTCATGCACCGGATGACCGGACGCTTCACGGCAGATATGGTTTCTTTCGGGCTTTTCTGGGTTTTCTTTTATTATTACCATTATCCAGTTTTTCATTTTCTCATTTTTTTTGTGCTTCCCAAAAGTGAAACACATGTGTGCTTCCGTGTGAAACGCGTGAAAGTATAATTGTGCTTTTGTTTTTTTTCTTGAGGGATGTTTAGTTGTGTCTTCCAAAAGTGAAGCACAGATAGTTCAATTTTGTAGTGCAGTTTCATAAAAAATGTCGAAACCTATCAACATGAGATCTAGTTTCAAAGGTCTCGATGCGAGGATCACGACAAAGAAAACGGTTCGTGGTTTGGACACATGTTTCGAGAGATAAATCGTTTTGAAAAATGAATCTACGAAAAATGCACAAATAAACCCACCCATATCTCCTCATGGGAAGAAGTCCATCAAAACTCCATAATCACAATAAGTGGCGCACAAACATTGTGCCATTTGTCATCATCAAAGGAGGTGGGAGTGACCCTTGCAAGGGGTATCCCTTAACTAGTGACTTCACAGGGATGCACCCTGGCTTTGCGTTGCGGCTCAACCTGAATTGTTGTACTCGTGTGTGTAATCGGTCTTGTTGAGGCTCGCATGCAAACTTAGACACTAGGTCGATATTAACGAAACATGCAACAAAAGGAATTAGCATGGGGCTCCTTTCTTAGAAACGTGACCAAGAGGCTCCGAGGAGCCGGATACTCTTGTTCGGTTTAGTCCCACATCGGTCGTGGGATCGATTTATAAGAGTGGGGGTGTCCCTTCTAACAGATTAGTCTTTTGGGGGGGTGGTTTTGGTAATTAATAACAAAATATATTTCATTGGACTAATGATCTTATCAAGCATATTTCAGGAAAAGTTCAATGAATGGATTGGCAAAGGATTGTGTGGAGATTCCATAGAGGCAAGGAACATCAATTGGCAACAAGCTTCAAGACTTTACATTTTGTATTTTTGTGAGAAATCACATTTGAGTCCATAGGAAAGTCAATACTATTAAAAGGGGATGAGGTATCCATGATAATCTAGTTGCTCAAGTGCTTAGAGTTAGCCACCAAAAATACTCATGAATTCTCCCACAAAAATATTCCGTCCAAACCCTAACACTCAAATTCTGTGCCACTAATATTTCCTAATCGGCCCTACCGAGTTTCACCCTAGACACATCCAGAGCCAAACCCTAGCTTCTCGGTGACACCAAGTTTGATTTCGGTGCAACCGAAATCAGTGACCAACTTCCGGGTAACCATTTTCTAAGAATCGAATTTTTCGAGTTTTAGGAATCAATGGTACCAAAACTGGAAATTGCCTAGGCCAGCCAAAATCGGACTCACCGAGAATTATATATCGGTCTCACCGAAACACCAAAAGTTGCCACATTTTACACTAGTCGGCGGTGCAACCGAGTTTTTGCTTCGGTTTCACCGAGTTGGGCAATAATGTTGTAACGGTTAGATTTTTGGAGAAGCCTATATATACCCCTCCACCTCCCTCTCATTCGTAGAGAGAGCACTCAAAACAAACCAACACTTGCCCCATCTATTTTCTAAGAGAGAACCACCTACTCATGTGTTGAGATCAAGATCTTTCACTCCAACCATATGAATCTTGATTTCTAGCCTCCCGAAGTTGCTTTCCACCCAATCAACCTCTTCTACCAAGCCAAATCTATGAGAGAGTGATTGTGTGTTGAGGAGATTATCTTTTGAAGCACAAGTGCAAGTAGTTCATCATTCTTATCACACCTATTACCTTTTGAAGAGTGGTGTTTCCTAAATTGGTTAGGTGTCGCTTGGGAGCCTCTGTCTTCATGTGGAGTTGAACCAAGAAGTTTGTAAGGGCAAGGAGATCGCCTACTTTGTGAAGATCTACCCCGAGTGAGGCTAGTCCTTCGTGGACGTAAGCCGTGATGGAATAGACGAGGTTGCTATTTTGTGAACCCTTATGGATGGAGCCCTCCGTGGACTCTCGCGACCGCTACCCTCCGTGGGTTGAAGTCTCCATCAACGTGGACGTACAACAACACTACCTATCGGAACCACGGGAAAAATCTTCGAGTCCCCCATTGCGTTTGATTTTCCTACCCCTTCCCTCTACTTATATGTGCATGTCTTTACTTTCCGTTGCTATACTCTTAGACTTGCATGTGTAGGGTGTGCTTGACTTGATATATTTGCTAAAACTTGCCAACCTTTAAAATTGAGAAAATTCTAGAATTTTAATTTGATCAAATAGTCTAATCACCCTCCTCTAAACATACCTTGGATCCTACAGGGGTTGGGGTGGGGGGAGATCCCTCATGTAGCACACCAAATCCTAAGGGGGTCTCCCCCACATAGCTACGCTCTAATCCCAGTTTAATCGGTCTAAAGGTCTAGACTCCTAATTAGATGGGCTCTAGACCTTCTTCCTGGACGTCGAAGTGTTGTCGGATTACTACTTTGGAACATGTGGATACCTGAAAGGGGTCGTAACGTCAAAGGGGTCGTAAACTTCGACTCTATATCGACGGAACGTCGAAGAAATCCTCACAGATGGGACGTATAACCTAGCTGCAGGAATCATCACGCTTCACCATAACTGTTTCTACTACTATGCTAGTTGGTGAGTTTGATCATTACCCTCCATCTTCATAGTGTTTTTGAGTCTGTGTAACACGTTTCCCTACAGATGATGTTTCTAATGTTAATTTTGACCACATGGGTGATCCTATCAACCTCCCACAATGAGTCGCCAGTGAGTTTGAGGATTTTCTCTAGATGTGTCACGTGATTCAGCGTGGAATTCAAAGTTCAAAGTGACAGGAACAAAGCCGTTCAGCGTGGAATTCCCATGCCGGTTACTCTCACATGTCAGAGCAGCGTGGAAACCCACAACAGCTACCGTTCACACAAAGAGCAACACCGAAGCTCTATGAGGTGGGGCTCTATCTCGACATTGATTGGGTGACATCCTTGTCCCGCTTGGGCGGTAGGGGTGTCGGCTCGGTCGATGCGCCCCAGAGGGGGCGATCTGACTTTACGTCGGGACGGCGGCCCCAGATGTGGTGCGACGTTCGTGGTCTGCGAGCGGCTGTCCTGAGCAGCGTGGGCTGCGGGCAGCTGGGTTGTGCGGCGTTGCTGCTCGAGGGGAGCGGTGGTATGTCGGGGCGGCGGCCCCGGAAGGCGGTGCCGGTTGATTGCGCTGGGCGCGACGGAGCGGTGGATGTCGGGGCAGCGGCCCCGAGAGAATCACTATGGCGTCCAGACTTCTGTGGCAACGATGATGGTGGGAGCAAGGTCGGCGACGCGGCGATGGTTGCGGTATTCGGCTCTTCTCCTGCGTGTCCACGGTATTGCCTCGGATCGTTTGTTGCTGTGGAGTCGAAGCTGCGGCGGCGGGGCCCTGTGGTATACGATGACTGGCTACAGGTGGCCCGTTCGGCGATCTTCCATGGCGCCAGCCGTGCCTGGTTTTGTTCTTCTGAGTTCTCCGTCAGAGTCAGAGCTGCGTTGTCTTGCCGCAGGTCGGCATGTCGTCGTTTAGGGTGGGCTTTGCCCTGAGTGTTTCAGTCTATGAGAGTGGGTTTGGCCCTTGTTGTTCCGGTTTTCGCCCGGTTTTCCGTAATTAACTGGGCAATTCTCTTCTGCTTATTTAATAGATGAGGCAATCTTTGCCTCCGTTTCGAAAAAAAAAGAGCAACACCGCCACACAATCCCTGGCACAACACAAAGCACAGCATTTGTGTGCCCCAATGGCCATTTGACTTGTAGAGTGGCATACAAGGACTTGAGTTCTGCTTATTGCTTCCACACAGGTGGAGCTTCTGTATTTCCATTCTCCCATTGCATTGCATTGCATTGCATTGTACAGTATGTAACAGCTGTGCGATGTTGGTACAGACCAATGTCCCTTCCCTTGAGGATGAATAGGATGGCACAACAAGTTACAACCAAGGCAAGGAACCGCTGGCCGATAATTCAGTGAAGAAAACAGCAATATGGGACAGCTACCATAAATTAAGGTGTATGTGTCAAGCCCAAATAAAATCCGCACTTGACTGCGGGTGCACCAGACGCGCTTCTCCCTGTCGCCCAAGTTAAGATTAACCAACTCAGGGTGGAGTGCTGCAGTTCTATCCGAATCAGCGTGAAGGAAGCACCCATCTAACAAGGAAAATGTAGGGCCATTTGAGCACTCAGTCGTCTCCAAATAAAGTGGAGAGGACCAGGTCCTGCACAAAGGTCGCCCTGCTAGTGGCTTGTTTCCGCTTTTGTTCCCTTTCCTCGCTCGTGAGGGATGAGTCCATACTGCCATGGAAAAATACAATTTAAGTTTGCAGATTGGATGAGGGCAATAGAAGTCGCTAAAATGAAATGAAGTATGTATATTTGAGGGATTCTATAAAGCTGCTTAGGGGGCGCAATACTTGAGCACATATATGGGTGAGAAGTGTAACTACACAGTTATAGGACACGGAATCAATTTGCCTCAAATGACCCAAATGTTGTCTCTAAACATCAATGGAAAAATTATATGTCGTCCGTAATCTCATGATTACGGCTACTCTATATGTTATTCAACAGTTTCTTTTTGGGGGAGTAAGGAATGTAGTTACTTTAGTTTTGACTATCTAAAACTATTAGACTCAGCAAAGCAATAGCTTACTGAAAGAACAAGGAGCAATTCAAGATAAGGGAACTGCTGCTCACAAATGCAGTGGAATTTTCCAATAGCAGGAGAGAAATTATTTCCAAATGCAAAGCCGTGGAATCGGTTCAAACAATACCTAGGATATTCAGATTTGGATCACAACATGAGTAGCTTTGATTTTGAGAATGCATATTATTTTTGCCGTAAAAAGTGTGTAAACTGTGTGCAGATAATAGATGTAAAATAATCCCCAGGAATAAAACTGGTAGGAGAATTGGCCTGATACCAGGATAATTATGTATACCTTGATTCCCAAGGTTGAGGAGGCGCCTCCTTAAGAATTGAAGTATCATCGAGAACCGGAACTGATGATTTCGATGGCTCCTCGGCATCTGATGTTGCAAAGCCCAGACCAAACGATGAAAGCAGTGGATCAGCATAAATATTTGTAGTGGCGGCGGTGGTGTTCCTTGACCTATGACTATGACCGCCTCCTAGAAGCGCCTGCAAATGAGCATCACGTAGATCTCGGCTCAGTAAAGAAAGTGCACAGCGCTCGGGAATAACGAATCTGCGCAACCGGCTGCCATTCTGTAGATGCCAAGAATAGAAAAGGCATCAGAAACCTTACTGACTTGACAGGAACGTTGTTTTTTAGCCAAGTTATCCATGAGTAGTTAGCATATGCATGTACAAGAGAAGGAGAGAGAAAAACCTTGAACAAGTAACCGTGATGCATGGTGATATGATTTAGCATATCTCTTGTAATCTTTTGAGAGCAGATGGGGCAAGGCTGAAATAAGAATGGAAGAATAATTAGGAGACGATATAAAGAACACAATTGTTTGAACACTCTGACTGTTACTCCCAAAATAACACAATATGCTAAATTTAACATAAGTAGTCATTTTAGGTGCCAGGAAGTTTGCAGTTAACCTCTGGAATATTTATTTGGAAATCGATAAGCTCTGGAACGCGAGTTTCAGGTAACAGTTTCCTTGTGATATGTGCAATACTTTGGTAGCTTCTTGAGTGTGCACTGCACCCACTTGAACGCGATGGATCAAATATAGAAACTGAATCCATCGTCTCATTTTTAATCTCTCCAAAGAAATCGAATCGCATTGTGCATCCTAACAGATGGAAAGTGATGCCGTGAACTGTCAAATGTTCAGACTTCAGACATGTAATTTTCAAGATTCCTTTTCCCCTAGCACAAGTAGCTACCAGGTGTGACATAGGTGGATTGCTGCTCTTGTGTCTTACTCCCTCCGTCCCATAATATAAGAGCGTTTTTAACACTACACTAGTATCAAAAACACTCTTATATTATGGGACGGAGGGAGTAACTTCTAATATTTGGGAGTACTTCTATGTCAACTGAGCATAGTTCAAGTACTAGAATGACAAGCAAATACCAAGGGGATCACACTGCCCTGTATCTAAGAGTAGACCTTCAAGTTCAAGTAGAGAACACAAGAAATTTCAGACAATTGAGGTCTGATAGGTTAGCAATTGACCCGAAACCTTAGGCAAGCTAAATCTAGTCTAGAACCTAACGCAAACGAGTGAGCCTCCTGATTTCTGGGTCAAGATACAACCTTCCGGCCAATCATTTTGTGTGGTCAAGCCCTAAATCCATAAGCCTATCCTGCGTAATGGACACTTGGCTAAAATGGCTAAAAGGAGCTGACACCCTGAGTCAACCCCTCAAGCCACATCATTTTCTACGGTTCTAATCGGAAAAGGAGCAAAGATGCGAGCTTTGCGCATCACATCAAACTATGAGGGTCGGGCACGGCGGCGATTGACTGACCGCGGGGTGTGGCTCGTAGGGGTG
Source organism: Elymus sibiricus (assembly GCA_039707655.1). NCBI lineage: Eukaryota > Viridiplantae > Streptophyta > Magnoliopsida > Poales > Poaceae > Elymus > Elymus sibiricus. The sequence goes on along the minus strand of CM077667.1, from coordinate 313,943,731 downwards.
GTCCTCCTCGAGGTGGACGCAGAGGGAGCCGAGGTCGTAGTCCTCGTAGCAGTAGGGGCAGGCGACCTCCGGCCATCTTGCCTCCTCCAGCTGCATCTCCATCTCCATGTCCATCTCCCTGTCGTCCTCCATGTCCATGTCCACTTCCTCCATTCCCATCCCCGCCATATCTGCATCCAGTCCAACATGAAATTAACTACTGTAAGTAAATCCAGTGAAGGGGAAGGGCGTAGAGGCAAGGCGAGACGAGAAGGGCGCACGCACCGTCGATGTGGCCGAGCTGCGCGGCGTAGAAGCGCTTGGCGGCGGCGAGGCGCGAGATCCAGTGCTCCGAGTCCATGATTGGAATGGATTCCTCTTCCGGAACTCCCCTTGGCTCGCTTACTCAATCAGCCGCTTCCTCCGGGCCTCACCTCCTTAGCTACACCACCTAGACCTGTCGCTCCGACTCCGTCTCCCTCCGCCGCCGAACTCCGACAGCGAGAGCCCAACAACAGCCGCCGGGCGCCGGAGCGGTTCCTGAAACGAAGCCTTTTTCTTGGGGGGGTTCGCGCTGCGGTTGGCCGTGTTGCTTAGCCCAGCAGTGACCCAGGACCTCAAGGGGGGGATGGATTTTTCGGTTGACGGAGAAGAAGAGGAGGAGGAGGAGGAGGAGGAGACGACGAGGAAGCTTCTTCTTATGAGGGGAGGGGAGGAAATGGGTGAGAAATCGGGGCCTTTTCGTGCAGGGTAGCAGAGCAGAGTCGCGTAGTACCGGTCAGCAGCAGCGGCCGGGCCGACAGCTACCCCGCGGCGTCGGGTCGGAATAGCGGTAGGGCGATGACGGGTGGGCGCACGGGGCGTCCGGGTCCCGGCCGGCGGTGGTGGATGTGGGGGGGTCGCGTGTCCGTGGGTTGGGCCGTGGCGAGTGCGCGAGGTTAGCCGCGGGAGGGGGAAGGAAACCGCGTGGCGGTGGGTTCTGGTGGGCTCGCTCGTCGTCGTCACGGGGTAAAAGAGAGAAGGGGGGGAGGTGTCGCGTTGCGTGGTTGGTTGCGGAGGGTGGAGCCGCGGGGGAGGGTTAGTTTTTTATTTTTCTGGTGGACGCGGCCGGGGACCGGCGAAGGGAGATGGGGGCGTGGGGCCGGCCGGCCGAGCGGCCAGACGAGGAGGAATTTGTGGTGCCGTGCGCGCGTCGCTGGCGTCAATCGCCATGACGCGGAATGCGCACCGTTTCTCTCTAGAACCAGAATGGAAAGCACTGAGGTAAAAAAAAGAAGGAAATCACTGTTGTCAGCAGGCCGGAGCTTTTAATACAAGCATCCTTTCTTTTGTTTCTTAAAAATAAATAAATGAATACTACTCCCTCTCTCGTATCATGTACATATTTTTTTATACTAATATAGTGTAAAAAGCCGTCTTATATTATGGGACTGAGGAAGTACTTTTAAAATGTCCTAGAACATAGGACGTACTTCTTTCAAAATGAATCAAATCTATTATAAAGATTCATATAAAAGTGCATATCACCTTAAATCTAGCACTATCTTTGCTTCCTTAAAAAGAACGTGAGGTTTCATCTCACTCGATTCTCTTCTCACCACCCTTTCGTCCAACCTCCTATGTACGTTACCTCCATTTTCACCGGTTTTTCATCCCTCCCAATATTCTTTGGTAACGTTTTTTAATCTGGTCGGTTAAATCAGATTAATATCCGGTAATACAATAAGGAGTTGTTTGGTTGCTCCCCCTAAATTTGCATGCATTGCATGGTTTGCTCACTTGGGTCTGGTCGAGGAAAGGTAAAGAAAAAATCAACATCTGCACCTCGTTTGGTTGTCTAAATTAGGGGTCGGTTTTGGCATGGTGTTTGGTGTCCCGCATTAGCCGGGCAGATGTAAATGCACGGTGTTTGGTTGCATATAGGTTGCGAGGTGTGGCAACCTTGTACCCTACGTGGTGAGATTACCCGCTTTATCTTACACACGATCACACCGATCATACCAGCAAAACAACTATGCAATCTTGACGAACAGGACAATGATGATGAAGTTCTTCATCCCAAATTGTCGATCCACCTTGCCAACTTCAACACGGCATGCCTGCCTGAGCACAAACTTGGAGTAAGCATCGTCTGCCGCCTGCCTACTCTTTAAAGCCTCTATGACAGCTGTTCTTGCAACCTTGGAGCGGACGAGCAACTGAGTGTATGGAGCATAGCCACAAGAGCGCTTCTGATCAGCAACGGGCCTCTTCACAATCTCTACAATCAAGTTCATGACATCGAAGCTTGTGAGTTCATCAAGATGGTGCAACATGTCAAAGGACTAGCCTCTGATCATCCTGTCATCTCCAGACTTTGGCATCAAAGTAATGCCTGGGGATGGTGTTAATGGTGTCAAGTCTTGGCAAGAGATAGTACACAAACCATAGCTTGTGCTTTGCAACCTCTGAAGTTGGAATGGGCTGGTACATGTTCTTCATTGAGTCATGATTCATATGACTATCAGTGTATACATGAAAATGAAGCCTTCTTTCTTTGGGGGCAAGCCAGGTAACTTGGCTCACTCATCAATTGAGTATTCAAACCTCTGACCTTTCAGTCATCCACTTGATTCTTCCGTCTGGATAGAAATATGTTGTGAAGTAGAATTGCATGATCAGCTCCTCACAACAGTCAGACTTCACCTCACTCACAAATTTGTCAAGGTTCGGAGTCTTGAAGTTCTCATGTGCAATGGGGAAGTTGTTGGGATGCCGATCAATGTACTTCCAGTCCACCCATTTCATCTCACTAACAACTTGCTTCTTCTCAAGTAATACATACTCATAAAAATCATGTTGTCCTACGGTATGGAACATATAGTCCATAGTTGTACATAGCGCAGACGCGAGATGGAAATTGGGAGCCCCAGGTATGTGATTGGGAAGTTCAAAGATTTCCCTCCCAAAGCACTGTAGCACATCCGGCAACAGAACATCATCACATCTTATCGACGCCACCGACGATTTATCTTGATTTAGCTTGAGCCCCGTAGCTTCACCAAACTGTTGGAGAAGATCCATCAAGAATTGCACCTCCTCCTTGATCGAATTTGCAAAGATCACCGCATCATCCGCGTATAGGCTGACCCTCATGTTTATCCCTCTTCCCGGCAATGGAGCAAGATTTCCCATCTCTATAGCAATGGAGATCAGACGGTGCAGGGGGGCGATCGCGAGGATGGAGAGCAGGGGGGGACAAGGGCCCCCCCTGTTGTTAGGGCATATTTCTTCCTCTGTGGTTTTGGTGATTGATGACAAAGTGTTTTGCAGACTAACTGTGTGCCATGAGTATTTCAGAGAGTTCATTATATGGGCACGAGACGGTTTATTTCCTCTCGGTGATATGGTGTGAAGACGGTTATTTCGGCGATTCTTTTTCGGTGGTATTTGAGTCGTAGAAAATCCGTACTATTAAGAGGGGGTCTGCATCTGAAAGGTTGGATGGAATCAACATGTACACATCTTCTTTGCAACCACCTATTTTATTCTCAAGTCCAAATTGTTAAAAGGAGTTAAAAAATTGTTAGTCGCCAATTCACCCCCCCTCTAGTCGACCATATCGATCCTTTCAATTGGTATTAGAGTTACATCTCTTTTAAGGTCTTAACCGCCTAAAGAGTATGGCCGACGATGGGATTAAGGAGGGAGAGAACTCTGCGGCCGGGTCCGAGACCGTGGTCACCCGCAGTGATTTGAATGAGGCCATGGTCTCTCTCAAATCACCCGTGATGGACGAGGTCAAGGACACATTAAACGAATTCCTTGAGAGCTTCAAACCTCCTACCGATCCTAGGGAAATGGTTAACCCCTTTTCCTTGGAAACGGATGCCAACTCCACCAAGGAATTGGTTAGTTATTTGAATCCTAAATCGCCTCAAGGAAAGAATGGGCCGAGCACCCATGCCGCGCGCGCCCCTCCCCAGACCTATGGTGGACCGGTCCCCTCGCCTCATATTAACTCTCATGGACCTCCACCCAAACTTGATTTGTCTAACTTTCCTAATTGGGTTTTTCGTATCAAGTCTCATTTGAATCACCCTCATGATCCAAGCAGCATGTCCCCAAGGGAGGAAGTGGATAATCAACTCAATGCATCTGTACTGTTCATTCTCCAAGCTCCTATGCCCCCCGAAGAGATTCCTCACTTGCGCCCCTTCACCATTGCCAAAGATGCATGGGCGCACATCAACTCTTTGTACAAAGGAAGATCAAGCATTCAAAAGCTCAAACTTTGAGGTGGTGCTTGATGAAGCCGACGAGTTTGTGATGAATGAAGATGAAGATCCCCGCGAGCTTTGCTGGAGATTGACCGCTCTTGCCGTCTCACTCCGAGACCACGGGAGCAAGGACACGGATGACAACTGGGTCAAGCGTTACTTCCTCAAGGCCATCATGCAATTCAACAAAGGCATGCCCTCCGTGATCTGTCAAAGACCGGACTTCCACACCTTGACTTCAAGTGAAGTGTTGGGTTAGTTCATTGCAATGAACATCTGGAACAAGACCACTGACAATTCTCTAGCTCATGCTCAACGGTCAATGAAGCCCAACCTCGCTTTGTAGGCCAATGCGATTCCGGAAGAGGAAGAAGAAGATTGTTGCCCCGAAGACACCAAATATGCTTACCATGAGCACATGGCTCTTGCGCCAAGGCAATTTTGAGGCAACAAGAGAAACTCCAAGACAAAATTCTCCAAGAACAACTCAAGTGCGCTCCCAGGGCAAGCAATGTGTGAGCACTTTCTACAAATTTGGCAACGTGAGTCACTTCGTCGTGGATTGTCCATATGAGAAGAGGGAAGACAATGGTGGCAAGCTAATCCGCAAAGACAAGGCCAAGTCCTTCCCCAACAAGAACAACTTCATGAAGTGGGTGCCACAAACGGGTTTGGTGGCGCTCGAAGAGTATGCCTCGGACGATGACGATGATGATGCAAGTGGTGAAGGGATTGCAACGGCATCAGTCGCCATTGCCATCTCTTCCCCAACCCTGGTGTCACTCTTCGACTCCCCCAACGAGAACCACATCGCCCCCGCCAAGTGCCTCATGGCGAAATCCACCAACAAGGTAACCTCCAACATCAAAACTACTATCACTACTCATCCTTCTTCGACGAATTGTGTAGATGAAATGGAGACAATTAAGGTGGATGAAAATGAGTTTGAAAAGTTCTTGGGTAAACTCAAGGGTGATACCAAGAAGCACTTTGTTGCTCTCTTGGAATAAGTAGGTGAGGCAATTGACACCATTGAGTCTCATGAAGATACCATCACTAAGATGGAAGGTCATAGCCGTGACTATGCCGATGAGATTGCGGATCTTTCCCATGCTCTTGAGGAAGAGCAAGGTCTTAGTTTGGCTCTTGAGGAGTCACACAACATTGACCTTGCTAAGTTAAAGAAAGATCATGATCATGCTCAAGTTCTTGCTCGTGTGCTTAAATCCGAGAATGTTGAATTTGGGGTTGGCCATGGTAGACTCAAAGAGGAGTTTAGTTAGTTGACAAGGCTTACAAGGCCTTGAAGAGTGCTCATAAGTCTCTCAAAGAGTCTCATGATCAACTCCAAGTGAAACTAACTAAGGAGATTGCTACTTGCCATCCTTTTGTGTTAATTGGTAATGTTCATGCTACTAACCCTTGTTGTGAGCATGCACATCTTGTTGAGGAGAATGCCAAGTTGAAAGAGCAACTTGAGAAAGGCCTTGTCACTTGCATTCAAGGTGAGAAGAATCTCAATGACCTTTTGAGCAATCAAAAGGAAGTTGTGGCTAAGGAGGGACTTGGGTTTGCACCCAAGCCAAAGAAGAAGAACGCCAAGAAGAAAGACAAGACCAAGCAAGCCCTCCCTCTCAAAACTATCTTTGTCAAAGAGGGAGAGGGTGCTCCTAAGGAGAAGAAGAACAAGGTGGTTCATGGTGATGCCAAGAGAGGCAAAACCACTCCACCCAACAATACAGACGATTTTAACACTTCTTATGTTTTATGTCGTGCTAGTGATGGGCATGTTTATGCCAAATTTGTTGGTTCTCTTTATGAGTACATTGAATGGTCTATTTTGGGTTCCTAAGACCCTTGTTACTAACATAAAAGGACCCATCAAATAATGGGTACCTAAAACCAAGCATTGATCTTGTGTAGGAATTTGCTTCCGGTGGAGGTTCATGGTTGCTTGATAGTGGAGCGACAAATCATATGACCGGAAGCAAGGACTTGGTGGTGGATGTTCAAGCTAGTACATCTATGCCCACTCATGTCCAATTTGGTGATGCATCAATGTCAAAGGTATTGGGTCTTGGCAAGGTGGTGATCTCTGTGGATCTAACCATTGAGAAAGTCATGCTTATTGAGACCCTTGCATACAATTTACTTTCCATTCATAAACTTGAACTCATGGGATTTTCTACATTCTTTGATCTTAATACTGTGGCCATTTTGTGGAGCAAGACTCTTAAAGTGGCCTATGTTGGATATGTTGAGAACGGTCTTTATGTGGTCAACTTCTCGGAGAGGCCCACTAAGACCGCAACATGTCTAATGGCTAAAGTTGACGTGGGGTGGCTTTGGCATCACCGTTTAGCCCACGTCAATATGAGATCTTTGCAAAGTCTCCTCAGTGGGGACCATGTTCGAGGACTAACAAATATTAGTTTTTCTAAAGATTGTGCTTGCAGTGCTTGTATCAAAGGAAAGTTACATGAGATGACTCAGCGACCCAAGACAATTATATCTTCCAAGAGGCCCTTGGAGCTCCTTCACATGGATCTCTTCGGACCTCCATCTTTTGACAGTCTTGGGGGGAGAAGGTATTGCTTGGTGATTGTGGATAACTATTCAAGATACACTTGGGTATATTTCTTCAAGAGGAAGAGCAAGACACAACAAACCATGATCGAATTTGCAAATGAAGCTCAACGCCAACATGATGCAGATATATTGATCATTAGAAGTGACAACGTCATCGAGTTCAAGAACTACATCTTGGACGAGTTTCTTAGTGAGGAGGGGATCAAGCACCAATATTCCGCACCTTACACCCCTCAACAAAATGGTGCAGCGGAAAGGAAGAACCCGATGTTGATGGACGCGGCAAGGACCATGATGGCGAAATTCAAATCTCCATACAACTTTTCGACCGAATCCATCAACACTGCATGTCATGCATCCAATCGGCTCTACCTCCGCAAAGGCTTGAACAAGACTCCATATGAGATACTTACCGGTAACAAGCCCAACCTTAAGTACTTTCAGGTGTTTGGGTGTAAGTGTTTCATTCTCAAGAAAGGTGCTCATTTGTCTAAATCAAAACTAGAGCTCAAGAGGGCATATTTGTTGATTATGCTACAAACTCTCATGCTTACCGTGTCCACAACAAGTCCATTTGCTCATTAAGGAGACGTGTAATGTGGAATTTGAAGAAAATAATGGCTCCCAAGTGGAGCAAAGCAGTATTTGTGATGTAGATGATGAAATTCCTCCCCAAGCCATAGGAAGAATGGATGTGGGGCATTTCCTACCTGTCGAGGAACCCCTTGTGGTGGAAGGAGAAGGATAATGTTCTACGCAAGTGGAACCATCACCAACACTAGACCCACATGCTTCCGAAGAACAAAGTAAAGGCCCTCAACCAAGTGAACAAGATCAAGGCCAAGATTCACCTTATGATGATGGTGATGCACCTAATGGTGACCAAGATCATGTTCACGACGAAGAGCAAGTTCAAAATGACGAGCAAGCTCAATATGACGCTCAAGATGATCAAGATGTAGCTCCTCAAATATCTCTTGAAGAACAATTGGAGTGCCGTGCCGCCAAAATTGCTTCCACGTTACAACTTCAATGACGGTGTCCTGGACTAGGGGCACTCACCACGCCGTCTCCCGACCAATGGGTACGACAGAGGACTCCCATGACAGTTCACTAATGGACCACTTCGGGCAGCCCATGATGCATACAAGGGAGATTTCACAAGACTTGGCGCACAACCTATAATTTTTGATTGTTCCATGCTATAATATTACCATTCTAGGATGCCTTTTGGGTATTTATTTACTAATTCATATTATTTTTTAGCACTAACCTATTAACCCAGTGCCCAGTGCCAGTTGTTGTTTTCTACATGTTTTTGGCTTTTCAGGTTTACAGTACCAAACGAAGTTCAATTGCCCCAAAACTTTTTTATGATTTTTTCTGGACCGAAAGAAGACCTGGAAGCTTCGGGAGGAGACCAGAGGCCGCACGAGGGAGCAACCACACAACAGGGCACGCCCAAGGGGAGGGGGTGGTCGCGCCCTGACGTGTGCTGGCTCCCCTTGGCGTCTCCCAACGCCCCTCTCTTGCTTGTAAATTCTAATATTTCCCAAAAAAACCCTTGAGAGCCACCAGAAACACTTTTTCCGCCGCCGCAAGTCTCTATTCCGCCGTGTGCCCATATGGAGCCCTGTCCGGTGCCCTGTCGGAGGGGGGATCGATCATGGAGGGCCTCTACATCAACCTTGCTGCTCCCATGGTGATGTGTGAGTAGTTCCCTATAGACCTACGGGTCCGTAGTTAGTACCTAGATGGCTATCTTTCTCTATCTCCTGATCTTCAATACAAAGTTCACCGCATCTTCGCGATGATCTATTCGATGTAATCACTTTGTGCGGTGCGTTTGTTGGGATCCAATGAATTGTGGGTTTATGTTCAGATTATTCATGAAAAAGATTAGAGTCTTCTCTGAATTCGATTATGATTCTTATTTGCATGATTATTATAGCTTCGTAAATCTCTCCAATCTGTTGAAATAGTTTGGCCAACTAGATTGATATTTTTTCAGTGAGAGGGGTGTGTTGTAGTGTGTTCAATCTGGTGGTGCTCTATATCCCAGTGACAGAAGGGGACAAGACACGTCTTTGTATTGTTGCCACTAAGGATAAAACGATGGGTTTAATTCATATTGATTGAGTTTTCTTTGTCTACATCATGTCATCGTTCTCCAAGCATTACTCTATTTGTCATGAACTTAATACTTAGAGAGGCACACTGGTGCAGCGACATGCTATACAAACAGTTTTTAACCCCTTTCCACGACATACTTTGAAACCGTCGCCTTGCATGTGTGGGAGATAGGGGGGTTCCATCCCACACGACACATAAAACCCGTCGGCGATGGTGACCAACGAATGCAAACAATCTCCAAAACGTAATCGTGTGCGATGTAGGAATATATCGCACACGCTATATTTTGGGCGTACTTGTGGGATTTGGGATCAATCACACACGGCTATCACGAGTTAAACGCGTCCAATTGCTCATGGAAAAGAAACGATTGAGGAGCTCTTAAGCACACGTACAAGTGTTGCAAATCGTTTGCGATTTCTTATGTATCACCAACGTTTCTTTTTATATCTCGTGTGCTTTTCCTGTAGATCACAGGCGGTTGCGCTATGAGTTGCGTGTGCTTTTACTGTTGATCACAGGCGGTTCCGCTATGAGATATGTGTGCTTTCCGTTTTGTATCGCAGATGATTAGTTGCTTGAACCCTGTGCGCTGAAAAAGCCAGCTTATTGTAAAATATCGCATTTGAATCACCCTGCAAATAGCAAATTCGCCACAATATGCAATCGACAAATAGTGTCCACATGAAGAACATTCATCATAATTCAGCACAATATGCAATTGAACGAATAGTGTCCACAGGAAGAACATTCATCATAATTCGCGACAATATGCAATCGAGCAAATGCTAGCTAAATTCCACATATGTAAGACAAACATATGTAGTACATAATCATAGTGTATGAGATAGGAAGACATGATCACATGGAAAACAATGCATCCATGCGTATATGTTTAGCTGATAACACTATATGAATATGTACTTATTATTGGGGGATATGAATCTTGAAATCTTCGACGTCTCTAGAGGGCTTGATATAGTGTTTCACAAAGAAGGTGCTGATAAATTTCCTAACAGACAACAATTCATCTGCGGCGAGCGGTTTAGAAGTCATCGGTCTGAAGATCCTCTGCAGGACTTTTAGATCAGATTGTGACATCCATGTGGAGTAGAAGATACTAATTAAGAAATATACTTACTGGTTCTATTCTGTCAGTATCGAAACCACATTCAACATGTCTACATAGGTTCATCATGTGTGCACAAACGTAGTATCCATATAGGTTGGTCCCTAGTTGTTGTTTAGGACACTGCAATTTTTTGTACAACATTAGTCATGTATTTGCCCTGTTAGGAACAACCTAACCGGTGTAAGTTGTTTCTTTTTTTTCTTTGGAGAGAAATAGAAAGAGGTTTACTTAGAAACTTGAACATCTGTTTAGCATTTTCTGAAAATAACGGATTTCGTTGTCTCACCGGAGAAACGATCACGTGCTGCACATGTAGTTGGGGGTCGAACCGTCTCCCTCCTAAAGTTATGTATCTTGACAATACACTACAAATGAAGATGAATTTTCACATACTCAATTCTTGAACCAGATATGAACACAACATATTAACATCAAAGAATTCAATACCTATCCATGAAATCCTGAAGATGACTCAGATCTCGAGGTGCATTTGACTCTCTGAGAGAATCCAGGCAGTAAACTGTGTTGCATTTTGGAACAATGACCACCAAGATCCAGTGATCTCTACAGTTTAAGAAAACCTTGAACTTACGAATTGTGTCAAAAACTGAAAGACGGTGAATGTATGCGTGGTTGTATATTTAACTTACCCTTCATGATACGGCCACATGAAGAATTCTCCTATCTGTAACTCCCACAAGATCTTGGCGACATGCGAGATGGAAGCCTCGCGTGTTTCATTCATACTTAAGAAAATGCCGCTTGCTAACTCAGGATCTATGAAATGCCAATGCGCCCATCGATCTCTCACCGTCAATCCCCTGAGAGGAATACAATACAATTAGCTTTTTTTCATTTACACCCTTGTATGGAGAAGTTGATCACAGAGTTTGTGAAGTACTTACAACATCAAGCATTTGACAACAGTGGCAGGAAGCTTATCGAAGTTGAAGAAGAGATGAAAGTCCTCGAATTCCACACTGATGGTCCCTGCATCGTGCAAGAAATGCCTACGGTCGTAGTGCAATTCCACAATGTTATGATCTTCTCCTTTTGACATTATGTCCATGCAATATTTATGTAACTTGCGACAACTGGAACTGCACTCGTCAAAGTATTCGCCAACAAGAAATGGCTGGCCATGCTTGTACTTGCGTGCTTCAAATGGGTCTACTTTCTGACTAGAAAGTAGCTTTTCAAATTCTGCTTCAGACATTTGGCCAGAACCGGGATTACATGGGTCTTCATCGGCCATGCCATGGTTCTGCTCGAAGAGTCTTCGTAGTAGGATGCTCTGGTACTCATCCCTCCTCTGTTTCTATTATGTGTAATAACAAATTGCCAATTTTACCAGGAAGCTAAATATAAATGCAACGTCTTTGTAGTACAGGATGCACATCAGCAGTGTTTGAATGATATCAAATTAATAGTGAGAGTTACGTACATTATGCTGTCAAACATTCCAATATGTTAAAAACTACTGTCTTGCACCATGTTTTTTTCACTAAGTCTGAGAATCTGTTTATTTTAGATTGCCATGTTTCAGGTGGTTCAGCCACCTGACAACCGAGGTGTGTGTATGCTTGAACAGTGTTGATGCTAGCCATGTTTCTGTGCATAATTAGACCTTGCTCGTGCTGAATGAAATGAAGTGCTTCATATGTACTAACTTGATGTAAATTTTCATGCAATGATAACTCATGTAGCACATAGTTTTCTTGCTGTCAATATGCCTTCAAGTTAAAACTATGACAGTGTCTTAATCACATCTAGAATCAAATAGCACACGGGAAGTTTCTGAATCACACCTAATATAACAAATGATTTCTAACAACGAGAGTTAGGCTTACCTTCTTTGCACGTCCCAGAAACTTCCTCCCACTGTACCCAGATTCAAAAGCTCGTAATTTCACGGATTGAAATTGATGTTGACCATGAAAAGGCAGGTCTTCAGCTACCCCTCTCCATTCCTTGGAAGTGATTGTCCTAGGGAGCTACAAGAGAAAGAAATGGCGCAAATGGGCCGGCCGCTTTAAAATCCCCAATTCGAAAACAAAACCCTAAGCCTAGTTGAGACAGAGAGAAGAGAGACGAATACCTGGTTGGTGAGAGATTCGTCGTCGTCGGAGATACCGCTTGAGGGGTCACTCGAGGAGACCATGGCATGTCCGCGGCGGTCGGAAGCTAGAGGGAGAGATGTGGGCGGCGGCGCGCGGAGGGGTGGGGGGTGGGGGTTGCAGGGGAAATGTGGCCCTTTGGGGGGGAAGGGGGGAAGGCAGATATTTCGGCGGTCGGCGAACTTTTTCGCTCGTTGCAGGGAATCTTGGCGCGCAAAGATTCATCAGACACGGTGTTTCTGCTTTTATCGTGTGCGATGATACAGAACATACAAAATTTTGCCCCTCCCCACGTATTCCCTGGTTAGTGGACATCCAAGTCATTGCATAATGTAACATCAACTGCTAACTTGGGTATACAAATTAGCGGACACACATAGCTCACAGTTACTAAACCGAGCAAGTTCACTAAATAATCAAGCTGCTTGAACTAGACATAGCTCTTACAAAAGACCGGCTCTCTGAACAAAGGATATTAGTAATACGCATAATTTTAACAAAGACGCCGACGAGCAGCTGCCCTATGCCTCACCGCTGTTCAATGAGATGTCGACGACTTGTCCGGGCGACATTCCGCCGGTGCTGGACTCTGCATCCCCCAGGCTGACTTCGACCGCGGCGACGTGCTCATCCTCGGCGTTGTCCTCGTCATCGGCGTCTCCCTCATCTTCGTAGTACTCGTAGTAGTGGCGCCGCCATAGCTCGCGTTGGTACTCCACCGCCGATTCCTCGATGGACAGGCGCTTCTCGACCTCCTCCTGAGCCACACGCAACTCCTCCCAACACTCGGCGCTTTCGGACGGCTCCCGCATCTCCAGCTCTCGCTCGGAGATCTCATGCGGAAGGGGCTCCATGGCCTCCGCCGCCGCATCGTCGGCATGCATCTCGACATCCGCAACAGCCGCCTCTTCGGACGTGTGGTGCATGCTGGATTCCTGCGAAGCTTGGAGTATCTTGGCGTGGGCGTTCTCGATGATATAGGCCTGGATGGCCTTGACCCGGGCCAGGGCAGCCTCCGCGGCACGGCACGCTGCTCGAGCGCTCTTGGCGTTTGCAGACGCCGTCGTAGCAGCTGCAGCTGCCGTCTCCGCGGCTACAGACGCCCTGTCGGCCGCCGCAGAGGCCCTTTCGGTGGATGCGGCCGCGCTTAAGGCGGATGCGGCTGCGCTCTCGGCCGAGGCGACTGTGTTCTTGGCAGAGGCGGGAGCGCTCGGGGCCGAGGGGGCGGTCGTACGCACCCTTACGAAGCGTTCCCACGACGTCATTCTTTGCAGGGAGGGTTTGTTGGGGAATGGTGATCGAGGGTGAACGGAATCCGAGCTAGACGAAGCTGACGAAGCTTCCCTCGTAAGACATAAATAGATCCATGAATTTTCATCGCAAACGGTTCTTATATGGAACCGTGTGTACGCAGTTCACTTTTTGTATTGAATTGTAAAACTATTTTGGGGTATAGCGGTAACGGATATTGTTTTATTTGTAAGAAAAAGATCCCTACCGTCAAAATCCACTAACGGCATCCTAAAATTAGGAAATATTCGGGGTTCAATTCGCATTTTTATACATTAAGTTAGTTTGTACAAATTTTATGGCCATAATTCAAAAGTGTAACACACGAACATGCAAGACGAAGCAAAAACTGCTGGAAAAATCATATTTATGTACTACTTGCTTCCCTATATATGCCGCTTGCAATAAATTTTAAGGAGTTCCAAACATCTTGGGTAACGGTTTGGACACACGTGCACGCATTGGGAATCTAGGTTTTAAAATTCAAAAAATGAAAAAAAATGCTCTGAAGTACATGATAATAATCTGCATGATTTCCCGACATGGGGCCAATATGTCGTGGTCAAAGTAACGACTTGTTCGAGATAAGCTTTGACACATGCCTCTTACAAAATGGAGCATCACACGAAGGGTCGTGGTTCCGAGAGGGAACATGAGCCTTGTTTGATGACGAACTGCTAGTCGTTGTCTCATTTGGCCTAGCTTTCTTTTAATTTGTTGCAATGCACGAATACGTCCGGCATCCTGAAATTTGGACATTTTCGGGGTTCAATGAGCATTTTTATACATGAAGTTAGTTTCTAGATATCTAGTGGCCATAATTCAAAACTAAAACACATGGACATGTGCAAGATGAAGCAAAAACTGCAGGAAAAAAACATATTTATATATGTACTAGTGCTTCCGTCTATATGCCACGTGCAATAAATTTGAAGGAGTTCCAGACATCTTGAGTAACGGTTGGGACACAAGCATTGAGAATAATCTAGGTTTTTAAATTCAAAAAATAAATAAATAATGCTATGAAGTACATGAAAATCAGCATGATTTTCTGCCATGGGGCAAAGATGTCGTGGTCAAAGTAACGGCTTGTTCGAGATAAGCTTTGACACATGCCTCTCACAAACCGGAGCATCACACGTAGGCTCGTATAGTTCCGAGAGGGAACGTGGGGCGTTGTGTGATGAAGAACCGGATCGCTGCCTCATTCGGCCTAGTTTGTTTTCATCGTTACAATGTACGAATACGACCGTCATCCTAAAATTAGGAAATATTCGAGGTTCAATTGGCATTTTTATACATAAAGTTAGTTTCCAAAAATTTAATGGCCATAGTTCAAAACTGAAACACATGAACAAGCAAGATGAACCAAAAACCGCTGGAAAATCATATTTATGTACTACTTGTTTTCGTATATATGCCATGTGCAATAAATTTGAAGGAGTTCCAAACATCTTGAGTGACGGTTTTGACACAAAAGCATTGGGAATCTAGTTTTTAAAAGTCAAAAAATGAAAAATGCGCGGAAGTACATGAAAATATGCATGATTTCCCGACATGGGGCCAATATATCGTGATCAAAGTAACGGCTTGTTCGAGATAAGCTTTGACACATGTCAAGCTGGTAATGCATGGTTAACTGTTACCCGCATCCCCATGGGTAATTAATCTATTAGGGCACGGGTGCCAGCTAGAATGCCCATCTGGAAGTTGGTGGGTCAAATACCTTACCGAGCGTGCAGGACGGGGATGAGGATGGGATAGCATTGCCCGCCTTACCCATGAATTGAAGTACTTACATGTGTGCTTTGAAATTAGTAGCCCCCACGTAATTTGTGGCCTCGGTCACCCAAATTTACACACATCCCACCCCTTTGGCCCAAAATTCCCTAAGAAATCCAAAACCTAGGCACAACATATTGTTTATTGCGTTGAAATACTATTTTTTCTACTGAAATACGTGAAGGTTGTTCTTAAATGCATGTGTGAGTTTCCCCATAGTGATAAAGAACTCGGTGGGGACGTGGATGGTAAACTTTTTATCCCCGCGCACGGGTACGTAGACGGGGACGGGGATGGGAGGGCGGTGATGGGTACGAAGATGTGACTCTACTCGCCTAAGAAATCCCCAGCTTTAGACACAAGCCTCTCACAAACCGGAGCATCACACGAAGGCGCGTGGTTCCGAGAGGGAACGTGGGGCCATGTGTGGTGACGAACCGCCAATCGATGTGTCATTCGACCTAGTTGTTTTTTCATCGATACAATGCACGAATACGACCGGCATCCTATTTTTTTTAAAAAAATAGCGTTCTATTGGCATTTTTATACATTAAGTTAGTTTATAGAAATTTAATGGCCATAGTTCAAAACTGAAACACATGAACAAGCTAGATGAAGCAAAAACCATTGGAAAAATCATATTTATGTACTACTTGCTTCCCTATATATGCCGATCACTGCTGGGGTCGATCAAGATTCCAATCGCCTATAAATGCTGCCCCTCGAGACGTCATCCCTCCTGCATTCTCTCGTCTCTCTATTCCACCCCTCGCACAAAACTCTGCCATGGCGCGGCTGGTCTGTGCATAAGCAAAGGAGGAGGCGCCACCCCACGAGGACATGGTGAAATGCAGCGACGAGGAGGACCCCTTCGTGCCCCCAGACGAGGTGGCGCCAGACCCCCCAACCGAAGATTGGTTTTGGGGCCAGTACAATCTGGCTTTGTGGAAGGAGCTGCCGCCGGCTGAGAGAGCCAGGCAGGTGGCGTTCAAGAAGGAGCGGGCTGGGGAGCGCGCCAGGAACCTCGCGGCCTGGAATGCCCTTAGTGCCGCAAAGGAAATGGAGGAGCTGAAGCTTTGGCGGCGGGCGAGTCGATGAGCGGTGGAGGTGTACGGAGACGGCCGGTACCACGCAATGAAAGCCAGAGGCGCTAGGCGCCTCACCGCTGCGTGGGCGTGGGTCGATAAGCTCGAGCGTGCCACCGCCAAAGAGCTCCAGTGGGCTGATACGTCTCCAACGTATCTATATTTTTTGCTTGTTCCATGCTGTTATATTATCATTCTTGGATGTTTTACAATCATTTTATTACAACTTTATATCATTTTTTGGGACTAACCTATTGACATAGTGCCAAAGTGCCAGTTGCTGTTTTCCCTTGTTTTTTACTTCGCAGAAAATCAGTACCAAACGGAGACAAAACGCTGCGGGGATTTTTGTGGATTTTTACGGACCACCAGAAGAAAGAAGATGGGCCAAAGAACACCATAAGAGGGGGCCCAGGGTGGCCAGCACCCACCAGGGCACGCCAGAGGCCCCCTGGCGCGGCTTGATGGGTGCTGGGCACCTCAGGCACCCCCTCCACCGCCCCCGATGCCTATAAATTCCCAAATATTCGGAAACCATCAAAAAATAACCCTAGACTCTCCGCTCCTCCGCTGCAACTCTCTGTATTGACGAAAAACCAATTTGGAGACGTTCCAGTACCCTGCCGGAGAGGGGAATCCATCTCCGGTGGCCATCTTCATCATCCCGGCGGAGGCCATGACGAGGAGGGAGTAGTCCACCCTCGGGGCTGAGGGTATGTACCAGTAGCTATGTGTTCAATCTCTCTCTCTCTCTCATGTTCTTGAGATGTCACGATCTTAATGTATCACGGGCTTTGTTAATATAGTCGGATCATATGATGTGTTTCCCTTTGAGATTTCGTTACCGGATTGAATACTTTTATGGATTTGAGAACACTTGATATATGTCTTGCATGCGGATACCCGTGGTGACAATGGGGTGTTCTATTGATTCACTTGATATTTATTTTGGTACTCAACTTGCGGATTCCCGCGATGACATTGGGGTAATCTATGCATAGGGGTTGATACACGTTCTTGTCCTACTTTCTCCGATATAAATCTTGGGGCACTCTTTGAGGTTCTTTGTGTGGATTGAGTATTATGAATCTAAAATTGTTTGATGCGTATCGTATAATTAACTCATTGATACTTGTGGTGACATTAGAGTTGGTTGATGCGTATCATATGGTGTTATTCTAGTACGAACTCTTAGATAGATCGAACGGAAAGGATAATTTGATGTTATCTCAGTACGAACTCTTGAATAGATCGATCGGAAAGGATAACTTTAAGGTGGTTTCGTACCCTACAAACAATTTCTTCTTATGTTCTCCGCTAGATAAGAACTTTGGAGTTATTCTTCGTTGCACGTTGAGGGATGGTTATGTGATCCAATTATATTAGCATTGTTGAGAGATTGCACTAGCGAAAGTACGGACCCTAGGCCTTGTTTTCAAGCATTGCAATACCGTTTGTGCTCACTTTTGTTACTTGCTACCTTGCTGTTTTTATATTTTCAGATTACAAAAACCTATATCTACCATCCATATTGCACTTGTATCACCATCTCTTCGCCGAACTAGTGCACCTATACAATTTGCCATTGTATTGGGTGTGTTGGGGACACAAGAGATTTCTTGTATTTGATTGCAGGGTTGTTTGAGAGAGACCATCTTCATCCTACACCTCCCACGGATTGATAAACCTTAGGTCATCCACTTGAGGGAAAATTGCTACTGTCCTACAAAACTCTGCGCTTGGAGGCCCAACAAAGTCTACAAGAATAAAGTTGCGTAGTAGACATCAAACTCTTTTCTGGCGCCGTTGCCGGGGAGGTGAGTGCTTGAAGGTATATCTTTAGATCTTGCAAATAAATCTTTTAGTTTCTTGTTTTTCACTAGTTTGGTTTTATAAAAGAAAACTACAAAAAAATGGAGTTTAGGTTGCATCAATTGGTTCGTCTTTTTAATGTCTTTCGTGAAAATGATGGTATGGAAAATTGTGCTCAATTGGTAGAGGAAGAATTTATGAAAATACTTAATGAGAATTCCTTGAATGATGAGCATGATTGCAATATTGCTAGTATGAATTCTCTGAATATCCATGATGCTAATGATATGCAAAGCCACAAGCTTGGGGATGCTATGTTTGATGAAGATGATATTTTTAGTCCCCCAAGTTTTGATGAGCAAATTTGTTATGATAATAACATGCCTACTATATATGATGATTATGATGATGACATGTATGCTATAAAGAATGATAGTAACCATGAAACTTGTCATCATGATTTTAATATTCAAAGTGGTTATGTCAATCAAGTATCTCATGATAGTTATTTTGTTGAGTTTGCTCCCACTACCATGGATGAGAGGAAATTTGCTTATGTGGAGAGTGATAAATTTTCTATGCTTGTAGATCATGAAAAGAATGTTTTATGTTATAGTTATATTGTTGAATTCCTTCATGATGCTACTAAAAATTATTATGAGGGAGGAACATATGCTTGTAGGTATTGCAATAATATCAAGTTTCCTCTCTATGTGTTCAAAGTTTTGAAGTTATGCTTGTTTTGCCTTCCTATGCTAGTTGATTCTTGTTCCCATAAATTGTTTGCTCACAAAATACCTATGCATAGGAAGTGGGTTAGACTTAAATGTGCTTATCATGAGATTCATGATGCTCTCGTGCATGTTTCCATTACTATTCCTATGTGAGCATCATTGAAATCATCATGCCTAGCTAAAAGGCATTAAAGAAAAGCGCTTGTTGGGAGACAACCCAACACTTATACTTTCTGTTTTTGTGTGTTCACATGATTAAGCTACTGTAGTAATCATGTTTCGTATCTTTTATTTCAATAAAGTGCCAAGTAAAGCCTTTGGGATGACTCACAAGATGAGTAGAATTGATGCTGAACCAAAACAGAAACTTTTGACTCCAGTACAGGAATTTTAATTTTTTACTGGGGAGTGATAATGATCTGAAATTTTTACAAAGTCTTAATATACAAATTACTCAGGTTTTCCTAATTTGTCAGAATTTTTAGAGACAGGGAAGTATATCTACACTACAAATATGCACAAACTGTTCTGTTTTTGACAGATTCTGTTTTGCATGCATAGTTTGCTTGTTTTAGTGTTTCCATAGCTTATATTTAGCGGTATAAATTATGGGAATGATATAATAAAGTAGGTATCATGTGGGAACAATTATGAATCTTGTCTTGACAGTACCTAAGTGAATTATTTATCTTTATTACACTAACCCTTCTCACGAAGTTCCGTTAAGTTTTGTGTGATTGAAGTTTTCAAGTTTTGGGTGAGACACCGATATGAGGAGAACAAGGAGTGACAAGAACTTAAGCTTGGGGATGCCCAAGGCACCCGCAAGGTAATATCCATGGAATACTCAAGCGCCTAAGCTTGGAGATGCCCCGGAAGCATCCCCTCTTTCGTCTTCAACATTATAGGTATATCTTACTTAGAGCTATATTTTTATTCGTCACATAATATGAGTTTTGCTTGGAGCGTCATTATATTTTTTTTTCTGTTAGGTGTTATTTATAATCTTGTTTTTCAATAAAAAGTTCCAAGAATTGTCTTAGGATGCTTGCATTGCATGTTTTGATTTGTGCTGTGTAAAAACAGAAACTTTTGCTGTAGTGTTTGAATTTTCATATTTTACTGGAACATGGAAAGTTTCTCAAATTTTTACACAGTGTTTTCATATAAATTATTTAGCAAGTCCTAAATTTTCATAATTTTTTGAGTTACATAAGTACACTAGTTTAATAGATTACTACAGACTGTTCTGTTTGGACAGATTGCTGTCATAGTTTCGTTATCTACTTATCCTATAGTTTCCATAGCCTATATTGGTAGACATAAATTGTGGGAACGATAGTAAACAGTAGATGATGTTTGAAAATTATTGTGCAACTTGTCTTGGCAGTACATGAAGTGTCGATTTGTTCTTATGTGTACTAACCTATCTCACGAGTTCTTTTCGAGTTGTGTGTGGATGAAGTTTTTGAGAATAGGTGAAACCATGATATGAGAGGATTGAACGAGATACAAAAGCTCAAGCTTGGGGATGCCCAAGGCACCCCAAGTAAATATTTCAAGAAGTATCAAGCATCTAAGCTTGGGGATGCTACGCATCCCACCTCTCTTCATCAACTATCAGTTAGCCTATGTTGAGCCTAAATTTTTATTCGTTCACATGATGCGTGCTATTCTTGGAGTTCTATTTTTGTTTAGTTTTCTATTTGAATAAAATACTTAGATCTGAAAATCTTTATTGAGAGAGAGTCCTCACATATCTACTTAATTGTTTGACTACTCATTGATCTTCACTTATATCTTTTGAGAGTAGCTTGTCATTTCCTCTCATGCTTCACTTATACCTTTTTGAGAGATGAAATCTTTTATGCTCATGTGCTTCACTTAAACTTGGTTGAGCTTGTCAAAAAAGCAATGGCAATATATGAAACTAGTCCCAAAGTGATAGATATCCAAGGAGGATATAATAAAAACTTTCATGAAGATCATGGGACAAATTAAACTTGATTCTTTGTAATAGTTTCGAAACATGATGATAGTAATATGCGAGTCATGTTAATGAGTAATTATGCTTAGTAGGAATATTGGTGTTAAGGTTTGTGATTCCCTATGCATGCACGAAAGTCAATAGTTATGCAATGAAGTTACATCCTACTTGTGGTGCATTATTTGGTGTTAGTTATGTTCAATGCTCAATTATGTGATTTTTCGTTTCTTGGTTTGGTTGCTTCCCAATCCTTTTGCTAGCCTTCATTTGTACTAAGTAGAAATACTACTTGTGCATCCAAAATCCTTAAACCAAGTTTTGCCTTATGAGTCCACTATACCTACCTATATGCGGTATTTCCATGCCGTTCCAAGCAAATTTGTATGTGCCATCTCTAAATTTTCAAAATAAATTTTCTCTTTTGTGTGCCCGTACCACTCATGAAACGGTGGGGAGTGTCCAATATTTTTCCATGCTAGATGTGTTATTCTCAAGATGAGTGTTTATTCACTTGTCATTGCACGAGAGTGCGGCGGTAATAGGGATGCCCATTCCCGAAAAGAAAAAGAAAAATATATATTACTTTATGTTGTCAAATAATAAATTCCTTGGAAAGTGTTGGTATGGAAGGCAACCGTGGATACGGCCCGCCATGGAAAGTGAAAGTTTGTTGGAAAAAGGAATAAACTTTATTTTTCTGTTTGGGAACCGCCTATGATATATCTAGCATGGAAAGTATTGTGAGCTACTTTGTTGTTTTCGTTGACAGGAAAATCATGCCACCCAAAAATATTTTTTCTCTCTCAATTTAAAAATTTGAGCTCTGGCACCTCTACAAATCCCTACTTCCCTCTGCGAAGGGCCTATCTATTTACCTTATGCAATTTTTATTTTTTGCTTTGAGTCTCCATCTTCTCTTATGAGCACCAACTAGGGGGCACTATGATCGTACTTGAGCATTGGGCATAGCTAATATTTGAGTGTGTTTCATGAATGGATCAATGATTGAGCATGATGGGCTAGGGATAACTTTCTTTAGTGTTGATATTTTGAAAGACATGGTTGCTTGTTGACATGCTTGAGTATTGAAGTCATTATGTTAAAACTAGACTATTGCTTTGAATCATTTACAAGTCCAAATGTCCATGCTATACAAAGAAGAAAAGAATATGATGAACATGTTAGGCAACATTCCACATCAAAAATTCTGTTTTTATCATTTACCTACTCGAGGACGAGTAGGAATTAAGCTTGGGGATGCTGATACGTCTCCAACGTATCTATAATTTTTGCTTGTTCCATGCTGTTATATTATCATTCTTGGATGTTTTACAATCATTTTATTACAACTTTATATCATTTTTTGGGACTAACCTATTGACATAGTGCCAAAGTGCCAGTTGCTGTTTTCGCTTGTTTTTTTACTTCGCAGAAAATCAGTACCAAACGGAGACAAAACGCTGCGGGGATTTTTGTGGATTTTTTACGGACCAGAAGAAAGAAGATGGGCCAAAGAACACTAGAAGAGGGGGCCCAGGGTGGCCAGCACCCACCAGGGCGCGCCAGAGGCCCCCTGGCGTGGCCTAATGGGTGCTGGGCACCTCGGGCACCCCCTCCACCGCCTCCGATGCCTATAAATTCCCAAATATTCAGAAACCATCAAAAAATAACCCTAGACTCTCCGCTCCGCCGCCGGAACTCTCTGTATCGACGAAAAACCAATCTGGAGACGTTCCAGTATCCTGCCGGAGAGGGGAATCCATCTCCGGTGGCCATCTTCATCATCCCGGCGAAGGCCATGACGAGGAGGGAGTAGTCCACCCTCGGGGCTGAGGGTATGTACCAGTAGCTATGTGTTCAATCTCCCTCTCTCGTGTTCTTGAGATGTCACGATCTTGATGTATCACGGGCTTTGTTAATATAGTCGGATCACATGATGTTATTCCCTCCCTATCTTGTTGTGATGAATTGAATCTTTCCCTTTGAGATATCGTTATGTTGGATTGAATATTGGATTTGAGAACACTTGATATATGTATTGCATGCGGATACCCGTGGTGACAATGGGGTGTTCTATTGATTCAGTTGATATATGTTTTGGTACTCAACTTGCGGATTCCCGCGATGATATTGGGTTAATCTATGCATAGGGGTTGATACACGTTCTTGTCCTACTTTCTCCGATAGAAATCTTGGGGCACTCTTTGAGGTTCTTTGTGTGGATTGAGTATTATGAATCTAAAATTGTTTGATGCGTATCGTATAATTAACTCATGGATACTTGTGGTGACATTGGAGTATCTAGGTGACATTAGAGTTGGTTGATGCGTATCATATGGTGTTATTCTAGCACGAACTCTTAGATAGATCGAACGGAAAGGATAATTTGATGTTATCTTAGTACGAACTCTTGAATAGATCGATCGGAAAGGATAACTTTAAGGTGGTTTCGTACCCTACAAACAATCTCTTCTTATGTTCTCCGCTAGATAAGAACTTTGGAGTGATTCTTCGTTGCACGTTGAGGGATGGTGATGTGATCCAATTATATTAGCATTGTTGAGAGATTGCACTAGCGAAAGTACGGACCCTAGGCCTTGTTTTCAAGCATCGCAATACCATTTGTGCTCACTTTTGTTACTTGCTACCTTGCTGTTTTTATATTTTCAGATTACAAAAACCTATATCTACCATCCATATTGCACTTGTATCACCATCTCTTCGCCGAACTAGTGCACCTATACAATTTGCCATTGTATTGGGTGTGTTGGGGACACAAGAGATTTCTTGTATTTGATTGCAGGGTTGTTTGAGAGAGACCATCTTCATCCTACACCTCCCACAGATTGATAAACCTTAGGTCATCCACTTGAGGGAAAATTGCTACTGTCCTACAAAACTCTGCGCTTGGAGGCCCAACAAACTCTACAAGAATAAAGTTGCATAGTAGACATCATGGGCGCCCAGTGAACTGTCCTGCATGGTCGCGCGCCTCCGCCAGCAAGAGGCTGATCGGCACTTCGAGTGCTGCGAGGCGGAGGAGGTGGCGAACTCCCTCCGTGTTGGGAAGCCACCGCACACCAGGGAGCTGCTGGAGAGAGGCTGCCATTTTACTGCTCCCCGCTCAAGGAGGGGTTATTATTAGTTTAGTTTTTATTCATTGTACGTATTAGTTAAGTACTATTATCACGTATATGTGATGATATATACTGTATATGTATCATGTCTTCAATGAGGTATTCAACAATTAATATATATATTATTAATTTCACATTTCTATCTGTTTTCATACTGATTTTCTGGCTCTAACTGTTAGCCTTTTACACATATTGAAACATAACAATAGAACATAAATCATGCATACATCGAAATATATCAATATTGTGATTGTTGTCCAGACATTGGGATCGACATCTAAACAATTCAACAAAATAAAACGCGTCCATGACTACACCCTAACCTACGGAAGCTCTTGGCTGTGCCTGAACTCGGTTAGGCATTCGTCCATGCGGTTTACACGCTCGCGGTACAGCTGTAGCGCGATCTCGAGCTCCAAGCTGGCTATTTCGTTGGAGATTACCATCTTGAGGATGCGACGGCCATTTTCTTCTACTGCTCCCCGCTGGACACCTGGGCCAAGGAGGCGCTCGAGCCTACCAACGAGCCCGTTAGCATCGAGGGGCCGTGGATAAGGCGAATGGCGCGACCCATGCGAACGGCGTCCGGTGCAAGGACGGTGCGGCTGGGCTCTGGTGCAAGTATGGCGCAGACGGCCGCTGCCCATTCCTGGCGAGAAATAGTGCTACTCACATGCCTTGGACACAGCTACAACGTCATGTCGGGTGGGATAGCATGCAAGCGGGGATGGAACTGCTCTTGCTCTGCCGCGCGCCGCGCCTCTCGCTCTACGGCCCTCCATCGGTCTTGCTGTGCGGCGCGCCTTGCCCTCTCGGCGCAGACGCACATGTTTTGCTCTACGGAGCACCACCGATGATCTTCTTGTGCGACTTGCTGCAGCCTCTCGGCGGTGACGCGGCTATGTTGCTCGGCGGCGCTGCTGCACTCTGCGCCAAGGGTCTGCTCAACCCTTGCGATGACGCGCAACACAATGTTGTCCGGCGCGTCGCCATACACGCCATCGGCCTCGACAGGCCGTTGCGCCTACACCGGATCGTTTTCGTCGTCGAGGAGGTTGATGGCAGAGGCGGCGCTTGGTCGGGTTGGCATGCTTCGTAGATGGGCTAGGCTGCACTAGGTGTGCATCCACGTGTGACGCGCGCAGGCTCTTATGCTCATTCGCTTCTGGCGGGAAACCGATGGGGAAGCTTGCGCGGGAACATGCGCGGTTCCACGCGGGAACGTGGCCAAAAGAAACGCCGGTGCGGTGCCAAAGCGTGCACTGGAATCCTCGGGCTAAAACACGGTGACAGGACATGAGAGAGGAAGAAGAGGTGATGCGCAGTCAGACTGGTAATAATAATAAAACGTCTGCGATATTAATACGGGCAAACGGCACTTTCGTACGTATTGTCGGTAATGTTTTCATCAATTGCTGACAATTGTTTGGCAGCAACCGTCTGCCCACAACACACACAACTTGTCCAGATGAATCGTTTCGGTTATCATTGGTCTTCCCACACAATTCTGATGAATGAACCGATTGTTGCGTATCACACATACCTTCTTACGCTAACCCATTTGTGTTCTGCTAGATCAGCGCAAACAGTTTATCCGAGTGAATTGTGTGCCGTACTTCGCACACGTACGTAGTTTTGTTAACTGTTTCTGTTATCTTAGCAAATCCCAAACAGTTCATAAAAATAAACTGTCTACCGTGGATCGCACACGCAACTATTTTCTGAATCGTATTTGATGGATCCACCATCGCACACAGTTCGTGCCATTGGCGACGGAGCTTGAACAATACCGTTTGCGATTGGTGGATCGCACACAGTTTCGTCGAAGGGTCTCTGATTGATGTGTCGTCTTTGGACCATCCTGCAATAGTGGCAAGCATAGAAGTGCTCTCGACGTGGAGTAATAGTAATAGGTGTAGGCAGGAGTCGGCCTATTTACTTATGGACATGATGCCTATATACACATGATCATTGCCGTGAATAAATATTGCATAACTATGCGCTTGTCTATCAATTGCCCAACAGTAATTTGTTTATCCACCGTATGCCTACTACATGAGAGATGCTACTAGAGAAAACTACGCCCCTTCGTCTATTCACTTATATATTTATAAAAGCTTTCATTAACTTGCTGCCATTTATTTACTTTACTTTTATTTTATTTGCAATTTACATTATTTAACTATCATCTACACACTTCATTTGCTTGCAAATAACGAGTCCAAGGGGATTGACAACCCTCTTGCCTGCGTTGGGTGCAAGTGTTTGCTTCTTTGTGTGCAGTCGTTGAAGACGGGGGTTGCGTGCTACTCCTATTGGTTCGATAACCTTGGTTCTCACTTAGGGAAATACTTATCTATACTATGTTGCATCACCCGCTCCTCTTCGCGAAAAAGCCAACGCAAATCACAAGTATCACGGGGGCTCCGACATCTCTTCATCAACCTACTCCGGGGACTTCGGCGTCACCAGCCGACCAACTTCGTCACGTTAGCTGGACTTGGGGCTTCACCTCGCCACATCAACCGTGTTGCGTCGCCACTTCGTCAAGTCGAGGTCCTCGCTCGGTTACCTCGGCCTTGGGGGCTGGGACCTCGGTCAAATTGTGGACTACACACCATGTCGAAGTTCACTGGGCATCCTCGTCCCACCACAAGCCCGGATCACGTCTTCAACACCGAGCACATTAACCAACCAAGTCTCTTTCATGCTCAAAATTTTTTAAATTTTAAATTTTTGTTCGGTTCGACCAAGCATTATATTTTTGTTGAACAAAAAATCTCTTTGTCACAAACTTTGTTTGTTAAAAATGTTGTTTGTTAAAAAAAACAACCTTCTTTTACCCAAGTCAACTGGGGGCTCTTAAATTTGTATGAGTCGTTTTATAATATATTTTCTTCTTCTTAGTCGCTACAATGTCTTTTTCTGCCACTCCTTTTTTGACTCGGGTATGGTCAATAGTCGGATGGCCTGGTTTCTTTCTAAAGCCGCTCGAGTTTAGTCCGCTAAACTGGCCTCGGAGAAGCACTCCGCCTTCGGGATATGGAGGTTGAAGCCGAATGCTGACCTACTTGAAGTTTAGAGATCAGATGTGTCATGTTAAAGCATGACGGAGGCACAAATTAATTTTAAGACCAATTTCGTATTGGCACCAAAAAAACTTGATTCAATTAAGACTTTTGGTACATAAGTTTTTTGGTTGTCCGACCTTATAAAACTTTTAACCTCTTTTATGTTTTGCTTTCACGAGGTAGTACATCCTCTTTTTCGAGGTGTTTTACATGATGGTTCTGCTCGGGAAAGATTTTAGTTTCCAACCCGCAGTTCGACATTTTCCCTGCCGAGCTGCACCCCAGCGTTAAGCAAGTTCCCGAGGGGATACGATCCTAGGGTTGACCATGCTGCCCAACCCAAGTCTCGGGGGCTGCTGCATTGGCAATTCAATTCAGAAAATTCAAAAGTGCAATATAGTTTCCGAGGAGATTACGACCCTCATGTTGGTAGTCCGCACCCAACCTGCGTCTCAAGAGCTATTGTGCACCGCGTTTTCATTCCTAAAGTATGCTACCAAGCAAGGTCTTGATCCTCAGGCCGATTTTGCAAATTGACCTAAGTCTCAGGGGCTACTGGGATTAGCGGCTTTGTTTTACCAGTTTTATGTTATCCTTCAGGTGCATCCCGGATTTCAGGCCCACACACACCTTGAGGGCTACTGGCTATACATCTCGGCAGTAAATAAATTGCATCGATTGGAAATAAATTCCGCAAAAAATAAGCCCAAGACCGAGGTGGTGCACCACCTCGGAAGCAGTCCGGCATGAAGCTCGGATGTGAGTGGCTGGTTCCATAGATGATGTTTTCGACATTAAGCTCGGCTGCAAAAGATGCCTTAGATATAGTAAGACATTGATAAAGGCCGAGAACTTAAAGGGGATCCTCAGATGCTCGACGTGTGAACTCCTCGGATACCTGACATGTGAACTCTTCGGATGCATCTCGTCGACCCTGAAGATTAGAGATGGGAAGATTTGTTGAACCAGTTTTGAAGACCAATGACCGAAGACAAACAACTGTTCGGATCAACCAGGAGTGTCCCAACTTGAAGACCGGTTCAGGGGGCTACTGACGGTGTCCTGGACTAGGGGGTACTCACCATGTCGTCTCCCGACCAGTGGGTCGGGTCGAGGACCCCCATGACGGTTCACTAATGGGCCACTTCGGGCAGCCCATGATGCATACAAGGTAGATTCCACAAAATTTGGTGCACAAGACAAGGACTCCTCTAAATCCTAGGCATGCGATACATTATATAAGACGAGGCTAGGCTAGTCAATAGATCATCGAATCTCATATTCACTACAACAATCTCGTGGTAGATACCTGTACTATGTACTATCCCGCATATCAATACAATCAAAAGCATGACATAGGGTATTATCTCCTCGAGAGAGCCCAAACCTGGGTAAAATCCTATGTCCGTGTTACCATCGCTCCAAGACGCCTGGCTTAGGACCCCTACATCGGGATATGCCGGATTTAGCACCGACAGTCAAGAACATGTTTTGAAGAACGTCATTGGAAGCCTAAGAAAAGGGGTAACTACTCGTAAACAATTAACAAACTTTTGTGATCATCACGCGTTTGTTTCTTGTGTTGAACCCCAAAAGGTTTATGAGGCGCTCGATGACCCGGATTGTCTAGAAACCATGCATGAAGAACTCAACAACTTCGAGCACAACAAAGTGTGGCAATTGGTGCCAAGTCCAAAGAAGAACCATAATGTCATTGGAACCAAATGGCTTTTCAAGAACAAGCAACATGCACATGGCATAGCCATTCGCACCAAGGCGAGATTGGTAGCTCAAGGCTATTCCCAAGTCGAGGGGATCGAATACGGTGAAACTGATGACCCACAAGTATAGGAGATCAATTGTAGTCCTTTCGATAAGTAAGAGTGTCGAACCCAACGAGGAGCAGAAGGAAATGATAAGTGGTTTTTAGTACTGAAGTTCCTGCAAGCACTGAAAGTAGAGGTAACAGATAGTTCTGTAGCAACGCAATTCGTAACAAGTAACAAGTAACAATTGTAACAATGGTGCAACAAGGTGGACCAATCCTTTTTGTATCAAAGGACACGCCAGAACGTACTCTTATATGAAGCAAAGCGCTCTCGAGGACAGATGGGAATTTCGTCTAGTCACTGTTCATCATGTTTACACTGGTGCAGCGACGTGCTATACAAACGGGTTTTAACCCCTTTCAGTGACGCAGTTTCAAACCGTCACCTTGCTAGTGTGGGCGATAGGGGGGGGTCCATTGCACACTCTATACATCCCACACAGTTCAACACAAAACCTGTTTGCAATTTGGATTAGCATCACACATGGTTATTTCACGAAAACTGTATGTAATGTGCGATTCATTGCACACGATTAAAAATAAAAAAACTGTGTGTGATGTAAATGCCATCACACAACACTTGGATCCAAAAAACTGTATGCAACGTGTGATCTTAGCGACGTGTTAATTAGTCCTAAAATCAGCTAGACGTAATCAATTTACTATGATCATCTGTTGATAATCAAACATAACTCAAAAATGCACATTCAAAATCCACTATATGATTTCTTTTCAAGCTTTGTCATACAACATACAAAAGTACAAACATACTATCTCACATCACATGACAGCCAACACATACAACTAGCTATCACATCTAATTACGTCGTAAAGCTTCGTCAGTCTCTTGTTCATCGATGACATCAACTCCCAAACATTCCTAGATTTCTTATTGTATCTCATCCTGAAAAACCAAGAGAAAAGGGTTACAAGGTCAAAAAAGCAAATCCTTACACAGAGCAAGGATTCAGTGCCGAGGCTCATCTGCACCTTCGATCATAAAAAAATCAAAACAAATTCTAGAAAAAATCAAAAACTTCCAATTTTTTTTGCATGGTAGATAATTTGAAGCGTGAGGTTCGCTCCAAATTTCAGATCATTTGAACATCTGAGTGTCCCTCGGCAAAAAAGACAAATTTGGGGTCTATAAAAAAGTTTATTGTTATGTATTGTTCTCACTCAATTTGTCTTTTTTGCTGACAACGAGTCAAATGTCCAAATGAGATGAAATTTGGAGCATACCTCACGCACTAAATTATCTAACATGCAAAAAATGGATTTTTTTAAATTTTATTTCTTTTTTAATGATTTTTTACATTACATACTCAAGTATCCTACTTGAAATTAGTTCTTGCACTAGTTATGCATTTTTTTTTCAAAAAGTATAGCAAGAGAAAGTTCAGGACTTCACAATAGAGATTTTATGATTAGTTTGATGTCTTGGAGAATCTTGATGGATGAGAAGAATCAAGAATCGATTACATGGCTAGAGACATCATACTTAGACATACAAAAAACAAGATTAGATTAGTACTATCCGGCAAGCTAGCTAGCAGCCAGCCTGGTGGATGGATTCTTGGAAAGAGATGCACGGGAAGCTAGCTTACATGGCCACGAACTGCACCTCCATGACGCTGCCTGTCGGGATGCATAACTTTTTGAAGCAGTTGTGCCACCAGATACAGATCCCGGAGCTGTACGGCTGCTTCGTGCTCGTGCTCGCGTCTACGGCCGACGACGAGCCTCATGGCGTCCATGGCACCCGCTTCACGCATGGCCGCCGGACGCCGAGCGACCCCGCCGTGTCCTGCTCCTAGTTGGAGCTTGGAGCAGGCGTCGTCTGCCTCGCCGGCCATGGCATGGAAGAAGTGTGTGTTATGTTCGTGGTTCTACAGGAGGTTGGATTGATGCTAGTTAGATATATGTGTGGATGTGGTAGAGTACGTGGTGAGGAGATAAGGCTAGATATTTTTTCTTGGCTGTGAAGTATGGACGGATAGATTCATGCCATGTCATCGATCCAAGGCGTCAATCTCTTCACCAATAAGAATTCAGTACACACATGTGTGCTTTCTTGCCATTTGATTTTTGCCCTTACACCATCAAAATAATTGTGAATCCTTCTCAAATTTTTATTATAGTATACTGAGGTCTTATATTGACACCATGCCAAGTTTCGTATTTATTAGACATTATTTACATTTTTTAGAATTAAAATACCAATAAACTTCATGTTCACGGTTGATTCTTGCCACATAGATATTTGAATTTTATATTTATTTATTGTATGAGGCACACTCATATACACACTGCCCTAAATATGATTTTTTAAATCATTTTCGTATACTTTTGTCTGTACTCATAGTTCAAATTTGAATGTATTCGTTAAATGACTAGAAATGTAGTTAATGACTCAAATATAGCAAATGAGCTTCGAAACGTGCCAAATTTTAATGTGGAGGATTCTATGGTGTATCTTAACTGTAGAAAAAATTCAAGGTCAAATGATAAAGGAAAACATAAGTTCCCCACCAATTTGGTGCATTCACTCTCGAAACCATGATCGTTCCTCGGAGGTTGTCAGATTTCTAAAGGATGTACATCAAAGAAAATGTGAAACCTTCTCAAATTTTTACGACATCATTGTGAGGTCATATCATGACACTAAGCCAAGTTTCATATTTTTAGACTTCATTTACAGTTTTTATAATTTCAATACCAATAAATTCCATGTTCGCGGTTGATTCTTGCCACATATGTCTAATAAATTTATATTCATTTCTTGTATGAGGCATACAAATATACTCAATACCCTAAATATGATTTTTCAAATCATTTTTGTATACTGTTTCATGCATTCATAGTTCAAATTTGAATTATATCCATTAAATGACTGGAAATGCAGTTAATAACTCAAATATAGCAAATGAGCTTTGAAAAGTGCCAAATTTTAATAGGGAAGATTCTATGATGCATGTTAAGTGTAAAAAAAATTACAAGTCAAACGACGAAGGAAAATGTTAGTTCGCCTTCAAACATATCGCGCGAACCATTATTCTTTGGAAAAATAACAATTTCAAGAATCACACACGGTTCCATTTTATGAAAGTGTGTGCGATGAGAGGCTACATCGCACACACAATGTATGCAAAAAACGTGTGCAAGACATCACACACGTTTGCATTTTTAACACCGTGTGTAGTGATATGCTACATCACACACACTGTTTGCAAAAACTGTGTGCATGACATCACACACGGTTGCATTATAATAACTATGTGCAATGATATAGTACATCAGACACACATCATTTGTAAAACCGTGTGCAAAGCATCACACACGTTTACGTTTTTTCAAACCGTGTGCAATAATAGACAACATCACACACACATTTTTTGGAAAAATTGTTTGCGCGACATCGCACACAATTATATTTTCGAAATGTGTGTGATGTTACGACATCACAAACGCTTTTTTCCTAACTAGCAAGATGGCCCTCGCAAATGCGAGGGCTAGGACTATTATAGTGAATATTTTGTATTTATTTTCTTAGTAGGAGTAATTCCTTTTAAATTGGGTATTGGTGTTGATTTGCTTTAACCGGTAGGTTTGATTTATGCGGTCGCACCATAGTGTTACTGCTGTGGTGTGGGCAACATATTAAAACTATGAAGAATTACTATTTTTAAAGGTTAAAAACTCTTCTGCGATGAGTACTGGTCTCCACGATTATATCTTTCATAGAACTATCAGGGTAGCCATCTCAAATGCGAGGGCTACATCTTTATTGCATGTAAGATGTTGATTACTTATTTTATCTTTTATACATATTTTATACTCCTATTTACCGCTTTCATTGTAAAATTCACAATATTTTATACACTGGTACATTTTTAAGGTGTAACTTCGAT
This sequence comes from Elymus sibiricus, assembly GCA_039707655.1. Lineage (NCBI taxonomy): Eukaryota > Viridiplantae > Streptophyta > Magnoliopsida > Poales > Poaceae > Elymus > Elymus sibiricus. The sequence goes on along the minus strand of CM077667.1, from coordinate 313,910,885 downwards.
ATTTATTCTATACATGAACATATGATTAGGTTGCATTTTACAGAAAATATGATTAGGTTGCGCATAGATAATAAACAATGTATTATGAAAACATATATAATCATACCGTTTCATGCCATTCAAGTAATATGTTTATATAGTTCGGGGCATAGAGAGCTCAAGAACACCAATCAAATTAACCAACAATTTGCACATTCGCTAGATCAGGTGTTCTTGTTCTCTAGATTAGGTCTCTAGATCTGTTGTTGTATTGTGTATCACCATATAAAGTGCTCTAACTTTATTCCTATTTGTTCTCCTTGTATGATTGATGCTTGCATTCATAACCGAGTTTTGTAAAAGGTAAAAAAGTTAACAAATAAATTGCGAGCACAACCTAAGGCCTTCGGTTGGGCAATTAATTGCGCCAATTCACACGTCCAAAATAATTTATACTCCCTCCATTCCACAATGTAGTGCATATAGATTTTTCTAAAAGTTAACGTTTGTCAACTTTGACCAAGTTTATAGAGAAAATTGTGTACATCTACACTATCAAGCATGTGCATTATGAAAATATAACTCATGGTGTATCCAATGATGTGCATTTGGTATTCTAGATGTACCTATTTTTCTCTATAAATATGGACAAAGTTTGTAAGGTTTGACTTTTAAAAAAATCTAGAGGCACTATATTATGGAACGGAGGGAGTATTAAACAGAGCAATTTGTTATGTTGCCGACGATAGAAATCGTGCAGAGAGCATAAGGTTGTGTGAGGATCATCGACATTCGCTATAAATTTGTAGACCTCCAATTGTCTTCTATTTAGAACTATGACAATATTATAAGTAAAGGTCAATTGCCTTCTATCTAGAGAAAATATTGATATAGGTAAAGGTCAATTGGAGGTCAATAACCGGGTTCTAAATAGAGAAAATTTGTAGACCTCCAATTGTTTATATATTTTCTCTAACTATCTTCCTGTTACCTCAACCCATACTCTTTAATCCAGTCAATGTATGCTATTGCCCACATGTACTTATTATGTCTTGTAATACTTCCAATTTTCATCTAAAAAACTAATTGACCTTTACTATCTTTTCATCCACGTAATATTTTCCCCTCCCATGTAACCAACGAATGGCATCAGACCGGTCATCAACACTACTTATTAATGTCGTTATACCACTGCAGTATTGTAGGCAGTTATTCAAATGATTAGAAAAACCATCCAAACGTTATTTGATTCCGAGGAGACATTCTCTTAAATCACAGTAAAGGCTTAGAAATCTTAGAAATATACATACACCTTTTTCTGATTATATTGTATAAATGAGTTATATTGGACCTCGAGAGTCTTTGAAAGTTTTCCAAAAGGTGTCATATGTACGTATTTATTTTTCTTGTGTTACTAAGGAAACTTTGTCATGCCTTTTTCTCTTATTAGACTGATAGCTTCTTGCATCAACATGGAATTTGTGCAAGTCTATGCCATAGGTGAATTTAGCATGTTTCAATAAGGAGTCTTTTTTTTTACCTATCTCATAGGTGAATTTAGCGTGTTTCCCGATCACCTGGCTTGTATCTACTGGTGAATAATCTAGCACTTCTACCCATCACACATTTTTTAGATCCCTATGCATATATCACACCTTGTCGACCTAGTGTGGTAGGAAACATGTGCCAGGCAAGGAATGTCTAGGTATTCTTGCAGTTCTTTCATGCAAGGTCCTACCGTACGTAGCGTTTTTTATTTTCTTTTTAGAGATGGAATTTAAAATAGTAAGAGTTTGCAAATCTCTGTATAGATGATGCAAAGGGACAATTCTAAAAAATATACTGAAGGGGGACTCTACCGATCACAACTTTGAGGTTTGTTGGCCACGTCCATACGTGCATGATCGGACCTTGTCGAACGGGATAATATTTACTTTACACATATCATTAAATCTTAGTCATAATTTACACATCTAACGGTCCGAATAATTTGAATGACGTATATCAACATGGTGTCTTGAAAGAAATTCCTATTGTGCTGGTAATGTACCAACGTGGTGTATGATATTTTTTTAAGTAATTATATGTAGCATATAGAAATAAGAAAAATAAAAACTCATTTTTTGTGAGTTTTGTAATTAATATGGAAATTTGTGAAGATTTAATATTTCCTATGTCTGCATTGCATTTTCAAGGCCACTACTATTAAATGACAGTATGGTGTGTAGCCTTTCGTAAAATTCTGTACTGAATAGAGTTCTGAAACATTTGTATTCCTTTTTGTGTTTTGTACCGAACGGCTATTAGAAATATATGTGTGTGTGTTTATTTATTTTATAATGAACAATGCATATGCACAGATTAACACTCAACTACGTACTCACCAGCAAAGAAAAAAAAATCCTCAACCATGTACACCTATTAGTTATTTCATTATACTGTATTTACATCCTATTAGTTTTTATATTGCCACCACGTACTATTTTTTTGTGGGGGATCTTTGCACCACGTACTACCTAGCTAGCATGTGCAATCCCAGAAAAAAAACAAAAAAAAGTTCTTTGTGGAACATGTGTTTATGGATAGGTATTTTCAACAAAGAGTCCTAGTCCTATAAGTTGCATATATATGCAAAAAAAAAGATACCCCACGTATATGTGTATGTCCATGTCCAGGACGGGTACCTTTTCTATAGAATACTAATATCAATCAGCCATGTCCGGCTATAATACTAACACACACGCTGTGCTCTTCCCTTTTTTGGACGTAAGTATCTTTTACTTTTGCTAGGCAATCTGTACGTGATTCTTTAGGAAACCTGCACGTGTTGTAGTACTTATGCTTTTTTTTTTCTCGATGAAACACTTATCGTATGTTAACGTGACATATGCTGTTTTTTTTCTACATACACATGTCATCCGATGCCCAACATGTTGTTACGATAAATTGAACGGTTATGGATTCAAAATTTAATAAGATCCACAAGATCAAGGGCTAGCTTTTTCTAATTAACGTGAGAATTTCTAGCATGTTCTCTACTTTTGATCCATATTTTGCTTTTAGTAGATAATAGATAGATAATAGAAGATGTTACATCACACACGCTATGGTGTACATCGCAAACAGTTTTTTCGAAGGATCTCTGATTGATGTGTCGTCTTTGGACCATCCTGCAGTAGTGTTAGTTGATTTGCATTCGTTACTTTGATAATTTGATATGTGGGTGGACCGGTGCTAGGGTGATGTTCTTACTTGAACAAACAACGTACTTATGATTACACCCTCTCGCAAGCATCCATAACTATGAAAAAAGAATTAAGATAAATCTAACTATAGCATTAAGCATGTGGATCCAAATCAGCCCCTTACGAAACAACTCATTAACTAGGCTTTAAGCTTCTATCACTCTCGCAGCCCATTATCTACTTATTACTCCCCAATGCTTTCCCTTAGGCCCAAATATGTTGAAGTTTCATGTAGTCGACGTTCACACGACACCACTAAAGGAAGAGCAACATACATATCATCAAAATATCGAACGAATCCCAACATGACATGATTATTTATGACAAGACTTCTCCCATGTCCTTAAGAACGAAAGTAACTACTCACAAAGTATCATCATGTTCAATATCAGAGGTGTAATGAATATGCTTAAAGATCTGAACATATAATTTTCCACCAATTAAACCAACTAGCATCAACTGCAAGATGCAATCAGCACTACTAGCAACCCATAGGTACCAATCTGAGGTTTTGAGACAAAGATTGAATACAAGAGATGAACTAGGGTTTGAGATGAGATGGTGCTGGTGAATATATTGTTGAAGATTGGTCCTCCCACGATGGAGGAAGCATTGGTGATGACGATGGCTTTAATTTTCCCCTCCCGGAGGGAAGTTTGCCCGACGAAATCGCTCCGCCGGAGAGCCAAAAGTGCTCCTACCCAGGTTCCGGCTCGAGATGGAGGCGCTTCGTCCCGACAATCTTCTTATGATTTTTAGGGTAAATGATATCATATAGGCTAAGATGGGCACCGGAGGCCTACCAGGGGGCCCACGAGTTAGGGGGCGCGCCCTGGGGGTAGGGTGCGCCCTCCAGGCTCGTGGCCACCTGGTGGGTCCCCTTCTGTTGATTCTTTTGCCAACAATTTTTATATATTCCAAAATAATTCTCCGTCAATTTCAGCTCATTTGGAGGTCCAAAGAATATCCAACTTTTCGGTGGTCCTTTTTGGTCCAGAATTCCAACTGTCGATAATCTCCCTCTTTGTATGGAACTTGCAAAATAAGAGAGAAAAGGCAGTACGATTGCATCATAAAGTGAAATAATGACCCAAAACATAATTAATATCAACGGAAAACATGATGCAAAAATGGACGTATTAACTTCCCCAAGCTTAGACCTCGCTTGTCCTTAAGCGAAAGTCGAACTCGATAATCATGACCACATGCTTAGAGAGAGAGAGAGAGGTGTCAATAAAATAAAATACAGACATGAAAGCATCATGATCATTATCATAGCAGCAACATAATATCATAAAGCTTCTCATGAACAAGTGATAATCCATCCACGCGTTAAAGTATGAATCATAAACCTTATTGAAAACTAACAAACTATGTTCTTAGTCATTGAAACAATTACAATCCATCATATTTTCAGAAAGAGTCTATGTCAGAGCTTTGTTTAGCAAGTTCACATACTCAACTATCATTTAGTCTTCTATGATTGCTGATACTCATGACATATTTTTGAAGCAAAGAGTTTCAATTAGACACACAGGAGGATAGGGGCTTATTGTTGTCACCACCGAACTATTTATCTTGAGGATAATGTCAACAATAATAACTCATGATCACCTACATCCAACTGGATATATGTGCCTGGATCTTTCCCCACCACATGATGCTTGCCAAGTAGAGAATAATAAGAACATAATAGGGTTTAACATTATTGTCTCTTGCATAAAAGTAAATGCAGAAAAATAAAAGATAGGCCCTTCACAAAGGGAGGCATAGGTTGTCATGCACTTTTTATTTGGATATGCAAGCTCTTAATGGAAAGGAATGTCACTTTATATTGCCCCTTATGGTAGAAAACTTTATTATGCAGTCCGTCACTTTTATTTCTTTGCCATCACGAGTTCGTACAAAGCTTATTTTCCCTTACAATAAAAGATCATACATATTTAGGAGCAATTTTTTATTGCTTTGGCACCAACGAAAACTTACTTGAAGGATCTTGTTCAATCCATAGGTAGATATGGTGGAGTCTTATGGTAAGAAACTTGGTTTAAGGTTTTTGGATGCACAAGTACTATCTCTACTTGGTTCGAAGTTTTGGCTAGCAAAATATTATGAGCAAGCACCACATGTTAGACGATCCATGACAATATAACTCATTATGTTGTCTTCCTTGTCCAACGTCAACTAGTTTATCATGCATAGAATATTCAAAATGGGGGCTCACAATCATAAAAGATGTCCAAGATGGTATATTTATATGTGAGACCTCTCTTTCATTTTTTCATGAATTGCATCAACAACCAATGCTATGTTTGTCAACTTCCAACAATTTTTTTCAATTATAATCTTTTTATGTGAAGTCATCACTTCCCATGGAATTAGCATATGATCTTTTTATTCTTTCATTGCTAGGATTGATGCAAGAAAGTAAAGCAAACAAACTCAAACTACTCTTTATTATATATCTCTCACACTCGATTACATAGATAGATAGCTCACAAAGCAAACACTCAAACTATATCATACTAAAACTTTATGCATCTAAATCATAGGGTAACTAAGGATCGAACTAAAATATAATGATGGTGATACGATACCAATACACCTCCCCCAAGCTTGGAACAAGTCAAGGGTGGTGCCCATACCCGTGTACTCAAGTTTCTTTCTTCGGTGATGGTGGTGATGAAGTGGTGGGATTGTCCTTAACGATAGAAAGCAGGGCATCCTTCAGGTCCTGCATCTCCTGGAGCAGCCGCTGAATCATTGCGGTGTTTCTTTGCAGTTCCACCATAAGATGTTTATTCTCCGTCCACCAAGAACTCTTTCCTGCATCACTTTCACTTAGACGAGAGATGTCCCAATTGGACGGTATATGCATACGAGAAGTATTCTCGACCCCATAGTTATGGATGAAATTATGAAAGTTATTTCCATGTAACCTGCCGAGGGGCCTCCTTGGATTGGACTCATCTTGTACCCCTTGTACCGATTGGCTTCTTCTTCCCACGGGTGGACAAGGATTTGGAGAGGTGGAGATGCCAGCAACGTTCCCCGCTCTGAAGCGGGGGGTTGCACCTCCATGGAGACTCGATAGCCTTCTCCTGTAATGACTTACTCGGTTCCTTCTCTTTCGAGCTCCATATGCAGCAACCAAGCATCACCCCCAACGTTGTTGGAAGAGGTCGATGACATAGCCTCCGGGAGCTCGATACCTTGACGAAAAATAGCTCGAAACAAGAACAGAGGGAAAACTTGTGATACGGCGATCAAAACATCAAGGAGTATATATAATGAGTGGACAAGTCTACGAAAGGAAAACAGAGTGGGGAAAATCCATGAGGGGCCCACGAGAAAGGCAGGCGCGCCATGGGGGGTAGGGCGCACCCCCTGGCTCGTGGCCACCTCGTGCACTTTCCTGGTTGGTTATATTTTTGTATTTTTTTATTTATTCCAAAACGAACAAAAATTGCTTTTATGGAACTTTCACATCCAAACACAACTGCTAGAAATTCTTTTTCAGTAGTAGCATAATTATTTTGAGCGGTGCTAGAGTTTTACTAGCATAATGAATAACGTTCAATTTCTTATCAACTCTTTGTCCTAGGACAACACCAACAACATAGCCAGTAGCCTCACACATTATCTCAAAGGGTAGGTTCCAGTCAGGTGGTTGAACAATAGGTGCGGAAATTAAGGCTTGCTTAAGTATTTCAAAGGCTTCTGCATAATCATCATCAAAAACAACTGGAACATCTTTTTGCAAAAGATTGGTAAGATGCCTATAAATTTTAGAGAAATCTTTAATGAACCTTCTATAGAAACCAACATGACCAAGGAAACTTCGAATACCTTTGATATCCATATGACATGGCATTTTCTCAATTGCATCAACTTTAGCTTTATCTACCTCAATACCTCTTTCAGAGATCTTATGCCCAAGTACTATACCTTCATTCACCATAAAATGGCACTTCTCCCAATTCAAGGCAAGATTATTTTCTTCACATCTCTTCATAAATCGATCAAGGTTGTTTAAGCAATCATCTAAAGAGGTTCTGTAAATGGAGAAATCATCCATGAATACCTCAACAATCTTTTCACAAAAATCAGAGAATATAGCAGTCATACATCTTTGAAAGGTAGCAGGTGCATTGCATAAACCAAAAGGCATACGTCTATAAGCATAGGTTCCAAAAGGACAAGTAAATGTGGTTTTCTCTTGATCTTCTTTTGATACAGGTATTTGAGAAAAACCGGAATATCCATCCAAGAAACAAAAGTGTGTATGCTTAGACAATCTTTCTAACATTTGATCAATAAAAGGCAAGGGGTAATGATCTTTTCTAGTAGCTTTATTTAATTTCCTGAAATCAATTACCATCCTATAGCCAGTTACAATTATTTGTGGGACAAGTTCATTTTTATCATTAGGATCAATGGTAATGCCTCCTTTCTTAGGGACACAATGAATAGGACTTACCCATCTACTATCAGCTATAGGATAAATTATACCTGCCTCCAGAAGCTTTAATATTTCAGTTCTTACCACATCCTTCATTTTAGGATTAAGACGACATTGGTGATCAACGACAGGTTTAGCATCTGGTTCCATATTAATCTTGTGCCGACATAAAGTGGGACTAACGCCCTTAAGATCATCCAGAGTATATCCAATTGCAACATGATGCTTCTTCAGAACCTTAAGTAATCTCTTTTCTTCATGCTCTGAAAGGTTAGCACTGATAATAGCAGGATATATCTTCTTTTCATCAAGATAAGCATATTTCCAGTGTATCAGGTAATTTCTTTAATTCAAACACATGATCACTCTTAGGAGGGAGAGGATCTCCTAAGGTTTCAAGATGCAAATTATGTTTAAGGATAGGTGTTTGATTAAAGAATATATCATCTTCTTCCTTCCTTTCTTTCATATGCATATCATTTTCATTGTCTAGCAAATATCGTTCTAATGGATCACTAGGAGGCACAACAATAGAAGCAAGACCAATAATTTCATCTTTACTAGGCAATTATTTTATCATGTGGTTGTCTACTAAACTTGGAGAAATTAAACTCATGAGATACATCACCAAAACTAACACTGGCTGTTTCCCTATTGCAATCAATTTTAGCATTAACATTATTCAGGAAAGGTCTACCAAATATAATGGGACACAAATTATCGTGTAATGATGTGAGAACTAGGAAATTAGTAGGGTATTTGATCTAACCACACATATCTAACAATCCCAAGTGGTGAAATAGTCTCTCTGTTTGCAAGCTTAATAGTATCATCAATATTTTGTAGCTCAATAGGTGCAATATCATGCATAATTTCTTGATAAAGAGTATATGGAATAGCACTTACACTAGCACCCATATCACATAAACCATGATAAGAATGACCTCCAATCTTAACAGAAACAAAGGGCATGCTAACCACAGGTTTATGTTTGTCTTTAGAATCCTGCTTAGCAATCCGAGATGCCTCATCGCAGAAATATATGACATGACCATCAACATTATCAACCAATAGATGTTTAATCAGTGAAAGCGCCTTTTTGCCCGAAGCTGCGGCAGAATACGCTTTCAGAAGGCGATACCGCATTCTGTGGAAATGCGTCTCCACTTATCAGCGCGGCCCGGCCTCTGGGTCGCCGACATGTTTGGCCCACGCCTCCTTTCTCTCTCTCCTCCCTGTCTCTTCCTCCTTCCTCGCATGCGCCCGTGGACAGAGGGAGGCCACCGGCGCTGGCGCTCGTTCCGGCGACTCGGGTCATCTCCAGCGAAGCCCCGGCCACCGGCGAGCTCGGGACGACGAGGCGCACCCGCCTGACACACGCGGTGCTTTCTGAGACGCCGTCGCCTCCACTTTTCCGTGCTGCCTCGACAACCGCCCTGCTGACAAACTGCCTGGCGCATGCCATAGAGTCGTCATTGTTGCCCGTCGGACCTGTCGTCTGCTCCCCCTTTCCCCACGGCTCGCGTCTTCTCAGCCAAAACTTGCGCCTGCCCCGACCTGGCCATCTGCCATGGCCCCCAAAAAGAGAAGGGGCGAGGCTCTGAAGGCGACGCGGCCTTCGTCGGCGCCGGAGCCCGCGTTAGGTCGATCCTTGGTGGTCAATCTTGAAGGGTTGGAGAAGGTCCGTCTGGCAGTCGCCGCCGGCTCCAACGAGTGGGGGCAACCAAGATCTGGCTGGGCTCGCGGCCTCAGGCCGAACTAGAGGCCACCATTGTTCCCCTCCATCTCCATGCCCTCTTCTTAGGCTTGCTACCGCCGTTCTCAGACTTCTTCTCCGCTGTGCTCGCGCATTATCAGGTCCATGTGCTGCATCTTGACCCTGGTTCCATTGTCCTCCTTTCCGCTTTCGTGTTCCTGTGCGAGGCCTTCGTCGGTGTACCCCCTTTTGTGGCTCTGCTTTGCCACTTCTTCTCCCTCCAGTTGAACCCTGGGGGGCATTGTTCTGGATGCGTGTCCTTGAGGGCAGTTGACGCGACGGGCGACGGGGCCCTCGACGCCCGGCTCTCTCCGAACGCAGAAGGCTTCCCGAGGCAGTGGGTGTAGGTCGGTGTTGCTCAGGCCGCCCCCCTGCTCCAGATCCCGTCGGGTCCTGCAGAGCCAAGTCCCGGGTGGGAACACGAGGAGCTTGACGATCCACGGCTCGCGCAGGTTTCGGCCAGGCTGGCTGAATTGAAGAAGGCTGGTGTGACGATGGCAATGGTGGTGCGGGAGTTCACCCGCCGACGAATTGCTCCTCTTCAGCGCCATTCCCGCCCGATGTGGACCTTCACAGGCCCCCACGACGCCATGAGGCTCCAGGTCCCTCCTCTTCCTTCCAGTGCACTGCGCGAACTGCTCCATCGCTTGACCGGCGGGGAACCGGGTGAGCTTCCCCGGGATGGGTTCCCCTGTACAACCAAAGGGATGGGGAATCCCTCGCCCGACAGATGCCACGCTTTGACGAGTGGGGGTTACTTCCTCCGGAGGGAGCGGGTCCCCGGGATGATCCCCTCATGAGGGCCTCGGGTCCTGGGGGCCCTAAGGTCGAGGCTCCCCGCCTGGCCGCGGAGGGGCGCCTTGCGTCGCCCGTCCCCCGGGCTCTTGCCGCGGCCCTACCTGGGGGTAAGGATGACACCCCGTTGGTCAAGATGGCCGCCGCCTCCACTGTAGGGCGCCTGGCGTCAGACGCTGACGCGTCGTCCCTAGGCCCCCGCGCTCGCCGAAAGAGGAGGGGGCCCGGGGGCAGCTGCGGCCCATCGCCGTGGGTGCCGATGAGGAGGAAGTGGATCGCCGTTGATGAGTAAGCGTCCAAGCCCCCTCAGTCTTCCCCTAATGTGCACCTTCTGAGTCTTTGCTCCGCAGGTCCCCCCTGACGAAGGAAGAGTGCAACGCCACCGCTGCCTCCTGAGGTCGCCGGGCCCGTCGTGGCCCTGTCTTCCGCGGGCCACAGGACCCCCTGCAGAACGGCGCCTGTATCCGAGCTCGTGCTGCCCTCGGGGGGTCTGGAGCGTTAGTTTCCCGCGATCTTCTCCATGCGTGGCCTTCAACTTGCAGGGGAGGGGCTGTGTCCCCCACTGACAGTCATTCCTGAGAACCAGTCGCGTCGTGCCCTAAGGCCCTCCTCGAGGGAAGATGCGGGTTCCCAAGAGGCGCGGCTTCCACCTAGGGAGAAAGGGGAGGAGCCCCCAGCCCCTGGGCACGCGCCGGGGGCGTGCGGCCCTTCGCATGCCTTCCCTACTGGTCTAGGGGAAGGCGAAAGGCCTGGCCGGGCACTCGATCTCGCATGTGACCGAAGCGCCATGCGGCGTGGTCTGCTCCAAGCCACAGCGAACGCGCTGGGGCGCCTGGGAGTTGAGCTCGCCGACACCGACACCTGCCTCGAGGCGGAACACCAGCGCCTCGTGCAAGAATGGCACCGTCTTGGGGTCGCCATCAACCTTGGCCATCTGCAGCGTGAGCGTTCTCACGCGGATGCCGAGGGGTCCCTCGCCGCGGCGAGGGAGGCCCGCGATCGCGCCCTTGTGGAGGCCCAAGCCACCGACAGTTGACGCAAGGCCTCGGAGAGACGCTTGGTGGAGCTTCAAGCCTCCAATGCCGCCCTTGAAAGGCAGATCCAGGCGCGCGGGGCCGCACTTAACGACCTGACGATTGAGCTGCCCACTGACGGCGCGGGGCCCTGCATACCTGAAGACGCGTTGACGATGGAAGCGCTGGAGCAGAGCCTGGAGCGCGAGAGGCTGGAGATGAGGGAGCACCAGGTGTACCTCGCCGAGGACTCCCTCGCCGCCCGTGAGGCGAAGGTTCAGGAGGAGATCAGCGACAAGGTGGCGGAGGTTCGACACGCCCTCATCCAGGATTATCGCGCGAAGTTGAAGCTCCAGGAGTCCCATTTCTGCAGGCGACGCGATGACCCTAAAGGCGAGGCCAGCGACCTCAGGAGAAGGTTAGTCCTGGCGGAGCGATGTCGGAAGGCAGCGATGGACGCCCAGGCTGCTGCCGAGGCCGAGCTGTCCTTCCTTTATGAGCAGGTAAATGGCATCACTTCCCTCGCGGAGAAGGCTTCGGACGAGGTGGACCGTGCTCGCGGGCTGCAGCACACGCGCTCCAAGATGTTCCTGTCCCTCAAGAAGAGGGCCCACCGGGCCTTGAGCAGCATCTGTGGCGAGAGCGTCTCGAGCCCTCTCGTCCCCGATGACGCCGGGTACCTGGGCTTCTTTTCCAGGCTCATGGAGTGCCTTGAGGGGGGTGCGGAGAAGATCCGCTAGCTCGTGGAGGAGAAGCGCCGCGACCTCCTCGCCCGGGCGGCCTCACACATCTTCAACCATCTCCTTCGCCTCGACCCACACTTCGACTTCAAGGCTGTGCTCGCCCCCGTGCCTGAACTGGTCCAAGGCGCCCTTGCCGAATGGGTGGAGGACCATGTGGAGGACTTGATCGCGGGGTTTTCGTCTGACGAATGGGAGGACCGGGTTGAGGTCGGGGAGCACAAGCCGGCGATGGTGGTGATGATGAGGGCGACGATGGCGGCATGTCTCCATAGGTAGTCCCTGTGTTTACCTGTTAGGGTCATGAATGCGGCCCTGCGGTGACGTGAATGTATTTTTGGAAAGACTTTTGAAGATGCTCTCGTATGATGTGGTGCATAGCATTGTACTCCTTTATGCCAAGAGTCCCTGCCGATCCGATCGATCGTGTCGCGCGAGTGTCCGAACGCCAAGGCCTTGGCAGGGTGTGCATAGCAACGCGCCCACCGCGTCCAGCCCCCGCTTACGGGTCGTGCGAGGGAGAAAAGCGGGGCCGGCGGCTGCCAAACTTCTCAAAGAAAGTGAGACGTAAAACGGAAATCGTTACCAAAAAGAATGTCACTCGCACTTTCCAGAAGAAAACCGCAAGAACTCCAAGTTTCATTCCAAAAGGTGGCAAGTTCAAATACAAAAAAGGGGCAAGGAACAGCCACATCCGGCACCTAGGCTAGTCTTCGTCTTTGTCTTCTCCCCAGCACGGAGCGTAGGGATTCCACTAGGCGTGGGCATAGTCATTGGAGGACAGTGTTGTCCGCCAGCGCGGAGCATGGGGCTTCCACTTGGTCGTGGGTAGGAACCCCTCCGCGTCCTCGGGGGGCTCCGGGCATATACAGCCCACTCATTATTATGTGAGAGTGTCACGGGTAGAGCCCGGGGGAGCGCAGGGTGCTCCATGCCTCCAGGACATGGAGCCCACTTCCTGCCCCCAAGCATGATGCGGTGGAGTGGGGTCTGCTCCTGACGGGACCTCGAGCGCAGGGGGAGCCCCCAACACTCTCCGCGGGGAAGGCCCGACTCGGAACAGGGCCTCGGGCATCCCAAAGCCCGGGGGCGAGTGTCGTCGTTGTAGTGGCGCCGCAGCCCCCCGCGCTACGGGCGAGCCTCGGCGCGGGGTCCTTCCGTCGAGCGCGAGGCTAACGCCTAAGGCGGTGCCCCAGCGCGCCTCACTGGGGTGCCCAGGAGCCTCGCACTGGTACTCAACCCCCCGTCCCCAGGCAGACCAGGCCGGACCCGGGGACATGGGCGAGTACGTGGTCTTCTGCCGCCGGACGGGCGACGCTAGGCCCGGAGACATGGGCGTGTGTTCCACCCTCCGTCTCTGGGCAGGCGACGCCCGTCCTGGAGACATGGGCGTGTGTTCCACCCTCCGTCTCCAGGCTGGGAGCGCCTGGCCTGGGGACATGGGCGTGTGTTCCACCCTCCGTCTCCAGGCTGGGAGCGCCTGGCCTGGGGACATGGGCGTGTGTTCCACCTCCGTCTCCAGGCTGGGAGCGCCTGACCTGGGGACATGGGCGTGTGTTCCACCCTCCGTCTCTAGGCTGGGAGCGCCTGGCCTGGGGACATGGGCGTGTGTTGCACCCTCCGTCTCCAGGCAGGTGACGCCCGGTCCGGGGACCCGGGCGCGTGGTCAGGGTAGCTCCCCACCAGTGGGCGTGCCTCGCGAAGCTGCCAATGCCAGGAACCCTTGAGAGACCGACCCTGCCAGCCGCTCTCGAGAGGCTGCGCGTGACAGCCCCGACGAAAGCCGCTCGTGAGGTCGCTGATGCTCCTCCTGTCGTTGTAGTGGCTGACGTTGCATCCTCCGTGGCTCGAGCGCTCAATCAGCATGGTCGTCGTGGAGCTGCTCGAGCCCCCAGGCGCGGGCGTAGACGAGTCGTTGGCCGCCCACTCCGGAAGCGGCGAGCGCGCTGGGAGGCGTGAGGCGGCGTCCTCCCCGTACGGCCAGCATCTCCCACCGGTCTTCGTCCGCGCCGGGGGTGAACTCCTGCGTGCCTGACGCCCTAGGCCGCACCCCTAGCGGGCGCGTGTCGTAACGCGCTTCCCAGGGGCATCCGCGCATCCTCAGCACCGCGCCGGTTTGTTGAGTGACTCTACGGATGCGAGCCCCCAGGCCCGTCCCGTAGGGGTGCGTCTGGACCACGCCGGCTGTACCGGCGCGCCTAGCCGTGCGACACAGCCAGTCGTTGTAGCGGTCGCGAGCGGTGTGGTAGCGCTGCAGTTCGTGGGCCATGAGGAGCGTGACTTGCTCGCGCGTCAAGTCGCGGCGGATTCGGGAGGATGACGGCATGTCGTGGACGCGGGGGGGAGTCGGGGCGACGAGATCATGCTGCGCGGTTGATGTGGGCGGCAGGCCTCGGCGCCTGTCGAAGGCTGGGCTGGCGATGACTTTTGCCAAAGGGGGGGCAAGGCGGCGCGAGGTGCCGTGGCCTGCAGGCGTCGCCCGTGCGACATGTGCAGCCCGTCGTTCGGCGCCGACTCGGTGCCGTTTTGTCATGGGAGCGGCGAGCGGAGGCGAGGTGAAGCCTGCGGAAGGATTCCGACACGCCCCCTACCTGGCACGCCAAATGTCGGATTTCGGGCTCCGCAAAACCCAAAGAGGTTCAAACTCAGGGGCGTGTGTGAAGATCCCAATCAGCTTCGCCCCCCCAGCTCACAACTCCACAGCCTAGCCGGACGAACTCACTCAATCGCGGGGAAGAAGACTAACACACGAATTTACCCAGGTTCGGGCCGCTGCGAAGCGTAAAACCCTACTCCTGCTTTTGGTGGATTGCCTCATGAGGAGGTTTGCGGATGAACTGATACAGTGGTGAGAAACCTCGCGAGGGCGCTCGAGTGGTGTTGGATCCTCTCGTTCTACGGCGCAGCCTAGCCTCTATTTATAGTGACCCGGGTCCTCTTCCCTTATCGCATTGGCGGGAAGGGATCCCACAACGGCCAAATTCAAAGGGAGATAAGGAGTACACCTTATCCGGACGAAAGGTGGTCTTCGCCTGCAAAGTAGCCGGTGGTGATGCAGAGGTGGGCTCGGCGATGACGTCTGTCCTGCGGGGCTCGTGGTCTTGGTCTCGTTGCGCCGGAATGGAAACCTTTGGGGATGCCTTGGGAACCTGTGTACGTCTTTGCCCCCTATGCACCAAAGAGGAAACTGTCTTCTCTGCGCGCACTGGTGCCCGCCTGGCTTGGCTTGCGTCATCCCCATCCTCGCGAGGCCAAGTGCTGCATAGAGATCTCCGCCCCTCGGGAGGTAGTTTGGGATGGCCTCTTCCTTCAGAGGGTCTTGGCGTCGTCCTCCTCGCGAGGGCCTTGTCTTGAGCGAAGCCGTGCCGGGCCGTACTAGGCCGTCAAAATGGGCCACAGGCAGGCAGGTCTGGGTACCCCCGTTCCCAGAACGCCGACAAGCACCAATGTCCATGCCCAAACCGGTAGATATCGGGTAGGGGGTCCCGAGTTGTGGATCTTGGATCAATGAGGAACATGAGACAATGGAACAATATTTACCCAGGTTCGGGCCCTCTCAAAGAGGTAAAACCCTACGTCCTTCTTGATTATATTGATGGGTGTATGAAGGTTACAGAGTTGATCTACCACGAGATCGGATGAACTAAACCCTAGATGAGTGTTCTCGCCCTCTACCAGCTAAACCCTCTGGTTTATATAGACACCAGGGGTACCTAGGGTTACACATAGTCAGTTACCAACAAGGGATAAACACGTCGATCTGGCCATCGTGCCTTGGAGGAAACACCAAGGCATCGAAGGTTTCCTCACCGAACACGAAATCGTCTCATAGCTCAGCCCTCTCACAACAGCCACAAAGCGTCCCACCTGTCTGGCCTATAGGAGATAGGCCGGAGGCCCGAGGACCCCTTAGTCCCGGATTCCCTCATTGGGTCTGATCCATCTTGGCGATGAATTGGAATGGTGGTGTTCATGTCCTACTGTGTGAGAGTTAAGTGTGTGAATCCAATTTGGTAAAGGTAGCGATGAGAGGCCATGTAGGAGTGCACGGTGGGTTGTCTCATTAAAACCACTCTTAGAACCTGAGATCTTGTGTTTGTGTTCCAAAACAAGATGCTACCGCACATTGGGCCCAAAACCAATGGACCCTCTCGGCCTATTAACCTACCATGTTCTCTGCACAAGAGTCGCAGTAATTCAAAACGTTGATAGGATGTGGCCGGGCCTACGAAGTGGATGAACAGCCCAACATGGACCGACTTGGGGCCATGGACACAACTTGTGAGTCCAAATCATGAAACACGGCCGGATCTCGATTGTGGTAACCAACTTAGTTAGGAGACTGCCTTGGGCTAGAGTCGTTGTAAGTTAACGTCCATGGTTGACTCCCTCGCTGGGCCTCCGCTTGAAGGTTGCCGAGGTGCATGATGTGCACATGGCGATAAGTGGCAAGAGCGTGTGTGAATATGAATCTGTTCGAATAGTCGCGTCCCCAGATATGGACTACTTGGAAGCTTGTATGGTTCATAGACAAGTGAAACGGATACTCTAAAATGTGCAAGATAAGTGTGAGTGCTATGGACGGCCTTCTTGTAGGGAGACGGGAGTGGACCCATAGTGGTGTATTGATATGGTGACTATGTGGACTCGTGTGCGCTCTCTACCTCAAAGAAAGTACTTATAGTCATAGTACAGGTTAGACAAGTGTCAAAGCTAGCTTGCTGCAATAACTCCACAACCCCCTTGTTGATACTGATGCATATGTAGATAGTTCTGATGTAAGTCTTGTTGAGTACCTTTGTACTCACGGTTGCTTAATTATGTTTTTGCAGATGATACTCCAGTCTCAGTAGTGGTTCCTACGATGGGATTGATGATGACCGGTTAGCTTGGGAATTCCATAAAGAGGTCTGGCTCCTTTGGGAGGGTCATTATAGATTTTTAGGATCCTCCAACCACTTTTAGTAGATGTCTGTACCCAGACATGATATGCTTCCACTTATTGCTTGTATGACTTGAGTGTTGGGTCATGTGACCCCTGTTTGTAATATCATACTATGTTGGCTCTTACGAGTCTTTAATAAATACTTGAGTCATAGAGTTATGTTGTGATGCCATGTTGTATCAACGCATATCATGCATATGGCGTGTATGTCTGAAATGCAATGGTATGTGTGGGATTCGACACCTAGTCATATGCCTATGGCAGCTTTCTTTACAGGAAAATACCTCTTTGTGCTTCCATTGATCCCTGGTAGCTTGCTACTGCTCTGTACACGTTGATTAACCAAGAAGTATCCTTCTTTGCTGCCGTGTCTGTCCCTACGGAGAAATGTTAGGCGGTGTTACTAGAGTCCATGTAGCTTGCTACGACTCGCCTACACTCGCTGATGACTGACACCAGTGTCGGCGTTCTGGGAACGGGGGTACCCAGACCTGCCTGCCTATGGCCTAGAGCGTGGCCCACTTCGATAGCCCAGTACGGCCCGGCGCAGGATCGCTCAAGAACAAGGCCCTCGCGAGAGCGCCGCCCTCGCGAGGGGGACGACGCCAAGACCCCCGGAGGAAGGAGGCCTCTCCAGGCCCCCTCCCGAGGGGCGGAGATTTCTATGCAGCGCTTGGCCTCGAGAGGCTGAGGTGACGCTAGCCGGGCCCGGCTGGCGCCAGCGGGCACAAAAGAAGCAGTTTCCTCTTTGGTGCAAAGGAGGCAAGGACGTACGCAGGCTCCCAAGGCATCCCCCAAAGGTTTCCATTCCAGAGCAACGAGACCAAGACCATGAGCCCCGCAGGACGGACGTCATCGCCGAGCCCACCTCTGCATCACCATCGGCTACTTTGCAGGCGAAGACCACCTTTCGTCAGGATAAGATGTACCTCCTGTCCCCTTTCGAATTTGGCCGTTGTGGGATCCCTTCCCGCCAATGCGATAAGGGAAGAGGACCCGGGCCATTATAAATAGAGGCAAGGTTGTGCCGTAGAGGAGGACGGATCCAACACCACTCGAGCGCCCTCGCGAGGTTACTCACCACTGTACCTGTTCATCCACAAACGTCCTCGTGAGGCAATCCACCAAAAGGAGGAGTAGGGTTTTACGCTTCGCAGTGGCCCGAACCTGGGTAAACCCGTGTGTTAATCTTCCTCCCCGCGATTGAGTGAGTTCGGTTCGGCTAGGCTATGGAGCTGTGAGTTTGAGGTCGAACCTGGTGGGGATCTTCGCACACGCCCCTGAGTTCGAACCTCTTTGGGTTTTGCGGAGCCCGAAATCCGACATTTGGCGCGTGAGGTAGGGGGCGTGTCGAAGCCTCTCCATCCGCGGCTGCAGTCAGGCTTCGACTCATCAGCTCCATGGCCGGCGTCGCCTCCGAGGCCAGGCAGCCCATGGCGTGCGGGAGCGCCATGGCTTGCCTGGCCAATCATGCGGTCGCATGCATCCTCGGTGGATCGCAGGCGCCTGCTTCTAGCCGCCAGGTCAAGCAGTTCCTCCGCCAGGAGGGCGTGGTTCAGCCACGGCTCGAGGCCCCGCAGCCTCGGGCGTGGCCAGAGGTTGACATCAGCTTCGGCCTTGACGACCACCCCGGGACGACGGCCGCCGCCGGTACGGTCCCCATGCTGTGCACACCGACCATAAGCAACATGGCCGTCACCAAGACCCTCATCGACGGCGGAGCCGGCCTCAACATCCTCTCGTTGGAGACCTTCAACACGCTTCAGGTGCCCTGCGACCAGCTCGCACCCTCAAGGCCCTTCTCTGGGGTGGCCAGGGGCTCCGTCGCCTCGCTGGGGCGGGTGTGCCTCCCTGTCACCTTCGGCACCCGCTACAACTACCGCACCGAGCAGATCGACTTCGACGTCGCCCACATCCACCTCCCTTACAACGCGATCCTCGGTTACCCCGACCTCGCCAAGTTCATGGCGGCAACGCACCTAGGCTACAACATCATCAAGATGCCTGGGAGCAATGGCATCATGTCCGTCGCCGGGGATACCAGGGACGCGGTCCAAGCACTCAAGATCGCCTACAAGGCCGCGGCTGCGGCGCGCCCTGACGCTGGGGACGTCGCGCAGGCTCCGGAGGACGGCGGGGACGCCGCGACAGTGAAGAAGGAGCAGCTGTTCTCTCAGAGCCGGGCTGAGACGAAGCAGGTGCCCATAGACGATGGGAACCCTGGCCCCGCCTTCACCATCGGTGCCGGCCTTCCTCTGGAGCAGGAGGAGGTGTTGGTGGCCTTTCTCCGCGCAAACAAGGACGCGTTTGCATGGAAAGCATCCGTCCTGGTGGGTGTCCCGAGGGATGTGATTGAGCACCACCTCATGGTGTGCCCCAACGCACGTCCGGTGAAGCAAAAGGCGAGGAGACAGGCCCAAGAGAAGCAAGTGTTCATCGCCCAAGAGGTCGGCAAGCTAAAGGAAGCCGGGGTTATCCGAGAGGTGTGATACCCGAAGTGGCTGGCCAACCCAGTGGTCGTCACAAAGAAGTGCGGGAAGGAGCGCATGTGCGTCGATTTCACGAACCTCAACAAGGCTTGCCCCCAAGACCCGTTCCCGCTGCTGCCGCATCGACCAGATCATGGACTCCACCGCCGAATGCGACCTCCTATTCTTCCTGGATGCCTTCTCTGGCTACCATCAAATCAAGATGGAAGTGGAGGACGTCGAGAAGACGGCCTTCCTCACCTCGTGCGGTGTGTTCTGCTACACTTGCATGCCCTTCGGGCTGCGGAACGCTGGCACGACCTTCCAGCGGTTGATGCACGTCGCCCTGGGGCAGCAGCTCGGAAGGAACGCGGAGGCCTACGTCGAGGACATCGAGGTTAAGTCGTGAGAGGCGAAGACCCTGATCGAGGACCTGGAGGAGACATTCGCAAGCCTGCGGCGGGTGAACCTAAGGGTGAACCCCGAGAAGTGTGTCTTCGGGGTCCCGTCGGGTAAACTACTCGGTTTCCTGGTGTCGCACCAGGGGATCGAGGCAAACCCGGAGAAGATCAAGGGTATACGCAAGATGAGCCCGCCTCAGACCCTCAAGGAAATGCATAAGCTGGCGGGCTGCGTGACCTCCTTGGGGCATTTCATCTCCAAGCTTGGCGAGCGCTCCCTCCCGTTCTTCAAGCTCATGAAGAGGAAGGGCCCCTTCGAATGGACTCCGGAGGCGGATGCGGAATTCGAAGACCTCAAGCGGTACCTCACGAGCCCACCGGTGATGGTGGCGCCCCGCCTACGTGAGCCCCTGGTGCTATACCTGGCTGCCACCCCGCACTCCGCCAGTGCTGCGCTCGTGGCGGTCAGGGAGGAACATGCCGGCCCGTGCGCAAGACCCTCAGGCGCAGGCGAGTCCCCGGGGATGAAGCAAGGTGACTCACAGGATGCCCCGAAGCCCTCACCTCCTCGAGATGGCACTCCAGAGGACTCAGTCGCCCTGACGACCCATGAAACACCAGGATCTCGTGTTCCCGCTGCGAAGCGGGGCAGCGCGGGTGGCTTGTCCCTCGTCGAGCACCCGGTGTACTACGTCAGTATCGTACCGCGGGACGCGCGCTCGCGTTACCCTATGCAAGCTCCTGCTCATGCTCCTCATCGCTTTAAGGAAACTGCGCCATTACTTTCAGTGCCACCCCATCAAGGTCGTCTCTGCGTATCACTTGGAGAAAGTGCTGCGCAACCCCAACGCCACGGGGAGGGTCGCAGAGTGGAACATCGAGCTGCAGGCATTCGAGTTAGAGTTCAGTACAACCAGGGTCATCAAGGGAGCAGCCTTGGAAGACTTCGTGGCCGAGTGGACAGACGCTCCCGACCGAGGGCTGGACGAGGGCCAGTCCCTCAACCCAGCAACGAGGCGCCTGATGGTTGGGTCATGCACTTCGATGGGGCCTTTGCGCGCCGGGGTGCGGGGCCCGGAGTTGTGCTCATCTCCCCAACCGGGGACAAGCTCTACTACGCCGTACAGCTTTGCTTCCAGCATGGCGAGAGGGTCTCCAACAACATCGCGGAGTATGAGGGCTTGATCGCTGGCCTCAAGGCCGCGGCGGCCTTGGGGGTTAAGCACCTCACCATCAAGGGCGACTCCCAGCTCCTCGTCAACTTCTCCAACAAGGAGTATACGCCGAAGGACGAGCACATGGAGGCATACTTGGAAGAGGTACGTAAGATTGAAAAACGTTTCCAGGGCTTGGAATTGCAGCACATCCCGCGCGGTGCGAACAAGGAGGCCGATGACATCGCCAAGAAGGCATCGCGTCGCGAGCCTCAGGAGCCAGGCATCTTCGAGGAAAGGCTCTTCAAGCCATCCGCGACACCTCCAGCCGCGGACCAGGCGTCGCTGCATGAAGAGCTGCCCCCAGCGCCGCCCTCGAGGGCTCCAACTTGTGGCCCGGCCTCAGGAGCCCGACTGCTCCTGGCGCTGGAGCCTCAGGCCGACGACTGGACACAGGAGTTCAAGACGTACCTGCTCCACGGCACCCTACCAGGAAAGGAGGAAGACGCAGAGCATGTGGTTCGTCAGGCAACATCTTATTTTTTGCAGGACGGCGAGCTATACTGCAGGCGTCCGAACGGCGTCGCGTTGCGGTGCGTATCCGAAGAACAAGGGCGCGAGCTGCTGGCCGACATCCACGGAGGAGACTGCGGACACCACTCCTCGTCCTGCACCCTTGTAGGGAAGGTGTTCCGCAGTGGCTTCACTGGCCTACAGCGCTCAACGTCGCCACTGAGCTGGTCCGGTCCTACGAGGCTTGCCAGTTCCACGCCAAGTAGATTCATCAGCCCACGCAGGGCCACCAGACCATTCCGCTCTCCTGGCCCTTCGCGGTCTGGGGGCTGGATATACTGGGGCCCTTTCCGCGAGCAGCCAGCGGATACCGCTACCTCTACGTCGTCATCGACAAGTTCACCAAGTGGGCGGAGGTGGAGCCCGTCCGCACCATCCCCGCCGGCTCGGCCGTCAAGTTCATCAAGGGCCTCGTGAGCCGCTTCGGCGTCCCCAACCGCATCATCACCGACAATGGTTCGCAGTTCACAAGCAACCTTTTCAGGACATACTGTACTAACCTTGGAACGTAGATATGCTACGCTTCGGTGGCGCACCCACGAAGCAACGGCCAGGCCGAGCGCGCCAACGAGGAGGTCCTGCGGGGCTTCAAGGCAAGGAGCTTCAAGAAGAAGCTTGAGGCATGCGGCAGGGGTTGGCTCGATGAGCTTCAGTCCGTGTTGTGGTCCATCTGCACCACTGCGACTAAGCCCACCGGCGAGACCCCGTTCTTCCTCGTCTACGGAGCTAAAGCTGTCCTCCCACACGAGGTCAAGCATCGATCCCCGAGGGTCTTGGCATTCGACAAGGAGCGTCAGGATGCCTCGCGGGGGATAGACCTCGTGCTTGGGGAGGATGCCCATCGCCAAGCCTCGCTCCGAGCTGCGAGGTACCAGCAGGCGCTGTGGCGTTACCATTGTCGTAGCGTCCGCTCCAGGACCCTCGAAGTCAGAGACCTCATCCTAAGGCGGGTCCTTTCCAGGGAGGGATTGCACAAGCTCTCGCCCGTGTGGGAGGGCCCGTTCAGGGTCGCCCGCGTCTCCAGGCCTGGCGCCGTGCGCCTGGAGACTCAGGACGGGGTGCCCATCTAGAATTCCTGGAACATCCAGCATCTCCGCAAGTTCTACCCGTGACACTCTCACGTAATAATGAGTGGGGTGTATACGCCCGGAGCCCCCCGAGGACGCGGAGGAGTTCCCACCCACGTCCAAGTGGAAGCCCCATGCTCCGCGCTGGCGGACAACACTGTCCTCCAATGACTATGCCCACGCCTAGTGGATGCCCGATGGTCCGCGCTGGGGGAAGACGAAGACTAGCCTAGGTGCCGGACGCTACTGTTCTTTGCTTCTTTCTATATTCGAATTTGTTATTTTCTGGAATGAAACTCGAGGCTCTTCAATCTTATTTGAAAAAAGAGGTGGGAATTTTTCTCCACACCTGCCTGCCTCTCCCTCTCGCACCCCGTGAGCGGGGGCTATGGGCACGGTGCGCACACCTTGCCAAGACCTGGGCATCCTGGTCCTTGCGCGGCGCTCTCGGGCGAGTCCGTAGGCCCATACTGCCCCAGAGGTATCCATCTCCTGGCCTTGCTGAGCATCACGACTCGGCATACCAGCGACGATCGACCCTTGCCCAGGGACCTTATGCAAGAACTGGCAAGGAAAGGTAAGGGGGCTGCTCGAGCGTTAAGGGGGACTCCTAAGCATCGCGACTCAGGAGCCTCACTGGTCACGTAGCCCTTCGCCCCTTGGTCTCGTCCTGGTGATCCGGATGCCCCAACGGCGGTCGAGGTATGCGCGGGACTAGGCCCTGCCGACGCAGAGCACCAAGAGAGCTCCCAAACCGTCTCGCCAGCAAGAAAGAAGAACCCCCTGGCAAGACCCCCAAGCTCCCCAGGTGCCACTGCCTGACCTCACGACGCAGAGGCCTGCCACGGACGCATCAAGCTAAGTACCCTAATCACGACCAACAGGAAGTCTCAATTAACAGTAATGCAAGGATCGGGATGCACGACGAAAGTGCTAAAGTAAGGGCGCAAGCGCCAGAATTCATTACACGCCCCGAGGGGCCCCCAATGATTTTTTGATTATAGGGAAAGGAAAAGAAGAAGAAGAAGAAGGAGGAGGCCCCCCCTCGGGGGCTGCCACTCTTGAGGCCCTGGCTCCGGCACGCCAGCGCTCAGTGGCGGCACGCCGGCATAGCAGCCCCTCGGACGGGAGTGCAGCGCCGCCTCAGCCTGCAGCCCTCCGAGGTCCGAGCGCCCCGACCCAGAGGCGCGTCGTATGTGTCGTCGCTCGGGCTCTCCTCGGAGGAGGTGTCACTGCCGCTGGAGGCATGACGCACGTCGCCAAGGACAAGCTCACCTCCAAGGCCGCCGCCGCCGTCGCCCTCCAGACAGCACCCCAAGCGCATGCCGCCCTCGCCGAAGATCCTGACAAAGAGCGTCGCCGCGCCGTCATACTTGAAGTGAAGCGTGAGCCTGCCCTCCAGGCCGTGGGCACGAGCGAAGGTCTGCCGCCCGCGGCTCAAGAAGGTGTAACCCGCGGGGGTGACCTCAATCTCCACCCATGACGCGCCGCCACAGCAACCGCCGGCTTGCAGCCACAGGCCTGCTGGCTCGTCGGCCTGCAGCACCTCCGCAAAAAAGCATGGGAGTTGCAGCCAGGTGATCGCCAGCCTCTCCACCCACACCACGAACTCCTGGCCCACATCGGCAGTGTGGGACCGCGGGCGCGCTGGCCGAGCACCCGCTGCGGGCCTCCCTCCTTGGCCACGGACGCCACGCCTGCCACCACCGCCTACCCTAGAGGAGGCCCTTCCGCGGCCGCCGGAGGAGGCACCTGCTCTCGTGGAGGCGCGGCCGCACCCTCGGGGGGGCACCACTGGTGTAGCGGTGTACTTACGGGGACGGCCCCGGCCCCTCTTGGGTGGCGGCGAGTCCGGCCTCTCCTAGAGGGCCTTCCCCTTCTCAGCGGCGGAAAACCTTCGCAATGGCGTCATGGTTGAGGAGGCGAAGGTCAAGAGCTGGGAAGCGAGGAGCACAGATAGGCTGGGGGCTCTACCCCCTCTGCTAATTTATAGCCGGGTGGAGGCCGACCGATGCCCCTCTACATTCCGGGCAATGATGGCCCCGTGCCGCGCGCCGGTCTCTTGTCAGCCGGGGAAGTTGCCGAGGCGGCACAGAGAAGCCGAGGCGTCCGCGCCTCGTCGTGCGCCACGCGCTCGTCCGAGCTGCAGGCGATTTGGGCTCACGGCGCCATGGCATGTTTTCTCAGGCTTCGCCTCGAAGCCCGCCCCAGCGCGCCTTGGGCACGGGGGCTGCTGTCGGCGTTCTGGGAACAGGGGTACCCAGACCTGCCTGCCTGTGGCCAAGAGCGTGGCCCACTTCGACAGCCCAGTATGGCCTGGCACAGGATCGCTCAAGAACAAGGCCCTCGCGAGAGCCCCGCCCTCGCGAGGGGGATGACGCCAAGACCCTCGGAGGAAGGAGGCCTCTCCAGGCCCCCTCCCGAGGGGCGGAGATTTCTATGCAACGCTCGGCCTCGAGAGGCTGAGGTGACACCAGCTGGGCCAGGCTGGCGCCAGCGGGCACAGAAGAAGCAGTTTCCTCTTTGGTGCAAAGGAGGCAAAGATGTACGCATGTTCCCAAGGCATCCCCCAAAGGTTTCCATTCTGGCGCAACGCGACCAAGACCACGAGCCTCGCAGGATGGACATCATCGCCGAGCCCACCTCTGCATCACCACCGGCTACTTTGTAGGCGAAGACCACCTTTCGTCAGGATAAGATGTACCTCCTGTCCCCTTTCGAATTTGGCCGTTGTGGGATCCCTTCCCGCCAATGCGATAAGGGAAGAGGACCCGGGCCATTATAAATAGAGGCAAGGTTGCACCGTAGAGGAGGACGGATCCAACACCACTCGAGTGCCCTCGCGAGGTTACTCACCACTGTACGTGTTCATGCACAAACCTCCTCGTGAGGTAATCCACCAAAAGCAGGAGTAGGGTTTTACGCTTCGCAGCGGCCCAAACCTTTGTAAATCCATGTGTTAGTCTTCCTCCCCGCGATTGAGTGAGTTCGGTTCGGCTAGGCTATGGAGCTGTGAGTTTGAGGTCGAAGTTGGTGGGGATCTTCGCACACGCCCCTGAGTTCGTACCTCTTTGGGTTTTGCGGAGCCCGAAATCCGACAACCTGCACTGATGGGTTACGTATGCATGTCCCTATATAGTTGTGCCACTTGGGTATATAACTAGTCATGTCGACCCGGGTTATCTGACATATGATTGCTAGTGACATACTCATATACGTGAGTCAAAAGGCACGACCAAGGTAAGGTGGCAGCTGTGGGGATTACCATGCGTGAGGCCGCAAAGTGATATGATGTGTTACATGCTAGATTCGTATGGCTTAGGATCGAGTTCCTGACAGGGGAAATGTCACGTGGTGTTATTAGAGTCCTTGTAGCTTGCTACGACCCGCCTACACTCGCTGATGATCGACACCTGCACTGCTGGGTTATGTATGTCTGTCCCTATACGGTTGTGCCACTTGGGTCTATAACTAGTCATGTCGACCCGGGTTCTCAGACCTATGATTGCTAGCGACATATTCATATACGTGAGCTAAAAGGCGCAAACGGTCCTGGCCAAGGTAAGGTGGCAGTCGTGGGGATTATCGTGCGTGAGGCCACAAAGTGACATGATGTGTTACATGCTAGATTTGTATGTCTTAGGACTGGGTCCCGACTGTTGGGGAACGTTGCATGGGAAACAAAAAATTTCCTACGCACACACAAGATCTATCCATGGTGATGAGCATCTACGAGAGGGAGAGTGAATCTACATACCCTTGTAGATCGCTAAGTGGAAGCGTTAAGAAACGCGGTTGATGTAGTCGAACGTCTCCGCGATCCAAATCGCAAGTCGTCCCTCGATCCGATCACGAACTAGTGCCGAACGGACGGCACCTCCGCGTTCAACACACGTACGGCTTGATGACGCCTTCACCTCCTCGATCCAGCGAGCGATGGTGAAGTAGTAGATGAGTTCCGGCAGAACGACGGCGTGGTGATGGTGGTGAGGAACAATCTCTGCAGGGCTTCGCCAAGCACTATGGAGATTATGACGGGAGAACTAGAGGGTTAGGGTTGCCGACACACGGCTTGGGAAATCTTGAGGTGTCCCGTGTGTTAGCCCTGCCCCTCTATTTATATGTTGAGCCCTGGGGTCTAAACTTGGAGAGAAAACCTCCACAAGGTCGGTTTTGCTCGCACAAGGTCGGTTTGGCCCGCACGGAAAGAGTCCAACTCGGATTCTAGCAGTACCGCGCACAAGCGGTAGTACCGCTCACGAGCGGTAGTACCGCTTGAGCGGTAGTACCGCTTCATACAAGCGGTAGTACCGCTTACGCGGTAGTACTGCCTTACCAGCGGTAGTACCACTTAAGGCAGCAGCAAAACTTACTTTTGCACTTTCCAATACCTCGTGGGCTTTACCCCTTTGGCCCATATAAAGTGTTGCTGCACCCGAACACTTCGGTAAACACCCGGAACCCCTTCCGGTGAATTCCGGAACCCTTCCGGAGATCAAAACACTATTATCACATATATCAATCTTTACCTCCGGACTCTTCCGGAGATCCTCGTCATGTCCGGGATCTTATCCGGGACTCCGAACAACCTTCGGTCACCAACAAAATAACTCAACTATACTAATCGTCACCAAACGTTAAGTGTGTAGACCCTGCGGGTTCGAGAACTATGTAGACATGACCGAGACACCTCTACGATCAATAACCAATAGCGGGACCTGGATGCCCATATTGGCTCCTACATATTCTACGAAGATCTTTATCGGTCGAACCTCTATGTCAAGGATTGAGTTAATCCCGTATACTGTTCACTTTGTTCTTCGGTATGTTACTTGCCCGAGATTCGATTGTCGGTATCTCTATACCTAGTTCAATCTCGTTACCGGCAAGTCTCTTTACTCGTTTTGTAATACAAGATCTCGTGGCTAACACTTCAGTCACATTGCTTCCAAGGCTCATTGTGATGTTGTATTACCGAGTGGGCCCTGAGATACCTCTCCGTCACACGGAGTAACAAATCCCAGTCTTGATCCATGCCAACCCAACAGACACCCTCGGAGATACCTGTAGAGCACCTTTATAGTCACCCAGTTACGTTGCGACATTTGATACACACAAGGTACTCCTCCGATGTCAGGGAGTTGCACGATCTCATGGTCATAGGAACAGATACTTGACATGCAGAAAACAATAGCAATAAACTGACACGATCATATGCTACGTTTATAGTTTGGGTCTTGTCCATCACATCATTCTCCTAATGATGTGATCATGTTATCAAATGACATCTCATGTCAATGGCTAGGAAACCTTAACCATCTTTGATCAACGAGCTAGTCAACTAGAGGCTTACTAGGGACATAGTGTTGTCTATGTACCCACACATGTATTTGAGTTTCCAATCAATACAATTATAGCATGGATAATAAACGATTATCATGAACAAGGAAATATAATAATAACCAATTTATTATGGCCTCTAGGGCATATTTCCAACAGTCTCCCACTTGCACTAGAGTCAATAATCTAGTTCACATCACTATGTGATTTACATTGTAATGAATCGAACACCCATGCAGTTCTGGTGTTGTTCATGTTTAGCCCTTGGAAGAGGTTTAGTCATCGGATCTGCAACATTCAGATCCGTGTGTACTTTGCAAATATTTATGTCGTCCTCCTTGATGTAATCGCGGATGGAATTGAAACGTCGCTTTATGTGTCTGGTCCTCTTGTGAAATCTTGGTTCCTTGGCTAGAGCAATGGCACCAGTATTATCACAAAACAGAGTCATTGGGTTAAGCGCACTAGGCACTACTCCAAGATCTGTCATGAACTCCTTCATCCAGACACCTTCCTTTGCCGCCTCCGAGGCAGCGATGTACTCCGCTTCACATGTAGAATCAGCTACCACGCTTTGCTTGGAACTGCACCAGCTAACCGCACCCCCATTAAGAATAAATACGTATCCGGTTTGTGATTTAGAGTCATCCGGATCAGTGTCAAAGCTTGCATCGACGTAACCCTTTACGATGAGCTCTTGATCACCTCCATAAACGAGAAACATGTCCTTGGTCCTTTTCAGGTACTTCAGGATATTCTTGACCGCCATCCAGTGTTCCATTCCTGGATCACTTTGAAACCTTCCGACCATACTTATGGCAAGGCTGACATCGGGTCTTGTGCACAGCATTGCATACATGATAGAGCCTATGGCTGAAGCATAGGGGATGACACTCATCTTTTCTCTATCTTCTGCAATCACTGGGCATTGAGTCTTACTCAACTTCACACCTTGCAAAACAGGCAAGAACCCCTTCTTGGACTGATCCATTTTGAACTTCTTCAAAACTTTGTCAAGGTATATGCTTTGTGAAAGTCCTATTAAGCGTCTCGATCTATCTCTATAGATCTTGATGCCTAATATGAAAGCAGCTTCTCCTAGGTCCTTCATTGAAAAACTCTTGTTCAAATATTCCTTCACGCCTTCCAACATTTCTATATTGTTTCCAATCAGCAATATGTCATCCACATATAATATTAGAAACGCTATAGAGCTCCCACTCACTTTCTTGTAAATACAAGCTTCTTCGTAAACTTGTATAAACTCGAACGCTTTGATCACCTCATCAAAGCGAAGATTCCAACTCCGAGATGCTTGCACCAGTCCATAAATGGATCGCTGGAGTTTGCAAACTTTGTCAGCATTCTCTGGATCGACAAAACCTTCTGGTTGCATCATATACAACTCTTCCTTAAGGAAACCATTAAGGAACGCTGTTTCGACATCCATCTGCCAAATTTCATAATCGAAAAAGGCAGCTATTGCTAACATGATTCTGACGGACTTAAGCATCGCTACGGGTGAGAAGGTCTCATCGTAGTCAACTCCTTGAACTTGTGAAAAACCCTTTGCCACAAGTCGAGCTTTATAGACGGTGACATTACCGTCCGCCTCCGTCTTCCTCTTAAAGATCCATTTGTTCTGAATGGCCTTACGCCCTTCAGGTAATACTTCCAAAGTCCACACTTTGTTTTCATACATGGATCCCATCTCGGATTTCATGGCCTCTAACCACTTCTCGGAATCCGGGCCCATCATCGCTTCTCCATAGCTCATAGGTTCATCGTTGTCCAACAACATGACCTCTAAGACAGGGTTGCCGTACCACTCAGGAGCAGTACGCGTCCTTGTCGACCTACGAGGTTCGATAGCAACTTGATCCAAAGCTTCATGATCATCATCATTAACTTCCTCTTCAGCTGATGTAGGCTCTACAGAAACATCTTTCTGCGCTGCGCTACTTTCAGGTTGAAGTAAAGGTTCAACAACCTCATCAAGTTCTATCTTCCTCCCACTCAATTCTTTCGAGAGAAACTCTTTCTCAAGAAATGTTCCGTTTTTAGCGACAAACACTTTGCCTTCGGATCTGAGGTAGAAGGTATACCTAACTGTCTCTTTTGGGTATCCTATGAAGACGCATTTCTCCGCTTTGGCTTCCAGCTTTTCAGGCTGAAGCTTTTTGACATAAGCATCACATCCCCAAATTTTAAGAAACGACAGCTTTGGCTTCTTGCCAAACCAAAGTTCATATGGCGTTGTCTCAACGGATTTCGATGGTGCCCTATTTAAAGTGAATGCAGCTGTCTCTAATGCATAACCCCAAAACGATAGTGGCAAATCGGCAAGAGACATCATAGATCGCACCATATCCAACAAGGTTCGATTACGACGTTCGGACACACCATTACGCTGTGGTGTTCCAGGCGGTGTCAGTTGTGAAACAATTCCACATTGTCTTAAGTGACTGCCAAACTCATAACTTAGATATTCTCCTCCTCGATCATATCGTAGGAATTTAATCTTCTTGTTACGATGATTCTCAACTTCACTCTGAAATTGTTTGAACTTTTCAAATGTTTCAGACTTGTGTTTCATTAAGTAAATATACCCATATCTACTTAAGTCATCAGTGAAGGTGAGAAAGTAACGATAACCACCGCATGCCTCAATACTCATCGGACCGCACACATCAGTATGTATGATTTCCAACAAGTCACTTGCCCGTTCCATTGTTCCAGAGAACGGCATTTTAGTCATCTTGCCCATGAGGCATGGCTCACATGTGTCAAGTGATTCAAAATCAAGTGACTCCAAAAGTCCATCAGCATGGAGCTTCCTCATGCGTTTTACGCCAATATGACCTAAACGGCAGTGCCACAAGAAAGTGGTATTATCATTATCAATTCTACATCTTTTGGCATCAATGTTATGAACATGTGTATCATTACTATCGAGATTCAATAAGAATAAACCCCTCACATTAGGTGCATGACCATAAAAGATATTACTCATATAAATAGAACAACCATTATTCTCTGATTTAAATGAGTAACCGTCTCGCAATAAACAAGATCCAGATATAATGTTCATGCTTAACGCAGGCACTAAATAACAATTATTCAGGTTCATCACTAATCCCGATGGTAATCGAAGAGCGAGCGTGCCGACGGCGATCACATCAACCTTGGAACCATTTCCCACGCGCATCGTCACTTCGTCCTTTGCCAGCCTCCGTCTATTCCGCAGTTCCTGTTTTGAGTTGCAAATGTGAGCAACCGCACCGGTATCGAATACCCAGGCACTACAACGAGAGTTGGTAAGGTACACATCAATAACATGTATATCATATATACCTTGTTTGTTGTTGGCCGCCTTCTTGTCAGCCAAATACTTGGGGCAGTTCCGCTTCCAGTGTCCAGTTCCCTTGCAATGAAAGCACACAGTTTCTGGTTTGGGTCCAGCCTTGGGTTTCTTCACGAGAGGAGCAACTGCTTTGCCACTCTTCTTGGAGTTACCCTTCTTACCCTTGCCATTTTTCTTGAAACTAGTGGTTTTATTGACCATCAACACTTGATGCTCCTTCTGAATTTCAGACTCAGCGGCTTTCAGCATCGCAAACAGCTCGGCGACTGACTTGTTCATCCCGTGCATGTTATAGTTCAACACGAAGCTCTTGTAGCTAGGTGGCAATGATTGAAGAACTCTGTCAGTGATAGCCTCTGGCGGAAGGGGCATCCCCAATTCAGCGAGACGGGTGGAGTACCCAGACATTCTGAGTACGTGATCACTGATAGACCCGTTCTCCTCCATCTTGCAAGCATAGAACTTATCGGAGATCTCATATCTCTCGATCCGGGCATTCTTCTGAAAGATAAACTTCAACTCCTGGAACATCTCATATGCTCCATGACGTTCAAAATGTCTTTGAAGTCCCGGTTCTAAGCCATACAATATTGCACATTGAACTATTGAGTAATCTTCAGAACGAGCCTGCCAGGAGTTCACAACGTCTAGAGACTCAACTGGAGCGGGTGGATCACCAAGCGGTGCATCAAGGACATAAGCCTTCTGGGAAGCCGTAAGGATAATCCTTAGATTACGGGCCCAGTCCACAAAGTTACTTCCATCATCTTTCAATTTAGCTTTCTCTAGGAACGCATTAAATTCAGGGGTGCTACTGCGCGAGCCATGATCTACAACATAAATATAGCAAAGACAACTTAGACTATTGTTCAAGATAATGAGTTTAGTTAATCATATTACTTAAAAACTCCCACTCAAATAGACATCCCTCCGGTCATTCGAGTGTAACATGATCCAAATCCACCAACTCAAGTCCGATCATCACGTGAGTTGAGGTGGTTTCAATGGTGAACATCTTCATGTTGATCATATCTACTATATGACTCATGTTCGACCTTTCGGTCTCTTGTGTTCCGAGGCCATGTCTGTACATGCTAGGCTCGTCAAGTTTAACCCAAGTGTTCCGCATGTGCAACACTGGCTTGCACCCGTTGTATGTGAATGTAGAGTCTATCACACCCGATCATCACGTGGTGTCTCGAAACGACATACTTTTGCAACGGTGCACACTCGGGGAGAACACAATTTTTATCTTGAAATTTTAGTGAGGGATCACCTTATAATGCTACCGTCGTCCTAAGCAAAATAAGATGCATAAAAGGATTAACATCACATGCAAATCATAAGTGACATGATATGGCCATGAACTTGTGCTTTTGATCTCCATCTCCAAAGCACCGGCATGATCTCCATCGTCACCGGCATGACACCATGATATCCATCATCTTGATCTCCATCAACGTGTCGCCATGAGGTTGTCGCGCCGACTGTTGCTTCCACGACTATTGCTAACTCATAGCGATAAAGTAAAGCAAAACGGCGAAAATAATTAAAGACAACTCTATGGCTCCTGCCAGTTGCCGTACTCATCGACATACAAGTCATGATATTCTATACAACACATGATCATCTCATACATCACATATATCTCATCATGAAATTGGCCATATCACATCACAACATACCCTGCAAAAACAAGTTAGACGTGCTCTAATTGTTGTTGCATATTTTACGTGGCTGCTACGGGTTTGCAAGAACCGTTCTTACCTAGGCAAAACCACAACGTGGTGTAGTGATTGCTTTTTGATCTTCTAAAAGAACCCTCTTCATTGAAATCGATTCAACTAAAGTGAGAGAGACAGACACCCGCCAGTCACCTTTATGCAACGAGTGCACGTAGCGGTGAAACCTGTCTCGCGTAAGCGTACGCGTAATGTCGGTCCGGTCCGCTTCATCTCACAATACCGCCGAATCAAGTATCAACTAGTAACGGGAAGCAATATGTATACACCCACGCCCATAGCTCGTTTGTGTTCTACTCGAGATCTCATCTACGCATAGACCTAGCTCTGATACCACTATTGGGGAACGTTGCATGGGAAACAAAATTTTTCCTACGCACACACAAGATCTATCCATGGTGATGAGCATCTACGAGAGGGAGAGTGAATCTACATACCCTTGTAGATCGCTAAGCGGAAGCGTTAAGAAACGCGGTTTATGTAGTCGAACGTCTCCGCGATCCAAATCGCAAGTCGTCCCTCGATCCGATCACGAACTAGTGCCGAACGGACGGCACCTCCGCGTTCAACACACGTACGGCTTGATGACGCCTTCACCTCCTCGATCCAGCGAGCGATGGTGAAGTAGTAGATGAGTTCCGGCAGCACGACGGCGTGGTGATGGTGGTGAGGAACAATCTCTGCAGGGCTTCGCCAAGCACTACGGAGATTATGACGGGAGAACTAGAGGGTTAGGGTTGCCGACACACGGCTTGGGAAATCTTGATGTGTCCCGTGTGTTAGCCCTGCCCCTCTATTTATATGTTGAGCCCTGGGGTCTAAACTTGGAGAGAAAACCTCCACAAGGTCGGTTTTGCCCGCACAAGGTCGGTTTGGCCCGCACGGAAAGAGTCCAACTCGGATTCCAGCAGTACCGCGCACAAGCGGTAGTACCGCTCACGAGCGGTAGTACCGCTTCATACAAGCGGTAGTACCGCTTAAGGCAGCAGCAAAACTTACTTTTGCACTTTCCAATACCTCGTGGGCTTTACCCCTTTGGCCCATATAAAGTGTTGCTGCACCCGAACACTTCGGTAAACACCCGGAACCCCTTCCGGTGAATTCCGGAACCCTTCCGGAGATCAAAACACTATTATCACATATATCAATCTTTACCTCCGGACTCTTCCGGAGATCCTCGTCATGTCCGGGATCTTATCCGGGACTCCGAACAACCTTCGGTCACGAACAAAATAACTCAACTATACTAATCGTCACCAAACGTTAAGTGTGTAGACCCTGCGGGTTCGAGAACTATGTAGACATGACCAAGACAACTCTACGATCAATAACCAATAGCGGGACCTGGATGCCCATATTGGCTCCTACATATTCTACGAAGATCTTTATTGGTCGAACCTCTATGTCAAGGATTCAGTTAATCCCGTATACTGTTCCCTTTGTTCTTCGGTATGTTACTTGCCCGAGATTCGATCGTCGGTATCTCTATACCTAGTTCAATCTCGTTACCGGCAAGTCTCTTTACTCGTTTTGTAATACAAGATCTCGTGGCTAACACTTCAGTCACATTGCTTCCAAGGCTCATTGTGATGTTGTATTACCGAGTGGGCCCTGAGATACCTCTCCGTCACACGGAGTAACAAATCCCAGTCTTGATCCATGCCAACCCAACAGACACCCTCGGAGATACCTGTAGAGCACCTTTATAGTCACCCAGTTACGTTGCGACGTTTGATACACACAAGGTACTCCTCCGATGTCAGGGAGTTGCACGATCTTATGGTCATAGGAACAGATACTTGACATGCAGAAAACAATAGCAATAAACTGACACGATCATATGCTACGTTTATAGTTTGGGTCTTGTCCATCACATCATTCTCCTAATGATGTGATCCTGTTATCAAATGACATCTCATGTCAATGGCTAGGAAACCTTAACCATCTTTGATCAACGAGCTAGTCAACTAGAGGCTTACTAGGGACATAGTGTTGTCTATGTACCCACACATGTATTTGAGTTTCCAATCAATACAATTATAGCATGGATAATAAACGATTATCATGAACAAGGAAATATAATAATAACCAATTTATTATTGCCTCTAGGGCATATTTCCAACACCGACATCGTTGGTATCAGAGCAGGACTGTCTATAGGATTACCAAGCCAAACTGGTCGATGTTGAGTCTAGTAATGCTTTAGTTATGTAAGGGAATTGCTTGTGGAAGAGAACATAAAATTCTTTTTACTCCTTTCTTTGTGTCACTCTATTCTAAGTCACCCTCTTCCTTTCTACGGTGATTAAAGACTAGGCTTCTTACCTATCTACCGGGATCACGAGTTACTGGGTCCGTAGACTTATAGGATGGGTGTCGTGTGTTAAATCATGTTCCCGTCAGAGTCGTGAGAAGTGATGCATATGCTCTCACTGTGCCCTGAACCTATGATGTTGAGTTGTTATGCTGCTCAAATCTCTTGCAGGTTGCCTCATATTTCATACCCGTACACCCGTTCTTATGTCCAAGTTATCCTAGGTTTTGATATGTTCCGGTGTTCTTCCTTGATTCGGAACCCTGGTTGTTTCCTTTGGGATGTCGCCAGTAACCCGGAGTTCTGTTGGTCGTGGTCAGAACCATGAAGATGGTAGGGATGAAGAAGATCATCCCGACCCGTCTTCATTGGCGATGGTTATGCTAGAAGTTGAGAGGAACAAGCGTGCCACCAACCTTCTGTTGGAGCACATCGAGCAGAATATAGCCCATTAGCGCAATGAGCTAGTATCCATCAGAGACTTCATCAAATTGAATCCTCCCACTTTCCACCACTTCATTGAGCCACAGGATGTGGATTATTGGCTTCATAGTATCAACAACAAGCTGCGTTATGCAACTGTGGCTGAAGGAGACAAGGTTAACTATACCACATATCACCTTGAAGGCTCTACTAGTCTATGGTGGGAGAACTTCGAGACCATGCATCCCATAGGCCAAGTTACTTCATGGAGGGATTTCTGTGAGGCTTTTAGTGAGCTTCATATTCCCCAGGCCCTGATAGATCATAAACAAGAGGAGTTTTGCAATCTGACCCAAGGCAAGATTGATCTGGATGCTTATAGTCAGGAGTTTGGATGCCTCGCGCATTATGCCCCAGAAAAGGTATCCACTAATGCCAACAAGCAAGCTAGGTTCAGGAAAGGTCTTAACCCAAAGCTTCATCATGATCTCAGTCTGCATGAGTTCATTAGTTTCCAGGTTCTTGTGAACAAAGCCATCCAAGCGGAAACCAGCAGGATGACCTATGAGGAATCCCGCAAGCACACTCGTCATATTGGATCATCTTCAGTTGCCAATCTCAGAAGCATGGGATATGGATCCCAAACGCCACTCTTCCTCTAGTATATGCACCGAAGCCATCCTATGTGGCGCCTCGCCTGCCGATGCCATGTGTTCCCCAGAAGAACCTCATCAATCAAGTGCTCAACCCAGATCCACGTTCCACTTATGGAGCATGCTTCAAGTGTTGCCGGCCAGGACATTACTCAAGATATTGTCCTCTGTGTGGTTATGTTCCACCTTCTTCAGCAATTGACGATGTTCGATGCAAGCCGCTGATACGTCTCCAACGTATCGATAATTTATGAAGTATTCATGCCATATTCATCTATGTTTACAATACTTTTATATGGTTTTGATGCACTTTATATGATTTATTTAGAACTAACCCGGACTGACGCTGTTTTCAGCAGAATTACCGTGGTGTTGTTTTTGTGCAGAAAATGAAAGTTCTCGGTATCGCCCAAAACTTTTTGTTGATTTTTTCTGGACCAAATAAGCAATATTGGAGCGAAGAACCACCGAAGAAGAGCCACGAGGTGGGCACAACCCACCAGGGCGCGCCAGAGGGCCTAGGCGCGCCCTAGTGTCTTGTGCCCTCCTCGTGGCTCATCTTGGCATGAAACCGACGCCCAAAAATCCTATAAATTTAGAAACCATCAGAAATAACCCTAGACTCTCCGCTCCGCCGCCGCAACTCTCTGTATTGATGAAAAACCAATCTGGAGACGTTCCAGTACCCTGCCGGAGAGGGGAATCCATCTCCGGTGGCCATCTTCATCATCTCGGCGGAGGCCATGACGAGGAGGGAGTAGTCCACCCTCGGGGCTGAGGGTATGTACCAGTAGCTATGTGTTCTATCTCTCTCTCTCTCTCGTGTTCTTGAGATGTCATGATCTTGATGTATCACGGGCTTTGTTGGCGTTCTGGGAATGGGGGTACCCAGACCTGCCTGCCTGCGGCCCAGGGTGTGGCCCATTTTGACGGCCTAGTATGGCACGGCGCGGCTTCGCTCAAGACAAGGACCTCACGAGAGACCCACCCTCATGAGGAGGAGGACACCAAGACCCCCGGAAGGAGGAGGCCATCCCAAGATACCTCCCGAGGGGCGGAGATCTCTATGCAGCACTTGGCCTCGCGAGGTCGGGGGTGACGCAAGCCAAGCCAGGCGGGCACCAGTGCGTGCAGAGAAGACATTTTCCTCTTTGGTGCAAAGGAAGCAAGGGCGTATGCGAGTTCCCGAGGCGTCCCACCAAAGGTTTCCATTCTGGTGCAACAAGACCAGGCCAACGGGCTCAGCAGGACGGATGTCACCACCGAGCCCACCTCTGCGTCACTACCAGCTACTTTGCAGGCGAAGACCACCTTTCATCAGCATAACATGTACCTCCTGTCCCCTTTCGAATTTGGCCATTGTGGGATCCCTTCCCGCCAATGCGATAAGGGAAGAGGACCCAGGCCATTATAAATAGAGGCAAGGTTGTGCCGTAGATGGGGACGGATCCAACACCATTCGAGCACCCTCACGTGGTTGCTCACCACTGTACCAGTTCATCCACAAACCTCCTCATGAGGCAATCCACCAAAAGTAGGAGTAGGGTTTTACGCTTTGCAGCGGCCCGAATCTGGGTAAATCCGTGTGTTAGTCTTCCTCGCCGCGATTGGGTGAGTTCGGTTCGGCTAGGCTGTGGAGCTGTGAGTTTGAGGTCGAAGCTGGTGGGGATCTTCGCACACGCCCCTGAGTTCGAACCTCTTTGGGTTTAGTGGAGCCCAAAATCCGACATTTGGCGTCATAGGTAGGGGGCGTGCCGAAGTCTATCCTCAAGCTTCGCTACCTCTCCGCTCAACGCTCCGATGGCTGAAGCTCGCCGAGCACGCGCCGAACGCCGGGCTGCTCGTGTCGCCCAGATAGCGCCAGTGGGCCGCACTGCCGTGCGTCGATCCGCCTCTCCTGCAGCCGATGCCACCACTGGCCCAGATGCCCACGAGCAGCAGGACTCCTTGCAGCCGGTCACCGCGCGGCGCGACGGCCACACTGCCACCCCGTCCACCGATCCAGCTACTGGGTCGTCCTCCCACACTCGGCCCGGGCAGGCACACGGGGTCGGCCGCACTGCTCATGGCGCGCGAGCTTCTGCGCTACCGCCCAGCCCCCAACAGCTATGACGACTGGCTCGGGCGCATCGCGGAGCTCGTCAGCGCTGCCGGCGATGCCCTGACGCTCTCCTACTCGCTCCGTCCCCCGCCCTCTCTGGCGGGTGACGTGGCCCACAGTGCGCCACCTCCTCCTCCCCAGCGCGGCGCCGACCACGAGCCCAGGCGTGAAGCACACCCGCGCGACCAGCCGCGCGGGCCCCCGGCGAGGGTGAGGGATGAAGTAAGCTGCCAGGTGGTGCCACGGCCGCGCGCTGACGCGCGCGCGCTCCCTGCACCACTGCACCAGCATCGCGACCATGCGCCCCTGGAGGCCACTGCGCAGAAACACCAAGACCGAGCCCCTCCCGTGCGCGCGGCGCCCGTGGGTGCAGTGGGTTGCCGCGCCATCGCCCCGGAGCTGCGTCGGGTCGCCTGGCCCAGCAAGTTCAAGCCGGACCTGCCTCCTTGCTACGACGGCACCCCAGATCCTGCAGAGTTCCTACAACTCTACTCGCTGAGCATCGAGGCGGCCGGTGGAGACGACAAGGTCATGGCAAACTGGTTCCCCATGGCCCTCAAGGGTGGTGCGCTCTCCTGGCTCCTCAACCTCCCGGAGGGGTCGATCACCTCCTAGGACGAACTTCGAGAGCACTTTGTCGCCAACTTCCAAGGCACCCGTGATCGCGCCCTCACCGTGGCTGACCTGCGTCGCGTGAAGCAACAGCCGCTCACATCTGTCCGCCTCAAGATATATACAGCGTTTCACGACTGTCCGCCTCAAGATCCCGAGGGCATCGGATGAGGCCATCATCTCGGCATTCACCGACGGCGTCAGGGACCTCAAGATGAGGGAGGAGCTCGCCATCCACGATGACCTGTGCTCTGCTCTGGAAATGTTCAACCTGGTGAAGAAGTGCGCAAAGGCCGAAGAGGGCCGCCTCTCCCTCCTCGAGCTTCCGGAGGCGGACCCCGAAGACAAGAAGACCAAGGCCAAGGAAACGAAGCGCAAGGCCCCCGCGGTGCTGGCGGCGGAACCTGAGGCGAAGCGCGGTCGAGATGAGGAACCCCGCAGGGGTGGACGACCCTTCTGCATTTTCCACTGCTCCAACAGCCACAACACCAACGACTGCCAGGAGCTCAGGGTGCTCCGCGACGAACATTTCGGTCGTCGCCCTGGGCACGGCGACCATGGCTACGGTCACGGTGGAGGCCGCGGTGGAGGCCGCTGGGACGGTCGCGACCCGCGTCAGGAGTGGCACGACCAGCCTCGGGAGGACCGCTGGCACGACGAGCCTCGTGAGGGGCCCCTCCGCGACCAGCCTCGTGAGGCTCGCCATCGTGAGGCCGGCCTCCCCCCGCTGCCGCCGCCACCTAGGAGGAAGGAGGAAGACAGGCAGAACGACAGTGCTGGGGGCTTCCAATAAGCCAGGGCAATCGCTTGCATCGTGGGCGGCGCTCATGCCCCTGCATCGAACCGAATCTTCAAGCAGTTCTCGCGGGAGGTGAACGTGGCTCTCCCAAAGCTTGAGGCCGCGCATCCCCTCAAGTGGTCACAGTGCACCATCACCTTCAATTCCAAGGATTAACTCAGGTGCTCGGTCACGACGGGTGCACTCCCCATGCTGTGCACGCCGACCATCCGCGACGTCTTTGTCACCAAGACCCTTATCGACGGCGGTGCTGGGCTCAATGTCCTCTCCATCGAAACGTTCGAGACGCTCCAAGTGCCCTATGACCAGCTCATGCCAACCAAGCCTTTCTCAGGGGTCACCGATGGCTCCACCATCCCCATCGGGCAAGTGCGCCTGCCGGTCACCTTCGGCGGGCGTAGCAACTACCACACCGAGCTCATCGACTTCGACGTCGCTCACATCCACCTCCCATACAACGCGATCCTCGGGTACCCTGCCCTCGCCAAGTTCATGGCGGTGACTCACCATGGCTACAACGTCCTCAAGATGCCGGGGAGTGGTGGTGTCATCATAGTCACCTACAATGAGAAGGACGCCGTCTGTCCCTCGAGCGCGCCTACCGGGCCGCGGCGGCGGAAAACTCTGACGACGAAGGCGGCATCCTGCCTCCTAAGGATATCCCCAGGAAGAAGAAGCAGATCCTCTCCAAGGGGTGTCAGGGGGCTGAGACCCCCAAGGATGGCGCCTCAGGCTCCACGTCCGGAGCCTAGGCCCCTTCCTCCCTCGCATAGGAAGGTGTGCTCGGTGCCTCCATTGGGTCGGGCTCTGGGGCTTCCATCTGGAAAGCTTCCGACCTAACCAGTGAGACGAGGGAGGTGTTCGGGCACAACATGGAGGCGTGTTCCGGCGCGCAGCCACTCAAGCAAGGAGCACGGCGCGAGGCGCCAGGTTCACGGGAGTTCATCGCCAAAGCAATCGAGGAGCTACAGGAGGCGCGGGCCATACGAAGCGGGAGTCGCCCCGTATCACCCGGCGTGGCCGCCGTCCTTGACCCGGGCGGCATGCCGCGCGTCTGCGTCGACGTACTGGGCATCAACAGGGCCGTGTCCCTGGATCTCTTCTGGCCGTCGCGCGTCGGCCGCGGTGGGGTCTATCCGTGCAACTACATTCGCATGCCCTTCGGCCTGGCGAATGAGGGTGCCATGTTCCAACGCCTCTCCCATGCCTTGCTCGTGCCCTACGAGCCCCGGCGCAGCGCGGCCCCGGAGGAGATGCCAGGTCCTAGAGAGGACCCTGAGCCTCCGGAGGCGTCGGGCTCATGAAGGCCAGGCCCCAACGACTACCTCGACGCTTCAGTGGTACCGCTGCCAGGTGACTTTTTGGTTCGTACCAGGTAACGTTTTGGTTCGTTCAGTTTGAGGGCGCCCATCGGGTTGCATTATCCTCAGGCAGCCAGGGCCCGTCCCTGCAGCCGTGTCGTTTGCGCTTGTATCAAAACCTCTTATGAATTTGATAAATTTCCTAAGTATTCCAAACTGCATGCTTGGTGCTTCGCCACCATGAATGCCGCTGCGCCCTAACAATCCCGCCTTCGACCGCGTCGTGATTAAGGGCTAGCACGGCGTCTGTGCTCGGGTCCGTCCTTGCAACGTTGAAAAATCCAAGCGGTCGAGCTCTGTCTCGCGGGCCAGCCCCATGCATGTCACCTCCCGTGGCCCTTGGTGCTACGTCCTCGCATGAGCTAATCGGGAGTGGGTGAGTCAGGGCGCGCGGCAAGGTTCCTGCCACCATAGTCGGCGTTTCACCGACACGGGAGCCGCGCGCCGGGTGTTTTCTCCTCGGGTTTGTCGCATGAGAAGA
Source organism: Elymus sibiricus (assembly GCA_039707655.1). Classification (NCBI taxonomy): domain Eukaryota; kingdom Viridiplantae; phylum Streptophyta; class Magnoliopsida; order Poales; family Poaceae; genus Elymus; species Elymus sibiricus. Next base: position 313,869,097 of record CM077667.1, on the reverse strand, counting down.
CTGGGCACGACGTCTGTGCTCGGGTCCGTCCCTGAAGTGTCGATAAATCCAATGGCTGAGATCTGTCTGGCGGGCTAGCCTGCTCACGTCACCTCTAGGGGTCATTGGTGTTTGGCCTTCTCATGCGATGGCCCCCGAAACTCATTCCACGCAGGTTTCTCCAAAAATGTACAGGGAATGCAATGGCGCCTCCAACAAGAAGATTCAGGCGCAACCCGCCTTTGAGGTAGGGCCCCGTGAGACCTGCGTTGGCTCACGGGTGCCCAAATACACCTCCAGTTCTACCGTGCAGGCCACGCGTGTGAACTTAATGGGCTGTACACGCCCGGGGGGGCTCAGGAGCCGAGCGCCCCCTTCTCACATCCAAGTGGAAGCCCCATGCTCCGTGCTGGCGGACGACACTGTTGCTCAGCGGCTATGCCCACGCAACGTGGAAGCCCCATGCTCCGCGCTGGTGGATAAACAACTGAGGGCGCCCTAGCGGCTGCATCCAACCTCAGGACGGCCCCTCATGGCCCCGTCTCGCAGCATTCCCCTGGGATGCCCGCGCGAGGGGGCGGCACGGGGGCTACGCTCAGGCCGGGCCTGGCTCGCGCCACCTCCCCAGGTCCCCGGTACCTGGTCTTCACGCGTCCCTCTCAGGCGAAAGCTGGCGAGGAAAGGTATGGGAGCCGCTCATACATCAATGGGGACCCCTGAGCATCGCGACTCAGGGGCCTCACTGGTCACATAGCCCCTCACCCCTTGGTCTCGTCCTGGCGAGCCGGACGCCCCAACGGCGGTTGAGGTATGCGCGAGACCGGGCCCTGCCGATGCAGAGCTCAAGGCGCTCCAAATCTCCAAATTAACCCCGTCGTCGCCATGTTCCCTTCATGAGAGCTGCTCGTACGTCAAGGGGGCTCCTGAGCATCACGACTTAGGGGCCTCACTGGTCACGTAGCCCCTCATCCCTTGGTCTCGTCCTGGTGATCCGGACGCCCCAACGGCGGTTGAGGTATGCACGGGATCGGGCCCTGCCGAAGCAGAGCACTATAGCAAACAGGAAGGAGGCTAGGCGAGGAAGGAAACCACATAATCTAAATAGTCATTACAAACATTGAATTTCTTCAAAAACGCAAACAAGTCTAACGCCTCCGCGAGGCACGATAAATGTTGCAAGAAAGGACCTAGGAGGAGGAACTGACACCACTGCATGCCCCGACCGCGGGGAGCTCGTCATCGACATCGCTGCCGTTGTCGTCGTCATCGTCGTTGACCTTCGCAGTCGCAGGAGGCGAGGGAACGGCAATGCAGGCGAACTTCTTCATTAGGGCCTCCACGGCGCCCTCCACGGCCGTCGCCGTAGCGGCGCGAACCCCAGGATCAACCGGGCAGATCACGGAGCCGAAGTCAAAACCCGGGTCGCGAAGGTAGAGGTGGCTGAAGACGCGCGTCGCGGCCGCGGAGAAGAGGTCGCGGCACTCACTCTCCAAGACGGTCTCCACCCTGGCAACAGCACCCTCGAGCACCTCGGCGAGCTTTGAAGAGAGCCCCGCGAAGCCGCTCTCAGGAGATACCAGGGGTTCCGCGAATCCCCCCCGGCAGATGGACTGTAGCGCCCGACGGAGCCTGAGCTCGACGGAGGGGAGGGCATCGCGCTCCGTATCTTTCTCTCCTCAGCCACAGAAAGGGCCTTCTCCCTGGCATCCAGCCGAGCCTTCTCCATGGCTACTTCCTCCTTCAGCTTGTCCAGATGCTCGCGCCCGTGGTTTGGTCGGCCACCGCCTTGGACAGCATGGAGTCGCGGTCGGCAACTTTGGCCTCGCAGGCCTTGAGGTCTCCCTCCCGCTGGCGGAGTTGTTCCGCGAGCGCAGTCTTCTCCTCCTGAAGAGCCTTCAGGCTGACCTCCGCTTCCCGTAGCGCTTCACAGCAGACACTGCATCGACCAGCGTCGCGTCGTGATCCGCCTTGGCTGACGCGGTTTCCTTCCTGCTCTCAGCAGCGGTGGCCTCAGCTTGGCTCCAAACTGCCATGGCAGCGGCGTCGGCCTGGAGCCACCCAGAAAGGAGCCCCAAACGCTCCTTCGCGAGGCGACCGTCGGCGCACCGGGGACCATCCCGGACCTGATCTAGAGCGACGTAGGCCCCCTCCAGGGTGCCATGACTCAGAGGCGCCAGGGCCTGGCCCGGAGGTGGCGTCTGGGGAGCAGCGGGCGCCGCCACCAGGGGGCAGAAGCATGGAAGGTTGAGGGCGCCGGAGGCTGCGATACCACCACAAACAAGGAAGGGACGGACGGTCCCTCGGCCAGCCGGCCCTCGGGGGCTGGCCTCTGAGGCAGCAGCACAGATGCACCCCTAGGGGCAGCAGCGCAGATGCTCCCCCAGGGGCAGAAGCAGCCTCTCCAACGGGCGTCAGGGGCTCTGCGGCTGCGACAAGGAGAGTCGCCCCATGAGAGTCCTCGCCCACGACATCTGGCTCCTCATCAGGCACTGGCAGGGCGCCAGGAGCGGGCGTTGCATCGGAGAGCACCTTCGGCTTGACGCCCGCCTTCTTCTTCTTCACCTTCAGCACGGCGGCGCTCCTGGTTACCAAGCAAAGAAGGGACCGTGAGCACGCGAGCCACCTGCGGGCTGCCGAAAACCAAGCAGGGTTACTTACTCTTCGACGTCGACCCACTTCCTCTTCTTCTCCACCTCGGCGAAGGTGGGAATGCCCTCTCCCTTCTCCGAGGAGGCACCACCGTGCAGGGAAGCAGAGGCGTCGCCCGCAAGGGCCACGGCCAGGGAAATACCCGCCCCGGCCACGGCTGCCTCGCCCGCAGGTTGCGGCTCGGGCAGGGGCGAGGGAGGCGCCTCAGCCGCCTTACTAGCGTGAGGGGGCGCTCCGGAGGAGTCCCAGCCTCGCGCTTCCTCGAGGCCGCCCGGCCGGCGGTCCGCGTGGCCCGAGGAGTGGGTCCTGGCCCCCTGAGGACCCTAGCGAATCGCGGAGGACTTGCAGCCAGGGGTTCGCCAGCATCGTCGTCGTCTTCGAAGTCGCAAAGGAGCGCGCTCCACGACGGAGGGGGCACCTCCTCCAGATCGTCATCCACTGTCTCCTCCGAGTCGTCCTCACCCGCGGTGTCGTCGGAGGACACTGTCACTTGCGAGCTAGGGCACTCGGCCGGAGAGAGCACCAGCTCGTCGAAGGTGGGCATAGCGGAAACCAAATCGGCCTTGTCGTCGCGGCAATACAGCGGGGCGTAGGCCTCAGGGAGTTCCCCGGGGTCGCCGTCGAGCAGGGTTGCCACAGCCCTGTTCAGCTCCCCAGTGGTCAGGCGTGCGGATCGAAGCCAGATGCCATCACCACCGCCCTAGTAGTCCCACATGGGCTTCGAGTGAGCCTGGAGCGGCGCCAGGCGTTGTGCCAGAAACTCCTTCACTATCATCCCCCCGGCCAACTTCCTGGCGCTGATGTCTCGGGAGATCTGCTCCAGGACAGGCTTGGCCTGGGGGTCGGTGAGCTTCGCGGAGCCCCACGCAAGAGTTTTCTCCGGCAGCCCCTTCAAGAGCTCCAGGTGGGGGTTGAGGCCCCGGACATCCACGAAAACCCAGCGGTGCCTGAAGTTCTCCACCTTCTTCCCGGCCTTCAAGAGCATGTTCCCGCTCTAGACCGTGACGAAGGAGACGCATGCTGACCGCTGAGCGCCGTCATGAAGCCGCAGCTGAAGAGGGCCACTGAAGGCTTCACGCCCACGAAGGCCTCGCAGTAAAAGGCAAAGACGGACAAGAGCAGGATGGAGTTGGGTTGAAGATGGAGGGCCTGGATCCCGTAGTGCTCGAGGATGGCGGTGAAGAACCCAGAGAAGGGAGGAACGAGCCGAGAGAAGATGTTGTGGAGGAAGAAAGGGTAGGCTGACTTGGCCAGGCTGTGCTGCTCCGCCGAGCCGCACCATATCAAGGTCCGCCCACACTCATTGGTGCCGTTCGCCGTCGACGGAAGCACCGGGGCGAGGTCCCCGTCCTTGGCTATGGCGGACTCCGAGAGCGCCGGCGAGGTGGAAGCGGAGGCTGAGCCCTGAGCCTCGGGCTTCGACTTGCCGGCGGGTGCCATCGAGAAGTCCTTGAGAACGAGAAAGCAAGGAGGAGGACGGTGCAGTGCTGAGATCAGGAGAAGTTCTCACAAAGGATGGGGATCTGGGCGAAGGAGCAAGAGTACAGGGAAGGAAAGCAATAATGGCTCGACACCGGGCGTCAGGCTTTTGTCGGTTCGGGCAGTTGCCGAGGAGACACGGGAGCGGAGACGTCCGCATCTAACTGCGCACCGTGCGCCAGGCCTGGCCCGTGGGCGATTGGGGCCCGCGGCGCTTCAGGCCATCTTCTTCGGCTTCGCCCCGAAGCCAACTCGAGCGTGCCTTGGGCCCGAGGGCTACTGTCGGCGTTCTGGGAACGGGGGTACCCAGACCTGCCTTCCTGCGGCCTAGGGCGTGGCCCATTTTGATGGCCTAGTACGGCCCGGCGTGGCTTCGCTCAAGACAAGGCCCTCGCGAGAGACCCACCCTCGCGAGGAGGACGACGCCAAGACCCCCGGATGGAGGAGGCCATCCCAAGCTACCTCCCGAGGGGCAGAGATCTCTATGCAGCACTTGGCCTCGCGAGTTAAGGGGTGACGCAAGCCAAGCCAGGCAGGCACCAGTGCGCGCAGAGAAGACAGTTTCCTCTTTGGTGCAAAGGAGGCAAGGGCGTACGCGGGTTCCTGAGGCATCCCACCAAAGGTTTCCATTCTGGTGCAACAAGACCAGGCCAACGGGCTCAGCGGGACGGATGTCACCACCGAGCCCACCTCCGCGTCACTGCCAGCTACTTTGCAGGCGAAGACCACCTTTCGTCAGGATAAGATGTACCTCCTGTCCCCTTTCAAATTTGGCCATTGTGGGATCCCTTCCCGCTAATGCGATAAGGGAAGAGGACCCGGGCCATTATAAATAGAGGCAAGGTTGCGCCGTAGAGGGGGGCGGATCCAACACCATTCGAGCACCCTCGCGAGGTTGCTCAGCACTATACCAGTTCATCCACAAACCTCCTCGTGAGGCAATCCACCAAAAGCAAGAGTAGGGTTTTACGCTTCGCAGCGGCCCGAACCTGGGTAAATCCGTGTGTTAGTCTTCCTCCCCGCGATTGAGGGAGTTCGGTTCGGCTAGGCTGTGGAGATGTGAGTTTGAGGTCGAAGCTGGTGGGGATCTTCGCACACGCCCCTGAGTTCGAACCTCTTTGGGTTTAGCGGAGCCTGAAATCCGACAGTTAATATAGTTGGATCATATGGTGTGTTTCCCTTACTATCGTGTTGTGATGAATTGAATCTTTCCCTTTGAGATATCGTTATGTTGGATTGAATATTGGATTTGAGAACACTTGATATATGTCTTGCATGTGGCTACCCGTGGTGACAATGGGGTGTTCTATTGATTCATTTGATATATGTTTTGGTACTCAACTTGCGGATTCCCGCGATGACATTGGGGTAATCTATGCATAGGGGTTGATGCACGTTCTTGTGCTACTTTCTCCGATAGAAATCTTGGGGTACTCTTTGAGGTTCTTTGTGTTGGATTGAGTATTATGAATCTAAAATTGTTTGATGCGTATCATATAATTAACTCATGGATACTTGTGGTGACATTGGAGTATCTAGGTGACATTAGAGTTGGTTGATGCGTATCATATGGTGTTATTCTAGTACGAACTCTTAGATAGATCAAACGGAAAGGATAACTTGATGTTATCTTAGAACGAACTCTTGAATAGATCGATCGGAAAGGATAACTTTAAGGTGGTTTCGTACCCTACAAACAATTTCTTCTTATGTTCTCCGCTAGATAAGAACTTTGGAGTGATTCTTCGTTGCACGTAAAGGGATGGTTATGTGATCCAATTATATTAGCATTGTTGAGAGATTGCACTAGCGAAAGTACGGACCCTAGGCCTTGTTTTCAAGCATTGCAATACCGTTTGTGCTCACTTTTGTTACTTGCTACCTTGCTGTTTTTATATTTTTAGATTACAAAAACCTATATCTACCATCCATATTGCATTTGTATCACCATCTCTTCGCCGAACTAGTGCACCTATACAATTTGCCATTGTATTGGTGTGTTGGGGGACACAAGAGATTTCTTGTATTTGATTGCAGGGTTATTTGAGAGAGACCATCTTCATCCTACACCTCCCACGGATTGATAAACCTTAGGTCATCCACTTGAGGAAAAATTGCTACTGTCCTACAAAACTCTGCGCTTGGAGGCCCAACAAAGTCTACAAGAATAAAGTTGTGTAGTAGACATCAAGCTCTTTTCTGGCGCCGTTGCCGGGGAGGTGAGTGCTTGAAGGTATATCTTTATATCATGCAATTAAATCTTTTAGTTTCTTGTTATTCACTAGTTTGGTTTTATAAAAGAAAACTATAAAAAAATGGAGTTTGGGTTGCATCATTTGTTTCGTCTTTATAATATCTTTCGTGAAAACAAGGATTCGGGAAATTGTGCTCAATTGGTAGAGGAAGAAATTATGAAAATACTTGATGAGAATTCCTTGAATGATGAGCATGCTAGAAATATTGCTAGTATGAATTCTCTGAATATCCATGATGCTAATGATACGCAAAGCCACAAGCTTGGGGATGCTATGTTTGTCGATATTTTTAGTGCCCCAAGTTTTGATGAGCAAAACTATTATGATGTTAGCATGCCTCCTATGTATGATGATTATTGTGATGACATGTATGCTATAAAGAGTAATGATAACTATGAAACTTGTCATCATGATTTTAATATTCAAAGGGGTTATGTCAATCAAGTACCTCATGATAGTTATTTTGTTGAGTGTGTTCCCACTATTATGAATGAGAAGAAGTTTGCTTATGTGGAGGTGATAAATTTTCTATGCTTGTAGATCATGAAAAGAATGCTGTATGTGATAGTTATATTGTTGAATTCCTTCATGATGCTACTGAAAATTATTATGAGGGAGGAACATATGCTTGTAGGAACTGCAATAATATCAAGTTTCCTCTCTATGTGTTCAAAGTTTTGAAGTTGCACTTGTTTTGCCTTCCTATGCTAGTTGATTCTTGTTCCCATAAATTGTTTGCTCACAAAATACCTATGCATAGGAAGTGGGTTAGACTTAAATGTGCTTGTCATGAGATTCATGATGCTCTCTTTATGTTTCAATTCTTTACTTTTTATATGAGCATCATTGAAATCATCATGCCTAGTTAAAAGGCTTTAAAGAAAAGCGCTTGTTGGGAGACAACCCAACACTTTTCCTTTCTGTTTTTGTGTGTTAACATGATTAATATACTGTAGTAATCATGTTTTGTGTCTTTTATTTCAACAAAGAGCCAAGTAAAGCCTTTGGGATGACTCACAAGATGAGTAGAATTGATGCTGAACAAAAACAGAAACTTTTGACTCTAGTACAGGAATTTTCATTTTTTTACTGGAGTGTGATAATGATCTGAAAATTTTACACAGTATTAATATACAAATTATTCAGGTTGTACTAATTTTTTAGAATTTTTAGAGACAGGGAAGTATGGCTATACTACACATTTTCACAGACTGTTCTGTTTTTGACAGATTCTGTTTTGCATGCATAGTTTGCTTGTTTTAGTGTTTCCATAGCTTATATTTAGTGGTATAAATTATGGGAATGGTAGAATACAGTAGGTATCATGTGGGAACAATTATGAATCTTGTCTTGACAGTACCTAAGTGAATGATTTATCTTTATTACACTAACCCTTCTCACGAAATTCTGTTAAGTTTTGTGTGATTGAAGTTTTCATGTTTTGGGTGAGACACCGATATGAGGAGAATAAGGAGTGACAAGAACCTAAGCTTGGGGATTCCCAAGGCACCCCCAAGATAATATACAAGGAATACTCAAGCGCCTAAGCTTGGGGATGCCCCGGAAGGCATCCCCTCTTTCGTCTTCAACGTTATCGGTATATCTTACTTAGAGCTATATTTTTTATTTGTCACATAATATGAGTTTTGCTTGGAGCGTCATTTTATTTTGTTGTTCTATGTTAGGTGTTATTTATAATCTTTTTTTCAATAAAAAGGTCCAATAATTGCCTTAGGATGCTTGCATTGCATGTTTGGTGTGTGCTGTGTAAAAACAGAAACTTTCTCTGTAGTGTTTGAATTTTCATATTTTACTGGAACATGGAAAGTTTCTGAAATTTTTACACAGTGTTGTCATATAAATTCTTTATCTTGTCCTAAATTTCATAATTTTTTGAGTTACAGAAGTACACTGGTTTAATAGATTGCTACAATCTGTTCTGTTTGGACAGATTGCTGTCATTGTTTTGTTATCTACTTATCCTATAGTTTCCATAGCCTATATTGGTAGATATAAATTGTGGAAATGATAGTAAATAGTAGATGATGTTGAAATTATTATGCAACTTGTCTTGGCAGTACATGAAGTGTTGATTTATTCTTATGTGTACTAACCTATCTCACGATTTCTTTTTAAGTTTTGTGTGGATGAAGTTTTTGAGACTTAGGTGAAACCGGGATATGAGAGGGTTGAACGAGATACAAAAGCTTAAGCTTGGGGATGCCCAAGGCACCCCAAGTAAATATTTCAAGAAATCTCAAGCATCTAAGCTTGGGGATGCTACGCATCCCACCTCTCTTCATCAATAATTATCGGTTAGCCTATGCTGAGCCTAAATTTTTATTCGTTCACTTGATGCGTGCTATTCTTGGAGTGCTTATTTTGCTTGCAGTTTAATCAAATACTCAGATATGAAAATATTTATTGAGAGAGAGCCCTCACATAGCTACTTGATTGTTTACCTACTCATTGATCTTCACTTATAACTTTTGAGAGTAGTTTGATGTTTACTCTTGTGCTTCACTTATATCCTATGAGTAAATTGTGAATGAATTGAATATCATAAATATGAAATTATCAATGTGCTTTATGCTTAGTAGTAGCTTCACATCTGGTTTAGAAAGTAAAATCTATTGAAGTTTAACAATCACAATATTGGTCATACAAGCAATTCGTGAATGATTAGTATAAGGAAGAGAACTTTCGCATACAAATATATTATCTTGGACATCTTCTATGATTGTGAATACCCACTAATTATTTTCAAACTTGAGCAAATTAGTTGAAGTTGGACAAGGAAGACAACGTAATGAGTTATGGTTGTGTATATTTGCATAGAAGTTATATTGTTATGGATCCTCCAACATGTGGTGCTTGTTTAGAACCTTTTGCTAGCCAACACTTCGTACTAAGTAGAGATACTACTTGTGCATCCAAATCCTTGAGCCAAGTTTCTTACATATGAGTCCACCATATCTACTTATATGCGGTATTACCCTGCCGTTCCAAGTAAATTTGCATGTGCCACCTCTAAAATTTCAAATGAGCATCTGTTTTGTGTGCCTGGACCGCTCATGGAGCGACGGGGGGTGGTCAGTATCTTCCATGTTAAGCGGGTTATTCTCATGATGAGTGTTTATTCACTTGTGCTTGCATGAGAGGGGCGGTAATAGGGATTCCCAGTCCCGAAATATAAAAAAATGCAAATAATTAAACAAAACTCCCCTAGGAATGTTGTTGGTATGGACGGTACCCGTGGATTCGGCTAACCGTGGAGTGTGTTTGTTGGTGGAGGGGGAGTAAACCTTTGCTTTTACTGCTTGGGAACCGCCGCTAATGTGTTTAACATGGAAGATATTGATAACTCTTGGTCGTAACATTGACAGGAAGGGTGCACCTCCCAAAATTATATTTATCTCTGTTTTAAACAATGAGCTCTGGCACATATGCAAATCCTTGCTTCCCTCTGCGAAGGGACACTCTATTTACTTTCATGTTATTTAGTTTTCATGTTGAGTCAGATTCTCATTTCAACCTCAATTATTCTCTAGTTGGCAAGCATCATGTGGTGGGGAAAGATCTAGGCACATATGGCCAGTCAAATATATTTGATCATGACGTATTATTGTTGACAATTATCTCTATGCTAAATGAGTTGGGAGGCGAAACATTAAGCCCCTATCTTTCTATGTGTTCGATGGATGCCATTTGTTCTAAAAATATGCTTTGAGTACTAGCAATCATAGAAGACTAAATGATGATTGAGTATGTGGAGCTCTTACTTAGACTTTGTTGAGAATAAGTTGAATTGGAATTGTTTGGTGACTAAGAACATAGGTTGCTAAGTTTCAAGAGAATTCATTGTTTGAACCATAACATGTGAATTGGTTGCTACTCTATCATGATGATTTTTATGAGAAAAAGTTGCTGGTTATGATGCTAGAAAATGAACTAAAATTATCAATGATCAAACTTATGCACTATGCTAGCATTCACACTTCATAAATTATTTCTTTTGTCATTTACCTACTCAAGGATGAGTAGGAATTAAGCTTGGGGATGCTGATACGTCTCCAATGTATCGATAATTTATGAAGTATTCATGCCATATTCATCTATGTTTACAATAATTTTATATGGTTTTGATGCACTTTATATGATTTATTTAGAACTAACCCGGACTGATGCTGTTTTCAGCAGAATTATCGTGGTGTTGTTTTTGTGCAGAAAATGAAAGTTTTCGGAATCGTCCGAAATTTTTTGGTGATTTTTTCTGGACCAGATAAGCAATATTGGAGCGAAGAACTATCGGAGAAGAGCCACGAGGTGGGCACAACCCATCAGGGCGCGCCGAGGGACCAGGCATGCCCTGGTGTCTTGTGCCCTCGTCGTGGCCCATCTTGGCGTGAAACCGACGCCCAAAAATCCTATAAATATAGGAACCATCAGAAATAACCCTAGACTCTCCGCTCCTCCGCCGCAACTCTCTGTATTGACGAAAAGCCAATCTGGAGATGTTCCAGTACCCTGCCAAAGAGGGGAATCCATCTCCGATGGCCATCTTCATCATCCCGACGGAGGCCATGATGAGGAGGGAGTAGTCCACCCTCGGGGCTGAGGGTATGTACCAGTAGCTATGACGTGGCTTGAGACTGCGTCGGTATTTCCCCAAAGAGGAAGGGATGATGCAGCACAGCGACGGTAAGTATTTCCCTCAGTTATGAAACCAAGGTTATCAAACCAGTAGGAGGATCACCACCACCCAATAAGCAGCACCTGCACACAAATAACAAATACTTGTAACCCGACGCGAAAGAGAGGTTGTCAATCTCTCTACGGTAAAAATATATATTAGGTAGTGATAGATAGGAGATATAGATCTATCAAGAACACAAAATAAAAAGACCAAATAAAATATGCAGCAATATGTTTTTGTTTTTTTGGTTTTGTAGATCTGAAAACAAAGAGGCAAAAAGATAGATCGGAAAGCAATATGTTGGAAAAGTAGACCCGGGGGCCGTAGGATTCACTAGTGGCTTCTCTCGGTAGTATGGCCCACAGTGGGTGAACAAATTACTGTTAGGAAATTGATAGAAGATCAAATAATCTTGACGATATCCAAGGCGATGATCATTATATAGGCATCACGTCCAAGATAAGTAGACCGACTCCTGCCTGCATCTACCACTATTACTCCACACATCGACCGCTATCCAGCAAGCATCTAGTGTATTAAGTTCATGGAAAAATGGAGTAATGCAATAAGAACGATGAGATGATGTACACAAGATCTATTCATGTAGGAATAGACCCCATCTTGTTATCCTTAATGGCAACGATACATGTGTGCCTTGCTGCCCCTTCTGTCACTGGGAAAGGACAACGCAAGATCGAACCCATCACAAAGCACCTCTTCCCATGGCAAGAAAAATCGATCTAGTCGGCCTAACTAAACCAAAGATTCGAAGAAGAAATACGAGGCTATAAGTAATCATGCATATAAGAGATCAAAGAAGATTCAAATAATATTCATGGATAGAAACTGATCATAAACTCAAAATTCATCGGATCCCAACAAACACACCGCAAAATTTTACATCAAATAGATCTCCAAGAGACCATTGTATTGAGAATCATAAGAGAGAGAGAGAGAGGAAGCCATCTTGCTACTGCCTACGGACCCGTAGGTCTATGGTGGACTACTCACGCATCATCAGAGAGGCACCTATGAAGAAGATGAACCCTTCCGTGATGGTGTTTAGATTGGTTCTCGAGGTTCTGGAACTTGCGGCGGCTAGAATTGTGTTTCGTCGACTCCCCAAGGGTTTTCAGAATATTTGGGAATTTATAGGCATCAGAGGCGGTGGAGAGGGGCCCCGTGGAGGCCAAACCCCATCAGGGCGCACCGGGGGCCCCCTGGCGCGCCCTGGTAGGGTGTGCTCTCCACAGCCCACCTTCCTGGCTCTTCTTTGGCCTACTGGGTGTCTTCTGGTCCAGAAAAAATCTCCAAAAAGTTTCGTCGTGATTGGACTCCGTTTGGTACTCATATTATGCGAAGTAAAAAACAAGCAAAAATAGCAACTGACACTTTGGCACTATGTCAATAGGTTAGTCCCAAAAAATGATATGAAGTTGTTATAAAATGATTGTAAAACGTCCAAGAATGATAATATAACAGCATGGAAGAAGCAAAAATTATAGATACGTTGGAGACGTATCAGCGCTCATGGCTGATGCGGTCGCGCTCGGGCCGGAGTGGGTTGCCGAAGTTGCCCTCACGACGGGGATCCACGTCCCCATCTTTCACCAGTGACGATTGAAAAGTAAAATGCTCTGAGGAGTTCGTGCGGTAAACTAGCCGGTGGTGTACTTGTCGGATTTCGGGCTCCGCAAAACCCTTAAGATTCGAACACAGGGGCGTGTGTGAAGATCCCCTGCAGCTTCGCCCTACCTAGATCGCTACACGATGGCTAAGACGATGAACTCGCATGATGACGAGGAAGAAGACGAACACGGTAGTTTACCGAGGTTCGGGCCGCTACGAAGCGTAATACCCTACTCCTGGTTTGGTGGATTGCCTCTCGTGGAGGTTTGGTGGATGAACTAGTACAATGATGGGGAGCCTCGTGAGGGCACTCCTGAGGTGTTCTTGGCCCTCTGTTGGCTTTGTGATGGGTGGGTAGGTCGACCGATTCCGGATCCCTCTCTACGGTGCAGCCTAACCTCCTTATATAGCGGTGCCCTGGGTCCTCTTCCCTTATCGCAATGGCGGGAAGGGATCCCACAACGACCAAATTTGAAGGGGGACAGGAGTACATCCCCGCCCTGTCCAAAGGCGGTCTTCGCCTGCAAAGTAGCCGTCGACGACGTAGAGGTGGGCTCGGTGATGACATCCGTCCTGCAGGGCTCGTGGTCGTGATCTTGTTGCACCGAAATGGAAACCTTTGGGGGTGCTTTGGGAACCCCCGTAGGTCCTTGCTTCCTTTGCATCAAAGGGGAAACTGCACCGCCTGGAGTGCTGGCGCCCGCCTGTCCTTCCTTGCGTCATCTTTGACTCGTGAGGCCGGGCCCTACATAGAGATCTCCGCCACTCCGGAGGGGGCCTGAGGAGGCCCATCCCTTGCCGGTCTTGACGCTGCTCCTCCTCGCGAGCCTAGGGGCCTCGCGAGGGCCTTGTCTCGAGTGGGGCTGTGCATGGTTGTGCTTGGCTGATGAAGTGGGCCATGCCCTGGGCCGCAGGCAGGCAGGTCTGGGTACCCCCGTTCCCAGAACGCCGATAGTAGCCCCCGGGCCCAAGGCGAAGTCTTGAAGACGGCCCGAGGCGCCGCGGGCCCCAAACGCCTATGGGCCAGGCTTTACACGCGTCGAATGCCTGGGCGGCGACGCCCCCGCTCCCCGAGGGCGTCAGGAACCGCTCCAAGTCAAATTGACACGACGCCCGTGTGCAGCGCCGGCCATCATTGCCTTTCCTTGAATGCTGCTGCTGCTTCGGGCCTCTACTCCTCGGGCCATGCGGATGTGACCCTTCAGTCGGCAGGAGAGGCGACGCGGACGGTACTGCGCTGATCGAACCACGTCGCGGTGCCCGAGAGGCGTACGACGCCTGCTCTCCCATGACGCCTCGCGGTTGCAGTTACGCCTATAAATCCGCCCCGCCCCTGGCAGGGGGGGGCAATGCAGTCTCGAGGTATCTTCCTGCTTCCATCGCCCCACAGAGAAAGCCCTCTCTCTTCTCAGCTTCTCCCCTTCCATGGCGTCTAGAGGAAGCGCAGGGGGCGCGGGGAAACGCGCGGCACCGCCGGCCCCCTCGCCTTCCTCCGGAGGCAGCGGCGGGGGGCCCTCGGGGTCGGCGCAAGTTTGCCGGCGCTGGACCATGGTCGATGAGTGAGTACTCCGCCGCCTCTCTCCTCTTTAGTTGTCTTGCCCAATGCTCCGGACCTGATCCTCTCTTTCCCCCAGGGTGCCTGCGGCCAAGAAGCGTCGGCTTGGCAAGCTCCAAGAGGAGGTGGACACGCTGCGGGTGTAGGACCGAAAGTATGTCTAGAGGGGGGTGATTAGACTACTTGACCAAATAAAAGTTTTGCCTATACCAAGTTTTAGGGTTGATAGTTTTTAGCATTTCATGGCAAGTCAAGTACACCCTACACATGCATGTCTAAGAGTATAGCAGCGGAAAGTAACAACAAGCATGTATAGAAGGGATAGGGTAGGAGGATCAAACGCAGTTGTAGACACGATGATTTTTCCCGTGGTTCCGATAGGTGGTGCTATCGTACATCCACGTTTATGGAGTCTTCAACCCATGGAGGGTAACGGTCACGAGAGTCCACGGAGGGCTCCACCCATAAGGGTCCACGAAGTAGCAACCTTGACTATTCCATAACGGCTTCCGTCCACGAAGGACTAGCCTCACTATGGGTAGATCTTCACGAAGTAGGCGATCTCCTTGCCCTTACAAACTTCTTGGTTCACTCCACAACACGAAGTAGGAGGCTCCCAAGCGACACCTAACCAATCTAGGAGGCACCACCCTCCAAAAGGTAATAGGCTCGGTAATGATGATGAACTCCTTGCTCTTGTGCTTCAAGATGATAGACTCCTCAAGACACAATCACTCTCTCACAGATTTGGCTTGGTAGAAGAGATGGGATTGATGGAAAGCAACTTGGGGAGGCTAGAAATCAAGATCCATATGGTTGGAGTGGATGATCTTGACCTCAACACAAGACTAGGTGGTTCTCTCTCAGAAAACTTGTAACACCCCAAAAATTTGACAATGTTTTATTAATTAAAATTTTGCCAGGAAATTAAAAATTCTAAATTTTCTGGATCATCTCTTGATTTTAGAATCATTCCTTTCTTCTGAATGGTGGAGTTTCCCCCCCAAATAGAAAACCTTTCAAAAATATTGTTGGATACCTTCTCAAGAGCTTTTCCTTTTTGTCTTATGATCAGGGGAAGTATTTCTATAATTATTCTTCTAAGCTTCATTTCTTTTATATTGGTTTCTCATAATTTTTGGAGCCTCATTTGCACTACAACCAGTGGATAACTTCATTTAAAAATTCTACAAAAATTTGTAGATGACATGTGTTGTTCCTACATCACTTTTATGCAAAAACCTCTCTTAGTCATTTGGAGATATTGAGCCCTACCTCAAGTTTTCAAATCTGGTTCAGTTTGTAGTTTGCACTACAACCTATTTATTTATTACTTTAAAAATTCCATGAAAATTTGGAGATGTTAGCAGAAGTATATAATTCATTTTTATGCAAAAACTCATTTGTGTTCTTTGGAAAATTTGAGCAAATCATCCTCATTTGTATTCTGGTCCAGTTTGGTAATTTGTACTGTGACCCTATTTTATTTTGCTCTAGTGATCTTGAGATTTCTCATGCTTGTGGTACACCCTACCAAACCCTTAAGTCTAGGATATTAGGCCCATTGGTAGATTTTAAGCTCATGCAATGATAGCCTATATTTTCTGTCCAGAATTATAGTTTTGTAAAACTTGCACTAGGAAGTTTCTGCTTTGGCCAAAATAACCCTGCCATCCTCTTTAGCATCTAAAGATACTCTGATCTGGAAATTTTGGTCACTAGCAAAACCTCCTGGATGCCCCTAACATTTTGTCGAACAGTTGGAGTGCATGAACTGTTTTGACATGTTTTTAACTTTGCATTGGAGGTTAACTTATCCGGCTATATCAGTTTGTCCCTTAGCTATGCCTTGGCCATCAAGCCATCCCTGTAGAGTCCCGTGGGCAGAGGAGCCTTCTGGCACAGCTTGGCATTTTGCCAAGCACCTGGCGCGCGTGTCCAGAGCGCGTCCAGGGCGTGCCTTTGCATTAGAAGAACCCCCAGAGTATGTTGTGTACCAAGGGCTCATGACAGGTGAGAGCCGTCAATTTTGGGCAAGGGTGCACATCTATGGTAGGGGTATAGCGCCAGAGCGCCCCTACATGTTCACCGGAAGAACAACTTCCTTTGAGCCACAAGCCATCCAGCTGGCAGCTCGAGAGGCTATAGTTCAACTCCGGCACCTGTCGCCAAGAGTTAACTGCCGCTCGTTCTACTACTACCCCAGCCGTGACGGGTATAGTAGGGCACCCCAGGTCGCCAACGGAGACCACGAGACGGACCCTGCATTGCTGCATCTGGTGCGCTATGTAAGTGCACTAGAGGCATTGTTTGATCAGGTCACTCTTGATCTGATCGCAGCCCGTGGAGAACTTGCTCGTCGAGCCCCAGCAAGAGGAGAAGATGTGCCCGACACCGACAACCTAGTCGTGCTATTCGGACAACCGATTGAGTCCTTGAGGTCTGCCCCTACAGCCGACCGGAATGCATTTGTATCCTCGGAGGGGCTTCGTCGCCTTTTGGGGACACGCTCCAACGGGATTGTGACCACCAATCCCCGCGATGGTCATCATCGCTACCCCGACCCCGCAGCTCCTCAGCCCCATCCAGCAAACCCCGACGAAGAAGCCAATGGAGAAGCCTCGACGTCCACAAGGCACACTCGTTTAGATATTAACGAGGTAGACTAAGTCACTCGAGTAGTACCGAGTCTTAGGTGTGTTTCCCTTACTATCTTGTTGTGATGAATTGATCTTTCCCTTTGAGATATCGTTATGTTGGATTAAATATTGGATTTGAGAACACTTGATATATGTCTTGCATGTGGATACCCGTGGTGACAATGGGGTGTTCTATTGATTCACTTGATATATGTTTTGGTACTCAACTTGCGGATTCCCGCGGTGACATTGGGGTAATCTATGCATAGGGGTTGATGCACGTTCTTGTCCTACTTTCTCCGATAGAAATCTTGGGGTACTCTTTGAGGTTCTTTGTGTTGGATTGAGTATTATGAATCTGAAATTGTTTGATGCATATCGTATAATTAACTCATGGATACTTGTGGTGACATTGGAGTATCTAGGTGACATTAGGGTTGGTTGATGCGTATCATATGGTGTTATTCTAGTACGAACTCTTAGATAGATCGAACGGAAAGGATAACTTGGTGTTATCTTAGTACGAACTCTTGAATAGATCGATCAGAAAGGATAACTTTAAGGTGGTTTCGTACCCTACAAACAATTTCTTCTTATGTTCTCCGCTAGATAAGAACTTTGGAATGATTCTTCGTTGCACGTAGAGGGATGGTTATGTGATCCAATTATACTAGCATTGTTGAGAGATTGCACTAGCGAAAGTACGGACCCTAGGCCTTGTTTTCAAGCATTGCAATGCCGTTTGTGCTCACTTTTGTTACTTGCTACCTTGCTGTTTTTATATTTTTAGATTACAAAAACCTATATCTACCATCCATATTGCATTTGTATCACCATCTCTTCGCCGAACTAGTGCACCTATACAATTTGCCATTGTATTGGGTGTGTTGGGGACACAAGATATTTCTTGTATTTGATTGCAGGGTTGTTTGAGAGAGACGATCTTCATCCTACACCTCCCACGGATTGATAAACCTTAGGTCATCCACTTGAGGGAAAATTGCTACTGTCCTACAAAACTCTGCGCTTGGAGGCCCAACAAAGTCTAGAAGAATAAAGTTGCGTAGTAGACATCAGCCGCCAACAAGGAAGCCTAATGCCAAGTTAGTTTCTCTAACACGTGGATGTGTGAACCATGTATCTATATAAGAAGCTCAAGATGATGCCGACGTCTTGCTCAAGACACTTCTTGCCAATTCCCATCCGGCTTCAGTTCTATTTGACTCTAGAGCATCCCACTCCTTCATCTCTGAATGTTATGCCTCCTTGCATAACATTGCTTTCGAGGATATGCCCGCTCCATTAGTAATTCAAACTCCAGGTTCCAAATGGCAAACTAATGTAGTAAGTCATGGGAACCAAATCCTTGTCGATGGTTTAGTATTTCTTGCCTCCCTGATAGCTCTCAAAACTTCGGACATCAATATCATTTTGGGGATGGACTGGATGACAGATCATCATGCCAAAATTGATTGTTTGTCTAGGTATGTTCAGCTCACTCATCCTTCTGGCCAGATAGTCAATGTCTTGACTCGTGCTCCAAAACGCCAGATATATATTGCATCTTAAATTTACTAATTGGATGCACCATACGAGGCTCCACTATCCCAATTTTCCCGAAGGAAATTTCTGAGCGCCTCATCGATTTATGGATCGAGTTTAGCGGTGATGGACGTTGTTTTATTTGGATCAGTGGGGTGTACCTGAAACTTTACGATCTCATCCGCTAGATTGAATGAGGTTGATTTGGAGCGTTTGTCCAGGATGACGTCATCTCTGTCATCACTGGCCCGAAGTTCTGCTAATTCTTCGGCCGCAAAGGCGTTGGCCAGAGATTCTAGTACAAGAAAGGCCGTCTTGTTTTCAGCCCTGAGTGCCATGTCGGGGTTGCTGGCGATGGTGATTACTTCATTGGGACCTGGCATCTTAAGCTTCATGTAGCCCTAGTAAGGTATGGCGTGAAACTTTGCAAACGCTTCCCGACCAAGGAGGGCGTGATAGCCACTTTGAAAGGGTACATCGTGGAATGTCAACTCCTCGGCCGTAGACCACGTCGAGGGTGACTTCCCCCATGCATCGTGCTTCTCTAGCAGGGATAATTCCTCGGAATGTGGTGGAGCTTTGTCGAATGTGAGTTGTATCAAGTTCCATTTTCTCGAGCAAGCCCTCGTATATGAGGTTTAGGCTGCTACCACTGTCCATCAAAACCTTGTGTAGGCGGCATCCGTCTATTATTGAGTCCAATATTAAGGCGGTTGGGCATTGACTTAAGTCATCCATTGGCTGATCGGTTTGTTCGGCATGTCTAGCCATGCGGCCGATGGTGGTTCAACCTTAGGCTCGATCTATATGTTTGATAGGTCATCATTACATTGGCTTCGTCCGAGCTGTTTGTTGGGTGGCTGCTAGTGCCATTACCAGCGAGGAGAGACTCGCCATGTTTGGCTACCTGCCTCACGACCTAGCAAGCGCGAAGGTTGTGAGTCACGTTGGGTTGAGTGGTGTTGCATGTATATGACATGGTCTGTCCAGCAGTCTGTCGAGGGTGCTCTGCGTCCCTGTTTTCTTCTTTTTTCGCGGTGGTGCGGTTAAGGCAGGGCGTCCAGAAGTAGTCTGTTGCTAGGCTGAATTGTAGTATATAAGCTTATCTGGCCTGGTGGGTTGCTTGGATAGCCAAGCGTCCTCCATGATGCGGAATTTTGTTACCAGGTCGGAGAGTTCGGCGAACGTCTGAACTCGACGCCGGACAAGGGCATTTAGCACCCCTGTGTCACCACAGTTGTGGCAGAAGGCGGTGAGCAGTTCGGAGTCCTGGCAATTGGCTATTTTATTTTTAACAAATAGAAATCTGGATCGGACTTGTCGGACGGTCTCCCCAGCTTGCTACTTTATGTAGATCATGTCCCAGACATCGGTAGGTCCCGAATTATCCAGGCAGTACCCGATGTGGGGGGTGGGTGGGATCAAATTTTCCAATCCGATCGTGGGGGACTCTATCGCCCCCCCCCTGTTTGTTATAGGAAGGTTGTATGGGCTTTGGCTCAAACTCCAAGACATCCATCCCCCTTGCCCGATTAGTCCAGTGTGTTTTCCTTAACGGGGAATTCGGATACAGGTTTTCCTCGAATGGGGAACCATTGGCAAAACAGTTTGAAGGGGCGAGATGCCTCGGGCGGGACTCCAAATCGCATCTTTCCACCCTTACGAGGGAGAGCGTCTCGGGGTTCACCATCGCTTCGGATGACTCATCCAAGAAGGTCATGGGGACGACGAAGGCCTCAAAGGGATTTGAATCATCGATTAGGGAAGCCATAAATCCTGATGATCACATAGCAGGCTGTCAATGAAAGCACCAATGTCGGTGTCAAAACCGGAAGACCTCGGGTAGGGGGGCCGAGCTGTGAGATCGGACCGATGGTAATAGGAGACAAAGAACACGAGGCTTTTATCCAGGTTTGGGCCCTCTTGATACAGGTAAAACCCTATGTCCTGCTCATATTATATTGATGTTGTAGAGATTACAGAGTTGATCCACCTCGAGATTGTGGATTTGTGGGCTAAGTCCTAGGGGTTATGATGTTGTGTATGGTTATCCTCTACGGGCTAAACCCCACGTTTTATATAGGCACCGGGGGTATCTAGGGTTATATGAATGTCGGTAACCATCTATGCACTAAAAGCGGAACGGAATCTTCCTCCCTTGGAGTGAAGGGGAGCATTACATGGGAAACAAAAAAAATCGTACGCACATGCAAGATCTATCCATGGTGATGAGCGTCTACGAGAGGGAGAGTGGATCTACATACCCTTGTAGATCACTAACCGGGAAGCATTAAGAAACGCGGTTGATGTAGTCGAACGTCTTCACGATCCAAATCGCTAGCCGTCCCGCGATCCAATCACAATATAGCGCCGAACGGACGGCACCTCCGCGTTCAGCACACATACAGCTCGATGACGATCTCCGCCTTCTTGATCCAGCAAGAGGGAGCGGAGAGGTAGATGAGTTCTCCGGCAGCGCGACGGCGTGGCGGCGGTGGTGGTGGAACTATTCCGGCAGGGCTTCGCTTAAGCACCGTCGGAATCTATTTGGTGGAGGAACTAGGGAATAGAGAACTAGCATGTGGACTTGTGTCTTTGGGGCCTCTATTCCTCTAGTATATATCGGAGGGAGGGGAGTGTCGGATTTCGGGCTCCGCAAAACCCCAAGAAGTTCGAACACAGGGGCGTGTGCGAAGACCCCCTGCAGCCTCGCCCTACCTAGCTCACTACTCGATGGTTTCTATGACGAACTCGCACGATGACGAGGAAGAAGGAGCACACGATGATTTACCCAGGTTCGGGCCGCTGCGAAGCGTAATACCCTACTCCTGCTTTGGTGGATTGCCTCTCGAGGAGGTGTGGTGGATGAACTAGTACAATGGTGAGCGGCCTCGTGAAGGCACTCGAGTGGTGTTCTTAGCTCTCTGCTTCCCTTGCTGTCTCTCTGCTTGTTTTCCCCCTTCTACGGTGCAACCTAGCCTCTATTTATAGCAGTGGCCCGGGTCCTCTTCCCTCATTGCAATGGCGGGAAGGGATCCCACAACGGCCAAATTCGAAGGGGGACATGAGTACATCCCCGCCCTGTCCAAAGGTGGTCTTCGCCTGTAAAGTGGCTGTCGATGATGCAGAGGTGGGCTCGGTGATGACATCCGTCTTGCCGGGCTCATGGTCGTGGTCTTGTTGCACTGGAATGGAAACCTTTGGGTGGTGTTTTGGGAACCCGCGTACGTCCTTGCTCCCTTTGCACCAAAGGGGAAACTGTACCGCCTAGCGCACTGGCGCCCGCCTGTCCTTCCTTGCGTCATCCTTGACTCCTGAGGCCGGGTTCTGCATAGAGATCTCCGCCACTCCGGAGGGGGCCTGAGGAGGCCCACTCCTTGCTGGTCTTGGTGCTGCCTTTCTCGCGAGCTCGGGTCCTCGTGAGGGCCTTGTCTTGAGTGGGGTCGTGCCAGCCGCGCTTGGCTGACGAGGTGGGCCATGCCCTGGGCCGCAGGCAGGCAGGTCTGGGTACCCCCATTCCCAGAACGCCGACAGTAGCCCCCGGGCCCAAGGCGCGCTCTAGCCTGCTTCTGGTGAAGCTGCTGAGGACGGCCCGAAGTGCTGCGGGCCCCAAATGCCTGCGGGCCAGGACTGGCGCGCGTCGTGCAGTTGGTGTCGGGCGTCCAATGCCCCCTCGGTCACCGGCTCACCGCTCGAATCGACAAAAGCCTGGCTTCCAGCGCCGAGCCATTACTACTTTCCTCTTCTATGCACCTGCTCTTTCTTCTCGGATCCCCGGCCTTAGCAGAGACCTCTCCAGATCTCAGCACTGCTCCGTCCTCCTCCTTGCCGTGCCGGCCCCGCGAACTTCCTGATGGCTCCTGCCAGCAAGTCGAAGCCAGAGGCCCAGAGCTCGGCCTCCGCTCCCATCTCACCGGCGCTCTCGGAGTCCACCATTGTCAAGGATGGAGACCTCGTCCCGGTGCTCCCGTCGACGGCGGACGAGACCAACGAGTGGGGGCGGACCTTGATATGGGGTAGCTCCTCGGAGAAGCGGCCTTCGTCCAAGTCGGCCTATCCCTTCTTTCTCCATAGCATCTTCGCTGGGCTTGTCCCACCTTTCTCCGCGTTCTTCACCGCCATCCTCGACCACTACGGGATCCAAGCCCTGCATCTCCAACCCAACTCCATCCTGCTCTTGTCCGTCTTTGCCTTCTACTGCGAGGCTTTCATAGGCGTGAAGCCTTCGGTGGACCTCTTCCACCATTTCTTCAGCTTGCGCGTGCATGACGGCGCTCAGCGGTTGGCGTGCGTCTCCTTCGTCGCGGTCCAGAGCGGTAACATGCTCTTAAAGGCCGGGAAGAAGGTGGAGAACTTCAGGCACCGCTGGGTCTTCATGGATCTCAAGGGCACCAACCCCTACTTGGATCTGCCGAAAGGGCTGCCGGAGACGACCCCCGCGTGGAGCTCCGTGAAGCTTTCTTATCCCCGGGCCAGGCCCGTCCTGGAGCGGATTTCTCGCGATATCAGTGCCAAGAAGCTGACTGTGGGGATGATAGTGAAGGAGTTCTTGAAGCAGCGCCTGGCACCCCTCCAGTCGCATTCGAGGCCCTTCTGGGAATACCGGGGCAGCGGCGATGACCTCAGGCTTCGGTCTGCCCCCATGCCCTCCGGGGAGCAGAGCAGAGTTATCGCAACCCTGCTCAACGGCGACCCCGGAGATTATCCCGACGACTGCACCCCGTTGTATTGCCGCGACGACGGGGCCGATCTGGTCGCCGTGATGCCTGTCTTCAACGAACTGGGGCTCTCCCCAGCCGAGCGCCTTGGCTCCCCGGTGATGGTGTCCTCCGGCGACACCACGGGTGGGGAGGATTCGGAGAAGACAGAGGACGACGATCTAGTGGAGGCGTCTCCCCCGTCGCAGCGCATGCTCTTGCGTGACCTTGAGGACGACGACGATGTTGGTGAAGCTTCTGCTGTAGGTTCTCCGCGTCCCGCCAAGGTCCTCAGGGGGCCGGGACCAGCCCCTCGTGCCACACGGTCTGCCTGCCTGGCGACCCCCGGGAAGCGCGGGGCGGAGTCTCCTCTGGTGGATCTTGCTTCCGCCGGCAAGGCGGTCGAGGCGCCCGTCTCGCCCCGCCTGAATCGCAGTTCGCGGGCGAGGTGGACGGGTCCGGGGCCGGAGCAGCTCCTCCGGCCGCTGTCCTTGCGGACAGTGCCCCTGCCTCCCCACGTGGCGGCGCCCTCGTGGAGAGAGGTGTGGATGCTCCCGCCGTTGCCGAGGTGTGGAGGAAGAGGAAGTGGGTCGGCGTCGAAGAGTAAGTAGTCCCACCTAGCCTTGGCCGCCTGCCGGTAGCTCGCGCGCTGATGATCCATTCTTTGCTTGGTACCCAGGAATGTCGCCATGCCGAAGATGAGGAAGAAGAAAGCGGGAATCAAGCCGAGGGTGCTTTCCGACGCGCCGCCCGCTCCTGTCGCCTGACGAGGCGCCTGACGCCGCGGGTGTGGGGGCTCACGAGGCGACCCTCCTGGCCGCTTCCGTGGAGCCCCCTGAGCCCCCGATGCCTGTTGGTGCGGCCGCTCCTGCCCTCGAGGGCATGTTGGTGCCGCTGTCCGGAGAGCCAGCCCCCGAGGGCCAGCCGCCCATCGATCCGTCTGTACCCACCTTGCCCGCGGTCGAGGCGCAGCCCCCAGAGCCTCCTGCTCCTGGGGCTGCTGCCTCCCTGGGGGCGTCTCCTATGATCCCCCAGGTGGCCCCCTGGACAAGGCCTTGATGCCAGCACCGCGAGGCCTTGGTGTGCTGGGCGACGCCTACTCCGCCCTGGGTCAGGTTCGGGATGCCCTCGAGGGCGCTGATGATCACCTCGCGAGGGGGCGCCTGGGGCTCCTCTCCGGGTGGCTCCAGGCCGACGCCTCTGTCGTGGCGGTTTGGGGCCAAGCCAAGGACACCATGGCGGACAGCGAGAAGAAGGCCGCGTCAGCCAGGGCAGCCCGCGGGGCAGCTTTGACCGACGCAGAGTCCGCTACCAGGCGCTGCGAAGAGGCGGAGGCCCGCCTGAAGGCTCTCCAGGAGGAGAAGTCCGCGCTTGCGGTGCAGCTGCATCGGAAAGAAGAAGCCCTGAAGACCTGCAAGGCCGAGCTCGCCGATCAAGACTCCGCGCTGTCCGAAGCGACGGCCACCCAAGCCGTGGAGCGCGAGCATCTGGATGCGCGGGTGGAGGAAGTTGCTGCAGAGAAGGCTCAGCTCGACGCCAGGGAGAAAGCCCTTACCGCAGCTGAGGAGAAAAAGGCTATGGAGCTCATCGCCTTCCCCGTCGTCGAGCTTCGGCTCCGGCCCGTCGTCGAGCTTCGGCTCCGCCAAGCGCTCCGTTCCCTCTGCCAGGACGGGTTTACGGAGTCCCTGGCGGCTCCGAAGAGCGGCTTCGCGGGGCTCTCCTCAAAGCTCGTCGAGGCGCTGGAGGGTGCCGTCGTCAAGGTGGAGGAAGTCTTGGAGAGTGAGTGCCGCGACCTCTTTTCTGAGGCCGCGAAGCGCGTCTTCAGCCAACTCCACCTCCGCGAGCCGGGGTTTGACTTCAGCTCCGTGATCTGCCCGGTCGCTCCCGGGGCTCGTGTCGCCGCGGTAGCGGCCGTGAAGGACGCCGTGGAGGCGCTGATGAAGAAGTTCACCTGCGTCGCTTTTTCTCCGCCTCCTGAAGCTGCAAGGGTTAGCGGCAAAGAAGACGATGCCAGCGACGTCGACGACGAGTTCCCGGCGGCTGGGACGAGTCGTGGCGATGGCTCCTCCTAATTCTTCTTCCTTGTTCCTTTCATGCAACGTTCATCGTGCCTCGCGGAGGCGTTAGACTTGTTTGTATTTGCGAAAACTTTTAATGCTTGTAATAACTGTTGAATTGTGCGATTGCTTTCTTCGCCTTGTTTCCTTCCCGCTTGCTGTGATGCTCTGCGTCGGCAGGGCCCGATCCCGCGCATACCTCAGCCGCTGTTGAGCCGACCGGATCACCAGGACGGAACAAGGGGTGAGGGGCTACAGGACCAGTGAGGCTCCTGAGTCGCGATGCTCAGGAGTCCCCCTTGACGTACGAGCAGCCCTCATGAAGGGAACATGGTGAAGGCCAGATTAACTTGGAAATTTTGAACACCTTGTGCTCTGCGTCGCCAGGACCCGGCCCCGCGCATACCTCAGCCGCCGTTGGGCCGTTCGGATCACCAGGACGGTTCCAAGGGGTGAGGGGCTACGTGGCAAGTGAGGCTCCTGAGTCGCGATGCTCAGGAGTCCCCCTTGACGTACGAGCTCCAGCGTCCTCCTTAAGGGTTTTGAGCGCTTTGAGCTCTGCGTCGGCAGGGCCCGGCCCCGCGCATACCTCAGCCGCCGTTGGGCCGTCCGGATCACCCGGACGGTTCCAAGGGGCGAGGGGCTACGTGTCCAGTGAGGCTCCTAAGTCGCGATGCTCAGGAGTCCCCCTTGACGTACGAGCGGCTCCCATACCTTTCCTCGCCAGCTTTTCCTGAGATGGGCGCGTGAAGACCAGGTTTGGCAGACCTGGGAAGGTGGCGTGTACCAGGCTTGGCCCGGTAGTAGCCCCCGTGCAGCCCCCTCACGCGTACATCCCAGGGGAACGCAGCGAGAAGGGGCCGCGAGGGGCCTTCCTGATGTTGGATGTAGCCGCTGGGGCGCCCTCAGTTGTTTATCCCCCGCACGGAGCATAGGGCTTCCACATTGCGTGGGCATAGTCATTGGTGGACCGTGTTGTCCGCCAGCACGGAGCATTGGGCTTCCACCTTGCGTGGGCATAGTCATTGGTGGACCGTGTTGTCCGCCAGCACGGAGCATGGGGCTTCCACATTGCGTGGGAAGGAACCCCTCCGCGTCCTCAGGGGGCTCCGGGCGTGTACATCCCATTGAGTTCGTACGCGTGGCTTGCACGGTAGAACTGGGAGGTGTATCTGGGAGCTCGCGAGGGCGCTTTGGCCTCGTGAGGTCCCTACCTCAAAGGCGGTTTGCGTCTGGATCTTCTTGTAGATAGCGCCGTCCGAGGTCCTGCAAATTTTGGAGAAGCCTGTGCCGAACGTGCTCCCTAGGGCCATCGCATGAGAGGGTCAAGCACCAGTGACCCCAGGAGGTGACGTGAACGGGGCCGGCCCGCCAGACAGAGCTCAGCCACTGGATTTATCGATGCTGCAGGGACGGACCCGAGCACATACGCCGTGCCCAGTCCTCTCATGAGGCGGTCGAAGGTAGGATCATTCGGGTGCGGCGACATTCACGCCGGCAAAGAACCATGCAGGCAAGGTGAAACGTTAGGAAATAGATCACATGCATGAAAAGTTACTGGAATATGCGTAAATGAGGCGGCTACAGGGGTATGCCCTGATCGCCTAAGGATAATGCGGCCCGGTGGGCGCCCTCAAACGGAGTAAACCAAAAAGTTACCTGGCACAAACCAAAAAATCACCTGGCGGCCATGCCGCTGAAGAGTCGAAGCTGCCGTCGCAGCCTGATCTTGTACCTCCGTGAGCGTGTCCCTCACGGGTTCGCCGCCTCCTAAGGCTCGGGACCCCCGCTTGGTCTGGGCGTCTCCTCCAACTTCTCGCTGCGCCTCGCCAGGCAAGGTATGAGCATGGCCCGGGCTAGGCGCTAGAACGTGGCCCATGCGTTCGCCAGGCCGAAGGGCATGCGGACGTAGTTGTGCGGGTAGACCCATCCGCGATCGCCACATGTCGGCCAAAAGAGGCCCTGGGACGTGGCCCTATTGATTGCGAGCGCGTTGACGCAGACGCGCGGCTTGTCGACCGGGCCGACGATGGTGGCTGCGCTTGGTGGTGTAGGGCAGCTCCCGCCTCACATGGCCTGTGCCTCCCGAAGCTCCTCGGTCGCTCTGATGATGGACTCTTGCGAGCTCGGCGCCTCGCGCCGTGCTCCTGGCTCAGGTAGACGCACGTTAGGCGCGCCTTCAGGTTGTGCCCGAGCACCTCCCTTGCCTCACCGGCCAAGCTGGGAGCTCCCCGGATGGAAGCCCCCGAGCCCGGCCCAAGGAGGGTGCCGAGCGCGCTTTCCTATGCGATGGAGGGTGGGGCCCCGTCCCTGGGCGCAGAGCCTGAGGCGCCATCCTTGGAGGTCCCAGCCCCCTGGCGCCCTGTGGTGAGGAGATGCTTCTTCTTCCTGCGTGCATCCTCATGAGGCAGGGCATCTTCCTCGTCGTCCGAGCGCTCGGCCGCCGCAGCGCGGTAAGCACGCTTGAGGGAGCAGACGACATCGTTCTCATCGCAGGCGACGGTGATGACGCCGCCACTCCCTGTCATCTTGAGGACGTTGTAGCCATGATGAGTCACCGCTATGAACTTGGCGAGGGCCGGGTACCCAAGGATCGTGTTGTACGGGAGGTGGATGTGGGCGACGTCGAAGACGATGATCTCTGTGTGGTAGTTCTTGCGTCCGCCGAAGGTGACGGGCAGGCGCACTTGCCCAATGGGGACGGTGGATCCGTCGGTGACTCCTGAGAAGGGTTTGGTCGGCATGAGCTGGTCATATGGTACTTGGAGCATCTCGAAGGTCTCAATGGAGAGGACATTGAGCCCCGCTCCACTGTCGACGAGGGTCTTGGTGACGAGGACGTTGCTGATGGTCGGAGTGCACAACATGCGGAGCATGGCGGCCATCGCCGAGCACCTGAGCTGATCCCTCGAGTCGAAGGTGATTGCGGTCTGGGACCACTTGAGGGGGCGCATGGCTTCGGGCTTCGGGAGAGCCGCGTTCACCTCCCACGTGAACTGCTTGAAGATGCGGTTCGACGTAGGGACCTGGGCACCGCCCAGGATACAGGCTATTGCCCTGACCTCCTGGAAGCCCCCAGCCCCGTCGTCCTTCCTGTCCTCTTCCTTCCTTCTGGGTGGTGGCGGTAGTGGGGGCAGGCCGGCCTCACGAGGACGGTCCTCACGAGGCTGGCCACGCCGTGACCCCTCCGGAGGGTCGTCGCGCTAGCGGTCCTCCCGAGCCTGATCGCGCCAGCGGTCCTCCCGAGGCCGGTCTCGCCACTCCTGACGCGGCTCCCGGTTGTCCCAACGGCCTCCGCCGCGGCCTCCGCCGCGTCCGAAGCCACGGTCAGTGCATCCAGGGCGCCGGCCGAAGTGCTCGGCGCGGACCAGCCTGAGTTCCTGGCAATCGATGGTGTCATGGTTGTTGGTGCCATGGAAGATGCAGGACGGTCTCCCTCCTGCAGGGTGTTCCTCGCCTCGGCTGCGCTTCGCCTCAGGCTCGGCTGCAAGTACCGCTGGGGCCTTGCGCTTCGCCTCCTTGGTCTTGGTCTTCTTGTCTTCCGGCTCCGCCTCCGAGAGCACATGGAGGGAAAGGCGGCCCTCCTCGGCCTTGATGCACTTATTTGCCAGGTTGAACATGTCCAGGGCTGAGCATAGTTCGTCGTTCATGGCGAGCTCCTCCTTCATCTTGAGGTCCGTGACGCCGTCGGTGAACGCAGAGATGATAGCCTCATCCGACTCCCTCGGGACCTTGAGGCGTGTAGTCATGAAGCCCTGTATGAATTTGTGCAGGGTCTCTCCCTCCTGCTACTTCACATGTCGCAGGTCGTTCACAGTGAGCGCTCGGTCACGGGTACCTTGGAAGTTGGCGACGAAGCGCTTGCGCAGGTCGTCCCATGAGGTGATGGACCCCTCCGGGAGGTTGAGGAGCCAGGAGAGCGCGCCGCCCTTGAGTGCCATGGGGAACCAGCACGCCATGACCTTGTCGTCTCCACCGGCCGCCCGGATGCTCAGCGAGTAGAGTTGTAGGAACTCGGCGGGATCCGGGGTGCCGTCATAGCGAGGGGGTAGGTCAGGCTTGAACTTGCAGGGCCACGTGGTTGGATGGAGCTCCGCGGCGATGGCGTGGCACCCCACCGGCTCGATGGGCGCTGCGTGTGCGGGAGGGGCCTGGTCTTGACGCTCCTGAGGGGCCGCCTCAAGCGGTGCCTGGTCGCGACGCTGGTTTGGTAGCGCGGGGGGCACACGCGTGGCGACGCGTGGCCGGGGCACCACCTGGCAGCTTACTTCATCTCTCGCCCATGCCCGCGGTTAGCGGGGATGGTCGCGCGGGCGCGCTTCACGCCTGGGCTCGGGGTCGACGTCGCGCTGTGGAGGAGGTGGCGGTGCATCATGGGCCACGTCGTCTGCCAGAGAGGGCTGGGGTCGAAATGAGTAGGAGAGCGCTGAAGCGTCGCCGGCAGCACTGACGAGCTCCGCGATGCGCCGAAGCGAGTCGTCTTGGCGGTCGGGGGCAGGGCGGTAGCAGAGCAGCTCGTGCGCCATGGCGAGCGAGCCCGAGCCGCGCGCCGGCCCGGGTCGAACGTGGGAGGACGACCCGGTAGCCGGAACGATCGACGGACCTCCGTGCCCGTGGCGGCATTGGCCACAGGTGAGGGGGACCGGCTGGGAGGAGTCCTGTTGTTCGTGGGCCTCCGTGCCCGTGGCGGCATTGGCCACAGGTGAGGGGGACCGGCGCGCGCCGGCGCGGCCCACGGGCGCCGTCTGGGCGACGCGGGCTTGGCGAGCGTCAGACATCGAAACGGCGAGGTGGAAGAAGAGCTTGGCTTGAGGAAGACTCCGACACGCCCCCTATCTAGCGCATCAAATGTCGGATTTCAGGCTCCGTAAAACCCCAAGAAGTTTGAACACAGGGGCGTGTGCGAAGACCCCCTGCAGCCTCGCCCTACCTAGCTTGCTACTCGATGGTTTCTACGACGAACTCACACGATGACGAGGAAGAAGGAGCACACGATGATTTACCCAGGTTCGGGCCGCTGCGAAGCGTAATACCCTACTCCTGCTTTGGTGGATTGCCTCTCGAGGAGGTGTGGTGGATGAACTAGTACAATGGTGAGCGGCCTCGTGAGGGCACTCGAGTGGTGTTCTTGGCTCTCTGCTTCCCTTGTTGTCTCTCCGCTTGTTTTCCCCCTTCTACAGTGCAACCTAGCCTCTATTTATAGCAGTGGCCCGGGTCCTCTTCCCTCATCGCAATGGCGGGAAGGGATCCTACGACGGCCAAATTCGAAGGGGGACAGGAGTACATCCCCGCCCTGTCCAAAGGTGGTCTTCGCCTGTAAAGTGGCTGTCGATGATGCAGATGTGGGCTCGGCGATGACATCCATCCTGTCGGGCTCTTGGTCGTGGTCTTGTTGCACCGGAATGGAAACCTTTGGGTGGCGCTTTGGGAACCCGCGTACGTCCTTGCTCCCTTTGCACCAAAGGGGAAACTGTACCGCCTGGCGCACTGGCGCCCGCCTGTCCTTCCTTGCGTCATCCTTGACTCCTGAGGCCGGGTTCGGCATAGAGATCTCCACCACTCCGGAGGGGGCCTGAGGAGGCCCACTCCTTGCTGGTCTTGGTGCTGCCTTCCTCGCGAGCTCGGGTCCTCGCGAGGGCCTTGTCTTGAGTGGGGCCGCGCCAGCCGCGCTTGCCTGACGAGGTGGGCCATGCCCTGGGCCGCAGGCAGGCAGGTCTGGGTACCCCCCGTTCCCAAAACGCCGACAGGGAGGAGGCAGCCACCCTAGGGTTTCCCCTAGGGGTTCGGTCGAAGGAGGTGGAGGTGGAGCCTCCCACCAATCCTACTCCAAGTAGGATTCCAATCCTACTTGGAATCCTTCCCTCTCTTTGGGTTTTTTTTCCTTTCCCACATTCCTAGCCGCATGGGCCTTGTGGGGCTGGTTTGCCCAGCCCACTAAGGGCTGGTGCACCACCCCTCAGGCCCATGTGGCCTCCCGGCGTGGGTGGCCCCTCCCGATGGCCCTCCGGCAATCCCGGTACACTACCGGAAATACCCGAAACTTTTCCGGTGACCAAAACGGGACTTCCTATATATCAATCTTTACCTTCGGACCATTCCGGAGCTCCTCGTGACGTCCGGGATCTCATCATGGACTCCGAACAACCTTCGGTTACCACCATACATAACTCAATACTACCGAAACGTCACCGAAAGTTAAGTGTGCAGACCTTGCGGGTTCGAGAACTATGTAGACATGACCGAGACACCTCTACGGTTAATAACCAATAGCGGGACCTGGATGCCCATATTGGTTCCTACATATTCTACGAAGATCTTAATCGGTTGAACCTCTATGTCAAGGATTCAGTTAATCCCGTATGTTGTTCCCTTTGTTCTTCGGTATGTTACTTGCCCGAGATTCGATCGTCGGTATCTCTATACCTAGTTCAATCTCGTTACCGGCAAGTCTCTTTACTCGTTCCGTAATACAAGATCTCGTGGCTAACACTTTAGTCACATTGCTTGCAAGGCTTATTGTGATGTTGTATTACCGAGTGGGCCCTGAGATACCTCTCTATCATACGGAGTAACAAATCCCAGTCTCGACCCTGCCAGCTCAACAGACACCTTCGGAGATACCTGTAGAGCATCTTTATAGTCACCCAGTTATGTTGTGACATTTGATACACACAAGGTATTCCTCCGGTGTCAGTGAGTTGCATGATCTCATGGTCATAGGAACAGATACTTTACATGCAGAAAACAATAGCAATAAACTGACACGATCATATGCTACGTTTATAGTTTGGGTCTTGTCCATCACATCATTCTCCTAATGATGTGATCCCGTTATCAAATGACATCTCGTGTCTATGGCTAGGAAACCTTGACCATCTTTGATCAACGAGCTAGTCTACTAGAGGCATACTAGGGACACAGTGTTGTCTATGTATCCACACATGCAATTGAGTTTCCAATCATTATAATTATAGCATGGATAATAAACGATCATCATGAACAAGGAAATATAATAATAATCACTTTATTATTGCCTCTAGGGCATATTTCCAACAGTCTCCCACTTGCACTAGAGTCAATAATCTAGCTCACATCACTATGTGATTTACATTGTACTGAATCTAACACCCATACAGTTCTGGTGTTGATCATGTTTAGCCCTTGGAAGAGGTTTAGTCATCGGGTCTGCGACATTCAGATCCGTGTGTACTTTGCAAATATTTATGTCCTCCTCCTTGATGTAATCGCGGATGGAATTGAAATGTCGCTTTATGTTCTGGTTCTCTTGTGAAACCTTGGTTCCTTGGCCAGAGCAATGGCACCAGTGTTGTCACGGAACAGAGTCATTGGGTTTAGTGCACTAGGCACTACTCCTAGATCTGTCATGAACTCCTTCATCTAGACACCTTCCTTCGCCGCCTCCGAGGCAGCGATGTACTCCGCTTCGCATGTAGAATCAGCTACCATGATCTGCTTGGAACTACACCAGCTTACCGCACACCCATTGAGAATAAATACGTATCCAGTTTGAGACTTAGAGTCATCCGGATCAGTGTCAAAGCTTGCATCGACGTAACCCTTTACGACGAGCTCTTGATCACCTCCATAAACGAGAAACATGTCCTTAGTCCTTTTCAGGTACTTAAGGATATTCTTGACCGCCGTCCAGTGTTCCATTCCTGGATCACTTTGAAACCTTCTGGCCATACTTATGGCAAGGCTGACATCGGGTCTTGTGCACAGCATTGCATACATGGTAGAGCCTATGGCTGAAGCATAGGGGACAACACTCATCTTTTCTCTATCTTCTGCAGTCACTGGGCATTGAGTCTTACTCAACTTCACACCTTGCAATATAGGCAAGAACCCCTTCTTGGACTGATCCATTTTGAACTTCAAAACTTTGTCAAGGTATGTGCTCTGTGAAAGTCCTATTAAGCGTCTCGATTTATCTCTATAGATCTTGATGCCTAATATGAAAGCAGCTTCTCCTAGGTCCTTCATTGAAAAACTCTTGTTCAAATATTCCTTCAAGCTTTCCAACATTTCTATATTGTTTCCAATCAGCAATATGTCATCCACATATAATATTAGAAACGCTATAGAGCTCTCACTCACTTTCTTGTAAATACAAGCTTCTCCGTAAACTTGTATAAACCCGAACGCTTTGATCACCTCATCAAAGCAAAGATTCCAACTCCGAGATGCTTGCACCAGTCCATAAATGGATCGCTGGAGTTTGCAAACTTTGTCAGCATTCTCTAGATCGACAAAACGTTCAGGTTGCATCATATACAACTCTTCCTTAAGGAAACCGTTAAGGAACGCTGTTTTGACATCCATCTGCCAAATTTCATAATCGAAAAAGGCAGCTATTGCTAACATGATTCTGACGGACTTAAGCATCGCTACGGGTGAGAAGGTCTCATCGTAGTCAACTCCTTGAACTTGTGAAAAACCCTTTGCCACAAGTCGAGCTTTATAGACGGTGACATTACCGTCCGCGTCTGTCTTCCTCTTAAAGATCCATTTGTTCTGAATGGTCTTTCGCCCTTCAGGTAATACTTCCAAAGCCCATACTTTGTTTTCATACATGGATCCCATCTCGGATTTCATGGCCTCTAACCATTTCTCAGAATCCGGGCCCATCATCGCTTCTCCATAGCTCGTAGGTTCATCATTGTCCAACAACATGACCTCTAAGACAGGGTTGCCGTCCCACTCAGGAGCAGTACGCGTCCTTGTCGACCTACGTGGTTCGATAGTAACTTGATCCGAAGCTTCATGATCATCATTATTAACTTCCTCTTCAACCGATGTAGGCTCTACAGAAACATTTTTTTGCGCTGCGTTACTCTCAGTTTGAAGTAAAGGTTTAACAACCTCATCAAGTTCTATTTTCCTCCCACTCAATTCTTTCGAGAGAAACTCTTTCTCAAGAAATGTTCCGTTTTTAGCGACAAACACTTTGCCTTCGGATCTGAGATAGAAGGTATACCCAACTGTCTCTTTTGGGTATCCTATGAAGACACATTTCTCCGCTTTGGGTTCCAGCTTTTCAGGCTGAAGCTTTTTGACATAAGCATCACATCCCCAAACTTTAAGAAACGACAACTTTGGCTTCTTGCCAAACCATAGTTCATATGGTGTCGTCTCAACGGATTTCGATGGTGCCCTATTTAAAGTGAATGCAGCAGTCTCTAATGCATAACCCCAAAATGATAGTGGCAAATCGGCAAGAGACATCATAGATCGCACCATATCCAATAAGGTTCGATTACGACGTTCGGACACACCATTACGCTGTGGTGTTCTAGGCGGTGTCAATTGTGAAACAATTCCACACTGTCTTAAGTGACTGCCAAACTCATAACTCAGATATTCTCCTCCTCGATCAAATCGGAGGATTTTGATCTTCTTGTTACGATGATTCTCAACTTCACTCTGAAATTGCTTGAATTTTTCAAATGTTTCAGACGTGTGCTTCATTAAGTAAATATACCCATATCTACTTAAGTCATCAGTGAAGGTGAGAAAATAACGATATCCACCGCGCGCCTCAATGCTCATCGGACCGCACACATCAGTATGTATGATTTCCAATAAGTCACTTGCCCGTTCCATTGTTCCAGAGAACGGGGTTTTAGTCATCTTGCCCATGAGGCATGGTTCACATGTGTCAAGTGATTCAAAATCAAGTGACTCCAAAAGTCCATCAGTATGGAGCTTCTTCATGCGTTTTACACCAATATGACCTAAGCAGCAGTGCCACAAGAAAGTGGTACTATCATTGTGGTACTATCATTATCAATTCTACATCTTTTGGCATCAATGTTATGAACATGTGTATCATCACTATTGAGATTCCATAAGAATAAACCCCTCACATTGGGTGCATGACCATAAAAGATATTACTCATATAAATAGAACAACCATTATTCTCTGATTTAAATGAGTAACCGTCTCGCAATAAACAAGATCCAGATATAATGTTCATGCTTAACGCAGGCACTAAATAACAATTATTCAGGTTCATCACTAATTCCGATGGTAATCGAAGAGCGAGCGTGCCAACGGCGATCACATCAACCTTGGAACCATTTCCCACGCGCATCGTCACTTCGTCCTTTGCCAGCCTCCGTCTATTCCGCAGTTCCTGTTTTGAGTTGCAAATGTGAGCAACCGAACCGGTATCAAATACCCAGGCACTACAACGAGAGTTGGTAAGGTACACATCAATAACATGTATATCATATATATCTTGTTTGGTGTTGGCCGCCTTCTTGTCAGCCAGATACTTAGGGCAGTTCCGCTTCCAGTGACCAGTTCCCTTGCAATGAAAGCACTCAGTTTCTGGCTTGGGTCCAGTCTTGGGTTTCTTCACGGGAGGGGCAACTGCTTTTCCACTCTTCTTGGAGTTACCCTTCTTACCCTTGCCATTCTTCTTGAAACTAGTGGTTTTATTGACTATCAACACTTGATGCTCCTTCTGAATCTCAGACTCAGTGACTTTCAACATCGCAAATAGCTCGGCGACTGACTTGTTCATCCCGTGCATGTTATAGTTCAACACGAAGCTCTTGTAGCTAGGTGGCAGTGATTGAAGTACTCTGTCAGTGATCGCCTCTGGCGGAAGGGGCATCCCTAATTCAGCCAGACGGGTGGAATACCCAGACATTCTGAGTATGTGTTCACTAACAGACCCGTTCTCCTCCATCTTGCAAGCATAGAACTTATCGGAGGTCTCATACCTCTCGATCCGGGCATTCTTCTGAAAGATAAACTTCAACTCCTGGAACATATCATATGCTCCATGACATTCAAAACATCTTTGAAGTCCTGGTTCTAAGCCATACAACATTGCACATTGAACCATTGAGTAATCATCAGAACGTGCCTACCAAGCGTTCGCAACGTCTGCAGACTCTATTGGAGCGGGTGGATCACCAAGCGGTGCATCAAGGACATAAGCCTTTTGGGAAGCCGTAAGGATAATCCTTAGATTACGGGCCCAGTCCACAAAGTTACTTCCATCATCTTTCAATTTAGCTTTCTCTAGGAACGCATTAAAATTCAGGGGTGCTACTGCGCGAGCCATTGATCTACAACATAAATTTTGCAAAAACAACTTAGACTATTGTTCAAGATAATGAGTTTAGTTAATCACATTACTTAAAAAACTCCCACTCAAATAAACATCCCTCCGGTCATTCGAGTGTCACATGATCCAAATTCACCAACTCAAGTCCGATCATCACGTGAGATGAGGTGGTTTCATTGGTGAACATCTTCATGTAGATCATATCTACTATATGACTCATGTTCGACCTTTCGGTCTCTTGTGTTCCGAGGCCATGTCTGTACATGCTAGGCTCGCCAAGTTTAACCCGAGTGTTCCGCATGTGGAACACTGGCTTGCACCCGTTGTATGCGAACGTAGAGTCTATCACACCCGATCATCACGTGGTGTCTCGAAATGACAAACTTTCGCAACGGTGCACACTCGGGGAGAACACAGTTTTATCTTGAAATTTCAGTGAGGGATCACCTTATAATGCTACCGTCGTCCTAAGCAAAATAAGATGCATAAAAGGATTAACATCACATGCAAATCATAAGTGACATGATATGGCCATGAACTTGTGCTTTTGATCTCCATCTCCAAAGCTCCGGCATGATCTCCATCGTCACCGGCATGACACCATGATCTCCATCATCTTGATCTCCATCAACGTGTCGCCATGAGGTTGTCACGCCAACTGTTGCTTCTACGACTATTGCTAACTCATAGCGATAAAGTAAAGCAAAACGGCGCGACAACCCTATGGCTCCTGCCGGTTGCCGTACTCATCGACATGCAAGTCGTGATATTCGATACAATACATGATCATCTCATACATCACATATATCTCATCATGTACTTGGCCATATCACATCACAACATACCCTGCAAAAACAAGTTAGACGCCCTCTAATTGTTGTTGCATGTTTTACGTGGCTGCTACGGGTATCTAGCAAGAACGATTCTTACCTACGCAAAAACCACAACGGTGATACACAAATTGCTATTCAACCTTCTCAAGGACCGCCTTTGTCGAATCCGATCCAACTAAAGTAGGAGAGACAGACACCCGCCAGCCATCTTTATGCAACGAAGTTACATGTCAGTTGATGGAACCGGTCTCTCGTAAGCGTACGAGTAAGGTTGGTCCGGGCCGCTTCATCCCACAATACCGCCGAATCAAGAAAAGACCAAGGGAGGAAGCAATCTGAATATCAACGCCCACAAACTCCTTTGTGTTCTACTCGTGATCTCATCAATACATAGACCTAGCTCATGATGCCACTGAAGGGGAACGTTGCATGGGAAACAAAAAATTTCGTACGCACACGCAAGATCTATCCATGGTCATGAGCATCTACGAGAGGGAGAGTGGATCTACATACCCTTGTAGATCGCTAAGGGAGAAGCGTTAAGAAACGCGGTTCATGTAGTCAAACGTCTTCGCAATCCAAATCGCTAGCCGTTGTAACACCCTGTGTTTGTATCACTTTGCTATGCTTGGATTTATCAAATTTGGAACCAATTAAAACTTTTTCAGTGCATGAGCTTGTTTGAATTGTTCCTTGTTTGCTTGTTTGGTTGTTTGTGTATAGCACTCTTAGGTTCTACTCATCTCCATATTCATCTTCCTTGATCCAAACTTCTTGCCCAATGATCATGCCATGTGAATAGTACCCAAAACTATTTTTATCAAATATTATTTTGGCCAAAAAGGATTTATTCAAATTAGGTTTTCAAAAGCCCCTGAATTGAGGTTTGTACTACAAGTCCTCAAATTGGGTGGATCCTTTTCCCCAATGACTTTATTTGGAACCTACTATATATATGACTTCCCAAAACCACCAAATATTAATTTTAAAGATTATTTTGCTATTTTATTTAAAGGATTTTTCTTAAGGCTAGAAATGGTTTTTCATAGAGAAAAATTATTTAAATGCTTTAAAAATATTTGAAAAAATTTAGGGAAACTCAGTGGACATATATTTTCCATATATATGAGTTTCAACACATGGTCATCTTCAAAATCATGGGCAAAACCCCTCAAAACCCTTTCTGCCCAAATCAAGCTTTTGAAATATTTCTATAAGGAATATTCTCAATAAATTCCAGGAAAATTCTAGCAAGTCACACATGACATATGTGATGATCTTGCAAAGTTTCATCTCCATCCCAATTGTTTTGCTTCACCAAAATATTCCAAAACCATTCCTGTCCAGAACCAAATTTGAGCAACTTTACATTGTGAAGTTTCTTCCCTTGACCCCAAACTTTGTGGGCATGATCTAAACCCCAAATAATGATACCACACCAAGTGGTGGATTTGTGGGAAGTAAATTGCATGCCTAGATCTATAGAAATCTGATTCTGTTGATTTCTAGGGTTTTACAATGTTACTATTCAGCTCGGCCAACCGTGGGGCTCGCACGCGCACATGCCCCGCTACTTCTCTTGCTCCCCCGGATCGTGGACCACGCCCAGGAACTCCCCAGCCGCGCTCCCTCTCTCCCCCGCGCCCTCCAGCGAGCGCTGCATCCTCGCCGGCGCACCACCGTTCGGTGGACTCGCGTCCCCCTATAAAGAGGGCACCCCGAGCCTCTCTCTCCCCTCTGGAACCCACCTCTCCTCCCTAATCGTGCACTAGCACCACCCATCCAAGCTCCTAGAGCCCCTGCTCTGAGATCGACCTGGAGCTCCGCCGCATCAGGACTCCGACGATCTCCAGGAAACGAGGAGTAGGAGCTCGGCCCAAAGCCCTCCGTCGCGGTCTTCTCATCACCGGCGACTCCATCCACCCCATCCGATCGTTCGACCACCACCAAGATGGCGACGCCCTCCTGGTTCCATTTCCCCCATCTCCGAACCCTGCCCTGCCTCCTACCGCCGACGATTGTGCTATTGACGAGGGAGTTGGACCCGAAGACTTTGAAGACCCCGAAGACTTTGTTGAGCCAGGCAAGCAGCCCTTTGACCATGACTATGAAACCTCTTTTTGCATGGCATATAGCACAATATTTCTTGATGATGATCATGTTGATGTGGTGACCACTACGGTGGGATACCTTTGATACTTTCTTGTTGATACTTGCATCGTGCATGACCCTACCATTCTTATGAGGGTTGTGCGGGTGGGAGTAGTTAGGTTGCTAGTAGTTGCTACGCAAGTAGGACGGGAATATGCATGGTGATGGAAACAAATGATTTCAGAGACTTTTTCGAAAACCCGGTCGGGTGCCACTAATGCCCGAGGGAGATGATGTTGAGATAGGTAACCACTTGAGAAAGAAGTGGAGTACCAGAGCAAGTTTTGTGTGTGTGTTTTCGAAAACGGATTAGATTTAAGATTTGTCGACCGTCCCAACCTTACATGCACAACCACGATACCCCTTATGGGATGGGGCTTTGTTGAATACCTTGGTGGGTACTAGCATAGAGCCCGCATTACTAGTGGCGGGAGTGACGAGGTCACTCTCGATACGGGGTCGTGCCTGGTTGGGCGACCATGCGCTGTCTTTACAGGCACCGGGCACACCGTTGTGTTCCTTCATGGATGGTACTGTGTAGAGCAAGGCTCGTGTTTGTACATCATGAAGACACGGACCAACGAGTGGGCTCTTTGTTTAGTATCGTCAGGGGAAAGGCATTGTTCGGGTGCTTACCTCGGGTATGTAATATACCGCGAGTCGTGGATGACACGGAAGTTCCCCGAGTCTTGTGGGTAAAGTGTGAAACCTCTGCAGAGTGTAAAACTATTCGAATAGCCGTGTCCACGGTCAATGACAATTGAGTGGTGCTGCTTAAACTATGTCCTGGGTTTTCATAAACTTGGTGTGTGTGTGTGGATAACAAAGATGGTATACTCGAGACAAGTCGGATGACTTGGCATGATGATTGAACATGAGATGTTCAGACCTTGATTATATTGACATCGGTAGCCGTTTGTGCGGATACTTGTATCCTTATGAAGCATGCTATTACTAGTTATCTTGATCATGTCATTGCACTCAAAATTTGCTTTCCGCAAAAACTTACCTACTTAGTGCTATATCATGCATTGTTATTGCCTTGTTCCAAAATTTGGGTTGCTTGTGAGTACATTCAAAGTACTCATTGGCTTGCCACTGGTTATTTAATTGGCTAGACATGGAAGAGCAGGAATATGGCGAAGAGTTCGTTGGTGACGAACATGCGAACTAGGATGCTTCCCAGTCAGAATGCCTGTAGGTTTAAGGCTGATGGCATGGGTTCACGCTTCCGATCAAGATTTCCGTTGCTTGTTATGTTTAAGTGTTTGGCCCTTGCGGCCCTATCTATGTAAGACTAGACCTCCATGGTCTCCATTTGTGTAAGACGCTAAATGTGGATGTAAGACTCTTGTTGTCCAGCTTTTGTGTGTTCAGTGAGCATTGATCTCTGGGATCACTGTAGACGTGCATTCGGTGATCACGACTTATGAGTCGGGGTCCCCACAGAGCTGGTATAAGAGCCATCCTGACTGTAGGAAGCCCTTAGTTAGCATGGACGTTAGCTAGGATAAAACCGTTTTTAAAACTACATATATACTTAGGAGTTCTGCACTTCTTACCTCATCTAGTCTTCTCATAGCACTATATTGACTCTCCTCCCTTCAAACCTTGTAGATGGCCGTCGTACCTGAAGCCCTCCTAGCATCCGGCTTTCCCCTACTCCTTGAGGATAGCCTGGAGAAGTGCCAGTATCGCCGATCACCCGTTTTCCTCTACCACGAGCACTGGGTCGATGCTGTCACGAAGGAGTACCACGTTGATGTGGTCATGAAGGCAAACGACTCCCCGACCAGTTGGTTCTTTGAAGGACCACAGATGGAGACCCTGGCACTCGCAGTCGAGACAGCTGCACGGAAGGCACTCATCCACCATCAAGGCATCATCCCAGAGATGGCTGACAAGCCAGCTACTCGCTATCTACCCTTCAGGAGGGATGATATCGGCGAGAGTTGGACGTTGGTTCCATCCAAGGAGGATAGGACACCACTCAGATTCCAGACCTACTTCAGCCTCTCCGCCAACAGTCTAGCTCACCACTTGATTAAGGAGTCCGTGAAGCTCCGCGAGGAACTTCGCCACACTCGAGAGCTACTTCGTCAGGCCAAGATGAACCAGACATGATCAAGAAGGATGGAGCCCCTGAGGGACGACCAGCTGTCGCTTACCGAGGAGGAGTACCCCCAACTAGAGATGCACCCACACGTCGTCGTCGCATGAGTGCGAAGGAGTACCCTGAGCTCTTCAAAGACCCACCGACGAAGCATCGTCGGGATGGGCCTCCTTGTTCTCCGACCCCTTCGACCGGAGACGATGCCCGTTCGGATGATGATCAGGAGGAAGACCCAGAGGAGCGAGACTACGAGACCGAGCACTCCACCACCTGAGTCCGAGAACCCCTAGGGTAGGATCAGTCATGTACCCCTCATGCGAAGTCGAGTCTGTGTAATGGTTCATATGAAACCATGTGTGCTTGTTGTTTGTTTTTGTGGTTTGTGTTCCGATGCAAGTCGCGTTTTTGCCTTAGGCAACGTGTAAGCGACTCCATCGTCTATCTTATCTTAATATATGTATTGGTCTTTCGACCTTCGTTTTACCACACTTGCACTATACCAACCCCCTTAGGCGCGCTTTCTCCATTATTGCTTTTCCTCTCGTCTATCCCAGTTACTTGACTTGGCTGCTCCAAACAGGATGGTGACTGCAACCCGCAATAGCTTCTTCACTAACCCTGAAACTGGCAACTCTAGCCAGCAACAGGGAGCTGGTGAGACTACTCAGGCTGGAGGACACCAGGAGCAGCCACAAGGCGATATTCCCCCGCCACCACCTCCACCGGAGAACATGAGCATAGCTCAGTTTCTCCAAGTTCTCCGGGAGGAACGCCAAGCCAACACTGCTGCCATCCAACAGATGGCCCAAGTCCTTGTGAACAACCAGCAGCAAGGCAGGAACGACAATGGCCATTCCACTCTGTCTGAGTTCATGAGGAATTCGCCCCCAACCTTCACCGAGACTGCTGAACCACTTGATGCTGATGACTGGATCCGCACCATCGAGGACCTCCTTGCACTGGTCAATTGCAATGAGGATCGTGAGAAGGTGTTGTATACCTCTCACTGCCTCGGAGGTACCGCCCGAGCTTGGTGGGATGGTTTCAAGGTCATGCAAGGCGATCGTGTGATCACCTGGGATATCTTCAAGGAAGGATTCCACACCGCCCACATTCCTTCTGGGATCATGGCTATCAAGAAGAGAGAATTCCGAGCGCTGAAGCAAGGAAGTGGCTCTGTTAAGGAGTACATGCAAAGGTTCAACCTGCTGTCAAGGTA
The DNA here is from genome assembly GCA_039707655.1 of Elymus sibiricus. Lineage (NCBI taxonomy): Eukaryota > Viridiplantae > Streptophyta > Magnoliopsida > Poales > Poaceae > Elymus > Elymus sibiricus. The sequence continues at coordinate 313,826,502 of CM077667.1, read as the reverse complement.
TGCACCTGAAGATGTCAACACGGAGGCTGCTAAGATGGAATGCTTCATGGAAGGACTTCAGCAGACCCTGCAGTATCAGCTCATAGTCTGCGACTGTTGGACCTTCTTCGACTTGGTGAATAAGGCTCTCATGCTGGAAGACAAGCGTCGTGCCATAGACGACACTCGCAAGCGTAAGATGATCAGCAAGGGTAGTTCCAGCAACCAGAAGCCTCGCCCTTGGCAGCCAGCCCTAGCCAAGCCAACCTATCAGCTGTAGCAGGCTAGACCTCCTGCACCTCGTCCGAGCTACCAGCCTCAGCAGTATGCCAATCCTAGGCCAGCCTACAACAACCCCAATAACAACAACGGCGGCAGGAACAACAACAACAACTATGGTCAGGTCACTTGCTTTGGGTGTGGTCAGCCTGGACACATCTCTAAGCAGTGCCCTAACAAGAAGCCAGATGCACCGCGCCCCAATGCGCCCAACCAAGGTCAAGGCCGTGGAGCGCCACCAAGGAACCCAGCTCCCCGCAACCAGCCCAATAATGGCAAGGGTCGTGTGAATCACATCACCGCTGAGGAAGCCCAGGAAGACCCAGACGTCATACTGGGTACGTTCCTCATCAACTCAACCCCAGCAACCGTATTGTTTGATTGTGGAGCTTCGCATTCTTTTATCACTCAAAAGTTTGCACTAGAGAGTGGTATGAAGCCTACACCCCTGGGTAGTCATATGTTGATACAAACCCCGGGTTCGGTTATGAAGTCCAAGATAGGATGTAAAGGAGTTGAAATTATCATCAATGGGGTAGACTTCCTAGCAGACCTTATAGTTCTGGATTCACCAGGCTTGGACGTCATCCTTGGCATGAATTGGTTGACCAAGAACCAAGGCTACTTGGACTGTGCCAAGAGGATCGTTACCATAACCAATAGCCAAGGAGTAGAAGTCAAGTATGTTCCCAACCCTGCCTCCACTCGAACCCCTCAGGTTAATTGTCTGTCGGGAATTGAGTTGGATCAAGTGCTAGTGGTATGCGAATATCCCGATGTTTTTCCTGATGAGCTGCCCGGAATGCCTCCTGACCGCGACATTGAGTTCATCATTGAGCTAATGCCCGGAGCAGGACCCATCTATAAGAAGCCCTATAGAATGGGATCCGAAGAGCTGGCTGAATTGAAGAAGCAACTGGCAGAGCAGCTCAGAAAAGGATTCATTCGCCCTAGTGCCTCTCCTTGGGGATCACCTGTTCTATTTGTGTCAAAGAGGGATTGAACTATCCGACTCTATGTCGATTACCGTTCTCTCAATGAGGTCACAATAAACAACAAGTACCCACTCCCCAAGATTGAAGACCTGTTCGATCAGCTGAATGGAGCTAAGGTGTTTTCCAAGATCGATCTCAGGTCTGGGTACTACCAATTGAAGATCAGGCCCCAGGACATTCCAAAAACGGCGTTTGTAACGCGGTATGGCATGTATGAATACACGGTCATGTCATTTGGATTGACCAATGCCCCAGCCTACTTCATGTACCTCATGAACAAAGTCTTAATGGAGTACTTGGACAAGTTTGTTGTCGTCTTCATTGATGACATACTCGTCTCTCCAAGTCTGAAGAAGAGCATGAGCAACACTTGAGATTGGTCCTAGACAAGCTTAGAGAGCACCAGCTTTATGCCAAATTCAGCAAGTGTGAATTCTGGCTGCATGAAGTTGGATTCTTGGGTCATGTGTGGACTGCAGAAGGATTGTCAGTGGATCCTGCCAAGATTGAAGCCGTGACTGAATGGCAATCCCCAACCAATGTGAAGGAAGTCCGAAGCTTCCTCGGACTCGCGGGATATTACCGCAAGTTCGTCGAAGGATTTTCGAGCATTGCCCGACCCATGACTCAGCTTTTGAAGAAGGACAAGAAGTTCGAATGGATGCCGAAGTGCGAAGAAAGCTTCCAAGAGCTCAAGAAGAGGTTGACAACAGCCCCAGTTTTGGCCACCCCCGATATTCACAAAGAGTTTGTGATATATTGTGATGCATCGAGAACCGGGCTTGGAGGTGTTCTGATGCAAGAAGGCAGAGTCGTAGCATATCTATCCAGACAGCTACGTCCTCATGAAGAGAACTACGCTACTCATGATCTTGAGTTGGCAGCCGTAGTTCATGCCTTGAAGACATGGCGACATTACCTTCTGGGGAAGCGATGTGAGATATACACAGACCACAAGAGTTTGAAGTATATTTTCACTCAGAGGGAATTGAACATGAGGCAGCAAAGATGGTTGGAGTTGATCAAGGACTATGACCTCAGTGTTCAAGACCACCCTGGAAAGGCTAACGTGGTAGCTGATGCCTTAAGCAAAAAAGCTTGTTCCTTGAATGCTATGATTAAGGAAAGGCTACCCGCCCTGTATGAAGAACTCGAAAGCTTCGGCTTGGAACTAGTTGCACCTGGATTCCTAGCCAACCTCGAAGCAAAGCCTACCTTGATGGTGATATTAAGGAAGCTCAGAAGGGACATGAGAGCATCGAAGGCATCAAGAGGAAGATCAAGGCAGGCAGGGCCCCAGGATTCTCAGTGGATGAGCAAGGATTCATATGGTTTGGGAAGCACATCTGCGTACCCAACAAAGAAGAGCTCAAGAACTTGATCTTGCAAGAAGCTCATGACACTCCATATTCCATCCATCCTAGAGGAACCAAGATGTACCAAGACCTCAAGGCAAGATTCTGGTGGCATGGCATGAAACGGGAGATAGGCACCTTTGTTGCCAAGTGTGACATATGCCAGAGAGTCAAAGCTGAGCATTAGCGACCCGCTGGACTACTGCGACCTCTCAAAGTGCCTGAATGGAAGTGGGACAAAATCGGGATGGACTTCATCACCGGATTACCAAGGTCAAGCAAAGGACATGATTCCATCTGGGTCATATGTCGATCACCTAACCTATGATGGAAGCCAGCTGGCAAACCTCTACATCAACCGCATCGTGAGTCTTCACGGGGTTCCAAAGGAGATTGTGTCAGACCGAGGAACCCAGTTCACCTCAAGATTCTGGAAGAAGTTTCAAGAAGCAATGGGAACCAAGCTCTCCTTCAGCACTGCTTTTCACCCCCAGACCGTTGGGCAGACAGAGCGAGTAAATCAGATACTCGAGGATATGCTCCGTTCTTGTGTTCTGGCGTACGGAGCCAAGTGGGAGGACTGCCTGCCATTTTCTGAGTTCTCCTACAACAACAGCTATCAGTCAAGTCTTCAGATGGCACCATTTGAAGTGTTGTATGGAAGCAAGTGTCGTACTCCCCTCAACTGGTCGGAGACCGGAGAAGGACTAGTCTTTGGGCCAGACATTCTCCGCGAAGCAGAAGAGCAAGTTCCACTCGTCCGAGAGCGCCTCGAGACCACCAAGACAAGACAGAAGAGCTACGCCGACTCTCACCACTAAGAAGTGAGCTTCAACAATGGAGATCATGTCTATCTCCGAGTCACGCCTCTTAAAGGAACCAAGCGCTTCCACGTCAAAGGAAAGCTTGCACCAAGATACATCGGCCCCTTCAAGATCATTGCAAGATGAGGAGAAGTTGCCTATCAGCTAGAGCTACCTTCCGAGCTATCAGATGTGGACAACGTCTTTCATGTGTCACAACTCCGGAAGTGTCTTCAAGTACCCCCCCCCCCCCCCCCCGACCTCTACAAGGACATCGACCATCAAGCCATCGACCTCCAGCCAGACCTCACTTATCGTGAGAGGCTAGTTCACATTTTGGATGAAGCGGAGCGTTGCACCCGAAGCCGCACCATCAAGTACTTCAAGGTTCAATGGAGCAACCACACTGAAGCTGAAGCAACCTGGGAGCGTGAAGACTATCCTAGATCTGAATTCCCTTATCTTTTTAGCGCTTAGCCTAGGAATCTCGGGGACGAGATTCTTGTAAGGGGGGTAGGTCTGTCACACCCTGTGTTTGTATCACTTTGCTATGCTTGGATTTATAAAATTTGGAACCAATTAAAACTTTTTCAGTGCATGGGCTTGTTTGAATTGTTGCTTGTTTGCTTGTTTGGTTGTTTGTGTATGGCACTCTTAGGTTCTACTCCTCTCCATATTCATCTTCCTTGATCCAAACTTCTTTCCCAATGATCATGCCATGTGAATAGTACCCAAAACTATTTTTATCAAATATTATTTTGGCCAAAAAGGATTTATTCAAATTAGGTTTTCAAAAGCCCCTGAATTGAGGTTTGTACTACAAGTCCTCAAATTGGGTGGATCCTTTTCCCCAATGACTTTATTTGGAACCTACTATATATATGACTTCCCAAAACCACAAAATATTAATTTTAAAGATTATTTTGCTATTTTATTTAAAGGCTTTTTCTTAAGGCCAGAAATGGTTTTTTCATAGGGAAAATTTATTTAAATGCTTTAAAAATATTTGAGAAAATTTAGGGAAACTCAGTGGACATATATTTTCCATATATATGAGTTTCAACACATGGTCATCTTCAAAATCATGGGCAAAACCCCTCAAAACCCTTTCTGCCCAAATCAAGCTTTTGAAATATTTCTATAAGGAATATTCTCAATAAATTCCAGGAAAATTCTAGCAAGTCACACATGACATATGTGATGATCTTGCAAAGTTTCATCTCCATCCCAATTGTTTTGCTTCACCAAAATATTCCAAAACCATTCCTGTCCAGAACCAAATTTGAGCAACTTTACAATGTGAAGTTTCTTCCCTTGACCCCAAACTTTGTGGGCATGATCTAAACCCCAAATAATGATACCACACCAAGTGGTGGATTTGTGGGAAGTGAATTGCATGCCTAGATCTATAGAAATCTGATTCTGTTGATTTCTAGGGTTTTACAAAGTTACATTGTGAACTTTATTCAATCAAGCTCAAACTTGGTGATCAACCCTAATTCTAACCACCATTTGACCCTGTCAAATCTTATGGCAAGGAAAGCCCATTTTCTTGCCCTAATCACCATCAAACACCTTCTGCCAGAATGTTAAACCTTTGTTTGACCCCCTTCTACTGTTCTCCTTGAGTTCAAATTTTTACCACGGCTTACTAGCATTGCACTTCACCTCCAGTAATTTTCCTTGGCCAAGACTCAATCATTGCAGGGGGTGGAACCTCCATTTTCTTCTCTGGACAGCCCCTTTCTCTCTTTCCTTCAACCTCTCTCCTCTCCCTTAGGCCTTCCAGAGCATCCAATGCCTCCCAGGGATTATTTTCTTCCTCTAGATTCCCTAGACACTAGTGGCTGCGAGCAAAACGCCGTTGACATGCCATGGCATGCCAAACGGGCGCTCCAGAGCGCGCTACAGTGCCCGACCGCACTGTAGCCTCCACCCAATCCCTGCTCCCGACCACCTAGGGCCTCCCCCTCGTGTCCCCTGAGATGCCCTCGACGTCCGCGTCCCTCCAAGTGGTCGGCCCCCACTCCAGTCTCTCTCCGACGACCTCCCGCGCGCGTGCCTGACGCCGCCCAGCTCGGCCAACCGTGGGGCTCGCACGCGCGCATGCCCCGCTCCTTCTCTTGCTCCCCCTGGTCATGGACCATGCCCACGAACTCCCCAGACGCGCTCCCTCTCTCCCCCGTGCCCTCCAGCGAGCGCTGCATCCTCGGCGGCACACCACCGTTCGGTGGACTCGCGTCCACTTATAAAGAGGGCACTCCGAGCCTCTCTCTCCCCTCTGGACCCCCCCTCTCCTCCCTAATCGTGCACTAGCACCACCCATCCAAGCTCCCAGAGCCCCTGCTCTGAGATCGACCCAGAGCTCCGCCGCATCGGGACTCCGGTGATCTCCAGGAAACGAGGAGTAGGAGCTCGGCCCGAAGCCCTCCGCCGCGGCCTTCTCGTCGTCGGCGACTCCGTCCACCCCATCCGCTCCTTTGACCACCACCCAGACGGCAACACCCTCCTGGTTCCATTTCCCCCATCTTCGAGCCCTGCCGTGCCTCCTACCACCGATGATTGCGCTGTTGACGAGGGAGTTGGACCGAAGACTTTGAAGACCCTGAAGACTTTGTTGAGCCAGGCAAGCAGCCCTTTGACCATGACTATGAAACCTCTTTTTGCATGGCATATAGCACATTATTTCTTGATGATGATCATGTTGATGTGGTGACCACTACGGTGGGATGCCTTCGATACTTTCTTGTTGATACTTGCATCGTGCATGACCCTACCATTCTTATGAGGGTTGTGCGGGTGGGAGTAGTTATGTTGCTAGTAGTTGCTACGCAAGTGGGACGGGAATATGCATGGTGATGGAAACAAAATGATTTCAGAGACTTTTTTGAAAACCCCGTCGGGTGCCACTAATGCTCGAGGGAGATGATGTTGAGATAGGTAACCACTTGAGAAAGAAGTGGAGTACCAGAACATGTTTTGTGTGTGTGTTTTCGAAAACGGATTAGATTTAAGATTTGTCGACCGTCCCAACCTTACATGCACAACCACGATACCCCTTATGGGACGGGGCTTTGTTGAATACCTTGGTGGGTACTAGCATAGAGCCCGCATTACTAGTGGTGGGAGTGACGAGGTCACTCTCGATACGGGGTCGTGTCTGGTAAGGCGACCATGCGCTGTCTTTACAGGCACCGGGCACACCGTTGTGTTCCTTCATGGATGGTACTGTGTAGAGCAAGGCTCGTGTTTGTACATCATGAAGACACGGACCAACGAGTGGGCTCTTTGTTTAGTATCGTCAGGGGAAAGGCATTGTTCGGGTGCTTACCTCGGGTATGTAATATACCGCGAGTCGTGGATGACACGGAAGTTCCCCGAGTCTTGTGGGTAAAGTGTGCAACCTCTGCAAAGTGTAAAACTATTCGAATAGCCGTGTCCACGGTCAAGGACAGTTGAGTGGTGCTGCTTAAACTATGTCCTGGGTTTTCATAAACTTGGTGTGTGTGTGTGTGGATAACAAAGATGGTATACTCGAGACAAGTCGGATGACTTGGCATGATGATTGAACATGAGATGTTCAGACCTTGATTATATTGACATCGGTAGCCGTTTGTGCGGATACTTGTATCCTTATGAAGCATGCTATTACTAGTTATCTTGATCATGTCATTGCACTCAAAATTAGCTTTCCGCAAAAACTTACCTACTTAGTGCTATATCATGCATTATTTTTGCCTTGTTCCAAAACTTGGGTTGCTTGCGAGTACATTCAAAGTACTCATTGGCTTGCCACTGGTTATTTAATTGGCCAGGCATGGAAGAGCAGGAATATGGCGAAGAGTTCGTTGGTGACGAACATGCGAACTAGGATGCTTTCCAGTCAGAATGCATGTAGGTTTAAGGCAGATGGCATGGGTTCACGCTTTCGATCAAGATTTTCGCTGCTTGTTATGTTTAAGTGTTTGTCCCTTGCGGACCTATCTATGTAAGACTAGACCTCCATGGTCTCTATTTGTGTAAGATGCTAAATGTGGATGTAAGACTCTTGTTGTCCAGCTTCTGTTTGTTCAGTGAGCATTGATCTCTCAGATCACTGTACACGTGCATTCGGTGATCACGACTTATGAGTCAGGGTCCCCACAGCCTTCCCGCGATCCAATCACGATCTAGCGCCGAACGGACGGCACCTCCGCGTTCAGCACACGTACAGCTCAATGACGATATCCGCCTTCTTGATCCAGCAAGAGGGAGTGGAGAGGTAGATGAGTTCTCCGGCAACGTGACGGCGCGGCGGCGGTGGTGGTGGAACTATTCCGGCAGGGCTTCGCTTAAGCACCGTCGGAATCTATTTGGTGGATGAACTAGGGAATAGAGAACTAGCACGTGGACTTGTGTCTTTGGGGCCTCTATTCCTCTAGTATATATTGGAGAGAGGGGAGGTGGCAGCCTCCCTAGGGTTTCCCCTAGGGGTTCGGCCGAAGGAGGTGGAGGTGGAGCCTCCCACCAATCCTACTCCAAGTAGGATTCCAATCCTACTTGGAATCCTTCCCTCTCTTTGGGTTTTTTTTCCTTTCCCACATTCCTAGCCGCATGGGCCTTGTGGGGCTGGTTTTCCCAGCCCACTAAGGGCTGGTGCACCACCCCTCAGGCCCATGTGGCCTCCCGGCGTGGGTGGCCCCTCCCGATGGCCCTCCGGCAATCCCGGTACACTACCGGAAATACCCGAAACTTTTCCGGTGGCCAAAACGGGACTTCCTATATATCAATCCTTACCTCCGGACCATTCTGGAGCTCCTCGTGACGTCCGGGGTCTCATCTGGGACTCTGAGCAACCTTCGGTCACCACCATACATAACTCAATACTACCGAAACGTCACCAAACGTTAAGTGTGCAGACCCTGCGGGTTCGAGAACTATGTAGACATGACCGAGACACCTCTGCGGTCAATAACCAATAGCGGGACCTGGATGCCCATATTGGTTCCTACATATTCTATGAAGATCTTTATCGGTTGAACCTCTATGTCAAGGATTCAGTTAATCCCGTATGTTGTTCCCTTTGTTCTTCGATATGTTACTTGCCCGAGATTCGATCGTCGGTATCTCTATACCTAGTTCAATCTCGTTACCGGCAAGTCTCTTTACTCGTTCCGTAATACAAGATCTCGTGGCTAACACTTTAGTCACATTGCTTGCAAGGCTTATTGTGATGTTGTATTACCGAGTGGGCCCTGAGATACCTCTCCGTCATATGGAGTAACAAATCCAAGTCACGATCCATGCCAGCTCAACAGACACCTTCGGAGATACCTGTAGAGCATCTTTATAGTCACCCAATTACGTTGTGACGTTTGATACACACAAGGTATTCCTCCGGTGTCAGTGAGTTGCATGATCTCATGGTCATAGGAACAGTACTTGACATGCAGAAAACAATAGCAATAAACTGACACGATCATATGCTACGTTCATAGTTTGGGTCTTGTCCATCACATCATTCTCCTAATGATGTGATCCAGTTATCAAATGACATCTCATGTCTATGGCTAGGAAACCTTGACCATCTTTGATCGACGAGCTAGTCTACTAGAGGCATACTAGGGACATAGTGTTGTCTATGTATCCACACATGCAATTGAGTTTCCAATCAATACAATTATAGCATGGATAATAAACGATCATCATGAACAAGGAAATATAATAATAATCACTTTATTATTGCCTCTAGGGCATATTTCTAACATGGAGCACATGCCAAGTCTTCGCCAGAGTCCGGGACGCTCACGCCTTCATCACATGACCTCCAAAGTCCTTCCTCCAAAGTGGTCCCTCGGCCTGGCCCATGAACTAGTCCACCTTGGCCAGGACCCCTTAATCTTGGACTCCCTCACATGGACTCAACAATCTCATCACCCAGGGTACCAAGACTAATTATGCTTAAGTGGTGAGGTTGCAGCAAGCACTAAGCATGTTAAAGTGGCTAACTTACGGGTACAAGAATAAGGCGAGCATCTACACATACCAGACGAGCACTAGTTATGATCAAGAAGTGATCATGAACACCTACTTACGATTCAATCATAACCCCACCATGTTATCATCCCGAACTCCCTCGAAAATAGACTATCATGGTTACGCACATGGATGGTGTATTTTAATCGAGTTAAACAATTTCCAGGTTGCTCTAACTCAGGGCTTTCGAAAAGATTTAATCCTGCAGGGGTGCTCTAACTCATCCATCACAAGCTAACCACAAGTTGCGGTAGAGAACCTCAACCTTGACATAGCCCAAAGTATCCTCGGAATCCCGGTGCACAAGACATTCAAGAAGGGTAAAACAAATCTAGCAAGACCGTCCAGCAAGACAGATCCCGATAGGAGCCACACGTATCTCTTTCTCAGGGCACTACAAGATAAGCTAGTGTATAGGGCCAGACTAGAACATCCAAGTTTCTCTAGGGTGGCCCCGCACAGAGCTCTGTTTGGACCAACACTCATGAATAGCACTAGACCGGGTTGTTGATTAATTATCCGTGGGGTAGCTAAGCCCTATGCATTTTTATTAGGTTGTTAAGCAAATATAGTACCAATGTTGGACCTTGCCGGAAGAGTTTTATCCCAAAACGAATTGTCAAGGGGGTCCCCATAAAAACCCCGAGCGTGTTAGTAGCGCTCAATATGGAACATAACACCAGTAAACGGAAACTAGGGCGGCAAAGGTGGAACAAAACATCGAGCAAAAGGCCAAGCCTTCCACCTTGTACCAAGTATATAGGTGTATTAAATTAAATAGCATGCATTTGTGATATCCCAAAGATATCCATGTTACCACATGGAACAACCTGCACCTGCAACTAGCAACGCTATAAGAGGGGTTGAGCAAGCGGTAACTTAGCCAAACAACAGTTTGCTAGGATGTGGAGGGTTATAGGCTTATCATGGCAATGTTGGGAGGCTTGACATTCAAGTGGTAGGTAGCGAGACATAATGAGAGAAACGAGACAACTAGCATAGCAAAGGTAGTAACTATATCCAGGGTAATGGTCATCTTGCCTTCAGTTTCTTTAGTTGGATAAAGAGCTTGCTCCTCGTAACCGGTCTTGACAGGTTCCTCAAACTCAGACTCGTCACTCGGTACTACCCACAAGAAAGAACAAAGTCCCATAAACATACAACCATGGCATGATGCACAACCAAGAATGATGCATGAGCAAATATACATATTTATCATGGTATTCCTATGCTAGACATATTAAATGAAGTCTTGATCCATGTGGATCATGGATCAAGTGACACTTCATATGCAAGTTATTAGTCTTTTTACATTCTGGATAGAACAGCAACATTAATTATTTTGACATGCATCAACATGGCAAAAATGGATTCTATGCATGAAAACGATGCAAATGCATATAAAGATCGTTGCAATCGGAGTTACAGATCTCTCGCAGCACTCACGACAAGATATAGAAGGAAACGGTGATAGATCGGGATTTGAGAGAGGCTAGGGGCAATTCCTTGGTATCCCAAGTATGCCACTGGATAGGAAACGGGGTTTTAGATGTAATGGATGTAAAGATTGAGAAAAACCAATGCACGAAACTCTCACAATGACCAAAACAATAATGCAATGCAATCTGTCCACAAGAGCAACATAGGAATTTGCAATCATCAAAACAGTACGCTACATGTACTTAAAATGCACAAACAAGACATGGGGCGGTAGTATGTTACATGCACTTTCTTTCATCAAAAGAGTTCATGGTGAAAAGAGGCATGGATTAATTGTTAGGATGCTCACAACATGTCTACAAAATATAGCAGTTAAGGACTTAGTGAAAATCACAGATTTTTACAAACGAATTTAACATGAAGGCATATATGGTAAGACTTAAATATGCTACAAAACTTTTCGTGGCATGAAATTGCACATCATGGCAGTAGACGATATGGAGTTCATTTCATCCAACATAAGCATGAGCAAAAGATGCACAGATTCATGGCAATCATCCGCACAAAAGGTCAAGTTGAACTAAATAGATTCTCAGACTTAGTGAAAAATAGGGTGGTTATGAGCAGCGGTTTCTTAACAAGTTGACATGTTTGAGACCATAAATTAATACGATGCAAAGTCTATCCATGACAACTAATGGAACAACATGATAGTCCACAACATGCATGACAAAACATCCAAAGTGATCGTACTCAAAGGGGCTACAGATCAGTGGCTATTCACAAGACAACATGCTAAGTTGAAGAACAGATTTCCGACCTAGAAATGTTTTAGTCAGCTCAAAAACAGCAACATAGGGTAGGCATGTTCACAACATGAAAAACATAGCTAAACATGGCATGGCAAAATTATTACCAGTAAGTAGACATGAAAATAGCCCTAGCTCATGTAAAAACTTAACTCACATGGTGCATGGAATAAATCACACAAAATTATCAAAATGCCTAATCATGTAAAAATGACATGCACTAGAACTTTCTCAAAAGGCAAAACTAATGCCACTCATAAATTCCTTGGATTTTTCTACCCCAAAGACGTATATAATATGTATATGTTCCTGTTAAGGAAAATGTGACAATTAATTATGCAAGATTTGGACATTTTCTGAAAAACAGATAAAACAGAAAAATACTAATCAAATTAGATATAAAAAGAAAAATGTATTGGGTTACCCAGGGGTACCCAGCAACTGAGACTTCCAAGTGGAAGTTGGAGCCACCATAGAGAGAGAGAACTGCAGAGTCGCTGACAGGTGGGGCTGGCCTGTCACTGACTCAACAATTCAAAAAAAAGCGGGATTTAATCGTGCACCCACGAGGGATCGAACACGGGTCGCTGCTCTGCTGCTGGTTTGACTCGACTAGCTCATCTGGCTCACGTGTTTGACAGATAAAGGGCTCGGCGGCTTTTGACTTGGCCCGCGAGGCCACGGGGACCCACGGTTTAGCGACTGCAAACAGAGCATATCAGAGGAGACCATGCCGGCAAGACAGAGACGGCGACAGCCGCGCCGGAGCTTCTCCGGTGGTCAAACTAAATGGCGGAGACGCGGAATTGGAGCGCAAACAAAAAACTACTCGCAAGCATGCTTTGCACGACACCAGACGATGACGAGGGCGTCGCCGGCGACGAGAAAACGGAGGTGGCGCGATGAGCTCGAAATCGACAAACTGATGCACAAGCGCTCTACTTCTAGGCAAAAAATCGACCCTACACGGAGCAAGGAAGTCGTCGGACTCACTCTCATGGGCTAACAACGTCCGAGCACTCGCCAAAGACGAGGTCCAACGGCGACGAACTCGGCCACTCATGGTAAACGGGTAAACATATCCCAATTAAGGAGGAGCGGGACATGGGGAGGAGCGCAAGCTCGCGTTGGGGGGCTTCGCGTAGTCGATCGGGCTTGGGGTAGAACGACGGCGACGAATTCGATCGAAAAAGGGCTTCGACGTCGAGGAAGAATATGACGGCGAGCTACCCAGTCTTGGAGTCCCACGACGCCGTAGAGGATGTAGTCGATGTAGAGGACGTTGTGGAAGAAGGACACACTCGGAAGGGCTTGGGTCAACGGAGGGCACGCCGGCGATGAGCTCGCGCTCCCGGATCCAGTCGAGAAAGCAGCGGGGTGACGGCTATGGAGGGCGGAGCTCACCTGGCTGCGGTGGATGGGGAAGAGGCAAACCCAAAGGGTTGCTGGGACACGAGGAAGCTTTATAGGGGCCCGAACGGCGAGGTGGAGCGGCGACGCGCTTGGGCTTGCGCTCTCCATGGCACTGGCGCGAGGAGGCGAAAAAGTTGAGTGAAGGGTCGACTGTAGCCCCTCACACACAGACGGGCCAAGCCTAGTCACGTGGGCGTACGGGCGGCTGGGTACGCGGGCTTGCGGGTGCAAAATGGTGAGGCACGCGTACAGTGGGGCTGCTGGGTTGCGACTAGCGATGCTAGATAGGCCGCGAGGCAGCTGTTGCTGGGCCCACGCTTCTCTCTCCCTCCGGATCATTTCTCCATATTCAAAATAGAAAACAAAAGGGAAAAAATGCCAGAGGGTGAAAGAACGGGTTTTAGGCTGGAATAAAAAATACAATTGAGACCCTGGATTTATCCTCTATTTAACAAAATTGTTTGGATATTTTTAGAGATAAAAAAATAAATCAAGTTTGAATATAATTCAAACTTGAGGCATTTTTAATCCAACCAAAACAACTTGAAATGAGCTAAAAATTGAGGAGGGCTTCTAGTCATGGTTTAGGGGATTTAGAAATATAGTGGACATTAAAACAAGGCGGGGAGAACACATTTGCAAAAATAAGAAAGAAGATAGGGATGGATGGGGTTTTGGTTAAAAAGAAATTGGAGAGGGTTTTCACACACGATCATGTCACTTGGTGCAATGAACATCACCTCAAACACACACACACTCAAACACACCATGATGCAAGCATGAAATGGATGACATGAGGCAAATATTCATCAACTCAATTCAAACAGGGAATGTCATACAAGCTTGATTTCATGGAAATGGTGACAATAATTGGGATGTTGCTCTTGGGGTGTTACAATGATGGAGAAGAAATATTGGGACCCGAGGTTCCATCTCAGTGTGTAGGATCCAAAGTATGTCTAGAAGGGGGTGATTAGACTACTTGCCCAAATAAAAATCTAGCCTTTTCCCAATTTTAATTATGGTCAGATTTTAGCAATTGCAACAAGTCAAGTTCACCATACCCATTCATGTCTAAGAGTATAGCAGCGGAAAGTAAAGACAAGCACATGAAAGTAAAGGTGGGGAGAGGAGATCAAACGCAATTTGGAGACATGAAGATTTTTCCCGTGGTTCCGATAGGTGGTGCTATCGTACATCCACGTTTATGGAGACTTCAACCCACTGAGGGTAACGGTTGCGCGAGTCCACGGAGGGCTCCACCCACGAAGGGTCCACGAAGAAGCAACCTTGTCTATTCCATGATGGCCTACGTCCACGGAGGACTAGCCTTACTCGGGGTAGATCTTCACAAAGTAGGCGATCTCCTTGCCCTTACAAACTCCTTGGTTCAACTCCACAATCACGAAGAAGGAGGCTCCCAAGTAACACCTAACAAATCTAGGAGGCACCACCCTCCAAAAGGTAATAGATGTGGTAGTATGATGAACTCCTTGCTCTTGTGCTTCAAAAGATAGTCTCCTCAACACCCAATCACTCTCTCATGGATTTGACTTGGGTAGAAGAGGTTGATTCGGTGGAAAGAAACTTGGGGAGGCTAGAAATCAAGATTCATATGGTAGGAATGGAATATCTTGATCTCAACACAAGGGTAGGTGGCTCTCTCTTAGAAAATCTGATATGACAAGTGTAGAATGGTTCTGAGTGCTTCTCATTCGAGTGGTAGGTGGTGGAGGGGTATATATTGGCATCTCCAAAAATCCAACTGTTACAACATTATTACCCAACTCACTCAAACCGGAGTAAAAACTCGGTTGTATCGACTAGTGCAAAATGTGGCAACTTTGGCGTTTTTGGTGAGACCGATATATGAATCTCGGTGGTACCGATATGGGTGTCCTGGTCAGATTCCAAATCTCGATGAGACCGATTCCTCAAACTCGGTGGGACCGATTCTAAGAAACTGGTTAACAGAAAGTTGGTCACTGATTTCGGTGGCACCGAAGTGAAAGTTGGTAGTACCGAGATGCTAGGGTTTGGCTTGGCTTCTGTCTAGGATGAAACTCGATGGATCCGAATGGAAAATGTTGGTGTCACCGAATTTGCATATGTGGCTTTGGACAGAGGGTTTTGTGTGGGAAAGTGGGTGAGTATTTTGGCGGCTAATCTCTAAGCACTTGAGCAACCACCCTCGTCCCCTTTTAATAGTGTTGGCTTTCCTATGGACTCAAAAGTGATTTCTCACAAAATGTAAAATGTAGAGTCTTGTAGCTTGAAGCTTGGCCAATCCTATTCCTTTCTCTTCTTCTCCTTTCCTTGGGGAATTCTCCACACAATCCATTTAGCCAACCCATGATTGAACTTTTTCCTGAGATACACTTAGTGGAAACATTAGTCCAATGAAATATATGTTGTTATTAATTACCAAAACCACCTAGGGAGAAGTTGTGCTTTCAATCTCCCCCTTTTTGGTAATTGATGACAACATATAGATCAAAGCTTCGATAAGAGATATAATCAATGAATAACATCGTCGCTTTGAGAAGTATGTGATAAATAAGAGCTCCTCCTAAACTTGTGCATTATTTTAAATTTGCGTTTGAATGCAAATGCACAATCGATTAGGATCATGGGTCACTCTTCCATGTCACATACAACTTGGTGGTGCGCAAAAATTAATATGAGTGAATTATAAGCACATCACACCAAACATTAAGTGAATGATCATCATGTAGATATATCAAAGATAGCAAGGTAGTAGCATCATACAAGAGTATATGATCAAACACCGACAAAGTTTTCAAACAACCAAGAGTTTTAAAACTACAAAGAGGAATCAAAATGCAACACACTCTCTCTCGAAGCCCTATGATCTATAACCTCTCCCCCTTTGGCAACAAGTTACCAAAAAGTTCAAAGTTGTAGAGCTAAGCGTCGCTCTGGGAATGGTCTCCTCCATGAGACGATGAAACTACTCCTGTGGCCGTCGAAGGAGTCAAGAGAAGAGCATCTGCAAATGCTTCAGTTGAAGTCCTTTGAGGTGGTGGAGTAGACACTGGAGGTGCGGGAGGAGCTAATGGAGCTGGGGCAGGTACTGATGAGGTAGGCCTGATCTCTAGAGCTGGCACAGTAGGAGTCCTGGACTGAGCCTTGAACTGAGTGCTGGTCCTGAGAGCTGGATTGTCATCATCATCATCAGTAGATTCAGGGCTAGGCACTGCATCCACTTCCATCTTAAGCTCATTCATAGTCACTATCATCCCATCCACTTTGTTGTTCAGTGTGGTGAACTTATCTTCCATAATCCTCACAAGACTTTCTTGATTGAGCAAGAGTTACTTGATGTCCTTTTGCATACCCTGCATAGAGCTAATGAGAAAATCCATTTGCTCACTCTTGGTTCTTGGAACTTGAGATCTAGTGGCTCTAGCTGCCTCTGCTGCTGCCTGTGCAGTAGATGAAGTGGGATGATTTGTATCCATCACCACAACATTATCCTCAAGCTCTGGCTGAAGTGGCATATGAGGACGGTCAAGTGCATATACATTCTTCTCAAACTTGGAGTTGATGAGCATCTGAATGTACGGAGCATATCCACAAGATCGTTTATGATTAGCAGTTGTTCTCTTGACTGTCTCAACTATCAAGTCTATCACTCTATTCCTGGTGTGGGTGTCTATGTGGTGTAGCATATTGATGGAGTACCCCCTGATCATCTTCTCATCTCCAGACTTGGGAATCAAGTTATACCTCAAGATGGTGTTGGTGGTGGGTAGTCCTGCTTGCAGATGATATACGGAGCCAAGCTTATGTGAATGCACATGAGTGGCTGGAATTTCCTTGTACATATTGGCCATTGAGTTGTGATTCATCTTGGCCTCAGTGTAGACATCCAAGTCTCCTTCTTGTACCTGTGGGGCTCCTAAGATGGTAGCCCACTCATCGATAGTGGATTGGTACCTGACTCCTTCAGTCATCCATATGATACATCCATCTGGATAGAAATGAGCTATGGAGTAAAACTTCATGATCATCTCATCATTCCAGGCTGTAAACTCTCTCCCAAAAAAAATTGCAATGTCAATGCGCTGGAAGTTATCCTGCACACTGGGAAAGAAGTCCTCATTCTCCTTGATGTACTCCCGGTCAACATACCTCATATCACTGACAGTTGGGCTCTTGTCCAAAAGGACAGTCTCATAGAAGTCTTGTTGTTCCTTGGTGTAGAATCTGTCATCTACAGCAGTCCTTCTCCTGGAGGCATAGGGATCAGCAGCTCTCCATTTCCCCAGCCATGAGTCTCTTCTCTTCTTCATATCTTCAGCTATTGGATGAGCATCATTATGAATAGGCAAATGGGGCCTCAGCTTCCTCAAGACAGAACTATCATCCTCTTCTTCCATGGTGGAAGATCTCTTGTTCTTTGTTGCAAGAGGAATATCCCTAGTAGTCTTCTTGGACTTAGGGGCTACTACTGGCTTCTTGGGAGCAGATTGGTGCTCTTAGCTGGAGCTTGCTGGCATAGCATGTGCCATCAGCTTCTTCTTTGCTGGAGGGGCTTGGGCAGTTGGCACTTCATCCTCTTCCTCTTCCTCGGCCTTAGTTGGGTCCTCATACATGGAAGTTGGCCTGGCAACAACATGTACAATCCTCTTCCTAGCTCTCTTCTTCTCTCCTGCCTTCTTAGGCATAGAACTCTTCTTTGTTGGAGATTCAAGAGATAGGGACAAATTTCCTCTAGCACTCTCAGGTGCTCTCATAGTCTCAGAAGTGGCATAAACCTTCTTGACTGGCCTCTTAGATGAAGTGGCCTCTGTTGTTAATTTCTTGGCAGCCTTCTCTTTCTTATCTTGTTGCTTCTTGGTTAACACTTCCTCTGGCACAGTCAGAATGTTCTTCATCGGAATTTAGCTTCCTTCTTGCCCTGGTGGCAGCCTTGGGCGGATCATGATAACTTGGAGTGCCTGGATCTTCTGAAGAAGAAGAACTTGCATCTGGGCTAGTGCCAGAACTCATGTCCACATCTCTCTCTCTGAAATCATTCTGGCTACCTTCAGAACATGTCATGCTGACCCTGTGAATAGAGTGTAGAAGAGCAGAGGGGTTGAGCATCACAAAACACAGAAGATTTTTCAAAATTTGAACTTAGAATCTTAAGTTTGATCTTCTGCAAAAAGAATTTCGGTTTCACCGAGTCCAAAATTTTGGAGCCACCGAGACAGACTACTTCCTTAACAGAGACTTGGTAGCCTTTTCGGTTTCACCGAAAAGAGCTACTCGGTCTCACCGAAGCAGTTCTCGGTAACCCTAAAACCAAAATCGGTAGAACCATTTTTTATGACTCGGTGACACCAAGATGCGATTTGCGGACGGTCAGACCTAAAATTCCTTCGTTCTCTAATCTAATGGAGTTTATCGAGGGGGGAACTTGTTCGCAATGGGGGAAGAAGATGGAGCATAATCTTTTGCACATGAATCGGACATGGAGTGCAAAGAATTTTGAGGCGTTACCCTAACTTGGTGACTGATACGTCTCCAACGTCTCTATAATTTTTGCTTGTTCCATGTTGTTATATTATCATTCTTGGATGTTTTACAAACATTTTATAACAACTTTATATCATTTTTTGGAACTAACCTATTGACATAGTGCCAAAGTGTCAGTTGTTGTTTTTGTTTGTTTTTTATTTCGCAGAAAATCAATACCAAATGGAGTCCAGTCGTGACGAAACTTTTTGGAGATTTTTTCTGGACCAGAAGACACCCAGTGGGCCAAAGAAGTGCCGGGGGAGTGGGCCGAGGAGACCACAACCCACCAGGGCGCGCCAGGGGGGCTCCGGCGCGCCCTGATGGGTTGTGCCCTCCTCGGGGCCCCTCTCCATGCCTCCGATGCCTATAAATTCCCAAATAATCCAAAAACCCTAGGGGAGTCGACGAAACACAATTCCAGCCGCCGCAAGTTCCAGAACCTCAAGATCCAATCTAAACACCATCACGGAGGTGTTCATCTTCCTCATAGGTGCCTCTCCGATGATGCGTGAGTAGTCCACCATAGACCTACGGGTCCATAGGCAGTAGCTAGATGGCTTCCTCTCTCTCTCTCTCTCTCTTATGATTCTCAATACAATGATCTCTTGGAGATCTATTTGATGTAAACTTTTGCGGTGTGTTTGTTGGGATCCGATGAATTTTGAGTTCATGATCAGTTTCTATCCATGAATATTATTTGAGTCTTCTTTGATCTCGTATATGCATGATTACTATAGCCTCGTATTTCTTCTCCGAATCTTTGGTTTAGTTAGGCCGACTAGATCGATTTTTCTTGCCATGGGAAGAGGTGCTTTGTGATGGGTTCGATCTTGCGGTGTTCTTTCCCAGTGACAGAAGGGGCAGCAAGACATGCATGTATCGTTGCTATTAAGGATAACAAGATGGGGTCTATTCCTACATGAATACATCTTGTCTACATCATGTCATCGTTCTTATTGCAGTACTCCGTTTTTCCAAGAACTTAATACACTAGATGCATGCTGGATAGCGGTCGATGTGTGGAGTAATAGAGGGAGATGCAGGCAGGAGTCGGTCTACCTATCTTGGACGTGATGCCTATATAATGATCATCGCCTTGGATATCGTCATGACTATTCGATTTTCTATCAATTGCCCAACAGTAATTTGTTCACCCACCGTGCGCTATACTCATGAGAGAAGCCACTAGTGAACCCTATGGCGGGGGGTCTACTTTTCCAACATATTGCTTTCCGATCTACCTTTTTGCAATCTTTGTTTTCAGATCTACAAAACCAAAAACCCAAAAACATATTGTTGCATATTTTATTTTCTCTTTTTATTTTGTGTTCCTTAGAGATCTATCTCTCCTATCTATCACTACCTAATCTATCTTTTTACCGTAGAGAGATTGACAACCTCTCTTTCGCGTTGGGTTGCAAGTATTTGTTGTTTGTGTGCAGGTGCTGCTTATTGGGTGGTGGTGATCCTCCTACTGGTTCGATAACCTTGGTTTCATAACTGAGGGAAATACTTACTGTCGCTGTGCTGCATCATCCCTTCCTCTTTGGGGAAATACCGACGCAGTCTCAAGCCACGTCAAAGGAATTTTTGGCGCCGTTGCCGGGGAGGAAGCGGTCTCTTCTACGTGCCTATCGTAGGTGCTGAGGGGACTCCATCATCATTTACCAGGTTCCTAATCACAAATCTCATCTCCTTGCAATTACATTATTTGCCATTTGCCTCTCGTTTTCCTCTCCCCCACTTCACCAATTTGCCGTTTTATTCGCCTTTTCTGTTTGCCTTTGTCTCGTCAGGTCTCTTGCCTAGTCATTATGGCTAGTTATTCCTTTGTTGCGTGTACTCCCGATAATGAGGTTCTTAATTTTAAGCAAAGGGGAGGGGAGAACCTAAAATATGCTTGGTATAGGATTTGCAATGCTCATAATAGATCTATCCATAAGAAATCTACCGTTGTTCTTCTTCGTAGCTTTTATGTGGGCATCACCACTTGGTATAGATTCGTCCTTGATACGATTACCGGTGGGAATTTCTTGATGTGTCCTTCTTTAGATGCTTTTAATGCTTTGGAAAGTTTAGTGGGATCACCACCTATCATGATCAATGAAACAACTTTAACTCTCGAACATGTTATGGAGAGATTAGATGCTATTGAAAAGAAGATGATTACTAAAGGACATATTGATGATCTAGATAAAAATATGCATAATCTTGCTAAAAAATTTGGGTCTAAGGCGGGAGATGCTCTTAAATTGCTTAAGGAAAAAGAAACCGTAGTTAACGAAAGGGTAGAAGAGAGTCCTTACAGGATTGATAAGATAGAAGAGATTTTTAGTAATTTGGGTTCAGATTTTTCTTGTATCAAAACTATTTAAAAAACTCCCGTAAATATTGGCAAGACCACGCAAGTCACTAAGAACAAAGTTGCTACGCCTAGTAGTCAAAAGGGGGGTCTTAAAATGATTAGTATTCATCCCGACTTTGTTGAAATCATAAGAGACCCTATTTATAAGAATGAATTTTTTGGTTTTCTTCCTAGGAGTGTTGTCATCAAAAATATGCATGCTAAACCTTGAAGAAATCTAGTTGTGTGATTGAAGAATTGAAAACCAAAGATGATGATACTTGAATCTATGCGTTATGCCAAGCTAGGGGCGTAAAACGATAGCGCTTGTTGGGAGGCAACCCAATGAATAAATAAATTTTTGCTTTTTATTTTATGTTTTTGAGTGTTGACACAATTATTCCTCTGTTATGGTTGTGTTTTTATGGTTTATTTAGTGTTTGTGCCAAGTAAAGCCTTTAGGATGATTCATAGGATGAGTAGAAGCGATGCTGAATCTGAAACAGAAACTTTGCGTCCAGTATATGAATTTTCATTTTTTGCTGGAACGTGATATTGATCTGAAATTTTAAAACAGTATTTCTATACAAATTCCTTACGTTTTCCTAATTTTTTAGAATTTTTAGAGTTACACAAGTATGGTTAGAGTACAGATTACTACAGACTGTTTTGTTTAAGACAGATTCTGTTTTCGTTGCATTGTGTACTTGTTATGATGAATCTATGGGTTATATTGAAGGGTATGAGCCATGGTAAAGTTTAAATACAGTAGGTATAATGAAATAATAAAATATGAATGGGTTTGCAACAGCACCTAAAGTAGTGATTTGCTTTATTATACTAACGGATCTCACGAAGTTTTCAAGTTTTGGGTGAGATCACGATGGATGAAGGAATAAGGAGTGATAAAAGCCTAAGCTTGGGGATGCTACCGCACCCCCAAGATATATCCAAAGAGAAACAAGCAACTAAGCTTGGGGATGCCCCCGAGTGGCATCCCCTCTTTCTTCTAACGACCATCGGTATTTCACTTGGAGCTATATTTTTATTCGTCACATATCATGAGTTTTGCTTGGAGCGTCTTGTATCTTTGCTTGCTTTGTTTGTTAGTTTGTCACTTATATCCTTGCTGGACACACCTATTTTAGAGAGCCAAAATCATGCTATGACTTGTTAGAATTGCTTCAGTGCTTCACTTATATCTTTTTGAGCACGGTGTGCTTGGAAATTTTTGTAGAAACACTCTCATGCTTCACTTAGATTAATTTGAGAGTTAGTAAATTTTGAATAAATCCTCTCATGCTTCACTTATACCTTTTTGAGAGATGAAATTTTTATGCTCATGTGCTTCACTTAAATTTGTTTGAGCTTGCCAAAAAGCAATGGCAATATATGAAACTAGTCCCAAAGTGATAGATATCCAAGGAGGATATAATAAAAACTTTCATGAAGATCATTGGGCAAATTAAACTTGATTCTTTGTAATAGTTTTGAAACATGATGATAGTAGTATGTGAGTCATGTTAGTGAGTAATTGTGCTTTAGTAGGAATATTGGTGTTAAAGTTTGTGATTCCCTATGCATGCACGAAAGTCAATAGTTATGCAATGAAGTTACATCCTACTTGTGGTGCATTATTCGGTGTTAGTTATGCTCAATGCTCACTTATGTGAATTTTCGTTTCTTGGTTTGGTTGCTTCCCAATCTATTTGCTAGCCTCCATTTGTACTAAGTAGAAATACTACTTGTGCATCCAAAATCCTTAAACCAAGTTTTGCCTTATGAGTCCACTATACCTACCTATATGCGGTATTTCCATGCCGTTCCAAGAAAATTTGTATGTGCCATCTCTAAATTTTCAAAATAAATTTTCTCTTTTGTGTGCCCGTACCGCTCATGAAACGGTGGGGAGTGTCTAATATTTTTCCATGCTAGATGTGTTATTCTCAAGATGAGTGTTTATTCACTTGTCATTTCACGAGTGAGGCGGTAATAGGGATGCCCATTCCCAAAATGAAAAAGAAAAAATATTTACTTTATGTTGTCAAATAATAAATTCCTTGGAAAGTGTTGGTATGGAAGGCAACCGTGGATACGGCCCGCCATCGAAAGTGAAAGTTTGGTGGAAAAAGGAATAAACTTTATTTTCTGTTTGGGAATAGCCTATGATATATCTAGCATGGAAAGTATTGTGAGCTACTTTGTCGTTTTCGTTGACAGGAAAAGCATGCCACCCAAAATATTTTTTCTCTCTCAATTTAAACCTTGAGCTCTGGCACCTCTACAAATCCCTACTTCCCTCTGCGAAGGGCCTATCTTTTACTTTATGCAATTTTTATTTTTGCTTTAAGTCTCCATCTTCTCTTATAAAGCAACAACTAGGGGGCACTATGATCATACTTGAGCATTGGGCATAGTTAATATTTGAGTGTGTTTCATGAATGGATCAATGATTGAGCATGATGGGCTAGGGATAACTTTCTTTAGTGTTGATATGTTGAAAGACATGGTTGCTTGTTGACATGCTTGAGTATTGAAGTCATTATGTTAAAACTAGACTATTGCTTTGAATCATTTACAAGTCCAAATGTCCATGCTATACAAAAGAAAAGAACATGATGAACATGTTAGGCAGCATTCCACATCAAAAATTATGTTTTTATCATTTACCTACTCGAGGACGAGTAGGAATTAAGCTTGGGGATGCTGATACGTCTCCAACGTATCTATAATTTTTGCTTGTTCCATGCTATTATATTATCATTCTTGGATGTTTTACAAACATTTTATAACAACTTTATATCATTTTTTGGGACTAACCTATTGACATAGTGCCAAACTGTCAGTTGGTGTTTTTGCTTGTTTTTTACTTCGCAGAAAATCAATACCAAACGGAGTCCAATCGCGACGAAACTTTTTGGAGATTTTTTCTGGACCAAAAGACACCTAGTAGGCCAAAGAAGTGCCGGGGGAGTGGGCCGATGAGACCACAACCCACCAGGGCACGCCAGGGGGGCCCCGGCGCGCCCTGATGGGTTGTGCCCTCCTCGGGGCCCCTCTCCACCGCCTCTGATGCCTATAAATTCCCAAATATTCCAAAAAAACTAGGGGAGTCGACGAAACACAATTCCATCCGCCGCAAGTTCCAGAACCTCGAGATCCAATCTAAACACCATCACGGAGGGGTTCATCTTCCTCATAGGTGCCTCTCCGATGATGCGTGAGTAGTCCACCATAGACCTACGGGTCCGTAGGCAGTAGCTAGATGGCTTCCTCTCTCTCTCTCTCTTATGATTCTCAATACAATGATATCTTGGAGATCTATTTGATGTAAACTTTTGCGGTGTGTTTGTTGGGATCCGATGAATTTTGAGTTCATGATCAGTTTCTATCCATGAATATTATTTGAGTCTTCTTTGATCTCGTATATGCATGATTACTTATAGCCTCGTATTTCTTCTCCGAATCTTTGGTTTAGTTAGGCCAACTAGATCGATTTTTCTTGCCATGGGAAGAGGTGCTTTGTGATGGGTTCGATCTTGCGGTGTTCTTTCCCAGTGACAGAAGGGGCAGCAAGACACGCATTTATCGTTGCTATTAAGGATAACAAGATGGGGTATATTCCTACATGAATAGATCTTGTCTACATCATGTCATCGTTCTTATTGCATTACTCCGTTTTTCCATGAACTTAATACACTAGATGCATGCTGGATAGCGGTCGATGTGTGGAGTAATAGAGGTAGATGCAGGCAGGAGTCGGTCTACCTATCTTGGACGTGATGCCTATATAATGATCATCGCCTTGGATATCGTCATGACTATTCGATTTTCTATCAATTGCCCAACAGTAATTTGGTCACCCACCGTGCGCTATACTCATGAGAGAAGCCACTAGTGAACCCTATGGAGGGGGGTCTACTTTTCCAACATATTGCTTTCCGAACTACCTTTTTGCAATCTTTGTTTTCAGATCTACAAAACCAAAAACCAAAAAACATATTGCTGCATATTTTATTTGCTCTTTTTATTTTGTGTTCTTGAGAGATCTACCTCTCCTATCTATCACTACCTAATCTATCTTTTTACCGTTGAGAGATTGACAACCTCTCTTTCGCGTCGGGTTGCAAGTATTTGTTGTTTGTGTGCAGGTGCTGCTTATTGGGTGGTGGTGATCCTCCTACTAGTTCGATAACCTTGGTTTCACAACTGAGGGAAATACTTACCGTCGATGTGCTGCATCATCCCTTCCTCTTTGGGGAAATACCGACGCGGTCTCAAGCCACGTCAGCGACGACCTCCTACGGCGGCGACGGCGAGTGCGATTTCCGTCGGCGGTGGGGACCTCCTGTGGTGCAGATGCACGGGAGCAAAGGCGAAGTCCGTGGACGATGGAGCGGCAGCTAGGGTTTTGCGCGGAGTACGGATTTGAAGAAGTGATTTCAAAACCGGTACCGCTGAGTATAAGTACCCGTAGTTGTCGGTGATACCGGTTCTAGAATATCGGTGCGCCGAGTTCCTCTACTGTCAGTTGACAGGGAAACTTGGTGAAGCCGAGATGATGAAATTGGTGCTACCGAGATGCAAAACCCAGATCAACCCTAGGCATTGGTGAAACCAAGATTATGTGATTGGTTACACTGAGATTGCACTAAGGAGGTTTTGGAAGCCAGCTCTAAACGAAACGAAACTCCGGGTGCTCCTCACAGAGAGGGTTCGAGAAGTGCTTGTTCAAGTTTTGTGATGAAGCAAGAATAGAGCTTGAGACAAGAAAGCATAGATAGCTAGAGAGGGGTCCTAGGCATTCTTGTACATCCAATTGGCAAATGAAAAAAATAAGCAAATAGCAACAATTGGATGTCCTCGAATGAGTAAAGATATGCATACCAACATGCTCACACAACAAGATGTCCAATGAAATCATGGCAAACATGCAAAACCACTCTAGCATCTAACAAGCACTTTGGCGATGACAGAGTCATCTATATATGAGTATATTGACTTAGGAGCCAAGTAAGGATACTTGATGATAGGTCATACTCATCGTTTAAGCACAAGTGGGGTTGCCACTTTTACAAAAAGCATTTAATGTGGTCACATCTTTAAGAGATGCTTTAACTCAAGTCTTAGAGTAAAGCTCCCCCTTGATGTGACATCCCCCCTAAGAGGGACAAACTAACCTTGGGTTTTGTCGTTGAAGACTTCATGTAGGTGATGTAGTGGTGGATGCTCATTGTTGATGAAGATCATCTTGAGTTGGGAGCAATCCTCGTTGTTTTCTTACTCTTCTCACCTACATGGGTTAGTCCCACACAAGAGACAAATACAAGGATGGAGTGCAAAGCATACATGATGATGTCCATGGATTCATTAATTACCTTGTCCATTGCTTACCTATGAGGGAATGTGTGACTCCTTGAACTATTGCATAAAGTTGGAGTTGATTGCAAATAGTCCTTGCCAATAATGAATGTGAGTGAATTTCATTGGCAGAGTCACCCCTCAAGAATTTCTCTAATTCTTCTTCTTGGGGACCCACATCAAGTTGATGGGAATCCTTGGAGTTGAAGTAGCACTAGTCGAAGTAGAACTTGGAGTAGCCTTGGGAACCCACTTCACCACAGCTAGAGACTCATCTTCAAATATGTCAATGTCATCTTGAAGCTTTCCCTTGCCCTTGTGGTTTTGTGGGGGAAGGTCATCATGAGCTCTTGTTCCTTGGGGACGAGTAGGTTCATACTTCTCCCTTTGAGGAACAAACTTTGGCTTGGGGTATTGACCTTCTTCCCATTCAACTCCATTGGCGTTGAAGTAGCCAATGCCTCGGTTCTTCCGGTATCCTCCATGCTTGCTTACAATCTCTTCAAATTGTTTACATCCGCCAAGGCTTTTGTAGACACCTTTCTCTATAATTCCTTTCAATAAATCGTTTTCTTGCTCAAGTGTAACTTGGCTAAGAGAATCATTAGTGGAATCAATAGAGCTACTAGAACCAACATCATTTGATTTAGCATTAGCATTGTTGTTACTAGATGAAGAACCTTTCTTGCCTTTGTTACTAGTTTGCTTAGATTTAACTTGTGGAACAAATGTAGACAAGAGTAATCGTTTGACAAGATAAGAAGAACTCTTCTTTCGAAGATCGTCATTTATAGCTTTAAGAAACTCATGCTCTTGCTCTAAATTGAGCTTCTCGAAGCGTAGCTTCTCATGAGTTCTTACAAGCTCTCTATGATCTTCTAGAGTAGATTCATGAGCTAACTTAAGAGTGTTTAATTCTTTAATTAGATTCTCAATCTCCTTCTTATCATCATCATAAGACTACTCTTGGTTAGCATGAATATCATCAAGTTCATTTTGGCTAATATCACTAGTTTTATCAAAAAGCAAGTCATCATCTCCTAATAGATCATCCTCGTCACTATTAAAGTCAAGGTATTCGGGGTGTGATACCTTGGGGCCTTTAGCCATGAAGCAACTTCCACTTCCTTCGTTTGGTGAGTCAAATATGTCATAGGAATTGGAGTTACTAGTGCAAGTCCAGTAACACCTTCATCTTGACTATAGTCGGAGTCGAAGTGGTAGCTTCTCTCGGAGTGGTTGTCGGAGTCGGAGCCGGAAACCCATTCACCAACATGAGCTTGATGTCTTCTTCTTGTGTAGCTCATGGTGTACTTGTCCTTCTTCTCCGAGTCTTTGCTTCTCAGGGAGAGTCTTCGTTCATAGCGATCTTCTCTACTCCTTCTCTCTCTTCAAGGTGAATCATATTTTGAGTTTCGTCTTCTAGGTGACTCTTCTCTTCTCTTGTGGGGGGTCATGCACTCATTGGAGTAGTGTCCGGGCCTTCCACAATTGTAGCAAGTTCAGTCACGACTAGAGGAACGCTTCTCATCATATCTTGAATTGGAGCTTCTCTCTTTGCCTCTACTCTTGTAGAACTTGTTGAATTTCTTGACCATGAGGCTTATCTATTCATTGGTAACGAGATTGTCACTTGAAGTAGCGGGAGTGTCACTTGTGGCTTTGTATGCACCGCTTGACTTGGTGTGAAGCTCTTCTTTGTCCTTGAGTGACATCTCATGAGCAACAATCCTTCCAATGACTTCTGTGGGCTTGAGATCTTTATAATTGGGCATCATTTGGATCAATGTGCACACGGTGTCGTACTTTCCATCCAAGGCTCTAAGGATCTTCTTGATGATGAATTTGTTGGTCATTTCTTCGCTTCCTAAGCCGGCAGTCTCATTGGTGATGAGAGCAAGCCTACAGTACATTTCAGCGACTCCTTCACCATCCTTCATCTGAACTTGTCAAGTTGACTCTGTAGCACATCCAACTTACATTCCCTAACGGATGCGGCACCTTCATGCATATCAATCAAAGTATCCCAAATCTCTTTTGCATTCTCAAGACGGCTAATCTTGTTGAATTCTTCGGGGCATAGGCAGTGAATAGAATGTCACATGCTTGAGTGTTGTATTGCAACATCTTCAATTCTTCCGCGGTCGCTTCACGATCCGGTTCCTTTCCATCACCAAAGAATACACCTTGCAAGCCAACACGAACAACAACCCATACGGCGGGGTTATGACCAAGAATATGTATTTTCATTTTATGCTTCCAACTAGCAAAGTTTGTACCATCAAAATATGGACCTCTACGATGATAATTTCCCTCACTAGACGCCATACTCTCCTAGGTTGTGAGACCAATGCAATGGAGACCAAAGCTCTGATACCACTTGTAGGATCCAAAGTATGTCTAGAGGGGGGTGATTAGACTACTTGACCAAATAAAAATCTAGCCTTTTCCCAATTTTAGTTGTGGGCAGATTTTAGCAATTGCAACAAGTCAAGTTCACCCTACACATGCATGTCTAAGAGTATAGCAGCGGAAAGTAAAGACAAGCACATGAAAGTAAAGGTGGGGAGAGGAGATCAAACGCAATTTGGAGACACGAAGATTTTTCCCGTGGTTCCGATAGGTGGTGCTATCGTACGTCCACGTTTATGAAGACTTCAACCCACGGAGGGTAACGGTTGCGCGAGTCCATGAAGGGTCCACTAAGAAGCAACCTTGTCTATTCCATGATGGCCTACGTCCACGGAGGACTAGCCTTACTCGGGGTAGATCTTCACGAAGTAGGCGATCTCCTTGCCCTTACAAACTCCTTGTTTCAACTCCACAATCACGAAGAAGGAGGCTACCAAGTAACACCTAACCAATCTAGGAGGCACCACCCTCCAAAAGGTAATAGATGTGGTAGTATGATGAACTCCTTCGTGCTTCAAAAGATAGTCTCCTCAATACTCAATCACTCTCTCACAGATTTAGCGTGGGTAGAAGAGGTTGATTGGGTGGAAAGCAACTTGGGGAGGCTAGAAATCAAGATTCATATGGTAGGAATGGAATATCTTGATCTCAACACAAGGGTAGGTGGCTCTCTCTCAGAAAATCTGATATGACAAGTGTGGAATGGTTCTGAGTGCTTCTCATTCGAGTGATAGGTGGTGGAGGGGTATATATAGGCATCTCCAAAAATCAACTGTTACAACATTATTGCCCAACTCGGTGAAACCGGAGTAAAAACTCGGTTGTACCGACTAGTGCAAAATGTTGCAACTTTGGCGTTTTCGGTGAGACCGATATATGAATCTCGGTGGTACCTATATGGGTGTCCTGGGCAGATTCCAAATCTCGGTGAGACCGATTCCTCAAGATCGGTGGGACGGATTCTGAGAAACTGGTTAACAGAAAGTTGGTCACTGATTTCGGTGGCACCAAAGTGAAAGTTGGTAGTACCGAGATGCTAGGGTTTGGATTGGCTTCTGTCTAGGATGAAACTCGGTGGATCCGAATGGAAAATGTTGGTGTCACCGATTTTGCATATGTGGCTTTGGACAGAGGGTTTTGTGTGGGAAAGTGGGTTAGTATTTTTGGTGGCTAATCTCTAAGCACTTGAGCAACCAGGTCATCATATTTCCCTCATCCCCTTTTAATAATATTGGCTTTCCTATGGACTCAAAAGTGATTTCTCACAAAATGTAAAATGTAGAGTCTTGTAGCTTGAAGCTTGGTCAATCCTTGGGGAATTCTCCACACAATCCATTTAGCCAACCCATCATTGAACTTTTTCCTGAGATACATTTAGTGGAAACATTAGTCCAATGAAATATATGTTGTTACTAATTACCAAAACCACCTAGGGAGAAGTTGTGCTTTCACAGTGCCGTTGGAGCACTACGTATCTTGCAAATTGCACGATACCTGACCTAGCATTTGAAGTGAATCTACTTGCTAGACATAGCACAACTCTCACCAAACGCCATTGGTCTGGAGTGAAGAATATATTTCGATATCTCCAAGGCACAAAGGATCTTGGCCTATTTTTCTCAGTTCCAGAGAAATCATGACTCTAATATGATTGGATGCGCCGATGCTGGCTATTTATCTGATCCCCATAATGTCAGATCGCAGTCCGGCTTTCTATACCTACATGGTGGAACTGCCTTATCATAGATAAACAAACTCTGATGGCAACATCTACCAATCATTCTGAAATAATTTCATTATTTGAGGCATCACGTGAATGTGTATGGCTTCGCAGAATGATAAACCACATACAACAGTCATTTGGAATTAGTTCTATTGAATCACCTACCATTATCTACGAAGATAATGCGACTTGTGTTGCACAAATGCAAACAAGATATATCAAGAGTAATATCACTAAGCATATTTCTCCTAAGTGGGTTTTCCTCATAATCTTCAGAAAAGTGGAGAAATAAACATCTTGCAAGTTAAATCATTTGAAAACCTCATTGATTTATTTACCAAGTCTCTACCAAATTCTACATTCCAGAAATGTGTTCATGGAATTGGTATGCGACGACTTCATGACTTGCAAGTATCAGGGGGAGTGTCTCCCTGAACTATTCATGTTTAAAACTTCATATTGCACTCTTCTCTTTGTGAGTTTATGTTTCAGGTTCTCCTCAAGGATCCTATTGAAGACTTTTTGGAAAAGGATCTTTACAAGGTGATAATACTACAATGGACAATCTTGAAGATGATGATCCTACCTGGACAAGCGTGTGAAGATTCTACATGGACAAACGTAGATTAGAGGAAGTGTTGTGATTAATTAGCATATATTAATGGAAACTGATTCCTTTCATCCGCATGTAGACAATCGTGATGACAGTCGCTTTCTACGCTTGACACGCGTCCCAGGGACCCATCCACCGCTCTAGCGTCTCTTCGCTTATCTTTTCATGGGCTCTCTCCTGCCACACAACTTCTTCTCTCGTCTCTCTCTTAGTCCTGTGTCCTGTGAGATCTTGCCGGCCATCAATGGCCTCCACCAGCTCTTCCAGCTCCAAGTGAACCTGAAGGAAAATAAAGGG
Organism: Elymus sibiricus; assembly: GCA_039707655.1. Lineage (NCBI taxonomy): Eukaryota > Viridiplantae > Streptophyta > Magnoliopsida > Poales > Poaceae > Elymus > Elymus sibiricus. Next base: position 313,795,135 of record CM077667.1, on the reverse strand, counting down.
CTACGAGGGGCGGTCCGCCTCCACGAGCACACGTGCTGCAGCAGTGGTCTGGATGTTCCGGCGATGCTGTGAGCGCTACGGCGGCACGGCTGCTCGGCCATGCTACGACGATGGCGTGGCTTCTCAGGAGATGCTGCGACGGTGGCGTGGGCTTCTCCGGTGATGCTGCGAAGGCGGCAAGCCGGCTGCTGCAAGCGCGACGACGGCCCGATTGCTTGGCGATGGTTCGGCTTCTCCGGCAGTGTTGCGATGAATGCTGCGACGGCTAGGTGGTTGTGAGTTGTGACAACGATGTTGCGATGGCGGCGAGTCAGCTGCAGCAACGCCAGCTGCCGCGAGCGCAACGGCGGGCCAGTTGCTCGGCAATGTTGCGACTGTGACGCGGCTTCTCTAGCGATGCTGCGACGGTGGCGAGGCTTCTCCGGCGGTGCTGCGGCGACGACTGCGACTATGGTGCGGGCTTCTCCGGCGATGCTGCGATAGTGGTGCGGGCTTCTCCGGCGATGCAGCGATGGTGGCGAGGCTTCTCCGGCGATGTTGCGACGGTGGTGCGGGCTTCTCCGGCGATGCTGCGACGGTGGCGAGGCTTCTCCGACAATGATGTGACGGTGGTGCGGGCTTCTCCGACGATGCAGCGACGGTGGCGGGCTTCTCCGGCGATGCTGCGACGGTGGCGAGGCTTCTCCGGCGATGCTGCGACGGTGGCGCGGGCTTCTCCGGCGATGTTGCGACGATGGCGCGGGCTTCTCTGACGATGCCGTTGACGAGTGAATTTTTTTGCGTTCACTCATCTGATTCATCTAATGGTTGGGAGGACTTAGATTAGAACGAATTTGGATGGTGAGGAAGGCGACTGTTGTTTGCCCCCATGGTATCCGGATGACGCATGCACGTGCCTATATTAATTAAAGGGAAATCTCCTCTTTCCTAAACATTGTGCGGTTGCATAGCAACGGACGCATCCCTCGTTCGAACCATTGCATCCCTGTAATTTAGTAACCGACCTAGGAAATGACCGTTCGAACCATCGGGCCTGTTCGACACATCTCTTCTGGTCATATATAAACTATCAATCAATACAGTTGATCATTTTACTCAAAACAATTCCATGATGAATTTTCGCGAGCACTTAAAACTTTTGTCAATGTTTGTCACAAAAAAAAAAGATTTCTCCGATATTACTGTTCGCCAGGCTCAAATAAGGATACCTCCGTGCATACATGCACTTCAGCAACTTTCTGCACCACGCTAAACAAAGGTATGGATTGGAAACTAAAGTTCCTACTGATATGTACTCCCTTCATCCATACTAGAAGAGCGCTATTGTTGGTCATATTTTCAAAAACACAATGTAGTGTCAAAAACACAATGTAGTGTCAAAAACGCTCTCCTATTATGGACGGAAGGAGTAAATGATAAAAAAAAAATCGTTTGATGTACTGTTTCTTCATGTAAGAAATATGAATTGCATATACAACCAGCTCGACCTCTATACCACTACCACCCCTTCTCTTACTTGAAAATAATAATAATAACAAACACATAGGCAATGGCACGACATTTTGAAATAATAATAACAAACACGTATGCACCGGCGCCCGCCGTGCCGTCTGCCTGCTAGTTTTTCTAGAAGCAGCTCACTAGTTTTCCCTATAAGTACCTTGGGGCACCGTTCCCTCTTATTTTCCCTAATAGTGAATCAATCCCTAAAAGTAAATCAGTGCACCAGGGCTCCATTTGTAAGGAGCTTGGTAACTTGAGGGATGATAATACCACACAGACACAGTTCATCAAATCTGGAAAATAGTTTTCATAGACATCCATATTCAAACCATCTCCAAGACAGGAGTTACGTTTAAAAAGTGCAACAGAGTTTGAACAGTAAGATACAAGAGATTATCATCTCCAAATGAGTTGACCAGTACCACAGGAGATTATCACTGATATGCGCCAATTGTAGGTGTGGTGACACCACCTTGGTAATGGCATAGATTGGCTGGTGAAATCATTTGGCGGGGTCGTTCATAGGGTGAGTGTCGATTCAGCCTTTGGTGCCTGCTGCCCTGAACAGTGTGACGGCCCACCAAAGGAGGTATTGACCATGTGCTGAAGGCCATTGGCAGCACAGGAGCCTGCAATGGAGGCTGAAACATGTGGCAGTCGTTCAGCCGACGTGGATGCACCATTCGTCCAGAGGCGGCTGTGTTGAGTGCAGGGTATGCTGGTACACCACATTTAGCAAGAGGAACGTTAGCAATAGTCAAAATATGGCATCCACCAACATGCATGTACTGTGGATTTCATCATGGCAAGTCATACTCTACAAATTCACTTTTTTAAGCATAAGCTGGTGACGATTGTCAAGTATTCTCCCTCAGAGCTTATGCCAAGAGTTTGCAGGCTTCTTGTTACTTCAATGTTTACCCTTATAAAAGAACTGCACTTCCTTTCTATTGTTCATTTGGCATAGATACAACATGGTGTAGAAAATTTTATCATTATCATTACAAAGATCATTTGACATGATTAACTCATAAGCTCATGAAGTCCTGCAAAACTTTCAAGCTTTGAAACAGGATGTGGAGCACCTACGAGCCAAGAAAGTTTAACCACTAACTTTGCTTCCAAAAACAATTCGGTGCAATAATAATAATAATATATAGCAAGAAACCCAGCCTGGTGAGTCAATTTTGGATACAATCACAGTATCATGACTAGAGATTTTTAAGATTTAGTTATTTCCAAACGAGTAAATAGGTTTATCAGGAGGGATTGTCCAATACGTCTGTAACAAAGAAGGGACATCACTACTTCACGAGCTTCAGCAATGTCATTACCTGGTTCCCAACTGGGAGGATGTAGCCAGTTTGGTAGGTAGATTGGCCGCTGCAGCAATGGTGATGACTGCTGGTAGTTGTCATAGCCTGGGCGTGTGCAATCAGCATACCCAAATTGCCTTCCATTGTACCTGGTTAATATATCCGACAAGCCAAGGCTTTGCTGGGGCACCTGGAAAGACTACTTATATCCTGTAAATTTACTGCGTAGATATAAAAAATGAAAACATCTGCCATAGGATGTACTACAGATCGAGGCATACCAATGAAAAGTTATAGTTCAATCCACCATCCTGAGCTTGATTTGGCACACCAATTACTCCTTGAGCACAAGAACTGACACAGATTTTCCAGGAAAAAACCTCAAACATCATGTAAAACAAAAGGCAGAGATCACCAGACAATAAAAGTTCTATTGACAGAGTAAAAGCTTGCCTTGGGTGTTGATTTTCAGTTACATTTTCAGAGTTGCTTACTTGTAGAATCCAGGGCGAGCCTGCCTTTACATTTTCAGAGTTGCTTGCTTGCACAACCTGGGGCGAAGCAGGATTTACAAGGCATATAAAAAGCTAACTTACTGCATGGGGATGGAAACTGGACACATCTGCGACAGGATACACAGATCGATACATACCAATGAATCAACAAAGTTTGATCCAGCATTCTGAGCTTGATTTAGCGCACTGTTTACTTCATCGGCACAAGACCTGGTACAGAATTTCCATAAAGATAAGACCACAAGCATGATGCCAAATAAACAGCAGACATCACCACACAATAGAAGTTCTGCTGAAGGAGAAAAACTTGCCTTCGGCGTTGATTTTCAGTTATGTTTCCAGAGTTGATTCCTTGTACAATCTGGGGCGAAGCTGCATTTACATTTTCAGCGTTGCATACTCGTATAACCTGGGTTGAAGCTGTATTTATGTGGCATATAATACGCTGTTAAACTCATGAAAAATCATTGTAGTCATCATAATTAAGGTTCAGAAAGTAACTAGAAAGTAGCAATACCCACTAGAAAGATTGAAAAGAAGACATCACCATCAGGATTTAACCATTAACATGCCTCCTTCACTAAAAAAGAACCATTCCACCTACCTCCCCCACCCTATAGGTCCTGGCTTTTTTACTAGAAACAGAAACCATAGCTTTATCATTCCTATCAGATAATTACAACTACGACTATGGTTCCTGTTTTGCTCGAAACAGGAAGGAACCACAAACACAGATACAAATGCAACACACAACAACAGATGAACAAAGCGTTGTAAAACCTGCTCAGTGATTACCTGGAGTAATGCTCAGATAATTTGACAACACACAGGGGAAGTGGGGGCGGTTGGCATCCCCTTCAGCAGGACAACCTGGTACCAATGTCTTTAGTGTCTTATTCCTCATGTCAATAGAGATCATCTGCGACTTCTCGTTGTCCATCCTCGCAGAGAAACTCATGTGGACAACATCGTCTCCATGGATGCTTAGGGTGGGGAAATATGGTAACAAGTTCATTAACATTGGTTTCTCAACAGTGCCAGCCCCCAGCTCAGCCAACAAAGCAGAATGGCTTGGGTTCTGAATGAACATGTCATCATTGGCATGAACCTTGGGCCCCTTGCGCCAACAGTTGTCAGAAATCAGTCTGTTCCATATGATGGCCCTCCAGCCGACTAACTTGCGTGGCTTCACAACAAAATCATTGTGCGGGCTCTCAAAGCACGACTCATCATAGATTGTATTCAGATCATCTTCCGGCACGCTTTCTTGAACCATGGCTGGTACATAAAGATGTTCGATCTCGATGAACTTGAGTGATCCATTGGTGCAAGTGATGTCCCGAATGATCCATGGGCATATATGATCACCCTTGTTCCCAGGCATCAGTTTAGGAAGTGGGATGAACAACACTGCATGTTGGGAATCCTGACAGAGCACATCGCATACTACACAGATCGACCCAGCCTAGCCGGCTTCCTCCAAGCAGGATCACCTTGTGCACTACAACAGGCAGACGGTCCTCAGCCGGCCGGCTCTCCAAGCGAGCAGGTTTGATAGTCCAAACTTCAGACTTGGACGAGTACAAGTGGAGTTCATGTGAAAGGGTATCGGGTGCCAGGCAGAGACCAGCCAGGATATATTCCCCATCGTCACAACAGTAAATGCCAATATTCTCTCTCGGAAGAGCATTACGGCCCGGATTCGGAATCCGTGAGAGCATAGGTTTCTTCCCCGGAATGGCCTGATACATGTAGTACTCATCGACCCGCTCCCTGTACCGGGCGGACCACAGAGGCAAGTGCAGAAGAACAAATTGCTTCTCGGAGCGAACAACACATGGCTCGTCGGAGAAATTGGTAAGTGGGAGGTCAGGGCAATGGATGCACACGTACGAGACGGCCGGCGGGGCGGCGAAGCAGATCGAGACCCAGATAGCGTGGCCTTTGCTTGTCTTGGCCTTAGCCGTGGTGGAGTTGTCGCGGTGGACAAGGTACACCCTTGACTCGAGGAGGATCCAGGGTGATAGGCCTTCAGAGGAGTCCACCTCCGTTATGGCGGGTGGGTTCAAGCAGGGGGCGATTATGCAATCGGATCTGCTCAAATTTCTCGATGGAGACGCGGATCTGATTTCTGTCGCCTCCGACATGCTGGACGGCGACTTTTATGGGGTCGACGGTGGGTGCGGAAGGCGAGATCGGATCGTATTTCGTAGCTGGCGTGCGAGGCTGAGGCCGGCGGCGGTGGCACGACAGCGCGAGTACGCCGAGGGGGACGGGGTGGGGCGGCGGGGCTAAGAAGGCGATAAGCGGAGCCTGCGGGAGAGGAACAAGGAGACGGATTTCTTCACCGATTGGGAGCGCCAGGGTTTCCCTGGCTCTCACCTCCAATCAATCCCCAATTACAACCCGTCCTCTCTTTTTTTTTTTTTTGAGAAAATTACAGCCCGTCCTCTCTAATCCAATTAGACTGTCGAGCGGATCATCGGACCAAGCCCAGCCAGCGCCTAGACCAATCGGACCAAGCCCAAACAAGCCCAAACAGCGCCTAGCGATCAATCTCACGCTACTTTCGTTAAAACATACTAGCAAATATGCCCGTGCGTTGCAACGGGTAAAAAAAATTTAGGAACTTGAAAAATAATTCACCATTTAAACAACTTTGCAAGTAATGTAATCAGAAGTACCGAGGACCATATTTTCGAAACAAAGAGCAAAAATCTTGTGATACTTAAAAGAAGAAAAAAACATTAACTTCATTGCCTAAGCTTAGAAGTAAAATGACGTACCGCATGTTCTTGTTTCACTCCTGAAGCTGACATCAGAACAGGAAGCAAAAAAAATCAGAGAAAATAAAATACTTAGTAATCAAAGGAGATGACCAATGTCTATGCTTATTTTAATGCATGGACATGACGTTTCTGCATTACATGAGTGCTTCCTTGCTACTTGCTAGTATACTTATACGCATCAGGTGATCCAGCGGAGCTTGCTTTGCTTGGGTGCTGCATAGATGGCGACATGCATGCAGGTAATTGATCTGAAAATAATACAGATAATAAGAAATTAAGAATGTATAGTGGATTAGTCTTGATGGGCATGGGATGCGGCTGGAGCTGCTAGTAGTTCTGGAGGAGGCGCTGGTGCCTTGCCTCGCCGTGTAAGCCTCCACGACGGCGTCGGGGTCTTCGTGCAGGTGGCAACAGCCAAGGCGAGCGCCGCTGCCGCTGTCGTAGCTCGTATGCCCCTCTTAGCCCTCTATCTCCTTCATCTCCATAGCCACAGTGTCAGCGCCGTCCCCCTCGCGGCACAAGGCAAGGCGCACATAGCATCAGCGACAGTGAAGGCGGTTCGGGAGTCGGGACGCGAGTTAGGACATGATGGCCGATAGGATGGAGAGCACGTGCTACTGCAATCCTGCAGCTTCTCCTCACTATGATCGATCATGCATGGGCTCGAGGTTCTCCTGGTCGTTGTGGAGAACATGAGGTCCAGGTGGCGGAGGAGGCGGTACAGAGAAGCATGGCATGGTAGTAGGAGAGCGGATCTCACCGCATGGCTCCAATAACCATGAACCATGCCAGATCGATTTTTTAATGCAAATATATGCATATGGAGACGTATATGACGAGCTAGTTATACGGGCCAAAACAGTGCTAGGATGGACGTGGCCCAGGCCCATGCGGGCGACAACGATGCTAGCGAGGCGAGGGGCGTACGAATAAGATAATTAGGTCTCCGAATTAGTACACATCGCAAATTCTAAATCTGATATAAAATTATTAAAGCAGGATGAAACCAAGAATATCACCTTGATTTATTAGTAGGTATAGATATTGTCTCAAAAAAACTATCAACATGGATCTAGTTTTAAAAATCTTGACACGAGGAATCCAATGATGAAAATGGTTTGAAATTTGAATGCACCGTTTAAGAGATAAAATATTTTGAATAAACGGATTTACGAAAAAAAAACTCTTGGGTTGCGACAAATGGGCAAGTGGCACACATGCAGCACATCACTTGTCGTAACATGGGGAGGTGGGACTGACCTTTGAAAGGAATACTTCTCAATTAATTAATGATTTCGTCGTTCCTGGGAGCTGGCACGACGTTGGGAAGCTCCTATACCGCTATACGACACGCTTTGCGTCTGAATGGCGCGCCCCGCGCAGGTACAGCCTCCTGACTGGGCCGGCGGCCCGTTATCACTCTGGAAATTGTTCAAAAATAAAAAATCGAGCGAGAGATTGAACCTGCACCTCAAGGCTCATGCTGATAAGCATTCGTCCCTACCGAGACAACCTCACAACCTACACTGTCCAGTTACGAAACGCCGGTTATAAGAGGGATCAACAGTGACCGGTTTATTGTAGAATCGATCTTTTTCCAAGTTTTTTTCTTTTTATATTTGTCATTTGTTTTGTGTTTTCCTTTTTCGTGAGTTTTTTTTTGTCATTTTTCCAACGACTATATTTGTTTTGTTTTGTTTTTCAAGTTTATTTTTAGTTTTGAACAAATGTTAGCGCTTTCAAAATTTTGTTCAAATTAATGGAAATTATTTTTTATTTCAACTTTTATTCAGAAATCAAAACATATTCACATTTTCATGAAATTGTACAGGACTTTTTCCAAAATGTTCATGTATTTTACATATTGTTCAGAATGTCAAAATGGAAACATTTTCGAGAAAGCACTACTAATTTTTTCCAATCAACATTTTTTGAATTTCCAACATTTTTGCAAAAGATGAAACAAATATGGAATTTTCAACATTGTTCAAAAAGATGAACAAAACTTTAAAGCCACAAAAAAATGAATTTCACAGAACTTTATAAAAATATTGAACAAAATTTTCTGGATTGGAACATTTTTAAAATTTTCATTTTTTTTTAAGTCCGATCATTACTGGAAACTCTCTGAACATTTTTTAAATTTCTTTAAAAAGTTCAAAACCCTATCTTTTTTATGAAATTGGAACAAATTTCGTAAACGAGATTTTTCTTGAAATTGTAAAGAAAATTTTGGAGGGTGATTTTTTAAAAAGTTCTTGAACATTTTAACATTTTTGAACAAATTTTGTAGACATGAACCATTTTTTAAATTGTGAAAAGTTTGAAAGTGTAGACGTTTTGTGAACTTCACAAATATTTTTCGAATTTTGCCAATTTTAAAGAAACGAGAACATATTGTGAATTCTGAACAAAATTTGGAATTTTTTTCCAAATTTGGAAAGAAATGGACTTGAAAAGGAACAAAACGAAAAATAAAAAACGAAAAAGAAAAAGATAAAAGAAAATTTTAGAAAGAAATAAATAAATTGAAAAAATAAAATAAATAATAAATAGAAATATAAATAATAGAAAAAGGTGAAACAAAAAATAAAAAAAAATAACAAGAATCCTAAAACCGGGAACAACTAGGTATTAAAATGGGTTGGCACAGATCGGGTCGCTAGCTCCGTAGCGTCGACTGGAATTCCGTTCGCATGTGCGTTGCGTCGACAGTTGACGCAACAAGCGGAAAATAGGGAATTCCTCGACGCCGTAGACGCCTGAACGTGAAAATGGCTGTAACGTTCAAGATGTGATCCTATCTATATTTAGGCTCGAGGGACTCGATGAAGATAGAAGCGCATCTCGTCGTTTCTCAAGTATAGAAATCATTGCAATACATGTAAAGAGGAGATGAGTATATGAGTTGGCTTACACTCGCCACAAACTAAGTTACAATTCCACACAATCATTCATACAATCATCCATAAGGCAGGGTCCGACTACAGACGAAGATAAACGACAAAAGCAATGAAATCTATCTCACTAAGCGCAGGAAGACGACCAAGTAGCTCCCCTACTCATCCGGATATGTCACGTACATATGCCCACGCTCCTCGTCGAACTTCCACTGGAGCTGAGAAGCGTCAACCTGCTCAAACTCATCAGTACATGTATTGTTGTAGTAATCTGTGAGCCACGGGGACTCATCAATCTCATTAACCCGGGTACAGAGACTATGTAAGCTGTTGGGTAAGGTATGGTTTAGTGGTGAGGTTTGCAGCGGCACTAAGCATTTGTTGAGTGGCTAACTTACGAGTACAAGAGTAAGGTGAGAATCTACGCATGTCGGACGAGTACTAGTTATGATCAATAAGTGATCCTGAACACCTACTTACGAGTCAAACATAACCCCACCGTGTTCTCTTTCTGAACTCCCTCGAAAAGAGATGATCACGGTTACGCACACGGTTGGTGTATTTTAATTGAGTTTACTTCAAGTTTGCTATAACCGGGTGTTAAACAAATTTCCAAGTTGCCACATAACCGCGGGCACGGCTTCCAGAAAGATTTAACCCTACGGGGGTGCTCCAACTCATCCATCACAAACTAGCCACACACAGCTCTGGAAACCTCCACCTGGAGATAACTCAAGGTATCCTCGTAAATCCCAGTGCACAAGACATTCGAGAAAGGTAAAACAAATCCAGCAAGACCGCCCGGCGTGTCGACTAACCCGATAGGAGCCGCGTATCTCGTTCTCAGGACACGACGGATGAGCAGTACGTACGGTGGCCTGATAGAAATCCCTGAGTTGCCCCGGGTGGCCCCGCAAGTGGCTCTGGTTTGGACCAACACTCATGAGGAGCACTGGCCCGGGTTGTTGATTAATTATCCACGGGGTAGCTAAGCCCTATGCATTTTTATTAAGTTGCTAAGCAAATGGAGTACCAATGTTGGGTCTTGCCAGACAAGTTTTATCCCAAAACGAATTATCAAGGGGGTCCCCATAACAACCCCAAGCATGTTAGGAGCACTCAATATGGAACATAACACCGGTAAACAAGTAACTAGGGCGGCAAAAGTGGAACAAATCACCGGGCAAAAGGCCAAGCCTTCCACCTTCACCAAGTATATCTGTGCATTAATTTAAATGGCAATAAGTAAAGTGATATCCCAAGTTATCCATGTTGTCACATGGAAAACCACCTGCACCTACAACTAGCAATGCTATAAGAGGGGTTGAGCAAGCGGTAACTTAGCCAAACAATGATTTGCTAGGATGTGGAGGGGTTAGAGGCTTTCATGGCAATTTGGGAGGTTTGACATACAAGTGGTAGGATACGAGACATAACGGCAGAAGCAAGACATCTAGCATAGCAAATATAGTATTGGGATCCGGGTAACGATCATCTTGCATGTAGGGTCTTCAGGGGGATAGAACTCTTGCTCTTCGAAAACGTTCTCGACAGGTTCCTCGTTCTCGTTCTCAACACCCGGGTCTACCCAAAGGAGAAACAACATGGCAATCCTATACTAGACATCTTTCTCATGCAATTATTTAGTTCTTTAACAATCTGGACAGAACCTCAATATTAGTTATTTGGATATGCATGAACATGGAAAAAATGAATGCGTCATGAGAAAACGATGCAAATGCATATGAAGAACGTCGCAAACGGAGCTACGGAACTCTCGGGACACTCACGATAAGATACAAATGGTAACGATGGCAAAACAGAATTTTACAAAGGCTAAGGGCAATTTCCTGGTGTCCCAAGTTTTCCACTGGATTGGGCATGAAATCCTAGGTGAAATAGACCTAAAGATCATGCAAAACAAGTGAGCACAACTCCCACAAGGCACAAAACCAAAATGCAAGCAATCTGTCCAGAAACAGCAACATGTCATATTGCACACCACACAACAAGAGCTACAGCAAGATATAAAGCACAACAAAGACATGGGGCCATAGCTTACATGATGCACAACAATTCATGTCATGGCAGCATCTTGAACAAAAGCATGGATCAACAGCAAATGAGCTCACAAGATGACATATTGACCCAACAGTTAAAGACTTAGAGAAATTTACCAATTTTCACAATCTGAGTTAATAGGTTGGCATATTGACACAATGATTCTACATGCTACAGTGACTTTCATGGCATGAAATTTAATAGCATGCTAGAGGACAATATGCACTTCAATTAACCCCATTACAGCAACATCAAAATATAGATTGTTGGCTAGCATCCTCTCAACATGGCATATTGAACTAAACAGTTTCCCAGACTTGGAAAAATATCAAGTGACAAAACAGGGCAGTTTTTAACAGGTTGACATATTGGGCAGCAAAACTAGCTAAAATGCAGCACCTCTACTTGCAAGCCATTGGCACATCTTATCAAAGGATAACCACTAGTAGAAATCAGGCCTTTCGACCGGAGCATTAGTCCCGGTCGCATTTTGGACCGGGACTAATGCCTCCACTAGTCCCGGTTCGTGAGGATAAGCATTAGTCCCGGTTCGTGAGGACCCTTTAGTCCCGGTTGGTGACACCAACTGGTACTAAAGGGGTGGTGGCAACCGTTCGCCTGGCGCAAGCCCTTTTAGTCCCGGTTCGTGCCTCAAACCGGGACTAAAGGTCCCAACCGTTCAAATCCCGCGCCTTGGAAGTTGTTTCGCGCGAGATTATACATGGGAAACGCTACAGTAACGCGACCGGCCACCATTTTTGTTCATCTCCCTCTCTCCTTCTTCCTCATCCTCCACACCATGAATCCAATCACTCGCTACGGGAAAGTGCTCGCACATGGCACGACCAATCTCCATGTCGTCTACACTAATGACAGCGCCAAAGTCGAGGGTTTTCTTTTCATGTTCGAGGAATGGCTTCAAGAGGAAAAACACAAGTTCATGGGCCTCGATCTCGAGTACACGACCGATGGTCGCAATGTTGCCGTCGTCCAACTTTGTTTGAAGCAACATGTCATGGTCTTCCAGTGGGCAAGGTAATACGGAACTTGTCATAGTTTTAATCGGGGCTTTTCTTTGATTCATAGGATAGGAAAATTGCATATAGGAATAGGAGGATTGGGAATGTCGAGAACATGTCATAGTTTCCTTGATTCATAGGAAAATGCATAGGAAAATTAGGGCTTTTCTTTGATTCATAGGAAAATTTGGGCTTCTCTTTGATTCATAGGAAAATTGGGGCTTTTCTTTGATTCATAGGAAAATTGCATAGGAATAGAAAATTGCATAGGAATAGGAGGATTAGGAAAATTGCATAGGAATAGGAATAGGAGGATAGGAATAGGATAGGAAAATTGCATAAGAATTTTCCTTGTAGTTGCATATATATATTGGCCATCGTGGGAGAACATGTCATAGTTTAGGGGCTTCTTTTGATTCATAGGATAGGAAATGCATAGGAATTTTCCTTTGTTATGATTCTTATTATACTTGTTCCGAATTATACTTGTTATGATTCTTATTATATACTTGTTCTAAATTATACTTGTTATGGTTATTCTTATTATACTTGTTATGATTCTTATTATACTTGTGCCGAAATATACTTGTTATGATTCTTATTATACTTGTTCTAAAATATACTTGTTATGGTTCTTATTATACTTGTTCTAAAATATACTTGTTGCAGCAGTATTTAACACATTTGTTCCATTTTGTTGTTGCAGTAGTGACAAGCACTGTCCAAAACTCATGGAGTTCCTTCGCAGCGGCATATATTTTGCTAGCGTTGATATAACGAATGACAAGATCAAGATGAGGCGCACCTGGGGTATTGAGATACCAGCTGAATGCCACATTGATCTTCAGGGCAGGTTCAGGCTTGAGCATGACAAGACTTCAATGGCTGATATGGCAGCCGCCCTGATCGACGAGGACTACGTTGATATGAAGACAAAATTCCCCAAGTCAGGGCACAAACGTTGGGAGAAAACCCCACTTGACCCTATCAACATTGAGTATGCAGCAATAGATGGGTACGTTGCATACGAGTTGTACCGCAGGATTGGAATCTTCAATTATGGGCAGCGTCACCTCGTACCGCTAGTACCACCACTAGTGCCCCATGGGTCTGCTACTTGGGGGTATTCTGATCCGGACGATGAGTAGTGTTTGCAATGGCGAACAATTTTATCTAAAAAGAATCAACTAAAATATTAGCTAGAATATCTAGAATATCACTGCAGTTAAATATAATATTAACTAGAATATCACGAAGTGCATCCAGTTTTTGCCGTAACGCTCTCAACTTTTTAGCACATGCTATGTGGGTGAAATGATGATACCATGCCAAGTTTCAACCATTTCAGAGTTCATTTGTGGTGCTTTTTAATTTCAGGGTCATTTAGCTCAAAACAATTCATTAAATGCATGAAAAATAGCAAATGAAGTTAGATAGGGTTGAAATTTTAGGATGTGGCTTCTAATGGTTCATATTGAATGCACAAAAAGTCTGGAGTTGAAATAAGTTGAAAAAATTGAAATCCTTTTGTAACACACGAGTTTTCGTCCGAAACCCTGATACTTCGAAAGAGATTGTCCATTTTGTACACGAAGTGCATCCAGTTTTTGCCGTAACCCTCTCAAATTTTTAGCACATGCTATGTGGGTGAAATTATGATACCATGCCAAGTTTCAACCTTTTCAGAGTTCATTTGTGGTGCTTTTTATTTCAGGGTCATTTAGCTCAAAACAATTCGTTAAATGCATGAAAAATAGCAAATGAAGTTAGATAGGGTTGAAATTTTAGGATGTGGCTTCTAATGGTTCATATTGAATGCACAAAAAGTCTGGAGTTGAAATAAGTTAAAAAAATGAAATCCTTTTGTAACAGACGAGTTTTCGTCCGAAACCCTGATACTTCGAAAGAGATTGTCCATTTTGTACACGAAGTGCATCCAGTTTTTGCTGTAACCCTCTCAAATTTTTAGCACATGCTATGTGGGTGAAATTATGATACCATGCCAAGTTTCAACCATTTCAGAGTTAATTTGTGGTGCTTTTTAATTTCAGTCATTTACTCAAAACAATTCATTAAATGCATGAAAAATAGCAAATGAAGTTAGATAGGGTTGAAATTTTAGGATGTGGCTTCTAATGGTTCATATTTAATGCACAAAAAGTCTGGAGTTGAAATAAGTTAAAAAAATTGAAATCCTTTTGTAACAGACGAGTTTTCGTCCGAAACCCTGATACTTCGAAAGAGATTGTCCATTTTGTACACGAAGTGCATCCAGTTTTTGCCATAACCCTCTCAACTTTTTAGCACATGCTATGTGGGTGAAATTATGATACCATGCCAAGTTTAAACCATTTCAGAGTTCATTTGTGGTGCCTTTTAATTTCAGGGTCATTTAGCTCAAAACAATTCATTAAATGCATGAAAAATAGCAAATGAAGTTAGATAGGATTTAAATTTTAGAATGTGGCTTCTAATGGTTCATATTGAATGCACAAAAAGTCTGGAGTTGAAATAAGTTAAAAAAATTGAAATCCTTTTGTAACAGACGAGTTTTCGTCCGAAACCCTGATACTTCGAAAGAGATTGTCCATTTTGTACACGAAGTGCATCCAGTTTTTGCAGTAACCCTCTCAACTTTTTAGCACATGCTTTGTGGGTGAAATTATGATACCATGCCAAGTTCAACCATTTCAGAGTTCATTTGTGGTGCTTTTTAATTTCAGGGTCATTTAGCTCAAAACAATTCATTAAATGCATGAAAAATAGCAAATGAAGTTAGATAGGGTTGAAATTTTAGGATGTGGATTCTAATGGTTCATATTGAATGCACAAAAAGTCTGAAGTTGAAATAAGTTAAAAAATTGAAATCCTTTTGTAACAGACGAGTTTTCGTCCGAAACCCTGATACTTCGAAAGAGATTGTCCATTTTGTACACGAAGTGCATCCAGTTTTTGCCGTAACCCTCTCAACTTTTTAGCACATGCTATGTGGGTGAAATTATGATACCATGCCAAGTTTCAACCATTTCAGAGTTCATTTGTGGTGCTTTTTAATTTCAGGGTCATTTAGCTCAAAACAATTCATTAAATGCATGAAAAATAGCAAATGAAGTTAGATAGGGTTGAAATTTTAGGATGTGGCTTCTAATGGTTCATATTGAATGCACAAAAAGTCTGGAGTTGAAATAAGTTGAAAAAATTGAAATCCTTTTGTAACACACGAGTTTTCGTCCGAAACCCTGATACTTCGAAAGAGATTGTCCATTTTGTACACGAAGTGCATCCAGTTTTTGCCGTAACCCTCTCAACTTTTTAGCACATGCTATGTGGGTGAAATTATGATACCATGCCAAGTTTCAACCTTTCCAGAGTTCATTTGTGGTGCTTTTTATTTCAGGGTCATTTAGCTCAAAACAATTCGTTAAATGCATGAAAAATAGCAAATGAAGTTAGATAGGGTTGAAATTTTAGGATGTGGCTTCTAATGGTTCATATTGAATGCACAAAAAGTCTGGATTTGAAATAAGTTAAAAAAATGAAATCCTTTTGTAACAGACGAGTTTTCGTCCGAAACCCTGATACTTCGAAAGAGATTGTCCATTTTGTACACGAAGTGCATCCAGTTTTTGCTGTAACCCTCTCAAATTTTTAGCACATGCTATGTGGGTGAAATTATGATACCATGCCAAGTTTCAACCATTTCAGAGTTAATTTGTGGTGCTTTTTAATTTCAGAGTCATTTAGCTCAAAACAATTCATTAAATGCATGAAAAATAGCAAATGAAGTTAGATAGGGTTGAAATTTTAGGATGTGGCTTCTAATGGTTCATATTGAATGCACAAAAAGTCTGGAGTTGAAATAAGTTAAAAAAATTGAAATCCTTTTGTAACAGACGAGTTTTCGTCCGAAACCCTGATACTTCGAAAGAGATTGTCCATTTTGTACACGAAGTGCATCCAGTTTTTGCCATAACCCTCTCAACTTTTTAGCACATGCTATGTGGGTGAAATTATGATACCATGCCAAGTTTCAACCATTTCAGAGTTCATTTGTGGTGCTTTTTAATTTCAGGGTCATTTAGCTCAAAACAATTCATTAAATGCATGAAAAATAGCAAATGAAGTTAGATAGGGTTGAAATTTTAGGATGTGGCTTCTAATGGTTCATATTGAATGCACAAAAAGTCTGGAGTTGAAATAAGTTGAAAAAATTGAAATCCTTTTGTAACACACGAGTTTTCGTCCGAAACCCTGATACTTCGAAAGAGATTGTCCATTTTGTACACGAAGTGCATCCAGTTTTTGCCGTAACCCTCTCAACTTTTTAGCACATGCTATGTGGGTGAAATTATGATATCATGCCAAGTTTCAACCTTTTCAGAGTTCATTTGTGGTGCTTTTTATTTCAGGGTCATTTAGCTCAAAACAATTCGTTAAATGCATGAAAAATAGCAAATGAAGTTAGATAGGGTTGAAATTTTAGGATGTGGCTTCTAATGGTTCATATTGAATGCACAAAAAGTCTGGAGTTGAAATAAGTTAAAAAAATGAAATCCTTTTGTAACAGACGAGTTTTCGTCCGAAACCCTGATACTTCGAAAGAGATTGTCCATTTTGTACACGAAGTGCATCCAGTTTTTGCTGTAACCCTCTCAAATTTTTAGCACATGCTATGTGGGTGAAATTATGATACCATGCCAAGTTTCAACCATTTCAGAGTTTATTTGTGGTGCTTTTTAATTTCAGAGTCATTTAGCTCAAAACAATTCATTAAATGCATGAAAAATAGCAAATGAAGTTAGATAGGGTTGAAATTTTAGGATGTGGCTTCTAATGGTTCATATTGAATGCACAAAAAGTCTGGAGTTGAAATAAGTTAAAAAAATTGAAATCCTTTTGTAACAGACGAGTTTTCGTCCGAAACCCTGATACTTCGAAAGAGATTGTCCATTTTGTACACGAAGTGCATCCAGTTTTTGCCATAACCCTCTCAACTTTTTAGCACATGCTATGTGGTTGAAATTATGATACCATGCCAAGTTTCAACCATTTCAGAGTTCATTTGTGGTGCCTTTTAATTTCAGGGTCATTTAGCTCAAAACAATTCATTAAATGCATGAAAAATAGCAAGTGAAGTTAGATAGGGTTTAAATTTTAGAATGTGGCTTCTAATGGTTCATATTGAATGCAAAAAAAGTCTGGAGTTGAAATAAGTTAAAAAAATTGAAATCCTTTTGTAACAGACGAGTTTTCGTCCGAAACCCTGATACTTCGAAAGAGATTGTCCATTTTGTACACGAAGTGCATCCAGTTTTTGCCGTAACCCTCTCAACTTTTTATCACATGCTTTGTGGGTGAAATTATGATACCATGCCAAGTTTCAACCATTTCAGAGTTCATTTGTGGTGCTTTTTAATTTCAGGGTCATTTAGCTCAAAACAATTCATTAAATGCATGAAAAATAGCAAATGAAGTTAGATAGGGTTGAAATTTTAGGATGTGGATTCTAATGGTTCATATTGAATGCACAAAAAGTCTGAAGTTGAAATAACTTAAAAAATTGAAATCCTTTTGTAACAGACGAGTTTTCGTCCGAAACCCTGATACTTCGAAAGAGATTGTCCATTTTGTACACGAAGTGCATCCAGTTTTTGCCGTAACCCTCTCAACTTTTTAGCACATGCTATGTGGGTGAAATTATGGTACCATGCCAAGTTTCAACCATTTCAGAGTTCATTTGTGGTGCTTTTTAATTTCAGGGTCATTTAGCTCAAAACAATTCATTAAATGCATGAAAAATAGCAAATGAAGTTAGATAGGGTTGAAATTTTAGGATGTGGATTCTAATGGTTCATATTGAATGCACAAAAAGTCTGGAGTTGAAATAAGTTGAAAAAATTGAAATCCTTTTGTAACACACGAGTTTTCGTCCGAAACCCTGATACTTCGAAAGAGATTGTCCATTTTGTGCACGAAGTGCATCCAGTTTTTGCCGTAACCCTCTCAACTTTTTAGCACATGCTATGTGGGTGAAATTATGATACCATGCCATGTTTCAACCTTTTCAGAGTTCATTTGTGGTGCTTTTTATTTCAGGGTCATTTAGCTCAAAACAATTCGTTAAATGCATGAAAAATAGCAAATGAAGTTAGATAGGGTTGAAATTTTAGGATGTGGCTTCTAATGGTTCATATTGAATGCACAAAAAGTCTGGAGTTGAAATAAGTTAAAAAAATGAAATCCTTTTGTAACAGACGAGTTTTCGTCCGAAACCCTGATACTTCGAAAGAGATTGTCCATTTTGTACACGAAGTGCATCCAATTTTTGCTGTAACCCTCTCAAATTTTTAGCACATGCTATGTGGGTGAAATTATGATACCATGCCAAGTTTCAACCGTTTCAGAGTTAATTTGTGGTGCTTTTTAATTTCAGAGTCATTTAGCTCAAAACAATTCATTAAATGCATGAAAAATAGCAAATGAAGTTAGATAGGGTTGAAATTTTAGGATGTGGCTTCTAATGGTTCATATTGAATGCACAAAAAGTCTGGAGTTGAAATAAGTTAAAAAAATTGAAATCCTTTTGTAACAGACGAGTTTTCGTCCGAAACCCTGATACTTCGAAAGAGATTGTCCATTTTGTACACGAAGTGCATCCAGTTTTTGCCATAACCCTCTCAACTTTTTAGCACATGCTATGTGGGTGAAATTATGATACCATGCCAAGTTTCAACCATTTCAGAGTTCATTTGTGGTGCCTTTTAATTTCAGGGTCATTTAGCTCAAAACAATTCATTAAATGCATGAAAAATAGCAAGTGAAGTTAGATAGGGTTTAAATTTTAGAATGTGGCTTGTAATGGTTCATATTGAATGCAAAAAAAGTCTGGAGTTGAAATAAGTTAAAAAAATTGAAATCCTTTTGTAACAGACGAGTTTTCGTCCGAAACCCTGATACTTCGAAAGAGATTGTCCATTTTGTACACGAAGTGCATCCAGTTTTTGCCGTAACCCTCTCAACTTTTTATCACATGCTTTGTGGGTGAAATTATGATACCATGCCAAGTTTCAACCATTTCAGAGTTCATTTGTGGTGCTTTTTAATTTCAGGGTCATTTAGCTCAAAACAATTCATTAAATGCATGAAAAATAGCAAATGAAGTTAGATAGGGTTGAAATTTTAGGATGTGGATTCTAATGGTTCATATTGAATGCACAAAAAGTCTGAAGTTGAAATAAGTTAAAAAATTGAAATCCTTTTGTAACAGACGAGTTTTCGTCCGAAACCCTGATACTTCGAAAGAGATTGTCCATTTTGTACACGAAGTGCATCCAGTTTTTGCCGTAACCCTCTCAACTTTTTAGCACATGCTATGTGGGTGAAATTATGATACCATGCCAAGTTTCAACCATTTCAGAGTTCATTTGTGGTGCTTTTTAATTTCATGGTCATTTAGCTCAAAACAATTCATTAAATGCATGAAAAATAGCAAATGAAGTTAGATAGGGTTGAAATTTTAGGATGTGGCTTCTAATGGTTCATATTGAATGCACAAAAAGTCTGGAGTTGAAATAAGTTGAAAAAATTGAAATCCTTTTGTAACACACGAGTTTTCGTCCGAAACCCTGATACTTCGAAAGAGATTGTCCATTTTGTACACGAAGTGCATCCAGTTTTTGCCGTAACCCTCTCAACTTTTTAGCACATGCTATGTGGGTGAAATTATGATACCATGCCAAGTTTCAACCTTTTCAGAGTTCATTTGTGGTGCTTTTTATTTCAGGGTCATTTAGCTCAAAACAATTCGTTAAATGCATGAAAAATAGCAAATGAAGTTAGATAGGGTTGAAATTTTAGGATGTGGTTTCTAATGGTTCATATTGAATGCACAAAAATTCTGGAGTTGAAATAAGTTAAAAAAATGAAATCCTTTTGTAACAGACGAGTTTTCGTCCGAAACCCTGATACTTCGAAAGAGATTGTCCATTTTGTACACGAAGTGCATCCAGTTTTTGCTGTAACCCTATCAAATTTTTAGCACATGCTATGTGGGTGAAATTATGATACCATGCCAAGTTTCAACCATTTCAGAGTTAATTTGTGGTGCTTTTTAATTTCAGAGTCATTTAGCTCAAAACAATTCATTAAATGCATGAAAAATAGCAAATGAAGTTAGATAGGGTTGAAATTTTAGGATGTGGCTTCTAATGGTTCATATTGAATGCACAAAAAGTCTGGAGTTGAAATAAGTTAAAAAAATTGAAATCCTTTTGTAACAGACGAGTTTTCGTCCGAAACCCTGATACTTCGAAAGAGATTGTCCATTTGTACACGAAGTGCATCCAGTTTTTGCCATAACCCTCTCAACTTTTTAGCACATGCTATGTGGGTGAAATTATGATACCATGCCAAGTTTCAACCATTTCAGAGTTCATTTGTGGTGCCTTTTAATTTCAGGGTCATTTAGCTCAAAACAATTCATTAAATGCATGAAAAATAGCAAGTGAAGTTGGATAGGGTTGAAATTTTAGAATGTGGCTTGTAATGGTTCATATTGAATGCAAAAAAAGTCTGGAGTTGAAATAAGTTAAAAAAATTGAAATCCTTTTGTAACAGACGACTTTTCGTCCGAAACCCTGATACTCCGAAAGAGATTGTCCATTTTGTACACGAAGTGCATCCAGTTTTTGCCGTAAACCCTCTCAACTTTTTATCACATGCTTTGTGGGTGAAATTATGATACCATGCCAAGTTTCAACCATTTCAGAGTTCATTTGTGGTGCTTTTTAATTTCAGGGTCATTTAGCTCAAAACAATTCATTAAATGCATGAAAAATAGCAAATGAAGTTAGATAGGGTTGAAATTTTAGGATGTGGATTCTAATGGTTCATATTGAATGCACAAAAAGTCTGAAGTTGAAATAAGTTAAAAAATTGAAATCCTTTTGTAACAGACGAGTTTTCGTCCGAAACCCTGATACTTCGAAAGAGATTGTCCATTTTGTACACGAAGTGCATCCAGTTTTTGCCGTAACCCTCTCAACTTTTTAGCACATGCTATGTGGGTGAAATTATGATACCATGCCAAGTTTCAACCATTTCAGAGTTCATTTGTGGTGCTTTTTAATTTCAGGGTCATTTAGCTCAAAACAATTCATTAAATGCATGAAAAATAGCAAATGAAGTTAGATAGGGTTGAAATTTTAGGATGTGGCTTCTAATGGTTCATATTGAATGCACAAAAAGTCTGGAGTTGAAATAAGTTGAAAAAATTGAAATCCTTTTGTAACACACGAGTTTTCGTCCGAAACCCTGATACTTCGAAAGAGATTGTCCATTTTGTACACGAAGTGCATCCAGTTTTTGCCGTAACCCTCTCAACTTTTTAGCACATGCTATGTGGGTGAAATTATGATACCATGCCAAGTTTCAACCTTTTCAGAGTTCATTTGTGGTGCTTTTTATTTCAGGGTCATTTAGGTCAAAACAATTCGTTAAATGCATGAAAAATAGCAAATGAAGTTAGATAGGGTTGAAATTTTAGGATGTGGTTTCTAATGGTTCATATTGAATGCACAAAAAGTCTGGAGTTGAAATAAGTTAAAAAAATGAAATCCTTTTGTAACAGACGAGTTTTCGTCCGAAACCCTGATACTTCGAAAGAGATTGTCCATTTTGTACACGAAGTGCATCCAGTTTTTGCTGTAACCCTCTCAAATTTTTAGCACATGCTATGTGGGTGAAATTATGATACCATGCCAAGTTTCAACCATTTCAGAGTTAATTTGTGGTGCTTTTTAATTTCAGAGTCATTTAGCTCAAAACAATTCATTAAATGCATGAAAAATAGCAAATGAAGTTAGATAGGGTTGAAATTTTAGGATGTGGCTTCTAATGGTTCATATTGAATGCACAAAAAGTCTGGAGTTGAAATAAGTTAAAAAAATTGAAATCCTTTTGTAACAGACGAGTTTTCGTCCGAAACCCTGATACTTCGAAAGAGATTGTCCATTTTGTACACGAAGTGCATCCAGTTTTTGCCATAACCCTCTCAACTTTTTAGCACATGCTATGTGGGTGAAATTATGATACCATGCCAAGTTTCAACCATTTCAGAGTTCATTTGTGGTGCTTTTTAATTTCAGGGTCATTTAGCTCAAAACAATTCATTAAATGCATGAAAAATAGCAAATGAAGTTAGATAGGGTTGAAATTTTAGGATGTGGCTTCTAATGGTTCATATTGAATGCACAAAAAGTCTGGAGTTGAAATAAGTTGAAAAAATTGAAATCCTTTTGTAACACACGAGTTTTCGTCCGAAACCCTGATACTTCGAAAGAGATTGTCCATTTTGTACACGAAGTGCATCCAGTTTTTGCCGTAACCCTCTCAACTTTTTAGCACATGCTATGTGGGTGAAATTATGATATCATGCCAAGTTTCAACCATTTCAGAGTTCATTTGTGGTGCCTTTTAATTTCAGGGTCATTTAGGTCAAAACAATTCATTAAATGCATGAAAAATAGCAAGTGAAGTTAGATAGGGTTTAAATTTTAGAATGTGGCTTCTAATGGTTCATATTGAATGCACAAAAAGTCTGGAGTTGAAATAAGTTAAAAAAATGAAATCCTTTTGTAACAGACGAGTTTTCGTCCGAAACCCTGATACTTCGAAAGAGATTGTCCATTTTGTACACGAAGTGCATCCAGTTTTTGCTGTAACCCTCTCAAATTTTTAGCACATGCTATGTGGGTGAAATTATGATACCATGCCAAGTTTCAACCATTTCAGAGTTAATTTGTGGTGCTTTTTAATTTCAGAGTCATTTAGCTCAAAACAATTCATTAAATGCATGAAAAATAGCAAATGAAGTTAGATAGGGTTGAAATTTTAGGATGTGGCTTCTAATGGTTCATATTGAATGCACAAAAAGTCTGGAGTTGAAATAAGTTAAAAAAATTGAAATCCTTTTGTAACAGACGAGTTTTCGTCCGAAACCCTGATACTTCGAAAGAGATTGTCCATTTTGTACACGAAGTGCATCCAGTTTTTGCCATAACCCTCTCAACTTTTTAGCACATGCTATGTGGGTGAAATTATGATACCATGCCAAGTTTCAACCATTTCAGAGTTCATTTGTGGTGCCTTTTAATTTCAGGGTCATTTAGCTCAAAACAATTCATTAAATGCATGAAAAATAGCAAGTGAAGTTAGATAGGGTTTAAATTTTAGAATGTGGCTTCTAATGGTTCATATTGAATGCAAAAAAAGTCTGGAGTTGAAATAAGTTAAAAAAATTGAAATCCTTTTGTAACAGACGAGTTTTCGTCCGAAACCCTGATACTTCGAAAGAGATTGTCCATTTTGTACACGAAGTGCATCCAGTTTTTGCTGTAACCCTCTCAAATTTTTAGCACATGCTATGTGGGTGAAATTATGATACCATGCCAAGTTTCAACCATTTCAGAGTTAATTTGTGGTGCTTTTTAATTTCAGAGTCATTTAGCTCAAAACAATTCATTAAATGCATGAAAAATAGCAAATGAAGTTAGATAGGGTTGAAATTTTAGGATGTGGCTTCTAATGGTTCATATTGAATGCACAAAAAGTCTGGAGTTGAAATAAGTTAAAAAAATTGAAATCCTTTTGTAACAGACGAGTTTTCGTCCGAAACCCTGATACTTCGAAAGAGATTGTCCATTTTGTACACGAAATGCATCCAGTTTTTGCCATAACCCTCTCAACTTTTTAGCACATGCTATGTGGGTGAAATTATGATACCATGCCAAGTTTCAACCATTTCAGAGTTCATTTGTGGTGCTTTTTAATTTCAGGGTCATTTAGCTCAAAACAATTCATTAAATGCATGAAAAATAGCAAATGAAGTTAGATAGGGTTGAAATTTTAGGATGTGGCTTCTAATGGTTCATATTGAATGCACAAAAAGTCTGGAGTTGAAATAAGTTGAAAAAATTGAAATCCTTTTGTAACACACGAGTTTTCGTCCGAAACCCTGATACTTCGAAAGAGATTGTCCATTTTGTACACGAAGTGCATCCAGTTTTTGCCGTAACCCTCTCAACTTTTTAGCACATGCTATGTGGGTGAAATTATGATATCATGCCAAGTTTCAACCATTTCAGAGTTCATTTGTGGTGCCTTTTAATTTCAGGGTCATTTAGGTCAAAACAATTCATTAAATGCATGAAAAATAGCAAGTGAAGTTAGATAGGGTTTAAATTTTAGAATGTGGCTTCTAATGGTTCATATTGAATGCACAAAAAGTCTGGAGTTGAAATAAGTTAAAAAAATGAAATCCTTTTGTAACAGACGAGTTTTCGTCCGAAACCCTGATACTTCGAAAGAGATTGTCCATTTTGTACACGAAGTGCATCCAGTTTTTGCTGTAACCCTCTCAAATTTTTAGCACATGCTATGTGGGTGAAATTATGATACCATGCCAAGTTTCAACCATTTCAGAGTTAATTTGTGGTGCTTTTTAATTTCAGAGTCATTTAGCTCAAAACAATTCATTAAATGCATGAAAAATAGCAAATGAAGTTAGATAGGGTTGAAATTTTAGGATGTGGCTTCTAATGGTTCATATTGAATGCACAAAAAGTCTGGAGTTGAAATAAGTTAAAAAAATTGAAATCCTTTTGTAACAGACGAGTTTTCGTCCGAAACCCTGATACTTCGAAAGAGATTGTCCATTTTGTACACGAAGTGCATCCAGTTTTTGCCATAACCCTCTCAACTTTTTAGCACATGCTATGTGGGTGAAATTATGATACCATGCCAAGTTTCAACCATTTCAGAGTTCATTTGTGGTGCCTTTTAATTTCAGGGTCATTTAGCTCAAAACAATTCATTAAATGCATGAAAAATAGCAAGTGAAGTTAGATAGGGTTTAAATTTTAGAATGTGGCTTCTAATGGTTCATATTGAATGCAAAAAAAGTCTGGAGTTGAAATAAGTTAAAAAAATTGAAATCCTTTTGTAACAGACGAGTTTTCGTCCGAAACCCTGATACTTCGAAAGAGATTGTCCATTTTGTACACGAAGTGCATCCAGTTTTTGCCGTAACCCTCTCAACTTTTTATCACATGCTTTGTGGGTGAAATTATGATACCATGCCAAGTTTCAACCATTTCAGAGTTCATTTGTGGTGCTTTTTAATTTCAGGGTCATTTAGCTCAAAACAATTCATTAAATGCATGAAAAATAGCAAATGAAGTTAGATAGGGTTGAAATTTTAGGATGTGGATTCTAATGGTTCATATTGAATGCACAAAAAGTCTGAAGTTGAAATAAGTTAAAAAATTGAAATCCTTTTGTAACAGACGAGTTTTCGTCCGAAACCCTGATACTTCGAAAGAGATTGTCCATTTTGTACACGAAGTGCATCCAGTTTTTGCCGTAACCCTCTCAACTTTTTAGCACATGCTATGTGGGTGAAATTATGATACCATGCCAAGTTTCAACCATTTCAGAGTTCATTTGTGGTGCTTTTTAATTTCATGGTCATTTAGCTCAAAACAATTCATTAAATGCATGAAAAATAGCAAATGAAGTTAGATAGGGTTGAAATTTTAGGATGTGGCTTCTAATGGTTCATATTGAATGCACAAAAAGTCTGGAGTTGAAATAAGTTGAAAAAATTGAAATCCTTTTGTAACACACGAGTTTTCGTCCGAAACCCTGATACTTCGAAAGAGATTGTCCATTTTGTACACGAAGTGCATCCAGTTTTTGCCGTAACCCTCTCAACTTTTTAGCACATGCTATGTGGGTGAAATTATGATATCATGCCAAGTTTCAACCATTTCAGAGTTCATTTGTGGTGCCTTTTAATTTCAGGGTCATTTAGGTCAAAACAATTCATTAAATGCATGAAAAATAGCAAGTGAAGTTAGATAGGGTTTAAATTTTAGAATGTGGCTTCTAATGGTTCATATTGAATGCACAAAAAGTCTGGAGTTGAAATAAGTTAAAAAAATGAAATCCTTTTGTAACAGACGAGTTTTCGTCCGAAACCCTGATACTTCGAAAGAGATTGTCCATTTTGTACACGAAGTGCATCCAGTTTTTGCTGTAACCCTCTCAAATTTTTAGCACATGCTATGTGGGTGAAATTATGATACCATGCCAAGTTTCAACCATTTCAGAGTTAATTTGTGGTGCTTTTTAATTTCAGAGTCATTTAGCTCAAAACAATTCATTAAATGCATGAAAAATAGCAAATGAAGTTAGATAGGGTTGAAATTTTAGGATGTGGCTTCTAATGGTTCATATTGAATGCACAAAAAGTCTGGAGTTGAAATAAGTTAAAAAAATTGAAATCCTTTTGTAACAGACGAGTTTTCGTCCGAAACCCTGATACTTCGAAAGAGATTGTCCATTTTGTACACGAAGTGCATCCAGTTTTTGCCATAACCCTCTCAACTTTTTAGCACATGCTATGTGGGTGAAATTATGATACCATGCCAAGTTTCAACCATTTCAGAGTTCATTTGTGGTGCCTTTTAATTTCAGGGTCATTTAGCTCAAAACAATTCATTAAATGCATGAAAAATAGCAAGTGAAGTTAGATAGGGTTTAAATTTTAGAATGTGGCTTCTAATGGTTCATATTGAATGCAAAAAAAGTCTGGAGTTGAAATAAGTTAAAAAAATTGAAATCCTTTTGTAACAGACGAGTTTTCGTCCGAAACCCTGATACTTCGAAAGAGATTGTCCATTTTGTACACGAAGTGCATCCAGTTTTTGCCGTAACCCTCTCAACTTTTTATCACATGCTTTGTGGGTGAAATTATGATACCATGCCAAGTTTCAACCATTTCAGAGTTCATTTGTGGTGCTTTTTAATTTCAGGGTCATTTAGCTCAAAACAATTCATTAAATGCATGAAAAATAGCAAATGAAGTTAGATAGGGTTTAAATTTTAGGATGTGGATTCTAATGGTTCATATTGAATGCACAAAAAGTCTGGAGTTGAAATAAGTTTAAAAAATTGAAATCCTTTTGTAACAGACGAGTTTTCGTCCGAAACCCTGATACTTCGAAAGAGATTGTCCATTTTGTACACGAAGTGCATCCAGTTTTTGCCGTAACCCTCTCAACTTTTTAGAACATGCTTTGTGGGTGAAATTATGATACCATGCCAAGTTTCAACCATTTCAGAGTTCATTTGTGGTGCTTTTTAATTTCAGGGTCATTTAGCTCAAAACAATTCATTAAATGCATGAAAAATAGCAAATGAAGTTAGATAGGGTTGAAATTTTAGGATGTGGCTTCTAATGGTTCATATTGAATGCACAAAAAGTCTGGAGTTGAAATAAGTTGAAAAAATTGAAATCCTTTTGTAACACACGAGTTTTCGTCCGAAACCCTGATACTTCGAAAGAGATTGTCCATTTTGTACACGAAGTGCATCCAGTTTTTGCCGTAACCCTCTCAACTTTTTAGCACATGC
This sequence comes from Elymus sibiricus, assembly GCA_039707655.1. Lineage (NCBI taxonomy): Eukaryota > Viridiplantae > Streptophyta > Magnoliopsida > Poales > Poaceae > Elymus > Elymus sibiricus. Next base: position 313,767,558 of record CM077667.1, on the reverse strand, counting down.
TATGTGGGTGAAATTATGATATCATGCGAAGTTTCAACCTTTTCAGAGTTCATTTGTGGTGCTTTTTATTTCAGGGTCATTTAGCTCAAAACAATTCGTTAAATGCATGAAAAATAGCAAATGAAGTTAGATAGGGTTTAAATTTTAGGATGTGGTTTCTAATGGTTCATATTGAATGCACAAAAAGTCTGGAGTTGAAATAAGTTAAAAAAATGAAATCCTTTTGTAACAGACGAGTTTTCGTCCGAAACCCTGATACTTCGAAAGAGATTGTCCATTTTGTACACGAAGTGCATCCAGTTTTTGCTGTAACCCTCTCAAATTTTTAGCACATGCTATGTGGGTGAAATTATGATACCATGCCAAGTTTCAACCATTTCAGAGTTAATTTGTGGTGCTTTTTAATTTCAGAGTCATTTAGCTCAAAACAATTCATTAAATGCATGAAAAATAGCAAATGAAGTTAGATAGGGTTGAAATTTTAGGATGTGGCTTCTAATGGTTCATATTGAATGCACAAAAAGTCTGGAGTTGAAATAAGTTAAAAAAATTGAAATCCTTTTGTAACAGACGAGTTTTCGTCCGAAACCCTGATACTTCGAAAGAGATTGTCCATTTTGTACACGAAGTGCATCCAGTTTTTGCCATAACCCTCTCAACTTTTTAGCACATGCTATGTGGGTGAAATTATGATACCATGCCAAGTTTCAACCATTTCAGAGTTCATTTGTGGTGCCTTTTAATTTCAGGGTCATTTAGCTCAAAACAATTCATTAAATGCATGAAAAATAGCAAGTGAAGTTAGATAGGGTTTAAATTTTAGAATGTGGCTTCTAATGGTTCATATTGAATGCACAAAAAGTCTGGAGTTGAAATAAGTTAAAAAAATTGAAATCCTTTTGTAACAGACGAGTTTTCGTCCGAAACCCTGATACTTCGAAAGAGATTGTCCATTTTGTACACGAAGTGCATCCAGTTTTTGCCGTAACCCTCTCAACTTTTTATAACATGCTTTGTGGGTGAAATTATGATACCATGCCAAGTTTCAACCATTTCAGAGTTCATTTGTGGTGCTTTTTAATTTCAGGGTCATTTAGCTCAAAACAATTCATTAAATGCATGAAAAATAGCAAATGAAGTTAGATAGGGTTGAAATTTTAGGATGTGGATTCTAATGGTTCATATTGAATGCACAAAAAGTCTGAAGTTGAAATAAGTTAAAAAATTGAAATCCTTTTGTAACAGACGAGTTTTCGTCCGAAACCCTGATACTTCGAAAGAGATTGTCCATTTTGTACACGAAGTGCATCCAGTTTTTGCCGTAACCCTCTCAACTTTTTAGCACATGCTATGTGGGTGAAATTATGATACCATGCCAAGTTTCAACCATTTCAGAGTTCATTTTGGTGCTTTTTAATTTCAGGGTCATTTAGCTCAAAACAATTCATTAAATGCATGAAAAATAGCAAATGAAGTTAGATAGGGTTGAAATTTTAGGATGTGGCTTCTAATGGTTCATATTGAATGCACAAAAAGTCTGGAGTTGAAATAAGTTGAAAAAATTGAAATCTTTTTGTAACAGACGAGTTTTCGTCCGAAACCCTGATACTTCGAAAGAGATTGTCCATTTTGTACACGAAGTGCATCCAGTTTTTGCCGTATCCCTCTAAACTTTTTAGCACATGCTATGTGGGTGAAATTATGATACCATGCCAAGTTTCAACCTTTTCAGAGTTCATTTGTGGTGCTTTTTAATTTCAGGGTCATTTAGCTCAAAACAATTCATTAAATGCATGAAAAATAACAAATGAAGTTAGATAGGGTTGAAATTTTAGGATGTGGCTTCTAATGGTTCATATTGAATGCACAAAAAGTCTGGAGTTGAAATAAGTTAAAAAAATTAAAATCCTTTTGTAACAGACGAGTTTTCGTCCGAAACCCTGATACTTCGAAAGAGATTGTCCATTTTGTACACGAAATGCATCCAGTTTTTGCCCTAACCCTCTCAACTTTTTAGCACATGCTATGTGGGTGAAATTATGATACCATGCCAAGTTTCAACCATTTCAGAGTTCATTTGTGGTGCTTTTTAATTTCAGGGTCATTTAGCTCAAAACAATTCATTAAATGCATGAAAAATAGCAAATGAAGTTAGATAGGGTTGAAATTTTAGGATGTGGCTTCTAATGGTTCATATTGAATGCACAAAAGTCTGGAGTTGAAATAAGTTAAAAAAATTGAAATCTTTTTGCAACAGACGAGTTTTCGTCCGAAACCTGATACTTCGAAAGAGATTGTCCATTTTGTACACGAAGTGCATCCAGTTTTTTCCGTAACCCTCTCAACTTTTTAGCACATGCTATGTGGGTGAAATTATGATACCATGCCAAGTTTCAACCTTTTTAGAGTTCATTTGTGGTGCTTTTTAATTTCAGGGTCATTTAGCTCAAAACAATTCATTAAATGCATGAAAAATAGCAAATGAAGTTAGATAGGGTTGAAATTTTAGGATGTGGCTTCCAATGGTTCATATTGAATGCACAAAAAGTCTGGAGTTGAAATAAGTTAAAAAAATTGAAATCCTTTTGTAACACACGAGTTTTCGTTCGAAACCCCGATACTTCGAAAGAGATTGTCCATTTTGTACACGAAGTGCATCCAGTTTTTGCCGTAACCCTCTCAACTTTTTAGCACATGCTATGTGGGTGAAATTATGATACCATGCCAAGTTTCAACCTTTTCAGAGTTCATTAATAGTGATTTTGATTAAAACAAATGAAGGTATAAAGCTAAAAAGAGTTAAACAGAATCTGGTTTTGATTAAAACACCTATTTAAAATATCCTAAAAATTCCAAAATTTAACGTAATGATAAAACATACTAATATTAAACAACAGCAAAAACAATCACTCAAAAATCTATTTTTGAACTAAAGTTATTCACAAACTAGTGATTCACAAAAATTTCAAAAGAATTCAAATTTAAACTATTTAAATTTGAAAACTACTGGCACTAACAGAAAGTTTGTAATTGTTTTGACCTAAAGCAAAAAGATTCATTAAAAAACTATAAATATTCTAACAGTTATTGCAAATATAAAAACAGTTATTCCAAATATAAAAACAAAAAAACAAAAAAAAAGAGAAAATGGACCTTTAGTCCCGGTTGGAGCCACCAACTGAGACTAAAGGTCCCTTCCCGCGCGAATTTGGGCCGCCGAAAAGGCCTCTTTAGGCCCGGGACTAAAGGGAGGACCTTTAGTCCCGGTTGGTGATACCAACCGGGACTAAAGGTCCTCCTATATAGCAACGTCTCCTTCCTCCCCCAAATTCACTCCGTCTTCACTCGCTTCGACGACGCCGCCAGGCTGACCTGCCCGCGCCCTCGATCGACGGCGCCGTCCGTCCACGCGCCGCCGCCGCTCTCTTCCTCCACGCCGTCGCCCTCAGCTCCACCGGCGCCGCTCCTCCCAGCCGCCAGCCGTCGCCCTCAGCTCCGCCGATCCTCCATCACCTCCGCCGACTCCGCCGCCGCTCTCCTCCTCCACGCCGGCGCCCTCAGCTCCGCCGACGCCGCTCCTCCACGCCGTCGCCGTCAGCTCCGCCGGCGCCGCTCTCCTCCTCCACGCCGTAAGCCCGATCCGTCCTCCGCCCTCCAAATTGATGTGTATGTGTATGTGTATGTGTATGTGTATGTTAGATGTATATATATGTGTATTTTTATGTGTATATATGTGTATGTTAGATAAAATCAGGAGTCCTAGGAGTTTATAGTATTTGTATGTTAGATATATTGATGTGTATATGTGTATGTTAGAAAAAAATGATAATAATAGAATAATATTAGTTTAAATTTGCCCCTAGGAGTTTATAGCATTGTACGTATGATCATAGGTACTAAAGAATTTACCGATCGTTGGTGGAGTTTATACATTTTATTAGTTTAAATGTATGTATGTTTAAATGTATGTTTTAAATGTTTAGATGTTGCTGATTTGCTAATTGACATATTGCATATAAGGCATCTTTCCTAACCGTCGAATCGATTGCATAGCGTAGCCGTCGAGTCGACGATACCCATCCTGCATCCTTGTATTGATTTGCATATCTCCGGTTCTGCTTATTGAATGCATTCTAATTGTTTTATATTTGTTCTGGATTAGTTAAGCTATGGACGACCGTGATCAAGAGAATGCCATGTACGACCTGATACGCTCCGGAAACGAAGAGAATGAAGTAGATGATGGCTCACAATACCTTAACCCATCCGGTGAGGGAATTGAGGAAGAACAACCAAGAGACGAAGGCAAACCAGTTGACAATGACGATGGCAAAGAAATTTTTGTCCATTTAACAGAGTCCGGCGAGGTATTAATTTGCCCTCTGGTGATCATCAGATGTATTGATTGATTTGTATATATTAACGAATCTTTCTTCCTTTTAGCCCTCTGGATCAAGCAAATCTTCTACAAGGGTTAAACGTGGCCCGACAAGAAAGTTGAAACAAGGCGTAAAGTATAACATCGATCAAATCAGAGCAGATGGCGAACCGATTGCTCCTAAAGAGAATGCAAACAAATTTATACGTCAATGCGGAATTATCGTTAGGGACCAAATCCGGATCACCGCTCAAGAATGGAATCAGCCAAAGGATCGCGGAGTTCCTTTTGTCAGCCAAAGAGCAAAAGATCTGCTTTGGGAGGAGCTCATGAAACATTTCACCCTACCAGAGGGTCTGACAGATGTCCAACGGGAGAAAGTCAAGAAGTGTGCTCTTAAGAAGATGGCCACACAATTTCAGTCTTGGAAGAAAAGATTATGGAACAATTACTTGGAAGGAGAAAAGAAGACTCCAGAATTCAAAGGAGAATATGTGAAGTTAGCAGATGATTGGGACGAATTTGTGAAGTTCAAGGAATCAGAAGAATCTAAGAAACGGTCGAGAATAAACAAGGAAAATGCCGACAAAAAAATGTGGCACCATCGTCTGGGGCCAGGTGGCTACAAGTCTGGGTTGCCTAAGTGGGATGAATCTGAGCAAAACATGAGGGCTGCAGGGGTCTCTCCAGTAACAGATACTTGGCCTGAGAGGTGCAGGACTTGGTTTTATGCACATGGGGGAAAGTTGGACCCAAAGACAGGCCAGGTTCTTGAACAGGCCAGTCTTAAAGATGCCACGGACGAGATAATTAAAGCAATAGAAGAAGCTCGAGCGGGTGTGTACCAGCCGGAGAGAGAGAACGACAAGCTTTCACGCGCCCTCAAGAATCCTGAACACCCGGGACGAACACGAGGCAAAGGCATGGTTCCGTGGTTTCTGGGGTTTGCGGATTGGAACGATAGCTACAGAAGTCGTGACAGAAAGAAGAAGCATGAAGTAGATCGGATCCAGGACTTGGAACACAAATATAACATGCAGCAGGAGCAAATCAACAAACTTAGCCAGCAAGGCGCGTCTCAGCAGCAGCTGCAACCAGATCCAGCATTGGATGGTACCATTCCATCATCTATGCCGAAAAGCAACGTGGGTTCCACGGAGGTCCCGACCGATGATGCACTGCTGGCTCGCTACCCCGTGGATGATATCTTAGAGTCGACACCTTGTGAGCTACACGTGAAACTGAAGAACATATCCATGAAGGCGGCGGACGGCTTTGCTTTACCGAGTGGACATGAAGCAACTTTCCACGGCAATCCGATTACACCTGGCTATGCTCGTGTCGGGGTGGATCAAGTTGTGCCGGCATATGAAACACTAGATCTTGACTACCCTGGAGGTGAAGGGGAGCGGACACTGGGAGAAGCCAGGCGTTGTGTCATTTTATGGAAAAAGGAATGCATCGTGTTTCCAAACTCGGTGCCAAGGCCACCGACTCCTCCTCCAAGTCCGCCGCGTCAGCAGACTCCAACCCTCCCCGAGACGGAGCGCAGGGTGAGTCCTTCGAATCCATCTCCGCTGCGCCAGCCGAATCCATCCCACCCCGAGACGGAGCGCATGGCGAGTCCGCGATATCAAGCTCCGCCACGTCAGCAGAGTCCATCCCACCCCGAGACGGAGCCTAGCGCGTGACGTCCGTGATATCAAAAAACAGCGTCTCCAAAGCGGAAGAGAACACAAAAGAAGAAACCGGCCGAGCCTCCTGCCAAAAAGAAGTTATCTTATGAGAAGACTGACGAGGAACTCAATGAATCAGTGAATCTCGCTTTGCGGGCCCATTTTGGACCGAAAGCGCCCCCACCGCCAAAGGAGAAAATACCCGACGAGGTCGTACAACACTTTATTGATGTAGCTAAACCGGTGGAGAAAAGATCGGTATCAGACTATGAACGTTGTATTACCAAGTCCTATGCATCATCCCAGAAAAGACAGAAGTCGAGCGGTAGCAGTAAATGCGGGAAAACTGTTCCCCAGCACGGAGAACAGGCAGTCCAATCGATCAACCCGCTCAAGGTGAGTGCCAATAACGTGGTAATAACCGACGCTGATAGAGAGAATGCTAGAATGCTCGGTATCACCGTTGAACAATTCCTAGAGACCGAGGAATTTCCACCGTTAGATCCGAAGGAAATAGAATGACAATATGTCCCCGGGCAACCTCTGGTCAGTCCTGACGACGAGAAGCTTCTAACAACACAAATGTACAAATTGCATGGCTGGTACATGAGAGAAATAAAGAACGAGATGGAGAGCCTCATGGTGAAAGTCGAGAAAGAGCATTACGTCCATAAAAATGCTTTGTGGATTGAAAATGAAGAATTTTTTCAGTTATTCAATCAAAAAGCACTCGACAAATCTATTGTCAGTTGCTATTGTCTGTAAGTGATTTCTTTCTGTAATTTAAGTCTCTAGCTCAGCTCGTTCATTGCCTGTTATTATACTCACTATATTCTTTTGTGTGGTATTATGCAGAATGAAGATTTTTGAATTGAAAAGAGCTGGAGTCTATGGCATTGGGTTCATTGACCCAAATACCGTTAATGAAGAAGTGTTGAGAAGGGACCCTAAATACACAGAGAAAATGCTTCTAAGGTTTTTGAAGGCCCTAAAGTACAAACCAGAAATACTTTTACCATGGAACTTCCAGTGAGTGTTACTGTCTTGTACTACAAATTCTATTTTTGCTTATATATATATATACTTGATGTTAAGTGTAGTTGATGAGTTATGCATGCCCGCTTATACAAATCGTGTGCGCAACTACCACTGGATCCTTCTAATCATTAGAGTTGACGATGGAACTGTTGAAGTACTGGACTCGCTAAGTAAAGACCCTGAAGATTACATAAGCTTGCATTCTATGCTCGAAAGGTAATTTCAATCATTGACGCACTATGTCGGCTTCTTTATTAGTTCATTTCCTGATATCAAGTAATTAATAATTCCTTTTTTCATTTTGTTTGCCGGGCAGGGTTTGGAAACGTTTCATCAAAGAGGTCACCGGTGAATGGAAACCAGAGTTGAGATGGCGAAAGCCCAGGGTAATTAAGTAGTACTAGCTACGTCCGCGCATCTCTTTAATTTTAGTTTCAATACCATTGTCATGCTTCATTATTATCTGATTGAATTCTATTCTCATAAAGTGCACGAGGCAGGCACAGGGGAATGAACTATGTGCATATTACGTTTGCGAGAACATTCGCTTTATGACCGAAAGCAACAAGAGTGCAAGAGATCTTTGGGTATGTAAACACCATTCATATTTTTTATCATGATCTAATACATATACACACAACTAACATGTTCATATTGATCACCTTCTTTGAATATGCACGAGATGCGGGATAAGCTCCTACCAACGGACCGCATACGAGCAATTCAAGAGGAAATTGCGGGATTTTTGCTTGAGCAGGTCATATCTCCCGATGGAGAATACCATTACCTGATCCGCAAATGATCTACAAATTGTACGCGAAATTGTATATACCAAATTGTATATATATATATATATATATATATATGTGTATGCATGTGATCGTACGAGAAATTCTATGATATACGATTGCTTGTACGAGAAATTTTATGATATATGATCGGTTCTACAAAGTATTCTATTATATATGCATAACGTGTACAGTATGTAGTAGCGTAAAATATGTTTGAAATGAAAAATAATTAAATGGAAAACACAAAATGAAAAGGAAAAATAAACAATAAACATTAAACCCCTAAACACCTAAACCCCTAAACCCCTAAACCTTTAGTCCCGGCTGGTGTTACAAACTGGGACCAAAGGTCCCCATGCCCTGGCGCGCGCTGCCGACCACGTGGCCAGGGTTTAGTCCCAGTTCGTAGCCAACCGGGACTAAAGGCTTGGACCCTTTAGTCTCTATACTTTAGTCCCGGTTGGGGAACCGGGACTAAAGGCCCTTCCCAACCGGGACTAATGACCTGTTTTCTACTAGTGAACATGCTATACAATTCATGTCATTTGACCAACCCCAAAGGAACCACGGATCCATGGCAAAAATCATGGAAACATAGCAACAAAATAACCAGATTTCAGACTTGAGACATATTTGAGCATATGAAAACAACAGTTTTTATAGCATGTTGGCAGCAAGAATTGAACATTCAAACATGGGTTATCATGGCATGCAAATATAGCAGAGGCTGGTACACATATCAAAGGGAAATTTTCATGTTGGCAAGTTTGTCAAATAGTGCAAGGATTAAATCATGCAAAAATAACAAAATTACATATTATCACAAAATAGCATCCACACAAACTTGCTCAAATGACCAAACTAACAGCACAGATGGATTCAATGGATTTTTTTACCCCAAAATCATATGTCACATGCCTATGTTACTGTAGAAAAAATCATGCCACAACCAACCAGCAAATCACATGAAGTAGTTAAATCCTAGTATATGCCAAAATAGGCATATACCTATTTGGTGCTGACAGAAATGGTATGGCCAGATTTGGCCACTTGCCCTAAATGGCAATATGCAGAAACACTGCATAAACGAAAAACAAAACAAAACAAAAATAAATAAATAAAAATATGGGCCACTGGCAGCCAAGCAGGGGCCTGAGAGCATGACAAGTGGGTCCCTCGGGTCCACTGTCAGCCACCTGCGAAACAAGGAAAAAAAGGGGGGTTTATTGGGTGCGCCCGGGGGGGATCGAACCCGAGTCTCCCCGGGTGGAGAGAGGGGGCGCTATGATACGGGGCACACCCGTGTGTGTCGATCTTTCACGAATTGGAGGGGGATTCCACGAAGAACACGAAGAACACGGGGAATAACGAGGAGAAATCACAAGGGAAACACTCAAGAACAAGTCCAATCACACGTCCACTATGCTCACATCCACACAAGATCCACAAAGGTACAAGAACAACAAAGGGAAAGAGGATACATGGTAGAGTTCATCTCAAATCCCATGGGGAGATGGGGCCTTGAATCCACTAGGGATCTTCCCTAGATGGGGCCTTGACATCCACTAGGGGGTCTTCTCTCATAGAGGCATCTACTCCATGGGAGAGGTAGTGGAAGGAGCAAGGGCTCAACTATCTATGAGCTAAACCATCGCTAACCCTAAAACGGAGGTGGAAGACGAGTATATATAGTCTAGGGATGAAGGGGTACGAGGGAGAGATACATGGGCCTCGGGCCCGAGTGGCGTTGCTCTGGAAAGGCCGGAAGGTCCGGGCTAGGCCGGAAGTTCCGGGAAGGCCAGAAGGTCCGGGGGGCGGAGGTTCCAGGCAGGTTCCGGCTGGGTTTCGGGCTAGGCCGAAAATTGGCACACTCTCGGCTGTGCTGGGTGCCGGTGGCCGGAAGTTCCGGGACGGCCGGACGTTCCGGGGGCCGGAAGTTCCGGGCTGGTGGCCGGAAGTTTTGGGGTTTCCTGAAGCTTGTCCTCGCTTCTTCTTCCTTCTCTTCCAAGCCTCCCTCGCGGACGGTGTAGTCGTACGTAGGTGCTGGCACTCCTCCTCATCATCCATGAAGCTCCCACAATACCTATGCATGCACACGAGAGGAGTGTCAAGTAGTATACCATCCTCGAAGGGGTCAAGTGAACACGTGTAAAGAAGATGATTCACCTTTATGTATGTGGAGTGGATGTCCCACGTGTCACTTGCCAAACGGACTCTTGCCATGGTGATGTCCGTAGGATGCTCCGCATCATCCCCTTCCCCTTGGGAAAGATCCGTCCTCGGATCAAAATCCAAATCACCATGGGAAGTAGATGGCGTCGCCGAGTAGAAGTGGACGATCACCAAGCGCTCATCATGTAGAGCTCGAAAATGGCACTCTCCAATGTCGCACCGTCTTGTAATTCCTTCAAAAGGAGCAAATACGACAAACACTTGGAAAAAGAAATGTGGTTAGTGTTAGTGCAAAACCAAGCATTCAAGCGGTTATTCACCGAACAAGTGTCGTCATCATGCATAACATATGGTGTGACAAGGGATTGTGTCATGACATGTAAGCATATGAGTTGAGCACAAGCTAAGGCATCATGGAAACAAGTACACAAAGGTGAGGCAGGGATGCAAATATGTGTGACAATATAACAAGCATCTACCTCATGGTCTTAGAAATCATGCACAAGGCAATCAACGAAAGGTCTATGGTAGGCATATGAATCATTCACAACACCAAGTAAAATGAAGTGTTTAAACACATGGTGCAATCCAAAGTGCAAGACAATCCAAGCATAATGTGCACATGGTGTAGTGAAGATAGTGAGGCACTCAACACAATAGAAGGAGCAATTGGTCATCATGTGTGAGGCAATCCAGTCAAGCATGTAGCAAGCAATGTGGCATGGCAAAAGTGAAGAATGGACATTGTTGCAACCAAGCATATGATAAGAGCAAACAATCCACAAGTTCGATGCAACACACAAGGTATATATGTCATGAGTCATGGAATGATGGCAATCATGAGTGAAAGCAATATCTCTAACATGTGTACAAGTAAGTGGTCCAAGATGATCAATATGTGTCATGATACAAGCAACACAAGTAGGAAGATCCACAATATCCATGCTCAAGAAGGATTTCACCTTCAAAACCTGTCCTTGTGCGTCCTTCACAATGCCGAAACACAGACAAGTGTGCCGTAGAAGCGCATCGTTGTCGCGTGGCTCGCTCTCAAGAGCTCGAATCGTCAACTCACGAGAAGTGTAAGTTGACATGTAGTCGAAGTATCCTACACATACACACAACAAAGGAAACAATGTATGTGCATGGTAGACAAACACATCATCCATCATGATGGTTCTCTTCTCTTGCACATGAGCGTTAGGATCACAAGTACATGAATAAAAGGTTGCAACAATGGCAATATTCATGGCACTAGGCATATGGTGCAAAGAAGGAAGGCAAGCATGCTTCACATGAAAGATGCCAAAAGCTCCAATAATATGAGAGAAAGCTATGAGGGCAATCTCATTAGCAAAATTAATAGCGTTGTAGCACTCAATACATGGCAAATCTAGCATGAGAAAGGCAACACATGGAGACATATGACAACAATCAATAGCAATCATGTGCGAAGCATGGCAATGGTTGAAATCAACCACATGAAAGGAGCAATTATGTAACATGGGTGATGCAACAAAGCAAATGATCATAGTAATCAAGGCATGGGAACTAGTAGTGCAAAGATGCAACATACTAGATGTAATCATGGCAAACATGTCATGTGTGCAAATAGTGGGCATACAGAATGCACATGACGACATATCACAAGTATGAAAACAAGATATGATCAAAGTATCATCATTGTATTGGTAGGAAGTCATGTGTGAATAGCAAAGGAACTTCATGACTCTCCCAACACAAGAAGCAACAATAGTATATCACACAAGGTGAACATGGCAATAACAACTAGGATCTCCACCAAGCATGCAAATACACATAGTAGTAGTTGAATTGTGAATCATGGGTAAATGCAAGCAAGGGTCACAATAGCATGGCAAAAGTATAGGAATGAGCATATCATGCAAAGTGAACACGAAAAGATGGGCATAAGACAACAAGTGGTATATAGCCCATAGTCGTGTGAGAACCAAGTAGAAGAGGTGCGCGTAGTCCTTGCGCAAGGGGAATGGTTGTAGACACATTACGGTGAATCCCAAGTCGTCGTTGCTCTCAAGAGCTCTTTTCGTCAACTCATGGGATTGTGAGGTTGATGAGTATTCATAGGTACCTACACACAACAAAGACAAGGGAAAAAATGTGTGCACGTGGTATATGTATACATCATCCGTTAAGATGTGCATGTGCATGTGTGCATTAGCACAAAATATCCAATGCTCAAATAAATGATATGCATGATATAGGAATACGTCATCCATCATGCAATGGTAGTTATTATGCTCAACATGAGTGGGATGCAAATTGTAGCACGTATGTGGCACAAGCATATTATTCATATCAATGGCAAGCCTATTGTGCACACCATGAATGGGATCATGCAATGGATGGGATGGAACAAAATCTCCTATAATGTATGAGGAAACTATGGGGGTCCCCTCATGTGCAATAGCGGAAGCATAATATGGAGAATATGGACAACATCCAAAACAATGCATTTCCAAATCATGGAGATCATGGCATGGCATATGATAGTTATTGCGCAAATGATGCAAAGGAAGCATGGCAATATCATCACAAGAAAAGCAGATGCCAATAACCATGGGTTTGTCATCTATGCCATATGTCCAAATTGGGTTTATTTTAATGGCATATGCATAGTTACTACGATGAGATTGTAAAGATGCAATATGAGTGATCTCATGCATAGCATATGACAAGTCAAGCGGATTGTCAAACATGATGTGACCAATAGAATTTTCACAAGGTGTCCTATGCAACATGGCATCATAACTAATAGACTCCACATGAGAATCGTCAAACTCATCATAAATGGGCAATTCATCACATGAGGAAGTTGCATAATCATGAAGCATGGAAATAGGGTGATCATCATCATGCAAGCAATCAATGGCAAGATAGTCCACTAGTGGGACAAGCAAAGAACCTTCACCTATGTTACCTTTAGAGCTCCGCTCATGTGATGTAGGTGAGATGGGAGGTACCAACTCGTGGTCAACATCATGATGGAACCATGTGGGGGGTGCATCATATTCCACCATGGCCATCGTCTTGTCCAAAGGAAGGACGAAGTCGTCAAGGATCGGCGCGTCATCGTATATGGGACCTAGCACCAAAGGAGAAGACACAATAGAGGTAGAGGTGAAGTTGTTAGAAATCAAAATGGTCTCACATGCCCTATCAACCACCTCACTCGCTCTATGTGGTGGTGGCTCACTCACTCCCTCTAGGTAGTTGCACTCATACTCACATATGGTGGAGGCACTCATCTCACTCAAGTGGTGGGGGTTGTGTCTCTCCTTACATGGGAATTGGGGCAACTCAACATAGTAGTGAAGTCACTCTCACTCTCAATATGGTGGCAAAAGTCTCTCAACTCATTTCCAAACACCACCGTGGTCGAAGGGAAAATCCCATGCTCAACCATCATGTCACCGTCGCTGTGGATGAAGGCCGAAGATGGCACATCATCACTCTCGCCTCCAAAGATGGAAGTATCATCCTTGCTCGCCACCTTGTCGCTCGCCTCCAAAGCATGTTCCTTGAGTGGCTCCGTAGTTGTGGTCGTCGCCGCACCGTCTTCAAAAAGAGTCGTGGTAGACTCGGCATCGTCAATGCCACAAAGAGGGATGGCGGTGAAGTCGAACTTGGGAGCGTCGTCGGGCTTGTACATCTTGGTGGTACCATCCTCATGCTCGTTGTCGTGGAGCTTGGTCGTCGCGAAGTGTGCTCGGGGTCGAGTAGCCTTGGCCTTGAGTGCTTGTTCCGCCTTGAGAGAGCCAACGTAGATGTCGTCGAGAGACTCGTAGTTGTTGTGGAAGATAGTCTTGGGATGTCGTTGTTCAATCCCATCATGAAGTAGAACTTCATCCAAATGGGGTCGTCCACACCAGCTCGTCGCAAGGCTTTCTTCATCTTCATGGAGTATTCATTGAGGGACTTGGATCCTTGTATGGTGTCCTCCAATTGGCGTTGAAGATGTTCCGTGTATGTAGAAGGCACAAAATCTCGCCGCAACGCTTTCTTCAACTTGGACCAACTCATGTCGAAGCTCGTCGAAGATGTGTGAAGCCACCATGTTGACGCGTCACCGTGGAAGTTTCTTGTGGTGCACTTCACTTGATCTTCGGAAGGGACTTGAAGTAGTTTGAGGTAGTAGTCCATCTTGCGCGCCCAATCGAGATACTCCTCGGGGTCTTGACTCCCATAGAAAGGAATCTTGTGGTCGATGTCGAGGTCGTAGTAGATGAAGTATCGAGCATTGATTGATTATCATGAGAAAGTCGAGCATAGAAGTTTTGTAAAATTATTTCCCTTGAGAGCTCATTATTGGGGCATGTGTGCATCATAGACTTAACCCTCCCCCAAGCTTGAGCTATACTTTCTCCCTCACGAGGCCAAAATTTATATATATAATTCTGACCACAATGAACCAATTGCATAGGATTAAATTTCTGATGTAATTCGAGCTTCAGTCGATTCCAGTTCCATGTACCGGCATCATCCAATAGCCTATACTAAATCATTGTCGTTCCCTCCAAAGATAAAGGGAAAAGATTCTTCTTAACACCATCTTCGGATAAACCTGCAAGCTTAAATAATCCACAAATTTCGTCAGTATTGATCAAGTGCATGTCAGGATGTATTGTTCCATCTCCTGCATAAGGATTACATAGCAGTTTCTCTAACAGACCCGAAGGAATTTCATAATAAATATTTTTAGTAGGTTCAGTAGGTTGAGGGGAGGCCCTTGCCACTTCCGTACGAGGTGAAGATACCCCGAACAAACCCCTCAAAGGATTATTGTTGGGTTCAACCGTAGGTGCATCGCATGCAAATTAAAATTTTCCTACGCGTAGAATATCCAAGAACATGCTATAGAGATGGATCACACATCGTTACCACTAGACGCGCAGTGCCGTGCAGCGGAAGTAGAGTTGGGGTAGCGCGTCCACGAGGTCCGTCTCCTCCTCGCGTGATCTCCCTCGAACAGCCGGTCGCCGGATCCCACGTACAGGTTCACCGGAGCGGCGCAAGTGCACTGCCTCTAACGGTATCCACGCGTGCAGGAGGAACATCGTGCGGCAGACTGCTAGGCCCGATCACACAGTTCGGCGGCGAGTGGAGGTGGCTAGTTGCAACACATGCAAATCCCTAATGACGATGCCGAAGCGATCAACTGGATAAGTGTGACCACCTCCACTATATATAGGCATCCATCGCGGGCTCAACACTTGGGCCTCGCACGGATCCTAAAGCCCACGTGTTCCTTCCCTTAAGCACGTGACCCCTTAGGTTCTCGTTCACTTGGTCGTGAGTCAGATCACATCCAGCTCGACTAGTCGGTAGCGGCCTCTATCAAAGCGTGCCGACTCCAAGTGTCCGATGAAGCTAGTTAGGTGAACCTGTACTTCATACTTCTGTTCCCTTTGCCACACGATATATGTTGTCGTGCTAAAAGGCGACATGGTCATCCTTGTTGCAGCATGACCTCTTTCTTGTTCCGGTGAATCCGACCAACACTTCGCATTATTTCATAATCCTCATCGCATGTCCATGCTTATCCAGGTCGGGTCACCCGAGGGGCCCAGAGTATATCTCTCCTGATCGGTGGGGCAAATCCCATCTTGCTCAACCATGTCTCGCAGCATGGGCCCGGACAAGCCCAAAACCTACCTTTATAACTACCCAGTTACGGAGTAGCGTTTGGTCAGCCCAAAGAAGGTCTATCATCATCCCGTGTACATGCGTCAGCTGAGGTCTTAGGATATAGAATGTATGTTGTACTAGAGACTCACAGATGACCTATCGTTGCGTATCATAGTTGGGTCTGTCCAACTCAGACCTTATCTCGGCTCGGATCCAACTACGTCAAATCCGACCAGATCTTTCTGAGTCCATATTATCCGGCTAGCATCCAATGCTACATGATCAGTGAGACCGGACCATCCACCATGCCATATGCTAGTCTAACTGGCTGCATGTCCACACTACCCTTTCGACTAGGGACCATTTAGGACAGTCATCATACAATGCATAGTCTCAAAAACAAGTCACGTACTTGTTAATACACATCATTGATAATGTACAAGGACTATGTTTATTCATAAACACATAGGAAATATCATCATACATGATTGCCTCTAGGGCATATCTCCAACAATTATCTTCCATAGTAACAAGTGACAATAAATTTCAGCACGTAACAAAAGTGTTTCCTTACCCAATTCCACTTACCAAAGGTGCTTCACTCCCCGACAATGGCGCCAAAAAAGAGTCTTGATGACCCACAAGTATAGGGGATCAATCATAGTCCTTTTGATAAGTAAGAGTGTCGAACCCAACAAGGAGTAGAATGAAATGACAAGTGGTTTTTAGTACAGAAGTTACTGCAAGCACTGAAAGTAGCGGTAATAGATAGTTTTGTAGCAAGGCAATTCGTAAAAAGTTACAAGTAACAATTCTAACAATGGTGCAGCAAGGTGGCCCAATACTTTCTGTAGCAAAGGACAAGCCAGAACGTACTCTTATATGAAGCAAAGCGCTCTCGAGGACACATGGGAATTTCGTCTAGCCACAGTTCATCATGTGAGTTGATTCACGTTCGTTACTTTGATAATTTGATATGTGGGTGTACCGGTGCTAGGGTGCTATTCTTACTTGAACAAACACCTAAGATTTCCCCCTCTTGCAAGCATTCACAACTATGAAACAAGAATTAAGATAAATCTAACCATAGCATTAAATATGTGGATCCAAATCAACCCCTTACGGAACAACTCATAAACTAGGCTTTAAGCTTCTGTCACTCTCGCAACCCATCATATACTTATTACTCCCCAATGCTTTCCCTTAGGCCCAAATATGGTGAAGTGTCATGTAGTCGACGTTCACACAACACCACTAAAGGAAGAGCAACATGCATATCATGAAAACTATCGAACGAATACCAACATCACATGATCATTTATGACAAGACTTCTCTCGTGTCCTCAAGAACGAAAGTAAATACTCACAAAGCATCATCATGCTCAATAACAGAGGTGGAATGAATATGCTCAAGGATCTGAACGTATAATCTTCCCCCAGTTAAACCAACTAGCATCAACTACAAGTTGTAATCAACACTACTAGCAACCCACATGTACCAATCTGAGGTTTTGAGACAAAGATTGAATACAAGAGATGAACTAGGGTTTGAGATGAGATGGTGCTGGTGAAGATGTTGATGAAGATTGGTCCTCCCATGATGGAGGAAGCGTTGGTGATGACGATGACTTCGATTTCCCCCTCCCGGATAGGAAGTTTCCCCGGCGAAATCGCTCCGCCAGAGAGCCAAAAGTGCTCCTGCCCAGGTTACGCCTCGAGACGGCGGCGCTTCGTCCCGAAAGTCTTCTTATGAGTTTTTCTAGGGTAAATGACATCATATAGGAGAAGATTGGCACCGGAGGCCTGTCGGGGCCCATGAGCTAGGGGCGCCCCTTGGGGGGTAGGGCATGCCCCAGGCTCGTGGCCACGTGGTGGATCCCCTTCTATTGATTCTTTCGCCAATAATTTGTATATATTCCAAAATAATTCTTTGTCAATTTTCAGCTCAATTGGAGTTCCAGAGAATATCTAGCTCTTCGGTGGTCCTTTTTGGTTTCAGCTCCTAGCAATCTCCCTCTTTGTATGGAACATGCAAAATAAGAGTGAAAAGGCATTAGGATTGCATCATAAAGTGAAACAATGACCCAAAACATAATAAATATCAATGGAAAAACATGATGCAAAATAGACGTATCAGAAACCTTTGCTCCCGTTGCTCATCTTGAATGTATTCGCATGTGGCTTGCTTATGCTTCTCATCATGATTTTAAATTGCAAAAAATGGATGTGAAGAGTGCTTTCCTAAATGGTCCTTTAAATGAGTTGGTATATATCAGGCAACCCAGTGGGTTCGAGAACCCCAAGTTCCCCAATCATGTATATAAGCTCAATAAGGCTCTCTATGACCTTAAAGAAGCCCCACGTGCATGGTATGAGCACCTTACCGAGTTGTTGCAAGATCGTGGGTTTGAAATTGGGAAAATAGCCAATATTTCTACTAAGAGGGTTAAAGGGGAATTGTTCATATGACAACTATATGTTGATGATATTATATTTGGTTCTCGTAACAAAGCTTTCAATGATAAGTTTGCCAAACTAATGATCGAGAAGTTTGAAATGTCTATGATGGGAGAGCTGAAGGTCTTTCTTGGATCCGAAGTCAAGCAACATAGAGAAGGAACCTTCATCAACCAAGCCAAGTACACCCAAGACATGCTCAAGAAAATCAAGCTAGATGATGTCAAGCCAACCAAGACTCTAATGCCAACCAAGTGCCAACTTGACATTGATCCCAATGGAAAAGCGGCAGATCAAAAGGTATATCGTTCCATGATTGGATCATTGTTTTATATTTGTGCATCTAGACTAGATATCATGTTGAGTGAGGAAATATGTGCACGGTTTCAAGCCACACCAAAGGAAAGCAACTTTTGGCGGTCGAGTGTGAATATTTTGATATTTGGATCATACCCCAAACTTTGGCTTATGGTACCACAAAGGAGCAAGCTTTGATCTCATGGGATATTTGGATTCGGATTAGGCGGGAGACCATGTGAAGAGGAAGTACACTTCCGGAGGGTGCCAATTTCTTGTCCGCTCTTTGTTGAGTTGGTCTTCCAAGAAAAAAAATGTGTTTCTCTCTCGTCCACCAAAGCCGAGTATGTAGTCGTCGCAAGTTGTTGTGCACAATTGCTATGGATGAGGCAAACTATAAAGGATTACGGTGTCACTTGTGACAAAATGCCTCTTCTATGTGACAAGGAAAGTGCAATCAAGATCTCCTAGAATCCGGTGCAACATAGCAAGAGGAAGCATATTGAGATTCGTCATCATTTCATCCGGGATCACATCAAGCATGGAGAGATTGATCTTATATATGTCAACACTCATGAGCAACTAACGGATATTTTCATGAAGCCATTGGATGAAGCAAGATTTCGCGAGTTAAGGCATAATCTAAATATCATTGATTTGAGAAATGTGGCTTGAGGCAATGCATATCCCACCGCACTCATAATTTTATCTTGTTTTAGATGTAGGCATGGACATAAAGGGAGTTTTATTCTCTTCATGAACTCACACTCCTCTTATTATGCATAAATAAAAACATTTTTTCACATTAGCCATTTTGATAGTACTTATGTTTCAAAGATGAGTTTTGGTCATGGGCCCAAGGTTAAAATCTTCGCGGTGCCATACCTATTGACTCAAACATAGGTTGCTCCGGCCACTGCCCCTCTCCCCTTTGAAGAGAATTGATTCCCGGCTCACATTTGTGATTTGGATTACTTCAAGTTTGCGCTTATTTTGTTTGTCATTTGAACTTGGAGTGTTCCTTCCCATTTGAACTTTTTCTGGTCTCTAACCCAAGCCTATCTCAACTGCAACCCCTTAGTTTTGCATAAGCCACCTCTTCATCTTTGAACTTGGGCACTACCGATCCCTGCCACTGGTACTACCGCTGGGGGGTACTTTTGGCCTCCTGCAAAGTTCTAAGTACCCAGTGAGGGAGTCCTGGACTAGGGGGTCCCAGCCGAGCTGGTCTAGTCCATGGGCTGTGCAGGAGGCCCACCTTGGCGGAAGGACTTCGGAGGCCCCGTGAAGGGACGTGAGCATAATCGGATTATACCAAAGACTTGGCGTGCACTCCAGAAAGAGGATGATTCGTTCGGCATGTAATGTGTAGATGGTAACCGACAATCATGTAACCCTAGATACCCACAATGCCTATATAAACCGTAGGGTTTAGCCCATAGAGGATACCCATACATAACAACATAACCCCTAGGGTTTAGACCACAAACTTACGATCTAGAGGTAGATCAACTCTGTACTTCGTACATCATCAATATATCAAGAGCATGACATAGGGTTTTACCTCCATCGAGAGGGCCCGAACCTGGGTAAAAGCCTCATGTTCTTTGTCTCCGGTTACCCTCGATCCGATCTCATAGCTCGGGCCCTCCTACCCGAGGTTTGCCGATTTTGACACCGACATTGGTGCTTTCATTGAGAGCCCGCTGTGTGATCGTCAGGATTGATGGCTGGTCCGTAGTTCAACAACAGTATTAGTTGCGGTGATATCTACGTCCCCGACCAACTTTTTGCTTTTGGTAGTGTGGTACTGCACGCCGATCCCACTGGCCATCTAGGCCCTGTCGATGCCTTCACTCCGAACCACGTTGTCATGTTCGGAAGTTTGGAGTACATCACCGACGCCCGTGGCGATCTAGTCCTGTCCGGATAGACCGCGATCCAATCCGAGGAACCTTCGGGCACAAACACTCTGAGATCGGTTTCCGACCTGATCCTCGGATCCGACCCCTTGACGGAAGCAGCCCCAGAGATGGATTTGGAGGCAGTCGCATCCGACCGTACGAACGTCGTCTCGGACGGCCACCAGGAGCTGGATTTTTCTTCAGACCTAGCGGTTGTCCCAAAGGAGGCATCTCCGGTCTTCGAACCGGAGCCATCATATAAAGGCCAGGAAGGTGGACCTGCCTCACGCGGTCCGAACAGCCCCTTTCATATCAGCCCGGCTTATCACCAGGTCCATAACACAAAGGAGCTCTCGCGGATAAACGAGGTGCTAGATCGGGTCCAGAACCTAGCGATCTCATCTGCAGTTTACGATCAGATTGGATGTAAAACTGATGATCGGGAAATTTTCATCCCGCCCACCACCCACCTAGTCGCCACGGTTGAAGATTTTACCAATGCACTGGACTACGGATCCGATGATGACATCGGCATGGACGATGACCACGACTCCGGATCAAATTCACCCGCAGCCATTCCCCGAACTGGAAAGTGGGCCGCCACGTCAACTTATGACATCTATATGGTAGATACCCCTAAGGAAGATCCCGAGGATAAACCTAAGGGAAGTTCCAAGCGTCGCCGCCCCAAAAGAAGACCTAGGGGCAACGGTGGAAATAAAAACGAAGCTACTCCCATGGACGACATGGCTAGCCCCATCACGGATGGAAACGAGCAGACCGAGCCCGCCCAACAAAACGGGCCAATGAGTACACCCGCCGAAGAGGCCCCCGAGGAGAAGGAAGGCTCCAAAAGCGGGACCAACAATGACTACATGCCAGAATCCGAGGATGATAACAGCCTCGGACCAGATGAATTCGAGGTACCCACAAGCCTATCCACACAAATATGCTTCCAGCGTCAACTAGAAGCAACCGCATGGAGCATGAAGAGAAAACAGCGAGAACTGCACTCTCATGAAACCCTGCTCAACGAAAAGTGGGACCATGTACTTGTGGCCGAAGAAGATCTCGAAGCGCGGCGTACGGCAGCCAAGTCGTTCCCACGACGACGCCTACTGCCCGAATTCGAAGACGAATTGGATGTCGATCCTCCCGCATACCGCCACAAAGAGCAAGCCGATCCTCCACCTAGAGGTCGCGATCGGCCAACAAGGACATACAAAGAACCTCCGGCGAAGCCCCGCCCTCATCTCAAGGATCCGGTCGACTATCCCGAGCTTTATGACACGCGCACTAAAATACGCAGGGAAAGATCACCTCCTCGATCCATATATGGAGTGCAGGACTATGTGCCTGCCGTCCGGGAAGGGTATGACGCTTGGATAGACAGGCAAGGCCAAGCTTGCGAACTCAGGAGAGAAAGGGCGATTGCCAACACCAGACAGGACGCGCTCCGGTATCGAGCTCTTGCACACCCAGTCATTTTTACAGACGAGGTCATGGAAAATCAGTTCCCAGAAGGGTTTTAACCCATTAACATTGGTCAATATGACGACACGACAGACCCGGCCGTTTGGATAGAATATTTCCTTCTGCACATCCACATGGCCCGAGGAGATGATCTTCATGCCATCAAATACTTGCCGCTCAAACTTAAGGGGCTGACACGACATTGGCTCCATAGCTTACCCAAAAATTCTATCAGAAGCTGGGAGGAGCTGGAGGACGCTTTCAGGTCCAACTTTCAAGGCACCTATGTTCGGCCTTCACATGGCGACGACCTCAGCCATGTCGTCCAGAAGGAGAGCGAATCAGCTCGGAAATTCGGGAATCGGTTCTTAACTAAGAAGAACCAAATAGTTGAGTGCCCGGAGGTCGAAGCCATTGCAACATTCAAGCATAGCATCCGAGACGAATTGTTAGCCCGACTGCTCGGACAGGAAAAGCCGAGGACCATGGCAGCCCTCACGGCATTAATGACTCGCTTTTGGGCGGGAGAAGACAGCTCGCTGGCTGGCAGCTCTCAGAGGAGTGACCCTGATACCTCGGAAATCTGGCATGTGAACAGCAAGCCCAGGCGCAGTAAGCACAAGCACCAAAACAAAAATAGTGGAAGCGATGCCGAGAACCCAGCAGTTCATGCAGGATTCACCAGCTCACGGGCTGGACCCAAAAAGAGATCCTTTAAAGGAAACAAGGACAACCCAAGCACCCTGGACAAAATACTAGAAAATCCCTTCCAAATCCACAACACCCCAGATAAGCCTGCTAACCACACCAACCGTAACTATTGGGTGTTCAAGCAGGCCGACAAGGCTCTGGCCGAGGGGTCGAGCAAAGGCCAGTCCAGGAGTGATGACGACGAGGATGAACCTCTGTCACACCCTGTGTTTTGCCTCATGACTAAGTTATCATGACTCAAAATTAAGGGCCAATTAAAACTTTTTGAGTGCATATGAATGCTTGACTTGTGTGCTATTTGCTTGCTTGTTTGATTGCTTGCTGGTGCTCTTTTTCATAAAACTCCCTCCTACTCTCAAAACTCTTTTCCTTGATCTAAACTCTTGTCCAATGATCATACCATGTGTATAGGACCTAAAACTAGTTTTTATCAAATATTATTTTTGGCCAAAAGGCATTTATTCAATTTAGTTTTTCAAAAAACCCTGAATTGAGGTTTGTACTACAAGTCCTCAAATTGGGTGGATTGTTTTGCCCCAAAGGATTTATTTGGAACCTACTATATATATAACTCCCCAAAACCACAAAATAGTATTTTTTAAAGATTATTTTCTTATTTTATTTAAAGGCTTTTTCTTAAGGCCAGAAATGGTCTTTTATAGGGAAAAATTATTTAAATGCCTTCAAAATATTTGAGAAAATTTAGGGAAACTCAGTGGACATATATTCTCCATATATATGAGTTTCAACACATGGTCATGTTCAAAATCATGGGCAAAACCCCTCAAAACCCTTTCTGCTTAAATCAAGCTTTTGAAATATTTCTATAAGAAATATTCTCAAATAAATCCAAGAAAATTCTAGCATGTCACATATGACATATGTGGTCATCTTGCGAAGTTTCATCTCAATCCCAATTAATTTGGTTCATCAAAATATCCCAAAACCCTCTCTGTCCAGATCCAAATTTGAGCAACTCTACATTGCCAAATGTCCCCTATTATTCCCAAACTTTCTGGACATGTTCTAATCCTCCAATAATGCCTCCACATCAAGTGGTGCATCATGGAGAACATATTCACTTGTCCAAATCCCCTCAAACCCATTTATGTTGATTTCAAGAATTGGGAATGTTTGCATTGCCAAGTTTCCCCATTGGGCCCCAAACTTTTTGTGCATGTTTTAATCCCTAAATTATGCCACCATATCAAGTGGTGCATCAAGGAGAATGGATTTGCTTAGCTAGATCTAAGCAACTCCAATTCTGCCCATTTCTAGGGTTCACCAAGTTTACATTGTCAACTTTCCTCAAATGGGCTCAAATCTTGTGACCCATCTCATTTTTACCTCCCATTTAATCCTG
This sequence comes from Elymus sibiricus, assembly GCA_039707655.1. Classification (NCBI taxonomy): domain Eukaryota; kingdom Viridiplantae; phylum Streptophyta; class Magnoliopsida; order Poales; family Poaceae; genus Elymus; species Elymus sibiricus. Next base: position 313,743,631 of record CM077667.1, on the reverse strand, counting down.
GTTAATATCATGGCAAGTAAACACCATTTTCTTGCCCAAACATCCATCCAACACCTTCTGCAACAATTTTGTGATCAATGATTGGAGCACCATATGAGTTCTCCTTGGGCCTAAATTTTTACCACATCCTTCCCTCATTCCCCTCTACCTCCAGTAACTATTTCATGTGCATAACTCAATTATTTGTGGGGTAACAGCCCCATTTTACCCCTCTGGACAACAGTTTCCCCCTCTCTCTCAGCTTCTCTCCTCAACCAAGGAACCCTCAGCAGCATCCAATGCATTCTCCACTTTGTATGCTCCCTCCTAGATGCCCTAGACACCAATGGCCGCGCCCTACATGCCAAATACGTGCATGGGCATGCAAAGCTCGCGCTCTGGAGCATGCTACAGTACTCCCCCCGCACTGTAGCTTGCCCAATCCGAGCCCCCCGACAGCCTTGGGCCTCGCGGTGGTGTCTCCCGAGGTCGCCTCGACGTCCTCAACACGCCACACTGTCGCGCCCATCCTCCCTTGCCCTCCTCCTTCCCCGTTAGAGCACGCCCGAGCACCCCCGTGGACATGGTCCATGGTGCGCTCCAGAGCGGCTATAGGAGGCCCCCTGGAGTGCCCCTCTCAGCCCCTTAGCCCCCTCTCTCTCCCATAGACCCCCAGGACCGACCCCTTTGCCCTCCCGTGTCCCCCATCCATCTCCATGGCTGGAGCCCTTCCGCCACGGCCTCGCCCGGATTGGAGCTCCTCGCCGGCGCTCTCATCCTCTAGGCCTCACCTGGGAACCGCCGGCATCACCACTAGCTTCCCCGCGCCCCTTTTTCCTTCCCTCTGTGGCCGGAGCACTGTTGCCACAGTCGCCGTCGTCGGCCTCCCCCACGGTCGAGGTTCCTCTGCCCCCGACGTGCCCGACGAAGATAGGACTCCTAGGCAGGTGCGGCTATTCGCCCCGATCACGCCGGTGGATGGAGCTCCGCTGGAGACGCCCTGAGTCGCCAGAACGGCACCGACGCGTGATCGGACCCGCCTCCCCTGTCTCTCCCCTGTTCGAGCGGGAGGTGGGGGATGATCCTGACCAGCGGGCCCCGCCTGTCGGTCAGTCGACCAGGCTGACTGGTGGGCCTGGTCCCTTTAAGTGGAAACGGCCCCAGCCAGGAGCCGCTTCCTCAAGGGGAAGGCGTATTGTCTTGAATACGCCTTCGGCGTGTCTCCTCCGCGGGCGAAGTCGGCCTGCTAGGCCGGCCCAGTGCTATCTCGCGCTCAGTGCACGGTTTAGCTATTTTTGGTAATTTCTTTTATTTGCCTTTTTCTTTTTTTAGAGAGGCAAATAATTAATAGAATATTCATATCAACTCCAAATTTGGTGATTCAAATTCCTACAGATTCCTAAAATCATGTGCTATCCAAATATGTGCACTGCACATTTTTTCAGAAAACTTTTCTGTTATGTTCAAATTCAAATTTGAATTTGAACCATGTACAACCCCACTTTGCAAATTCCTAGGGAATTCATATGAACTCCAAATGGACTGATTCAAATTTCCAGAGACACTAAAAGTCATGCCCTATTTTTCTAGCCTTGTATTAACATTTTTTCCATATCTTATATCTGATGTACCTATTAAATAGCTCCCTTTTCCATTATTCCATCTTAGGAAAATCATAGGAAACTCTTCCAAACTCCAAATCCAGTGAAACCAATTCCTAAATGTTTCTAAAATCATGCCCTATTTGTTGGGACCATCCACTCCTTTTTACAAAAATATTTTCCGTGGACAACTTATAGGATCATCATTTCCTTCATTTCCACCATTCAAAACTCCCCCTTGACCCACATCCAATAAAACCTCCTTGGTTATTTTTCTCATGACCAGAGGTGTCCAAGAAAAATAAAACTCCTATTTATAGAGCACCTTTATTTCTTTGCTTGTTGTGTTGCTTATTGCGGTTATTTCCGGCAATAGTTGACGAAGTAGACGAAGTGCTCGGAGTGGACGAGAGGCGTGTGAAGACCTCGAAGACTTTGATAAGCCAGGCAAGCAGCCCTTTGATCATGTTAAGAAACCATTTTCATGCATGTCATATAGCACTTTATTTCGTTGTGTTGATCATGATGATGTGGTGACCACTTCAGTGGGATGCCTCCGATACTTACCGTTGATACTTGCATCGTGCATGACCCTACCATCTTTATGAGGGTTGTGCGGGTGGGAGTAGATAGGATGCTTAGTAGATGCTATGCAAAGCGGGACAGGAATATGCATGGTGATGGAAACGAAAAAATGATTTCAAAGACTTTTTCAAAACCCCGTCGGGTGCCACTATTGCCCGAGGGAGATGATGATGAGCTAGGTAACAACTTGATAAAGAAGTGGTGTACCGGAGCAAATGAGTGTGTGTGGTTTTCAAAAATGGATTGGTGTAAGTTGCGACCGTTATTCCAACCTTACATGTACAACCACTCTATCCCTATATGGGAAGGGGCTTTGTTGATTACTTTGGTCGCTGCTGTAAGAGAGCCCGCATTAGTAGTGGCGGGAGTGACGTGGTCACTCTCGAGACGGGGTCATGCCTGGTAGGGCGACCATGCGCTATCTTTACAGGCACCGGGCACATCGTTGTGTTCCTTCATGGATGGTACTATGTTGAGCAAGGCTCGTGTGTGTACATCATGAAGACGTGGACCAACGAGTGGACTCTTCGTTTAGTATCATCGGGGGAAAGGCACTGTTCGGGTACTTAGCTCGGGTATGAACAATACCGCGAGTCCTGGCTTGACACGGAAGTTTCCCGAATCTTGTGGGTAAAGTGTGCAACCTCTGCAGAGTGTAAAACTATTCGAATAGCCGTGTCCACGGTCAAGGACAGTTGGATGACCGCTCTTGTGCTACGTCCAGTGTTCACTAAACTTGTGTGTGTGTGTGTGGGTGTGTGGATGACACAGAGATGATACTTGAGTTAAGTCAGATGACTTGACGTGATGACTGAACATGATATGTTCAACCCCTTGCTTATGATGATATCTACAACGTGTTCATATGGATATCTACCAACTGTTGATGCATGCTTACATAAGTTAATTGATCATGTCACTGCACTCAAAAATTAGCTTTCTGCAAATTACCTACTTAGTGCTATATCATGCTCTGTTGTACCTTGTTCCAAACATGGGTTGCTTGCGAGTACAATCAAAGTACTCATTGGCTTGCCACTGGTTATTTAATTGACCGGGCATGGAAGAGCAGGAATATGGTGAAGAGTTCGTTGGTGACAAACGTGCGAACTAGGACGCTTCCCAGTCAGAATGCCTATAGGTTTAAGGCAGATGGCATGGGTTCATGCTTTCGATCAAGATTTCCGCTGCGTGTTATGTTTAAGTATTTGGCCCATGCGGCCCTATCTATGTAAGACTTGGCCTAGCTGGACTCTATTTGTGTAAGACGGTATGTAAGGATGTAAGACTCTTGTATTCCAGTTTCTGTGTGTTCAGTGAGCATTGATCTCTGGGATCACTGTGCACGTGCATTCGGTGATCACGACTTATGAGTCGGGGTCCCCACAACCTCAGCGGCCGAGCAACGACGGCCAAAAATAGTTTCTGTTCGAGGTAAAGGAAGTGAACATGATTTATGTCACCCACATTCCTAAAAAGGAGAGAAAACGAGTACTCCGGGACGTTTAGTAGAGCCCACAGCCCCAAGGCGCACCCCCTGGATGGTCTGCCCAATCACCTCCAATAAGAAGGACCACCCGACCAGTATCCATGATGGCTGGTCAACCGCCCTGGTTCTGGACCCAATTGTCGATGGGTTTCACCTTACCCGCATCCTTATGGACGGCGGAAGCAGTCTGAACCTGATATATGCGGATACGATAAAGAAGATGGGGATTGACCCATCATGGATCCTACCCAGCAAAACCACGCTCAAGGGAGTAATACCCGGCGTTGAGGACCAGTGCACGGGCACTATCGTATTGCAAGTTGTTTTCGGCTCTCTCCACAACTTCCACTGCGAGAACTTGATTTTCGATATAGTCCCTTTCCGCAGTGGCTAGCACGCATTTCTTGGTCGTAATGCCTACGACTACTTCAATGCGGTGCCGCACTACGCATACCTTAAGCTCAAGATGCTGGGGGTCATTACTATTAACGGCAACATGAAGCGCTCCCTTCGCATAGAGGAGCAGACAACGACCTATGCAGTCGATTCCCAGAAGGCCGAGGAAGCGGCACGACTGGAAGCTCGGTGTAATCTCCCGGCTCTTGCAAACGTGCCCGCTCGATCTCTAGTCAAAATTTCATCCCTCTTAAATAGGGATACACGCTCCCCTACCCCTACCATCTAGTGGCAGACTACGTACCTCGAGTACACAGTTTCGCACTTAAAATTCCTTGGGGAATTGGGGAGCAAAAAAATATCATGTCAGGAGTGTTACCTCGGACGAACCGAACACAGTTGATGCTTGGTGACCTCTTCGACACATCAAGGCCTACCAGAAGATCTTCTCGGCAGTTTGAATCTGCCAAATAACGGCTTCAGCCTCCTTGGAGGCCCCGCTTTTCACATGTCTTCGGCACCACAGGGGACGGCCGTATGCATCAGCCTTGGAGTAGACAAGGCCTACCTGGTCAACAACTCGGAGTCGAAGACGTGCGGCAGGGGAACAACGGGCCACAAGGCCCGACTACCTAAAACCATGTACTACTCTCCCCATCTATCCTTTTATTTTAAACATACTCTTTGTATCTATTTTCAACTCGGCCCGCATGGCCAGGTCTTATGAATAATAAAACAAACCTTTTTCAGTCCTTGCACATCTTTGTCATATTGTTTTCTATTTCATAATTGCCCCGAGGTGGTTTCCTCCCACATACAGTAGAGTCCGACTTTGGGCCGGGGGCTCGAACTTATAGACGAGCCCATGTTCAAGTCCGATGTTCGGTTGGTGTCTTGGATATTGCGTTATATGCACATGTTTTGATTCGTGATTTCAGTCAATGATTGGGTTGCCCGTCTCCCGTGCTTGCCTCTTATGTTCCACTCCTTTCAGCTAAGACTGTGGAGGGAGAACCATTGCGATTGTGCTTCCAGCCTGGATGGTTAAGCGACTTAGTGGAGAAAGCCAAAAATAGACTATCACGATAAGCGTAAATAGGTCAAGTGATCCGAAGACAGTGTAAAACTAGTACGCCGTTAGTGGTAAAACCGTGATAAACGAAGGGTTCTTCCTACATGGACCGAGGAGTTTACAGTGGGGAACTTTGGTTGGGCCGATCACCACTACACCAGGGGATAGTTCACCTACCCCACAATTAGAGCTCCTATGACTAAGTGAAGGAGATAAAGCCATTATGGTCTGATTGCCTTGTTCATCTAAGTACACAATCACCACTAAGTTTCGAGACATCGGCTAAGGATTTAAGTGTGCTAAGAGAACACCCCATGTAGTCTCTACACGGGTTAGAAACCGACGACCGGAAACTTTCAGATAAATACAAGTCACAAGGGAGGGGAATATAAACACACTGTATAATAGCCGAATTGATTCATTAATAATTTCAAACTTGTTTTTTACAAAAGTCATCCTCGGCATACCAAGGGACCTACTGGAAGTGCAGCTCGTATTTTGAGCATTGCGCCTCGATCTATTTAGTGCCCTCCAAGACCTTGGCCAGGTACTGCTCGGGCCTTCGGTTTTTTCCTTCCGAAGGCCCGATGGCGATGTCCAGTGGATTGCTCTTCAGATAATGCTCCATTACCGACGCATAAGCCCGCTGAGCACCCTTCAGGCATGCCGACCTCTCCCAGTTGAGGACCTGGGGGCTGGCCTCGGGCAACCCGCACAGCAAGCCGAAGAAGCTGCTGGGCATTGGCCTAGATGGCTAAAGGTTGATGCAGAGATCCTGCATCACAGGCCGCGCAGCTCGAAACAGCTCCGCCACCTGCTTCATTTGATTGTTGAGCTATGGCGGATGCTCAGGCGCCTGGAACTGGCGTCAGAATAACTTCTCTACTGGCTCGTCGGGACAGGTGGTGTAATGAGTGCAGGCATCCAGAGCGCTGAGGGGAAGGTCCTTGAAGGCCTCTAAGGAATGCCAGTTTTGCGTAAGATTGGTAAAATGGCTATCGCCAAAAACACAATGGAGCAAATAGGGCTTACCGGTGGCGATCTGGCTCACTTGGTTGAGCACTTCGCGATCCGCCCGGGCATGGGTCTTGGCCTCTTTGCACTCCGAGCTCGCCTTGGCAAGCTTGGAGGAGAGTTTCTTCTTCTCCTCCCACAAGGTGGCTCGCTCAGCATAGACCCCCTCCAGGTCCGCCTCCACTTCTTGGACCTGGGCCGCGTGCTTGTCCGCGACCTCCTTCGCCATGGCCAGCTCCTTGCTGGCCTGTCTCGCTGCAACCCTGTGCTGCTCAGCCTCGTGCCAAGCTGTTTCCGGCTCAGCCTGGAGTTTCTCTAGTGCCATGGAGGACGTTGCAAGATCAAGCGCACTAGTGCTTTAGAGCCTACGGCTACAACAACACATGGGATGCATAAATATGATTGCCAATTCTCAATTTTACCTAACGCTTCCTCCATTTTCTTCTTCATAAGCTCCATGTCCTTTTCGAACATCTCGAGCTTGCGGTTCATTTCTTCCAGCTCCTGGGAGGTGGAAGCTGAAACCTACATAAAAAAGCAAGCAAACGTTAATACTCCTGGGATGGCATCGATCCCCTCATCAGATAATTTCATCCGATCTGGGTCTCGGGGGCTACTGCTATTTGTTGTTTGCTTAAAATTAAGACCCCCCGAGTAAGATCCTCGGATCTCACTCAGGGCTCGGGGCTACTATGGTTAGACACGTACGGTCCTCGGACCAATAATTTTCTACTGACAATCTTTCATTATGTCATAACTCGTAGCAATTCTAGATGCTTTTTGCATTATAAAGGAGAAGCAGAAGCATGACTTACCTCAAGGCCATGAAAGAGGCCTCGGAAGACCTCCCTCGTGACGACCTCTGCGGATTGGTAGCTTTGTAGCACCGCACCCATTATTGTGCGGTGCTCGGCACGGATGGAAGAGCCCTCCATGGCTGCTTCCACTTCTTCCGTTCACCCCTTGGATGCCTGCCCTCTGGCAGGCGGAGGTGAACGAACCACCTTGACACCCTCCCTTAGCGGGGAAGGGGCCACTGGGGTAGACGACCGAGGCGACTGGCTCTCTCAGCTTTATTCCTTCTATGGCGGAAGGGACCTTTGTCGGTGGGTCCTCGGCGACCAAAGACTCCACTCCGACCATGGGTATGCTGCCACTGGCACTGATAACCCACAAGTATAGGGGATCACAACAGTTTTTGAGGGTAGAGTATTCAACCCAAATTTATAGATTTGACACAAGGGGAGCCAAAGAATACTTGAGAGTATTAGCAGTTGAGTTGTCAATTCAACCACACCTGGAGATTAAATATCTGCAGCACAGTGATCAGTAGCACAGTAATATGATAGTTTGATAGCAGTAGTGACAGTAACAGTAGCGGTAACAATAGTAGCAATAGTTTTGTAGAAGTTGGAACAGCAGCAACAACAATAGTAACTTAGGAAGAACAATAAGTGGAAAGCTCGTAGGCACTGGATCGGTAACTTGTTGGATGATATTCGTCATGTAACAGTCATAACCTAGGGCGATACAAAACTAGCTCAGTTTATCAATGTAATGTAGGCATGTATTCCATAAATAATCATACGTGCTTATGGAAAAGAACTTGCATGACATGTTTTGTCCTACCCTCCCATGGCAGCGGGGTCCATAAGGAAACTAAGGGATATTAAGGCCTCCTTTTAATAGAGAACCGGAACAAAGCATTAACACATGGTGAATACATGAACTCCTCAAACTACGGTCATCACCGCGAAGTATCCCAAATATTGTCACTATGGGGTTGACGGATCATAACACGTAATAGGTGCATATGACTAGGCAAGATCGGATCAAGAACATTGATATAGAGATGATAACATAAACGGTTCAGATCTGAAATCATGGCACTCGGGCCCTAGTGACAAGCATTAGGCATAGCAAAGTCATAACAACATCAATCTCAGAACATAATGGATACTAGTGATCAAGCCCTAACAAAACTAACTCGATTACATGATGAATCTCATCCAACTCCTCACCGACCAGCAAGCCTGCGAAGGAATTACTCACTCCCGGTGGGGAGCATCATGGAATTGGCGATGGAGAAAGGTTGGTGATGACGAAGACCGAAGATTCCCCTCTCCGGAGCCCCAAACGGGCTCCAGATCTGGCCTCCCGATGAAGAACAGGAGGTGGCGGCGGCTCCGTATCGTAAAATGCGATAATTCTTTCTCTCTTATTTTTTTCTCCGGAATTAGGAATTTATAAACTCCGCCTATGTTGTCTCAACATAGCCGGTCCCAAGCCCGGATAAAGGAGGAGGGTTGTGATAGGCTTGGCGAGCCAACGTCAAAACTCAGCCACTCTTATGGAGATGAAACCCAAAAGATTTTCGTTGGGGCGTAACCCTCTCAGCGACGCGCCACATCGGAACCCGGGTGTGGTGGAAAATGGGCAAGGGCCGGGCCGTCACCCCCCAGGTGGCGCGCCGTATCTTGATCTGGATACGGTGGCAAGTGAGCGAGGATCGGGTCGTCGCATCCTTAGTGGCGCGCTACATCGGCGCCCGGGTGTAGTGGAAATTGAGCAAGGGTCTTCGCATTTGACTCGACGAGTGCGAAGGGTAAGGAAGCTAGCCGAGCCTAGGAGGATTCGCTTAGGTAGCTGGAACGTAGGGTCTCTGACAGGTAAGCTTCGGGAGGTAGTTGATACCGCGGTGAGGAGAGGCGTTGATATCCTTTGCGTCCAAGAGACCAAATGGAGGGGACAAAAGGCGAAGGAGGTGGAGGGTACCGGCTTCAAGCTGTGGTACACGGGGATGGTTGCAAACAGAAATGGAGTAGGCATCTTGATCAGCAAGAGCCTCAAGGATGGAGTGGTAGACGTCAAGAGACGTGGGGACCGGATTATCCTGGTCAAGCTGGTAGTTGAGGACTTAGTTCTCAACGTTATCAGCGCGTATGCCCCACAAGTAGGCCACAATGAGAACACCAAGAGGGAGTTCTGGGAAGGCCTAGAGGACATGGTTAGGAGTGTACCGATTGGCGAGAGGCTCTTCATAGGAGGAGACCTCAATGGCCACGTGGGCACATCTAACACAGGTTTTGAAGGGGTGCATGGGGGTTTTGGCTATGGCATCAGGAACCAAGAAGGAGAAGATGTCTTAAGCTTTGCGCTAGCCTACAACATGATCATAGCTAACACCCTATTTAAGAAGAGAGAATCACATCTAGTGACTTACAGTAGTGGGCAACACTCTAGCCAGATTGATTTCATCCTCTCGAGAAGAGAAGACAGGCGTGCATGCCTAGACTGTAAGGTGATACCTGGAGAGAGTGTTGTCCCTCAGCATAAGCTTGTGGTTGCTGACCTCCGCTTTCGGATTCGTGTCCAGCGGGACAAGCGTGCCAAAGTCGCTAGAACGAAGTGGTGGAAGCTCAAGGGGGAGGTAGCTCAGGCGTTCAAGGAGAGGGTCATTAAGGAGGGCCCTTGGGAGGAAGGAGGTGATGTAGACAACATGTGGATGAAGATGGCGACTTGCATTCGTAAGGTGGCCTCAGAGAAGTTTGGAGTGTCCAGGGGAAGTAGAAGAGAAGCTAAAGATACCTGGTGGTGGAACGATGATGTCCAGAAGGCAATTAAGGAGAAGAAAGAGTGTTTCAGACGCCTATATCTGGATAGGAGTGCAGACAACATAGAGAAGTACAAGATGGCAAAGAAGGCCGCAAAGCGAGCTGTGAGTGAAGCAAGGGGCCGGGCGTATGAGGACCTCTACCAACGGTTAGACACGAAGGAAGGCGAAAGGGACATCTATAAGATGGCCAAGATCCGAGAGAGGAAGACGAGGGATGTTGACCAAATCAAGTGCATCAAGGACGGAGCAGATCAACTCCTGGTGAAGAACGAGGAGATTAAGCATAGATGGCGGGAGTACTTTGACAAGCTGTTCAATGGGGAGAGTGAGAGCTCTACCATTGATCTGGACGACTCCTTTGCTGATACTAGCAGGCTTTTTGTGCGGCGAATCCAGGAGTCGGAGGTCAAGGAGGCTTTGAAGAGGATGAAAGGAGGCAAGGCGATGGGCCCTGATTGTATCCCCATTGAGGTGTGGAGAGGCCTCGGGGACATAGCGATAGTATGGCTAACCAAACTTTTCAACCTCATTTTTCGGGCAAACAAGATGCCAGAAGAATGGAGACGGAGTATATTAGTACCAATCTTCAAGAACAAGGGGGATGTTCAGAGTTGTACTAATTACCGTGGAATTAAACTGATGAGCCATACAATGAAGCTATGGGAGAGAGTCATTGAGCACCGCTTAAGAAGAATGACAAGCGTGACCAAAAATCAGTTTGGTTTCATGCCTGGGAGGTCGACCATGGAAGCCATTTTCTTGGTACGACAACTTATGGAGAGATATAGGGAACAAAAGAAGGACCTGCATATGGTGTTCATTGACTTGGAGAAGGCCTATGATAAGATACCGCGGAATGTTATGTGGTGGGCCTTGGAGAAACACAAAGTCCCAGCAAAGTACATTACCCTCATCAAGGACATGTACGATAATGTTGTGACAAGTGTTCGAACAAGTGATGGCGACACTGATGACTTCCCGATTAAGATAGGACTGCATCAAGGGTCAGCTTTGAGCCCTTATCTTTTTGCCTTGGTGATGGATGAGGTCACAAGGGATATACAAGGAGATATCCCATGGTGTATGCTCTTTGCGGACGATGTGGTGCTAGTCGATGAGAGTCGGACGGGGGTCAACAGGAAGTTGGAGTTATGGAGGCAAACTTTGGAATCGAAAGGTTTTAGACTTAGTAGGACTAAAACCGAGTACATGAGGTGCGCTTTCGGTACTACTAGGCATGAGGAGGAGGAGGATGTTAGCCTTGATGGGCAGGTGGTGCCGCAGAAGGACACCTTTCGATATTTGGGGTCAATGTTGCAGAAGGATGGGGATATCGATGAAGATGTGAACCATCGAATTAAAGCCGGATGGATGAAGTGGCGTCAAGCTTCTAGCATTCTCTGTGACAAGAGGGTGCCACAAAAGCTAAAAGGCAAGTTCTATAGGACGGCGGTTCGACCTGCAATGTTGTATGGCGCTGAGTGTTGGCCGACTAAAAGGCGACATGTGCAACAGTTAGGTGTGGCGGAGATGCGCATGTTGAGATGGATGTGTGGCCACACAAGGAAGGACCGAATCCGGAATGATGATATACGAGATAGAGTTGGGGTAGCTCCTATTGAAGAGAAGCTTGTCCAACATCGTCTGAGATGGTTTGGACATATTCAGCGCAGGCCTCCAGAAGCCCCAGTACATAGCGGACGGCTAAAGCGTGCTGATAATGTCAAAAGAGGCCGGGGTAGACCGAACTTGACATGGGAAGAGTCCGTAAAGAGAGACCTGAAGGATTGCAGCATCACCAAAGAACTAGCCATGGACAGGGGTGCGTGGAAGCTTGCTATCCATGTGCCAGAACCATGAGTTGGTCGCGAGATCTTATGGGTTTCACCTCTAGCCTACCCCAACTTGTTTGGGACTAAAGGCTTTGTTGTTGTTGTTGTTGTTGTAATTAGGAATTTATAGTGGCGGAGTTAGGGCAAGTGGGGCCACGAGGTGGGCACAACCCACCAGGGCGCGCCCAGGGGGCCTGGCGCGCCCTGGTGGGTGATGCCCACCCTGGCCCCCCTCTTCGGTGGATTTTGGCTCCAATAATTCTCATTTATTCCAAAATAATTCTCCAAAAATTTTCATTCCATTCCGAACTTTTATTTCTGCACAAAAACAACACCATGGTAGTTCTGCTGAAAACAACGTCAGTCCGGGTTAGTTCCATTCAAATCATGCAAATTAGAGTCCAAAACAAGGGCAAAAGAGTGAGGAAAAGTAGATACGTTGGAGACGTATCAGGCACCCGTGGTAAGCATGGGCAGGGTTGGCGAGGTCGCCTCCCCCAGCACTTCGCGTGCAGACAGCGAAGGGCGATGCCGTTGAATGAGCAGTCTGAAGGAAGGCTGCTCGACCCCCCATCACCAGGGACCGACTTCTGGGTCCTGTAAAGGGCGAAAGGGGGTGAATCACTAAATACGTAGACAAGGGGAGGTAATATGTACAACATAGGGTAGAAGCTGAGGACTTAACTCTTTGGAAGCGACTTGCTCCTGCCCGCCTCGGACTACTCGCTCTCCGAGGAGGAAAGCATGACCCTAGGCTTAGACGAGGCCTTATGGTTTGTGGTGTCGGATGCCTTCCTTAGGCGCTTTAGACTGCCCCGGGTCTCCACCTCCACGACGTCCTCAGACACCGTTTCCTTCCTCGGAGGGAGGAGTTTGATACGTCTATTTTCCATCATGATTTCCTATTCGTATTTACGTTATTCTTGTCCATTATTCCATGTTATCATACAATTCTTATGCCCTTTCTCTCTGAATATGCAAGGTACATCACAAAGAGGGAATTATCTGAAAACTGGAATTCTGGACCGGAAAACCGAGAAAAAGGCTGAAAAATCACAAGACTCCAAATGACCTGAAACTTCACGAGGAATTTTTACTAAATTTATGGGCCAAAGATATAGCAGAGTTGGGCTACCAGCCGGCCACAAGCCAACAGGGCGCCCCCCAGGCCGCGCCCTGATAGCTTGTGGGCCCCTGGCTGGCCTCCCGACGCCCATCTTCTCCTATATGGTGTGTTTTACCATAGAAAAAATCATAAGCAACCTTTCGGGATGAAGCGTCGCCGTCTCGAGGCAGAAACCTGGGCAGAGGCCCTTTTGCACTCTGGCAGTCAGATTCTGCCGGGGAAATCCCTCTCTGGGAGGGGGATATCGAAGCCATCGTCATCACCAACACTTCCTCCTTCGTGGGAGGACCAATCTTCATCAACATCTTCACCAGCACCATCTCATCTCCAACCCTAGTTCATCTCTTGTATTCAATCTTTGTCCCAAAACCTCATATTGGTACCTATGGTTTACTAGTTGTGTTGATTACATCTTGTAGTTGATGCTTGTTGGATTACTTGGTGGAACAAATTATGTTCAGATCCTTAATTATTATTATTGCACCTCTGATCTTGAACATGTTGATGAGGTGTAAGTAGTTACTATTGTTCCCGAGGACATGGGAGAAGTCTGGTTATAAGTTATCATGTGAAGTTGGTATTCATTCGATATTTTGATGATATGTATGTTGTTACTTCTCTTAGTGGTGTCATGTGAACGTCGACTACATGACACTTCACCACGCTATGGGCCTAAGGGAAGTCATTGTGGAGTAACAAGTAGATGATGGGTTGCTAGAGTGACAGAAGCTTAAACCCCAGTTTATGCGTTGCTTCATAAGGGGATGATTTGGATCCACATGTTTCATGCTATGGTTAGATTTATCTTAATTCTTCTTTCGTAGTTGCGGATGCTTGCGAGAGGGGGTAATCATAAGTAGGTTGTTAGTTCAAGTAAGAACATCACCTTAGCACCGGTCCACCCACATATCAAATTATCAAAGGAGCGAACGCGAATCAACTCAACATGATGAACATGACTAGACATAATTCCCATGTGTCCTCGGGAGCGCTTGCTTAATATAAGAGTACTTTCAGGCCTGTCCTTTGCTACAAAAAGGATTGGGCTACCTTGCTGCACCTTTGCTACTATTGTTACTTGTCAGTTGTTACGATTTATCTTGCTACAAAACTATCTACTATCGTTACTTACAGCACTTGCAGAGAATACCTTGCTGAAAACTGCTTATCATTTCCTTCTGCTCCTCGTTGGGTTCGACACTCTTACTTATCGAAAGGACTATGATTGATCCCCTACACTTGTGGGTCATCAAGACTCTTTTCTGGCACTGTTGCCGGGGAGTTAAGCGCCTTTGGTAAGTGGAAATTGGTAAGGTAACATTTTCTATACGTGCTGAATTTTACTGTTGCTTGTCACTATGAACGGTCACCCTTTGAGTGGCTTGTTCGGGGCATCTTCACCCCGAACTAGAGTTGAGGAAATTGCTCCTCAACCTACTGAAACTACTGAAAATGTTTATTATGAGATTCCTTCTGGTATGCTTGAAAAACTCTTATCACACCCATATGATGGAACGACTCATCCTGATTATCATTTGATATTTGTCGATGAAGTTTGTGGACTATTTCAGCTTACAGGGTTGTCTGGAGACAAAGTTAAGAAGAAAGTTTTCCCTTTATCTTTGGAGGGAAAGGCATTAATGTGGTACAAGTTATTGGGTGATATTGGATCATGGGACTAGAATCGTTTGAAGCAGGAATTTCATCAGAAATTTTACCCTATGCATCTAGTTCATCGTGATCGGAATTTTATTTATAATTTCTGGCCTAGTAAAGGAGAAAGTATCGCTCAAGCTTGAGGGAGGCTTAAATCCATGATGCACACTTGCCCCAACCATGATATTTCAAGAGATACTATTATGCAAAAAAATATGCTCGGCTTTCTCATGATGATCAAAACCTGCACGATTCTTCCTCTACCGGTACCTTCATGAACAGAACTAAGGAATTCAAATGGGATCTCCTGGAAAGAATTAAGCGCAACTCTGAAGACTGGGAACTCGACAAAGGTAAGGAGTCAGGCATAAAGCTCAAGTTTGATTGCGTAAAATCTTTTATAGAAACTGATGCCTGCTATAAGTTGAGTAATAAATATGGCTTTGACTCTGAGATTGTAGCTTATTTTTGTGAATCATTTGCTACTCATGTTGATCTCCCTAAGGAGAAGTGGTTTAAGTACCATCCACCCATTGAAGAACAATTAGAGAAACCTGTTAAACTTGAGAAGGAAGAAATAATTGTTAGCCATGTTGATCCAATTGTTCCTACTGCTTACATTGAGAAATCGCCCTTCCCTGTTAGAATTAAGGAACACGCTAAAGCTACGACTGTGGTTAATAAGAGTTATGTTAGGACACCTACACCTCCTGAACAAATAAATGTTGAGCCTAAAGTTGCTATGCTTAAAGATCTGGTAGTTGACAACATTGATGGTCAGGTTATTTACTTTTGTGATGAAACTACTAGAATTGTAAAACCTGTTAGAAATGAGCAGGATGAGTTAGACAAAAGTAAACCCGTTATTGGCATGCCCGTTGTTTCTGTTAAAATTGGAGATCATTGTTATCATGGCTTATGTGACATGGGTGCTGGTGTTAGTGCCATACCTTTTACCTTATATCAAGAAATTATGAATGACATAGCACCATCTGAGCTTGAAGACATTGATGTTACTATTAAACTTGTAAATAGAGACACCATTACACCACTTGGGATTGTTAGAGATGTTGAAGTCTTGTGTGGGAAGATTAAGTACCCCACTGATTTTCTAGTACTTGGTTCACAACAAGATAACTTTTGTCCCATTATATTTGGTAGACCTTTCTTGAATACTGTCAATGCTCAAATTAATCGTGTTACTGAGAAGGTCAAGATAGGCTTTGGTGATGTGTCTCATGAATTTATTTTTTCCAAGTTTGGTAAACAACCACATGATAAAGAATTACCAAGCAAAGATGAAATCATTGGTCTTGCTTCTATTGTCGTACCTCCTACAGATCTGTTAGAGCCATATTTACTAGACCATGGAAATGATATACATATGAATGAGAGAAATGAGATAGATGATATATTTTTGAGACAAACACTTGTTCTTAAGCACAACTTACCGGTTGATATTCTAGGGGATCCCCCTCCACCCGAGGGAGATCCCGTGTTTGAGCTAAAGACTTTACCCGATACTTTGAAATATGCTTATCTTGATGAAAAGAAAATATATCCTATTATTATCAGTGCTAATATTTCAGAGCATGAAGAAAAGAGATTACTTAAAACTCTGAAGAAACACCGGGCGGCTATTGGATATACGCTCGATGATCTTAAGGGCATTAGTCCCACTCCGTGTCAGCACAAGATTAATATGGAACCAGATGCTAAACCTGTCATAGATCACCAACGCCGCTTAAACCCTAAGATGAAGGAGGTGGTAAGAACTGAAATATTAAAGCTTCTAGAGGCAGGTATAATTTATCCTATTGCCGATAGTAGATGGGTAAGTCCTGTTCATTGTGTTCCTAAGAAAGGAGGTATAACTGTTGTCCCTAATGATAACGTCATGAAACTTTAATATGATTTTTTCTAGACCAAAAGAAAACCTGGAAGCTTCGGAAGGAGGCCGGGGGGCCCACGAGGGAGGCACAAGCCAACAGGGCGCACCCTGGGGGTGGGTCGTGCCCTGTTGCCTCGTGCCCCCCTTGGGCGTCCCCCAGTGCCCCTATTCGCTCTATAAATCATCTAAAATCCCAAAAACCCTAGGGAGCCTCCCGAAACACTTTTTTCGCCGCCGCAAGTCTCTGTTCCGCCGTGTGCCCATCTGGAGCCTTGTTCCGGTGCCCTGACGGAGGGGGGGTCGATCATGGAGGGCCTCTACATCATCCTTGCTGCTCCCATGGTGATGTGTGAGTAGTTCACCACAGACCTACGGGATCGTAGTTAGTACCTAGATGGCTATCTCTCTCTCCCTTGATCTTCAATACAATGATCATCGTATCTTTGCTTTGATCTATCAGATGTAATTCTTTTGTGCGATGCGTTTGTTGGGATCCGATGAATTGTGGGTTTATGTTCAGATTATTCATGAAAAGTATTTGAGTCACCTCCGAATATTATGATTCTTATTTGCATGATCATTATAGCTTCGTAAATCACTCTGATCTATTGAAATAGTTTGCTCAACTCGATTGATATTTCTTCAGCGAGAGGGGTGCGTTGTAGTGGGTTCAATCTGGCGGTGCTCTATATCCCAGTGACAGAAAGGGACATGACACGTCTTTGTATTGTTCCCAGTAAGGATAAAACGATGGGGTTAGTTCATATTAATTGAATTCTCTTTGTCTACATCATGTCATCATTCTCCAAGCATTACTCTGTTTTACTTAATACTCTAGATGCATGCTGGATAGCGGTCTATGGGTGGAGTAAAAGTAATAGGGGGCAGGCAACAGTTGGCCTATTTACTTATGGACGTGATGCCTATATATACATGATCATTGTCGTGAATAAAGATTGCATAACTATGCGCTTTTCTATCAATGGACCAACAGTAATTTGTCTACCCACCGTATGCCTACTACATGAGAGATACCACTAGGGAAAACTATGCCCCCCGGGTTTATTCACTTATAAATTTACAAAAGCTTTCAATACCTTGCTGCCATTTATTTACTTTTATTTTATTTTGCAATTTACAATTATCTACTATCATCTACACACTTCATTTGCTTGCAAATAACGAGACCAAGGGGATTGACAACCCTCTTGCCATGTTGGGTGCAAGTGTTTGATCTTTTGTGTGCAGTCACTGAAGATGGTGGTTGACCGTTACTCCTATCGGTTCGATAAACCTTGGTGCTCTAATGAGGGAAATACTTATCCATATTGTGCTGCATCACCCGTTCCTCTTCACGAAAACCCAACGTAGATCAAAAGTATCATATACCCATACACAACATCATAACCCGTAGGGTTTAGACCACAAGCTTGCGATCTCGAGGTAGATCAACTATGTACTTGCTACATCATCAATATAACACGAGTAGGATGTAGGGTTTTACCTCCATCGAGAGGTCTCCTGTTACCCTCGATCCGATCTCATAGCTCGCCCCCCCTACCCGAGGTCTGCCAGTTTTGACACCGACACCCAGGCGGTACTACTGTTGTAACCTGGACGGTACTACCGCATCAAGCGGTACTACCGCAGGGACCAACGGTACTATCGCTTATGCGTCATTGGGGGAGTGGGGTTAAGTGCATGGAAACGGGGAGTTCTAACTCCCCATACCCATTAACTTCCTCTCCCCACGACTCCTCCACACATCGGAGACCAAAATTGCCACGTCGGCCGCCCCCGGTACATCGTCTTCGTGTCGTCCAATACGTTCATTTTGCATCATGTTTTCCTATCAATATTTATTATATTTTGGTTCATTATTTAACTTTATGATGCATATGCCATTTAGCTCCTATTTTGCAAGTTTCGCACAAAGAGGGAGATTGCCGGCAGCTGGAATTCTGGACCGAAAAGGCTACACAGGAGTTGGATATTTTCTGCAACTCCAAATGACCTGAAATTTTATGGAGAATTATTTTTTAATGCATAAAAAATAGCGGCGAAGGAATTACTAGAAGGGGACCCACCAGAAGAGTTGAAATGAGCCCGGTGGGCCAGCCCTACCCCTAGGGCACACCCACTGAGCTCGTGGTACCACCAGCAGGTCTCCGTGGCCCATCTTCCCCTATATGATGCTATTTGCCCTACAAAAAATATTAGGAGAACACTTTCGGGATGAAGTGCCGCCGTCTCGAGGCGGAACCTGGGCAGGAGCACTTTTGCTCTCCGGCGGAGCGATTCCACCCGAGAAACTTCCCTCCGGGAGGGGGAAATCGAACGCCATCGTCATCACCAACGCTTCTTCCATTGTGTGAGGACCAATATTCATCAACATCTTCACCAGCACCATCTCATCCCAAACCCTAGTTCATCTCTCGTATACAATATTTGTCTCAAAACCTCTGATTGGTACCTGTGGGTTGCTAGTAGTGTTGATTACATCTTATAGTTGATGCTAGTTGGTTTTTTTGGTGGAAGATTATATGTTCATATCCTTAAGCGTATTCAATACACCTATGATCTCGAACATGAATATGATTTGTGAGTAGTTACTGTTGTTCTTGAGGACATGGGAGAAGTCTTATTATAAGTAATCATGTGAAGTTGGTAGTCGTTCGATATTTTGATGATATGTATGTTGTTGTTCCTTTAGTGGTGTCATGTGAATGTTGAATACATGACACTCACCATATTTGGGCCCAAGGGAAAGCATTGGGGAGTAATAAGTAGATGATGGGTTGCGAGAGTGATAGAACTTTAAGCCCTAGTTTATGCGTTATTCTGCAAGGGGCCGATTCGGATCCATATGTTTCATGCTATGGTTAGATTTATCTTAATTCTTCTTTCGTAGTTGCAGATGCTTGCGAGAGAGGGTAATCATAAGAGGCTTGTTTGTTCAAGTAAGAACAACACCCTAGCACCGATCCACCCACATATAAAATTATCAAGGTAACGAACGTGAATCAACTAAACATGATGAAATGTGACTAGATGAGAATTTCCGTGTGTCCTCAAGATTGCTTTGCTTGCTATAAGAAAACTTTCCGGCTTGTCCTTTGAAAGGTCTCCTACGGAAGGGTGTCTATCCCTAAAGCCCAAGTAACTGGATATTGGTCCACCCTTCATAAAGAAACTAGAGAATTGCATCTAAAGTTTTTTTGGTCCAGCAAGGGCGGCATCATCGAGTTCCCAACAAACGTGATGATCCCCTTGCCGACTCGCTGAAGTTCATAGATTCACTGGAGGATGACGACCCTGCACATAGTGGAACGACCGGATGCATTGGGAGAAAGAACCTCCATGAAGGACAGTGATGTCTACTACGCAACTTTATTCTTGTAGACTTTGTTGGGCCTCCAAGCATAGAGTTTTGTAGGACAGTAGCAATTTTCCCTCAAGTGGATGACCTAAGGTTTATCAATCCGTGGGAGGTCTAGGATGAATATGGTCTCTCTCAAACAACCCTGCAATCAAATAGAAGAAATCTCTTGTGTGCCCAACACACCCAATACAATGGCAAATTGTATAGGTGCACTATTTCGGCGAAGAGATGGTGATACAAGTGCAATTTGGATGGTGATATAGGTTTTTTTAATCTGAAAATATAAAAACAGCAAGGTAACAAGTGTAAAGCAGCGAGCAAAACGTTGTATAAATGCTTAGAAATAAGGCCTAGGGTTCATACTTTCGCTAGTGCAATCTCCCAACAATGCTAACATAGTTGAATCATATGATCATCTCTCAATGTGCAACAAAGAATCACTCCAAAGTTCCTATCTAGCGGAGAACATAAGATGAAATTGGTGTAGGTAGTAGAACCACCTCAAAGTTATTCTTTCCGATCAATCTTTTGGGCTATTCCTATAAGTGTCACAAACAGCCCTAGAGTTCGTACTAGAACAACACCAATGATACATATCCACCCTAATGTCACCTAGATACTCCAATGTCACCTCAAGTATCCGTGGGTAAATTATGCGACATGCATCAAACAATTTCAGATCTATCATATTCAATCCAACACAAAGAACTTCAAGGAGCACCCCAAGATTTCTGTCGGAGAATGTGGTAGGAAAACGTGCAATCAACCCCTATGCATAGATCCCCAAGGTCACCGGAATCCGCAAGTTGATGTCTCAACATATATCAAGTGAATCAATAGAATACCCCAATGTCACTACGGGTATCCCACGCAAGACGTACATCAAGTGTTCTCAAACCAAAATATTCAATCCAACATAACGAGATCTCATAGGTAAAGATTCAATTCATCACAACAAGGTAGCAAGGGAATAACACCATATGATCCGACTATATTAACAAAGCCCGTGATACATCAAGATCGTGACATCTCAATAACAAGAGAGAGAGAGAGAGATTGAACACATAGCTATTGGTACATACCCTCAGCCCCGAGGGTGAACTACTCCCTCCTCATCATGGCCTCTGCCGGGATGATATAGATGGCCACCGGTGATGGTTTCCCCTCTTCGGCAGGGTACTGGAAAGTCTCCAGATTGGTTTTTCGTTGATACGGAGAGTTGCGGCGGCGAAACGGAGAGTCTCTGTTTATTTCTGGGGTTTCTGGGATTTATAGGATTTTTCAACGTTGGAATCACGCGCAATGGAGCCACGTGGGCCCCACCACATACCCTGTTGGCTTGTGCCCCAAAGGTGGCTCCCCTCTGGTGGTTCTTCGCTCCAGTATTTCTTATTTTCTCCAGAAAAAATCATAAAAAAGTTTCGGGCGATTTCGAGAACTTTCATTTTCTGCACAAAAAACAACACCACGGTAATTCTGCTGAAAACAGTGTCAGTCAGGGTTAGTTCTAAATATATCATATAAAGTGCATCAAAACCATATAAAAGTATTGTAATCATAGGTGAATATGGCATGAATACTTCATAAATTATCGATACATTCGAGACGTATCAGACAGCTTGTGGAGCTACCGCCACAGGCCGCCCTAGCACGCAAACGCAAAGCCCTGGCTATCTACCATCAGACGCTGCATGGTTGTGTTCCCAGGATGAAATTGGCATCCTGCGTCTTCACATGATCTCTCGGGCGGCGTAGACGAACGAGGCCATGGCAATGCATAACTCACCAAGCTACAGGTACATGAGCAGCGTGGCGAGTATTGTTTTGCCAAGCTTGAGCGGCGTAGAAGAAGCAGTCCTCGGCAAGCTGCAAGATTGGAGCATGGATTGCCCCTGGTATCTAGCTAAGATGTATTGGCACATACATCTGGTAATGCCTCCTTGCATGTTTGAATTTTCATTAGCAGTAGCTGGCTTGAACATGTGTATGTAAGAACTAAGAAGGGTGAGGAGGCATTTACGGTTGGCCTTGCAAATAACTACCAAGAGGAACGTGAAAGGTCTATCCAAAGTTGTAAAAGCTCTACTATCAACCATTCCACGTAGTACATAGGCTTCTGAAGGATGTAAAAATCTGAGAAGCATGGGCATCCCATCTACATCTCCACGCATCCATAGGCATTTTATTGTGGGCATGCAAGTCTGATCTCTACACAATATACAGTAATATTGAGACATATTTCACTTTTTACACTTACCATGAGTATATATATATATAGGTGAACAATTCGAATGGCAATTTCCTATGTAGTACCCCACCATACAATGGAACCGAATAAAGGAGTGAATAACTTACCTTTACACCCTAATGGAAAATAATACAACTCTTCGTACATACAACATACCTGAGAGTTCGATAGTTGTCCATCCAGCATTAGATTCATATAAAATTCCACACTTTTGTAAGTATGAGAAATTTGTCTATAATTTGTTTGCACTAGATGTATATAAATTAATGCATGGATGTGAATATAATTTTGGGTATGTATAAACAAATTTGTAGAGTCAACTAAGAATTAACTTTTTATCTCAGCCGACATTCATAAGCAGATCCTTCTACTATATTTTGCACTATATGAATCCATTATTATACCAAGAGGAATACATTTAAATTGGTATGCAAAAAATCCAACTAAGAAGTAGAGGTTTTCGTATTTATAGAGTATATAATTACATTATTTTACACAGACATATTTATTTTTTAATGGACATGCAATCATATGAAGTTCCATTTATATATAATCAAACTTTATTATGAAAATCCTATATAAAGTGAAAAAGTAAAATTATATGCCAATGTGTTGCATTCACAATTTTGGTTCGTGGCTTTAATTCCATCTAATAACATATTGTGAGGAAGGTAGTACAAATGATCTGTCATCTCAATACTTCCATTTGCTTAAATATGTTACTGATGCTGAATTCTTTCGTCCGTGTTCAATATTTGATGCGAGTGAAGGGTTGAAGTAAGAGATGGTACTGATTATACAACATTCTGGTATGATATATATTTTTTCCAGCCTAGATATGCAACCGTACTTCTTTATAGTGTTAAGAATTATGAAATCTATGCATATACTTCAGTATGTGTATGTGTATCTATCTATTTGTTTTCATCAATTTTGTTTCTGCGTCATCAAATCATGTTCAAATAATACATGTAATATGGAATAAAATATGCTTACACACATATATGACATAAAACATAACCTCTTTGATTTATTTGTACAATGACGATAGCATCTTGGAATTAGGGAGTTTAAATGTCATATACTCCCTGCATTTAGAAATATAAGAGCGTTCACATCACCAAACGGAGGGAGTTCTCCAATGAATCATATGGCATAATATTAACGAAGTAACTCATGGTCAAGAAAATCTTGCACGAACCCTTATTAAGCGGGTTGGATATCTATGGGTATGCAAACTCATGGTAAGTTGACATTTTTTCGTATTACCAAGTATGACTTTGTTTATACTTTACTTCACGAAGAATTTTAACAAGATTTTTTCATTAGTCCAGTGGACTTGACAATAAAGTTATTGTCAACTTGAATGTTAACATCCATATTGATTTAACATCACATGAAAACTATCAGCTAGCTTGTGGACTAAACTTCATTTCTATCCAGCGATCCAATGTAACGTGTAGATATACATATGTATAATCTGGTACTTATAGGAATGCTATAATGAATAATCATTATTCTAACAAAGTAGCCTAATAATATTAGTTGTGGTTATACATATGTATTATTTCCTACACAAAATGTGAACATGTATAAAATCATAAATTTCTTTTTTGATTACTTTGAAGTCTGAATAAATTAAAGATGGCGCCCTCGCACAATGACACCGGAGGAACACATAAAAGACACCTTTCGGGATGCTCCAGAATCCTGAAAAAGGAGTAGGTATGTGATACGGTAAGTAAACCGACTCCAAAAGTTTCATAAAAGTCTTTTTGTTCGTTTTGGAATATATTAAAAATTAGAAAAATAATAAACAATCAGGAAGGTGCACGAGGGAGCGACGAGCTCACGGGGCGTGCCCTATCCCCAGGGCGCATCGTGTGAGCTCGTGACTCTGCCGTGGACTTTCCCGACTCCGTTTTCCTTCCGTAGACTTGTCCTGCACAGGAAAAAATCATTACATATACTCCTCTCTGTTTTTACCACCATATCGCAAGTTTTCCCTCTGTTCATGTTTCAGGCTATTTTTTTGACAAAGCTAGATCACCTTGTCGTCGTCAAGCTCGTCCAAGGACAAGTTCTATGAGAAGGTCATCAATCCCTATATTCTGGAGGTGATGAAGCACCCTCAAACCATTGAGACGCGTGACGGGGTGCTCCACATCCGACACATACAAGGACCGAAGAAGGAGGGAAGTGAGAAGGCCAGGCTTCAAGCAATGGAGCAGGAAATATTCAAGTGCCAAGGGATGGTGGAACGAGGACTCAGTGCCAATCACTCCATGGTCACAGATTTTATTCGTGAACATAAGATGGACAACAAGGATATTGGAGAAGCTATCATCAACCTCCACACCTGGATCGAAGAACTTCAGGCTCAAATTTATGACCTACAAAATCAAAACTATGAGTATGTATTTTTGAGAGGATGAGCATAGCTGCAGATTTCAGGATTCCGGAAACCTGCTATTAGTTTTTCAGTGGAGAACCTATGCCCTGGAAGATGGAAGACAATACCACCACTTCATCATCTCCATCACCATAGAAAGAAACTTGAGTACACGGGTATGGGCACCACCCTTGGCTTGTCCCAAGCTTAGGGTGGGTGCCCCCATATCGTATCACCATTACTTTTACCATCTTTACCTATTTTAGTTTGATTATTAGTTATTTTATGATTTAGAAGAATAAGGTTTTAGTATGATTTAGTTTCGAGTGCTTTTTTCGTGGTATGTATGTAATCGAGTGTGAGGGTTATATAATAAAAAGTAGTTTGAGTTTGGTTGCTTTACCTTTTTGATTCAATCTTAGCAAAGAAAAAATAAATAGATCATATGCTAATCCCATGGGGAGTGATGACTTCATATAGAAGGTGTATAATTAATAAAATTTGTTGGAAGTTGACAAACATAACATTGGTCATTGATGCAATTCATGAAAAAGTAATGACGAAAGAGAGGTCACACACACACACACACACACACACACACACACACACACACACACATATACACTATCATGGACATCTTTTATGATTGTGAGCCCCCATTAAATATTATATGATTGATCAACTAGTTGACGTTGGACAAGGAAGACAACGTAATGGGTTATGTTTGCTTATATTCACATAGAAGTTACATTGTCATGGATCCTCTAACATGTGGTGCTTGCTCATAATCTTTTGCTAGCCAAAACTTCGCATTAAGTAGAGATACTACTTGTGCATCGAAAAACCTTAAACCCAGCTTCTTGCCATGAGAGTCCACCATATCTACCTATGGATTGAATAAGATCCTTCAAGTAAGTTGTCATCGGTGCAAAAGCAATAGAAATTGCTCCTAAATATGTATGATCTTTTATTTTAAGGGAAAATAAGCTTTGTACGAACTTGTGATGGTAAAGAAATAAAAGCAACGGACTGCATAATAAAGGTTGCTATCACAACGAGTAATATAAAGTGATGTTTCTTTTCATTAAGAGTTTGCACATACAAATAAAAAAGCGCATGAAAACCTCTGCTTCCCTCTGCGAAGGGCCTATTTTTTACTTTTCTGTAATTTACTTTCATGCAAGAGTCAATAATGTTCATTCCTATTCCATTCATATTTATTCTCCACTTAGCAAGCATCAAGTGGTGGGGAAAGATCCAGGCATATATATCCAGTTGATTGTAGGTAATCATGAGTTATTATTGTTGACATTATCCTCGAGGTAAATAAGTTTGGAGGTGAAAACTATAAACCCCTATCTTCCTAAGTGTCTGACTAAAACTTTTGGGTCCATGATTATGTCGTGAATGTCAGCAATCATAGAAGACTAAATGATAGTTGAGTATGTGAACTTGCTAAACAAAGCTCTTAGATAGACTCTTTCTGAAAATATAATGATCTGCAGTTGTTTCAGTGATTAAGATCATAGTTTGTTAGTTTCAATGAAGTTTATTGTTCATACTTTAGCTTGTGAATGAATTTTCACTTTTTCATGAGAAGTTTGATGATATTATGTTGCTTCTATGATAATGATCATAATGATCTCATGTCCATATTTTTATTTTTATCGACATCTCTCTCTCTAAGCATGTGGTCATGATTATGGAGTTTGGCTTTCGCTTGAGGACAAGCGAGGTCTAACCTTGGGGGAGTTGATACGTCCATTTTGCATCATGTTTTCCTATTGATATTTATTATATTTTGGGACATTATTTCACTTTATTGTGAAATCCTAATGCCTTTTCTCTCTTATTTTGCAAGTTTCACACAAAGAGGGAGATTCCCGGCACGTGGAATTCTGGATCGAAAAAGGCTACAGAAGAGTTGGATATTCTTTGCAACTCCAAATGACCTGAAATTTTATGGAGAATTATTTTGGAATATATAAAAAATAATTGCGAAGCAATTACTAGAAGGGGACCCACCAGGGAGTCATGAGCCTAGTGGGCGCACCCTAACCCCCACGGCGCGCCCATTGAGCTCGTGGCTCCTCCGGCGGGCCTCTGGGGCTCATCTTCCCCTATATGATGCTATTTTATCTAGAAAAAAATAGGAAAACACTTTCGGGATGAAGCGTCGCCGTCTCGAGGTGGAACCTGGGCAGGAACACTTTTGCTCTCCGGTGGGGTGATTCCGCCGATGAAACTTCCCCCCGGGAGGGGAAATCGAAGCCATCGTCGTCACCAACGCTTCCTCCATCGTGGGAGGGCCAATCTTCATAATCACCATCTCATCTCAAACTCTAGTTCATCTCTTGTATTCAATCTTTGTCTCAAAATCTTAGATTAGTACATGTGGGTTGCTAGTAGTGTTGATTACATCTTGTAGTTGATGCTAGTTGGTTTATTTGGTGGAAGATTATATGTTCAAATCCTTAAGCATATTCAATACACCTCTTGTGTTGAACATGAATATTATTTGTGAGTAGTTACTTTTTCTCTTGAGGACATGGGAGAAGTCTTGTTATAAGTAATCATGTAAAGTTGGTATTCATTCGATATTTTGATGATATGTATGTTGCTATTCCTTTAGTGGTGTCATGTGAACGTTGACTACATGACACTTGTCCATATTTTGGCCTAAGGGAAATCATTGAGGAGTAATAAGTAGATGATGGGTTGCGAGAGTGACATAAGCTTAAACCCTAGCTTATGCGTTATTTCGTAAGGGGCTGATTCAGATCCATATGTTTCATGTTATGGTTAGATTTATCTTAATTCCTCTTTCCTAGATGCGGATGCTTGCGAGAGGGGGTAATCATAAGAGTGTTGTTTGTTCAAGTAAGAACAACACCCTAGCACCGGTCCAACCACATACCAAATTATCAAAGTAACGAACGTGAATCAACTAAACATGATGAAACTTTACTAGACGAGAATTTCCATGTGTCCTCAAGAACGCTTGGCTTGCTATAAGAGAACTTTTCGGCTTGTCCTTTGCTATAAAAAGGATTGGGCCACCTTGTTGCACCTTTGTTACTATTGTTACTTGTTACTTGTTACGAATTCCCTTGCTACAAAACTAATTGTTACCGCTACTTTCAGTGCTTGCAGAGAATACCTTGTTGAATATCACTTTTCATTTCCTTCTGCTCCTCGTTGGGTTCGACACTCTTACTCATCGAAAGGACTATGATTGATCCCCTATACTTGTGGGTCATCACCGTCTTCCGCGATTCCGGCTGGTGGGATCGATCCCCACCATCTCCTCTTACCATGGAACCCGGTATGGCCCCCATTCATCTCTCCTACGGTTCTCTCTTTTGAATATAGGTCTCTTAGGGCAATGCATTGTGTTCCTTTGATTTTTGACTAAATCGAGGCATGAGTACGCCGTGGAAGACTGCTTGGATAGGAGAGACAAACTTTGTTTGGAGTATTTTTGAGTTTTTCATCATCGGTACTACCAGATCTTGCCGCAGAAGTACATCCGCGCTTCCAGCGGTACTACCGCTCCTCCTGGAGTGGTACTACTGCTTGAAGCAGTATTGCCGCTTCAAGGTGGCGGTACTACTGCTTGTGGTGAACTTTTCAACTTTCCTCCAAACCTGCTTCTCTCTTGTTTTCAATTCCTTGGCTTATGCATTTTATTCATCTAATTTCCTCATGTTTCTTGTGTTTGGTTCAGGTGCTAGTTCCTCCGGTCCCCATCAGGCACACTGCAAGAATCCTGATCGCACTAGCTCCAAGCGAGGCTATCCAAGTGATGTTCCTGCCAGTTCAACCACTCAAGCCGGTCAGCAGCTGTCGTGGTTTTCTCACGGCAGATGTCCTCATGAGAGAACTAAGTCGTGAGGCCATTGCTGCTAGGTGATTGCTTGAACGGGGTTGATCGAAAACGAGAGACACGAGTTTACCCAGGTTCGGCCCCTCACGATGGAGGTAAAATCCTACTCCTGCTTGATTGTTATAGATGATGATGATCTCGATTACAAGGTATTGCTTTCGCTACCTAGCTTTCGAGAGGTTTCTAACTTAACTTTACACCCTAGGAACTCCCCTTTATATAAAAGGTTGAGTCCCTAGATTACAGATGAGCCTGGGTCATATACGCCCCCTGTATCTTATTCTAACTCCGCTGTGATCTTTCCTTACTTCTCAAGGTTTGTACAATTTCTATCATGAACGACCCAGTGAACCGAGCCATGAGACTTGTCCTCTAAGCCAATGTCCTTCAGCCGGGTTAACCGCCTTGGTCCTCGCCTTATGACAACTCCGCAAACCCCTGGTAATATGTGACCCTTAGGCCAGGTCAAGTGTTGAACCTTTGCCGGGTCTCATGCTTACCGGCTTTCGCGGCTTGGGGTACATCCCCAACATTAGCCCCGAGTTTAGTTTGGATTTATCCATGCTAAACTCCAACCAAAGGAAACAAAGGATGTAATCTTGAACTTTAACCACTCATAAATCATCAGTCAATCCATCGTTGCTTCTTCTTTTGAATCGCAAGGCTGGGTCTTTGTACATGACACATACTTTGCCAAATCTTGAATCCTTCATGTACTTAGCAATTTCATTTCAACCGGGGTGATGTCTTCGTGCTCTTCCTGATGCGTGCTAGTGACCTCAAACCGAATCTTTGCATTAACAACATCAAATCTTGCCAATACAAAAATCGAGGCATCCTTTTAGCCACGATTTACTGTGCCGCCTATGGTTTTCACCCCGTCGCTCCAGTTTTCCATCTTGCTTATAAATAGGGTAGAGGGGCCTCCAGATTCATTTTTTACCTTCGCCCCTTCAATCTCTTCTTCCTCCTCTAGTTCTCGCCATTTTCGCGCACCTCGAGCTCTCCGACCCAAGCCGCCTACGAAGACCATCTTCCGACGCCGTCTCCCAATCTCGTCGGAGCCTCTCGCAGCTTTGCTTACGAAACACAAGACCTTTGTCCTCCTCTACATAGATCTGTAAGTAACCTTACTCATCACCATTGTCGTCGTTTTATCATGGCAGATGTCCTCGTGCAAGGACTTAGGTGTGAGGCCATCGCCGCTAGGTGGCGACTCAAAGGGGTTGAACGGGAACGGGGGACAAGTTTACCCAGGTTCGGCCCCTCCAATGGAGGTAACAGCCTACGTCCTGCTTTGTGTCTATATTGATGATGATCTCGATTACAAGGGTGCGGAATCGCTAACCTAGATTTCGAGGGTTTGTAACTTAAGTCTTTCGGCTCTAGGGGCTCGCCTTTATATACAGGTCGAGACCCTAGGTTTTACAACAGAGTCCGAGTCATACTACAACTCGTAACCTATTATGTCTCTAACACACCTTGCCTCTCAAGCAAGGAATCTTCTGGCCTCTTCTGCCTTGTGGGCCTTGAGTTGCCATCTCATTATAAAGAAGTCCGCTGGGCCCCTGTGACAATCTTCCCATCTTCTTCTTCCTCCCGCCCCTTCTTCGACCGAACACCGCCAGAGCTTCGGAGGCATCCTCGGGGTCTCCAGCCACGTCGTCAACGTCTCCAAGTCTTCTTGTAATCGCCGGAGCGAGCACGGCCATCTCCATTTTCGTTTCAACAAGATCTGGTACGAACCCCTCTCATTAGGGTTTGATTCATCTAGTGTTCATACCAGGCCCGTCGTGTTCGTTCAAGATGTAGCTTGTAGATCCATACGCTCGGTACCTTTTAGTACTACATAACTCTAGCCTGGTCTTTGCCCTGTTTTCCTCATAAGTAGATCCAAAATGAGCCATCGAGGGTATTCTTTGAACGTTGTAGTTTCGGTCCTTCCGTCAGCTAGAACGCATATTTCGTTATTTTTTCCTCATTTAGTTAGATCCATCCGAAAGAACGTCTTTGTAGAAATCTGTTTGTGAGCCAATCTTCTCACTAAGTCTTGTGGATATATGCCTCCGACCTCCCTTGATTTGGCCGGCTTAAAATAGCAAATCATTATAGGCGACTTATGATACGCACCGGCTCATTTTTCTTATCAATCTTGTAGTTGCTCCATAACCCGCCATGGCTCCTAAGAACTCCAAAGTCTGTAACTGGGCCAAGACCAAAGAATCCAAGCTTACCTTAGATAACCTTGTGGACCAAGGTTTCTTGCCAGCTCGAAAGGACATAGAGTGGCGGGCTCCCAAAGAAGAGCCGTATCCACAGCTGCGGCAAGGTGAAGTTGTTGTTTTTACTGATCATCTGCGTAGAGGTTTCCGCCCCCCGGCTCAAAGTTTTTTAGAGACCTTTTGCACTTCTTCAACCTCAGGCCTCAAGACATCGGTCCGAATTCCATGACCAATATTTGTTAATTCCAAGTGTTATGCGAGGTATATCTCTAGGTTGAGCCATCTGTGACCCTTTTTAGGGAATTTTTTATCTCAACCGTCAGGCTGAGGTGAAGAATGGTGCTGCCTGTGAACTTGGCGGAGTTCCCATTCAGAAGAGAAAGAACAACACCTTTCCTGAATCAAAGCTGACGAGTCATCCGAAAGGATGGAACAAGACCTGGTTCTATTGCAAGAATACTGAACCCAAGGGAGAAAATCCCCTGCCGGGTTTCAGATTGGGAAGGCTCAGCAGCAACGTGGAATATCCGGGTTGGCCAACAGATGAAGAGAGGGCTCCATTAGCACCTCTTCATACAAAATTGAGAGCTTTGACCGCGCATGGCTTAACCGGAATTGATTTGATTCGTTGCTGGTTAAAGTGGCGAATCCAACCTGCCAGCGTAAGGGACGACTTGATGTGTGATTACTCAGGCGCCTCATGTGATCCTCAGCGCTTCTCTCGTGACAGTCTGACTGATGATGCCCTTAATAAAGAAACAAAGAGGTTCTTTTCCGACTCAAGGGAGCAATGCAGTGTTACCGGCTTGGGTCCGTTCTATCTACTCAATCCGTCGCCTCCGGTATTGATCACTTTTACTCGTCTTTTATCAATTTTACTTTCACCCGTCGTTCTTACCACATGCTTTATATGCTGCAGGAGAACTCTATCTTCTGGAAGGTCACACCTCAAGCCCCCATTTCCTCGTCGGGTAAAAAAGATAACCCGACCCCTGTGTCATCTTCGGGGGAGGAATCTGAGGAAGAACTTGATTCTCTTGGCCGCCTGTTTATTGAGCTTGCTGACGCGCCTTCTTGTCAGTGTGACTCGGAATCTAGCCAAGCCGGCGAAATTGAGGTAACGCCAATCTCCTCCAGTTCTTCAGAAACGTTTGTTCCCAGAAAACCAAGACAAACTGTCTGGAAGGTTAAGTTGACACATCCAGATGCTCACTTGGCTTCCGATTTTCTTTTGAAGAAAGCACAGTTTGCCAGCTCATCAAAACGCAAGACCCGAAGTGGTTCGGGCGACTTAGACCCCGGTTTGTCTCATGCACCGCCGACTCGCAAACCACGTCTCGAGGTGCCTCATAGTCCAACCAATTCTCAACCTAGAGCCGGTTTGTTTAAACAACCTCTTAGTCCTTCGAATTCACTTTATCAGGCTTCCCCGCCATCTTCGGGCGACTCAACTACAACGCAGCTTCCCACTTTCAATGTCAACCGCGGGTAAGCTGCTGAACATGCACTGTTGACTTCTGTAATTTTAAACCTTGAGCTATGTTTTCCTTAGCATAATACTTGATTGTTGCAATCGTAGGGCCAAAGTTACCTCGTCGAAGCGGGCTGGCGGGTCATCTTCTGGTACTGCAAACCAAGACATTCCAGATCCCCCATGAGCGAAGTCTGCCACAGCAATTAGACTTTCTGTAGAAAAGGAGCCAATCATGAGGGCTAAGCCGGTAGTCGATGTTGAAGCGTCCAGGCTGGATGAGCTGGTCTTTATGGACACGCCAACGGAGGAGCAAGGCACGTCGGATGACCCATCTGCCCGTCTGCCAAGCCCGACTCGTCCTTCTAGCCCGACGACCCATGCGGATGACCCCATGCCGCCGACTAATCAAGATATTCCAGATGTCTTTATTGTTAAGGAAAGCTTCCAAACTCCAATTGTTTCCACCTCCTTGGCTAAAATTGTGGCCAAGGATGAGCCGGTGGATTTGAATAAAGGGAAAGCCAAACTGGAGATTCCAGAGCTGTCTGCATTTGGTGCTGAAGATTTACATCAGCAATATTTGACCCGGTTGTCTGAGAGCCAGGAAATCGAAATCAGCATGATAAATGCTATGAAGGAAAAATATGAGGTAAG
This sequence comes from Elymus sibiricus, assembly GCA_039707655.1. NCBI lineage: Eukaryota > Viridiplantae > Streptophyta > Magnoliopsida > Poales > Poaceae > Elymus > Elymus sibiricus. The sequence continues at coordinate 313,711,116 of CM077667.1, read as the reverse complement.
ATTCTTGTTTCACCACTATCTTTATATTGTCGTTAGCCTCCAAGGACCAACTTATTATGATAAACTGGTTCCATAAGATAAATATGACCTATAGTTGTAGCCCCCAAGGACCGGGTCGCTGTAACTATAGCGAGCCGGTACTTTGTAGCAAGGAAAGAAACATGATCCAGCCCCCAAGGGTCGGTTTATCTTATTGAGTAGGCCGGGTCTTTGGTTGTATTGTGAAGAAATTGACCTGTAGCCCCCAAGGGCTGGCTCATCCTCTTGAGATGAGTCGGGTCTTCTTAATATCTTGAAAAAAAACTGGCATACATTAGCCCCCAAGTGTCAAGTATATTGCTTGCAATTTGCTTGGGACTTTAACAAAATGAGTTGGAATAGTTGTAGCCCCCCGAAGGTCAAGTAGTCCGTTATAAGGCGGCTTGAAGCTTTTTGTAAAAATATTTGCTGACAATTCTTGTATGTCCGTCAGGAATATGTAGGGGAGGCTGAATCTGTTGCTGTAAAATTGCAGAAATGCCTCAAGGAAGAAAAGAAGCTGAAAGCTGATGCTGAGCTCATGGCGGCTTGTTTTGAGGATTCTGCACGGCAGGCTAATGAACGCCTTGAACAGGCTGTAAAGATATTTGAAGCGGAAAATGCCGCCCTTCTGAAACATGCTGAAAAGGCTGAAGGGAAACTTGATCCGTTGAAGGAGAAATATGCCACTCTTGTGAAACAGATAAACGAGATGTTGACGACAATCTTTGGTGTGTATTCGGTCTCTCTTTTGCAAATTTACCGGCTTACGATGATACGGCGACTCATTGTCTCTCTTTTTCTTTGTTTGTAGGAAGAAAAGACCATAATCTTGTAGAGCTGCCTATTGTGAAATTGAAGGCCATTTTCACATATGTAGAGCAACTGTTCACAGGATCTGTCTACTCCATTATGGCGGTAAAGAATTTAAAACACCAGCCCAGAAACATCAAGGACATGTTGAAGCAGCTCTCCACTGTGCTACAATGGGTCGCCAAAACCCGGAAAGCGGCGGCTCGAGGAGGAGCAAATATGGCTGTGGCTCGAGCGAAGGCATATTTACCTGAACTGGATGTGGAGCTCCTAAAAGGCGGCTTTCCTGAGTTCAAACTTGATGGCTCCACGTTTACTCATTCAGACTACGCTAAATGCGTCAAAGAGACTTGGCCACTGGCGACTCTTATAGCAGAAGAGATTGACTTCTCAAAGTACCATCCTGCGTACTCCAATGATAATGAGCGTATCAATGCGCCCAAAGATGAGTCGTCTGAGTTGGTGCCCCCCCCGACGTAAGAGAAATTTTGCTCCTGATGTTGATGCATCATCTCTTGTTGAGGGAACGTCCAATTTTGAATCTTTGAACTCAATTCGATGGCAACAGAAGGGCCAGCAGGTTGACGAGGATGATGAGCCGGTGGATTCAGATCCAGAGGTGGCTGATGAGGAGAAGGTATGAAGGCATCTCCGAAGATAAATGAGTCGCCAAACTGAGCTAGCGCCCCAAGTGTTGGGGGAAAACTTGAGTACTTTGTGGCTCCGCTATGGGCCTGTAATAGGGGTAGTCTTAAAACTTTTTGAAATGCTTTGTCGTGCCATCATGCACATGTGCACCTTTGTTGGTACAGAACTCCAATCTTTCGAGTTGTTTGCTGAGATAGGATTGTGCTGCTATTTTGCTTGTCCTTGAATATCTCTATAGTTGCGCTCAATGAGTCGTTTGATTGAAACAGAAAAGATAAGTCAAAAATAAGCTGTCAAAAGATCTTGACTTTCGAGGCCCATGTCTTTGCTGAATCTTTCCACAATAATATTGAGGATAGGTGATTTGAACCCGGTCATAATATGACGGCAGTTGTCGACCCGGACGCTTATATATGGGCCGGTAATAGGGATAATTTTGTACCTGAAAATTCATAATGTGATAATAAAAATTTATTTATATGAAGTATTGTTAATAAGCTGGCTCAGTGAGACTCGGCAAAAAGGAGACTAGCTTTTGAGGCTCAAGTCTTGCTTCAATGAAGCGGGTATGATAACCCATGGTTTATCTTAGCTTTCTGTATGCCGGCTCTCACGTGACGCAAGCCGGTGTTTTAACCTTGAGAAGTTCAGGGTCCAAAAAGGATTGACTTGTCAAGAGTACACGGGGTCACCTGATCGGAGTCGCATCAAGCATACAAGCAGGTTTAACCATATATTGTGGCGTTTTGGCCGGGTCAAGAGGGTGAGAAAGCTAAACTCGATGAGTTGGAAGCCCCCAAGTGACTTATGTGTCAAACAATAAAGACTCGTGCTCAATTTGTAGGCTAAAACGACAGAGACCCCGAGTTTCGAGGGTGACGGTTTTATTCTATTTGAACATAAAGAAGTATGTACAGAATTTGCAGGGGGGGGATTACAAAAGGGAGTCGGTGGCTCTTAAGTATAATAAGGCTGTAGGTGGGCAATGTTCCAGGGCCGGGTTGTCTCCTCCTCAGAAGTGTATGATCCTTCTCGTAAGTCCACCAGATAATATGAACCATTATTGAGGTTTCTGCTGATGACGAAAGGACCCTCCCAAGGTGGGGAAAGTTTGTGCATTCCTGTTTGATCTTGAATCAGACGGAGCACTAAGTCACCTTCTTGAAAAGTACGGCTGTGATAGCGACGTAGGTCTTGCTGATATATAGCAGATCTGGCTGCTGCTAAGTCAAGTTCTTCTTCCAAGGCATCCAGGGAGTCTTGACGTGCTAGCTCATTGTCCGCCTCAACGTAGGCAGTCACCCGAGGCGAGTCATGGCGAATATCGCTTGGTAGAACCGCCTCGGCTCCATAAACCAGGAAGAAAGGTGTGTATCCAGTGGATCTATTTGGAGTTGTGCGAATACTCCAAAGTACTGCTGGGAGTTCTTCAACCCAACAACCCGGAGTATGCTCATGGGGCACCATAAGCCGGGGTTTGATCCCTGTGAGGATTTCCTGATTAGCTCGTTCGGCTTGTCCATTGGACAGTGGATGTGCAACTGTTGCCAGATCAAGCCGGATGTGCTCTCGTTGAGAAAATTGTTCCATGGCTCCCTTGGACAAATTGGTACCGTTATCAGTGATAATGCTGTGAGGGTAGCCAAAACGGAAAATCAAATTTTCAAAAATTTGACCGCAGTCTCTGCATCACAACTACCGACTGGCTCTGCTTCAACCCACTTGGTAAATTTATCAACCGCCACCAAGAGGTGGGTTTTCTTAGCAGAAGACGGCTTGAACGGGCCAACCATGTCAAGCCCCCAAACCGCAAACGGCCAAGTAATTGGGATCATACGCAACTCCTGAGCCGGCACATGAGCCTGTCAACCGAACTTTTGACACCCATCGCACTTGCGCACAATTTCTTCTGCATCTGCGTGAGCCGTCGGCCAATAAAACCCATGTAGAAAAGCTTTTCCCACCAGGGATCATGAGCCGGCATGGTGTCCACAGTCACTAGCATGGATTTCATTAAGAATCTCCTGGCCTTCCTCAGGGGAGACATAGCATTGAAACATGTCAGTGCTGCTTCGCCGATGTAACTCGCCATTGATGATAGTCATCGATTTGGACCGCCGAATTATCTGTCGAGCAATGATTTCCTCAGCTAGGAGCTCGCCTTGAGTCAGATAAGCCAGATATGGCACAGTCCAGTCAGGAGTAGCATGGAGAGCCGCCACTAAGTGTGCCTCCGAGTCAGGAATAGCTATGTCCTCCTCAGATGGCAACTTGACCGAAGGATTATGAAGGACATCCAAGAAGACGTTAGGGGGGACCGGCTTCCTCTGTGAGCCGAGTCGTGACAGGGCATCGGCCGCCTCATTATGCCGGTGGTCTATATGATTGACTTGATAGCCTTGAAAATGACCCGCCACATCAGAAACTGCTCGCCGATAAGCCGCCATCAAGGGTCCTTACAGTCCCAAGTCCCTAAAACTTGCTGAGCCACCAAATCTGAGTCGCCCAAACACCTGACCCGGCTAAGATTCATCTCTTTAGCTATTCTGATTCCATGTAGCAGGGCCTCGTACTCAGCTGCATTGTTAGTGCAAGGGAACATGAGCTGTAAAACATAACAAAATTTGACACCTCGTGGAGAAGACAATATAACTCCAGCCCTTGAGCCCTCCAATTGCCTGGATCCATCGAAGTGTATAGTCCAGTGCGTATTATCTGGCCTATCTTCTAGAATCTCCATCTCTGTCCAATCATTGATGAAAACAACCAGTGCTTGGGACTTGATGGCGGTTCGGGGCACATACTTCAGATGGTGATCACCAAGCTCAATAGCCCACTTAGCAATCCGGCCGGTGGCCTCTCGGTTTTGTATGATATCGACAAGAGGTGATGAGCTGACCACAGTGATTGGATGCTCTTGGAAATAGTACTTCAACTTCCAGCTTGCCATAAAGACTCTGAAAACCAACTTTTGCCAATGCAGGTACCGCTGCTTGGACAAGGTTAAGACTTCGCTGACGAAGTAAACTGGGCGTTGAACCAGATACTCCTTCCTTTCCTCCTTCCGGTCAACGACAACTGCCACGCTTCAGCAGGAGCATTGGCTCTTTGTCAGCAGGAGCAGCTAAGATGGGCGGGTTAACAAGTTGTCGCTTCAGCGCTTCAAAAGCTTCATTAGTAGCGCCAGTCCACTTAAAATCTCCTGTCTTCTTCAACAACTGATAAAAAGGAATACATTTTTCTCCCAGGCGGCTTATGAATCGGCTTAAGGCCGCGATGCGACCAGCCAGGCGCTGAACCTAATTTACATTTGCCGGCTCAGCCAGCGAAGTCACTGCCTTGATCTTGTCCGGGTTAGCTTTGATGCCTCGCTCAGAAACTAGGAATCCCAATAGCTTGCCTGCAGGAACACCAAAAACACACTTTGCCAGGTTAAGTTTCATCTGGTACACCCGAAGATTATCAAACGTCTCCTTGATGTCTTCCAAGAGCGTCCCTTTCTTCTGAGATTTCACCACGATGTCGTCGACATAAGCATGAACATTGCGCCCAATCTGTGGCTGAAGGCAATTCTGGACGCAACACTGATAAGTCGCCCTTGCGCTCTTAAGCCCAAAAGGCATAGAGACATAGCAGAAATCACCAAAAGGAGTGATCAAGGCCATCTTCTCTTGATCCTCAACAGCCATCTTGATCTGGTGATAGCCGGAGTATGCATCTAGGAAGCACAGACGCTCACAACCCGTCGTAGAGTCAATGATTTGATCGATACGTGGGAGAGCAAAAGGATCCTTTGGACAAGCTTTGTTGAGATCTGTGTAGACAACACACATGCGCCAAGTGTCATTCTTTTTCAGAACAAGCACCGGGTTAGCCAGCCATTCAGGGTGGAAAACTTCAACGATAAACCCGACAGCTAGGAACCGAGCTACCTCTTCCCCAATAGCCTTGTGTCTCTCCTCGTTAAAACGACGAAGGTATTAGCGTACTGGTTTCATCTTTGGATCCACATTAAGGTGGTGCTCAGCGAGTTCTCTCGGGACTCTAGGCATGTCAGAAGGCTTCCATGCAAAGATGTCTCGATTCCCACGGATGAACTCGATGAGCGCGCTTTTCTATTTGGGATCCAAGTCAGTCCCAATAGTGAACTGCTTGGACGAATCGCATGGCGTGAAATCGATCTGCTTTGTATCTTCAGCCGGCTTAAACTTGAGCGAAGGTTCCGACTCAATATTGGGCTTCTTGAGGGGGCTCATATCAGCCGGGTCAACATTGGTTGTATAGAACTTCAATTCTTCAGCCGCGCAAGCCGACTCGGCATAAGCCGCATCTCCTTCCTCGCACTCCTGAGCTATCTTCCGGCTTCCGTCCACGATAATGGTGCCTTTCAGTCCAGGCATCTTGAGCTTGAGATAGACATAACAAGGCCGGGCCATGAAACGAGCATAAGCTGGCCGCCCAAAGAGGGCGTCATAAGGGCTCTTTATCTTGACCAACTCAAACATCAGAGGCTCGCATCTGAAATTGTGCTCATTGCCGAAAGTGACGTCGAGCTTGATCTGCCCGATTGGATAAGCCGACTTTCCAGGAACAATCCCGTGAAACACCGTCGTTGAGGGAAGCAGCTTGCTCTCAAGCAGGTTCATCCGGCGAAAAGTTTCATAGTACAAGATGTTTATGCTACTTCATCCATCCATAAGGACCTTTGACAAGGTGTAACCGCCAACTTGAGGTGCCACCACTAAGGCAAAACCGCCAGGGTTGTCAACCCGAGGGGGGTGGTCCTCCCTGCTCTAGGTAATTGAATGTTCAGAGCGGTTGAGATACCTGGGCACTGCCGGCTCAGCCATGTTGATGGCTCTTCTCTTGACCTTACTGTCTCGCTTGCAAGTACTAGTGGTGAAAACATGGTACTGGCCGTACATTGGAAAACACCTTGGTTACTATGCTGCTGATTGCCTTGGCCAAAAACATGTCCATCATCGTTGCCTCCCTGCTGATGAAATTCGGCTCCCGAGCCGCCCAATGGCAAGCCAGGGCCGCCCGACGCTCCAGCCGTGGGCAGAGCTTGGGCCGCCGCGGTTCCTACTGTGTAGACAACGACTTGACGGGGCGACTCATGAACCTCCTCGAGGATCTTGGTCTCCTGACACCGGCCGGGTTGATACCGGCCGGGTTGGGTGCGCCGAGCCGGCTCGACGATGTTGGTGCAGATGTCCGACTCGGGCACCGACGTGCCAATCTGGCCGATGAAGACGTGGATCTTACCAAAGGGGACTCGGTACCCGTACTCAATCGAGTCGGCCTCGGGGCCCCTGCCTGAGTCGTCGATGTAGATCTTGCCGCGGTGGCTCTTGGTCATTCGGCCGACCGCGAATCCCCCGAACCCTAGAAGGGCTCCCTTCGAGAACTCAACTCCACCGGGCGAGATCCCCACGGTGGGTGCCAACTGTCGTGGTTTTATCACAGCAGATGTCCTCGTGCAAGGACTTAGGTCTGAGGCCATCGCCGCTAGGTGGCGACTCAAATGGGTTGAACGGGAACGGGAGAAAAGTTTACCCAGGTTCGGCCCCTCCAATGGAGGTAACAGCCTACGTCCTGCTTTGTGTCTATATTGATGATGATCTCGATTACAAGGGTGCGGAATCGCTAACCTACCTTTCGAGGGTTTGTAACTTAAGTCTTTCGGCTCTAGGGGCTCGCCTTTATATACAGGTCGAGACCCTAGGTTTTACAACAGAGTCCGAGTAATACTACAACTCGTAACCTATTATGTCTATAACACACCTTGCCTCTCAAGCAAGGAATCTTCTGGCGTCTTCTGCCTTGTGGGCCTTGAGTCGCCGTCTCCACGCGGTCGGGCCGCCCGGCGGCTTACTTAATAACTGCCTTGCTCGCCTTGTCTTCATCGGCACGACCCATCTTGAATATAATTCCAGAGCTGCTACTTCACTGACCCGGCCCAATAGGATGGGTTATACCGCGGGGTTATATCCCCGGCAACCATGATCTTACTTACCGTAGTTCTTGATATCTCTTGATTGTTTTTGATAGTTCATCCATGCGGTTCGTAGTTTGTCTGTAGATTTAGTAATCCTCACACACTATAACTCCTCCGCAACTGATTTCTTATCAAATCGTATCAAATGCTTTGGTAAATAGCTCCAACAGCCGCTTGTTAGAGCCAGTCTCCGTGGCTAGGTTTACGTTCTTTTCTATTTTCTTTGGACTTTGTAGATCCATAAGTTTAGTCAAATTTGAACAGTAGTTGCTCGTCATGGTTGCCTATAACTTAGTATTTTTTTCTTTCAACTTCGTCGAAAGACACGTCAATTGCAACTTCACGTCATGCCGACTTTAATGAATCTGAAGATTTTGCCAGCTCAAACTGCTGATGTATTCAAATCAACCTAGCCTACTTAATCTTGCCAGCTCATTTCATTTTTTTACCGACTCAATTTGTCTGAATCACCGACTCAACCTACTTGATGTGTCGGCTCACTTTATTATTATAGCCATACTATAGCTCAGTCTTTCTCCAACTCATCCTTCATTTATCATTTGTAGTTATTTCATAACCATCTTGGTATCCATGGCTCCTAAGAATAAGGAGGGCACCTCTGCCAATGTGGTCAAACCCAGTAAATCTGCGAACTGGGCTGTCAACTATGACTCCCCTTTTACTTGAAGAAATGGAAAAAAACTGGTCTCCTACCCTCATGTAACTCAATTGAATGGCGAGCTCCAGAAGAAGATACCCGTCCTCAGCCGGGTCAAAATGAGCTCATCTATTTTGGTGATTACCTGGATAGGGCGTTTAGGCCACCTGACTCAAGGTTCCTTAGAAACGTTCTGAATTTTTATGAAGTGAGGCTGCAGGACCTTGCTCCCAATTCTATTCTTAATTTGAGCAACTTTCAAGTCCTTTGTGAAGTTTACCTTCAAATTGAACCATTCATCGATTTGTTTCAAGAGTTTTTCTATCTCAATAAGCAAACTAAGTGTAAGAAAGGGTTTGCTTTAGAATGTGGGGCCATAACCATCCAGAGACGGAGAAATTGTATGTTTCCTCGTATGAGGTTAGCAAGTCACCCAAAGTCTTCACAGAAAACCTATTTCTACTGCAAAGACACCTCTTTGGATCACTAGTTCCCATTGGCAGGTTACCGAGGAGGTAGACTTGACATCACCAAAAAGCGTGCTTCATTTGCAGCTCTTCCAGAAAGAGAGACCTTGATGCCCATACTTAAAAGAATCAGTGCCATAGTCGCCCATAGGCATACAACAGTTGATTTTACCCGGACATGGATCAGCTCGCGTATCCAACCACTGAGCTTCAGAACCCGGCTAATGTATGAATACATTGATGAGCCGGCAAATGACATGCGTTCCAGCAGCAAAGTCTTGTCTACAAATGATGTTATTAAGATTGCCAAGAAACTCTTGGGCGAGACCCAGGACAAGATTGGCATTGTAGGTCTCGCCCCTTTTTGCGTTACTAACCCGTCACCTCTTGTAAGTGTATTTCAACCCTTGCTCACTACTTATACTCATTACTTGACTTATAACCATGCCTTAATGCGCCGGCTCGTTCTTTTCTTCAGGCAGAATCTGAGTGGTGGAAAACTGATGCTCCAATAACTTCTCCTGAAGGCGAGTTATCAGACAAAGAGGAAGAGGAGGAAGTAAAATCACTTGTCTCCTTTGACTTATATTTTTAAATGAATTCGCTGATGCCAACTCTAAAACAGGAACAAACTGCCCAAAATAGACCCGGCGCAGCAGAGGTAAATCCTACTACTTCTGACTCGGAAACCTTGGCTAGGAGGCAGACTCGGCAGGCAGTGCGAAAGGTACCGTTTTCACACCCATCAGCTTATTTGGATTCCAACTTGCTTTTGAAGAAAACACAACTTGCTAAAAACCTGAAGAGGAAGACCCGGAGTGTCGGCTCAACTGATCTTTCAGACGGGATTCCCCTTGATCCGTTGTCTCATCATGCTCGTAAGCCGACTCAACCAATTCCAAATCTTGCATGTTCACAAGCCGGAAGATGAAGGCCGCACTCAATCCTTCCAACTCCTTGTATCATACGGCTTCGCCCACTTCTGAGGAGTCATGTGTGAGCCAATTTCCTTGTTTCACCATTAACCCTAGGTAAATAACATTTCTTTCTATTTCTTTCATCACATCCTTGAAAATCAAGCTTATGATCATACCTTCTTTTGGTTGTGTAGTCCTAAGGCAATTATCAAGGGAACAGTTGGCACTTCTGCCACTAACCCGGATGTTGAAATGGCTGACCATCCTCATGATTCTGTTCCCGAGGAGCAAGTGAATGAAGACCCGGGTCATGATGACCTGACTCTTGAGAATCCCACTCAAGATGTCGTAGCTCATGAAGGTCAAGGTCCTCCAACTCCTCCAATGGCACCAAATGACCATGTCGTGTTTAATGAAGTTGAAGTGGTGGTTATCGGTGTTGCTCATAACCCGGTTCCAGATACCTCCACTGTTCTAGCCAAACTAATTGCCAAAGATGAGATGACTCATCACGAGGATATCATGCCGCCTTCTCAAAGGCGGGGACTTGAAAAAATGGATATGTAAGGTGTTTATGAGCAATATCAGAGCCGTCTTTCGAAGAATCGTGAAGCTGAAAGTGCACTTGTTGCATTGTTGAAGAAAAAACATGAGGTAATTGTCCTGCTTTACCTGTATATTTATGTAGCCCTCCAAATGATGGTTCATAATATTATATGACCCGAGATTTGTGTACTTTTGAGAATAAAACTTAATCTTGTAGCCCCAAGTGCCGGGTCAAATGCTTGCATCTGACCTGGGACTTGATAATTGAATGAAGTAGAGCTAATTCCTATAGCCCCCAAGTGTCGGGTCAAATGCTTGCATATGACCTGGGACTTGATAATTGAATGAAGTAGAGCTAATTCCTGTAGCCCCCAAGTGTCGGGTCAAATGCTTGCATATGACCTGGGACTTGATAATTGACTCATGGTAATCACTTGCTTTTGTCATTTCGTGATATACTGCCGATTTCAACTATTCAATCCGGCAAAGAGGTTGCCGAGTTAAAAAGTGAAAATAAGTCGGAAAGGAAGAAAAGGGAGAATGTAGAGAAGTTATCTGTTGATTTTCATGAATCCATGTTGAAGGTGTCTGACATTCTTGGGAAAACCAAGAAGGATTTCAAAGAAGAAAGATAGGCTTTAACCCGGCGCGCAGAAGAAGCAGAAACCAAGCCTGCTCCAGTGACGCATGAGTTAACTGCGCTGAAAGGTTGTGTCGGCCAGCTTTGCACTGTTGTCTTTGGTAAGTCATTATTCTTTGTAAACCTTTGTATAAATATCAAGTCAAAAGTAAGATGAACTTTTAACCGTGTTATTGATTTTGTGCAGGCCGTAGATGCGCGGCCAATCGTGAGTTGCTTGCTGTAAAATTGCAAGAAATCTATAGGTTTGTAGACCAGCTATACGTCGGTGCCTTTAATTGTCTGAAGGCCGTAAAAAATGTGCAAAGTCCTCCAGGTGGCATACTGGCTTTTTTGAAAGAGTTCTCCACTGTGCTCGAGTGGATAAAGGAGTACAAAATGTCTTCTTGCAGGAAAGGAGCCATGAGTGTCGTTGCTCTGGCCAAGGCATATAACCCGGAAATGGATCTGTCTCTTCTTGCAAGCAGCTTCCCCGAGCTCAACATAGATAATTTTGAGTTCACCAAGGACGACTTCCTTAGGGTCCTTAAGCAAACCCGGGTTGCTGGTACCAAGATTGCACGTGCCTTAAACCTTACGGGTTTTCAAGTCGGCTTCGATGAGAACAACCAGCGGATGGAACTGCCACATCCAGAGCAATTTGAGCTAATTCCTCCGTGTAAGCAACATGCTGGCTCAAATTCTACATCAACGGCACTTGTAGAAGATATGGTCTTTGAATCTCTTGCTTCCATTCAGTGGACAAACTAGACCCGGCCAACAAATACAGGTGACAAAGGTGAGAGCCCGGCACAAGAGAAACCCTCAGACTCGGAGAAGGCCATCCCGGCGAGCAACAGCGCAGCAGCAGACAAGACTCCAGCAAAAAATAACCCGGCTGAGCCAGAGGCCAGATTAGAAGTTACTCCTGCAACCAGCTCGTAGAGCCAAAAAAAACTTTCATTAGGCCAAATGTGCACCTTTGTAGTGAACTGGAAAAAATCTTTGCGTTTATCCTCCCTGATAGTGCCTTCGAGCACTTAGCAATATTTTGCAACATGAATAAGCTTTTGAACAAAGTCCTTCGCCGGGTTACGGTGTGACGTGGCTTGAGACTGCGTCGGTATTTCCCCAAAGAGGAAGGGATGATGCAGCACAGCGACGGTAAGTATTTCCCTTAGTTATGAAACCAAGGTATCGAACCAGTAGGAGGATCACCAACACTACGTAAACAGCACCTGCACACAAAGAACAAATACTTGCAACCCGACGCGAAAGAGAGGTTGTCAATCTCTCTACAGTAAAAAGATAGATTAGGATATGATAGAATGGATAGATAGATCTCTCAACAACACAAAATAAAAAGGGAAAATAAAAAGTGCAGCAAGGTATTTTTGGGTTTTCGGAATAATAGATCTGAAAACAAAAGCAGCAAAAAGATAGATCGGAAAGCAATATGTTGGAAAAGTAGACCCGGGGGCCGTAGGTTTCACTAGTGTCTTCTCTCATGAGTATAGCACACGGTGGGTGAACAAATTACTGTTGGGCAATTGATAGAAGATCAAATAATCATGACGATATCCAAGGCAATGATCATTATATAGGCATGGCGTCCAAGATTAGTAGACCGAAACGATTCTGCATCTACTACTATTACTCCACACATCGACCGCTATCCAGCATGCATCTAGTGTATTAAGTTCATGGAAAAACGGAGTAATGCAATAAGAACGGTGACATGGTGTAGACAAGATCTATTCATGTAGGAATAGACCCCATATTGTTATCCTTAATAGCAACGATACACGCGTGCCTCGCTGCCCCTTCTGTCACTGGGAGAGGACACCGCAAGATCGAACCCATCACAAAGCACCTCTTCCCATGGCAAGAAAAAACGATCTAGTTGGCCTAACTAAACCAAAGATTCGAAGAAGAAATACGAGGCTATAAGTAATCATGCATATAAGAGATCAAAGAAGACTCAAATAATATTCATGGATAGAAACTGATCATGAACTCAAAATTCATCGGATCCCAACAAACACACCGCAAAAAGTTTACATCAAATAGATCTCCAAGAGACCATTGTATTGAGAATCAAAAGAGAGAGAGGAAGCCATCTAGCTACTGCCTACGAACCCGTAGGTCTATGGTGGACTACTCACGCATCATCGGAGAGGCACCAATGAGGATGATGAACACCTCCGTGATGGTGTTAGATTGGATCTCGCGGTTCTGGAACTTGCGGCGGCTGGATGTGTTTTTCATCGACTCCCTTAGGGTTTCTGGAATATTTGGGAATTTATAGGCATCAGAGGGGGTGGAGAGGCGTCCCGAGGAGGGCACAAACCATCAGGGCGCGCCCGAGGCCTCTAGCGCGCCCTGGTGGGTTGTGGTCTCCTCGACCTTCCCCTCTGGCACTTCTTTGGCCCACTGGATGTCTTCTGGCCCAAAAAAATCTCCAAAAAGTTTCGTGGTGTTTGGGCTTCATTTGGTACTGATATTCTGCGAAGTAAAAAACAAACAAAAACAGCAACTGGCACTTCGGCATTATGTCAATAGGTTAGTCCCAAAAAATGATATAAAGTTGCTATAAAATGATTGTAAAACATCCAAGATTGATAATATAACAGCATGGAACAAGCAAAAATTATAGATACGTTGGAGACGTGTCACGGTGCAACCCGTAATTTTTAACTGTGTTTGACTTTGCAATATTTGCAATTTTTCTGAAGCAATTTCATAAGTCGGGATTTCTTGAAACCCAGCACATGTCCTTGTACAGGAAAGATCTCCTTTGATATGTACAAGTCGTGGAATAATTTATGAGACCCGACAAGTTGTATGATCAAGCCGGTTTCTGCAAAAATGGAATATATACATATATACTGATAATAAAAGTTAAATTGCAGAAAATACTTTGAGAGTAAAAACAAAAACATAAATTGGAATATAAAGCCGGCTTTTGAGGCTCGACGTAGAGGCCGACTGTCGAGGCTCGACTCTGTTTGGTTTGTCCTTGCTATCTAGATAGCCGACTCTCACATGACTAAAGCCAATGTTTTAACTTTAATAAATTCAGGGTCGACACGGTCCATAATGGGTGCCAGTGCAATTGATTCATCAAACATACAGCTGGATCACCTTATGTGAGTAGCATCAAGGTAACGGGCATGTATAACCAAGTATGTTGATGGCACATGTCGATCCAAAAGGGATGTTATAGCTAAACTCGATGAGTTAGAAGCCCCCGAGTGACCAACTGATCAAAGAAATAAAAGCTCAACATGGAGCTTATTGACACAATATTCTGAGGTCCACAAGGGTCCAACTTTATTTCTTTAATTCATAATAGTATTTACATGAAAGAAAAAAACTTAGATAATTAACTAAGCAATGAAATAAAACAAAGTAGAATAAGGACGAAGATGGGAGATGTTCCAGGGTAGGTTGATCTCTTCTCTAGAAGTACGTGATTTGTTTACTTCACGTATATCAACAAGGTAATATGACCCGTTGTGGAGGTTTTTGCTGATAACGAAGGGTCCTTCCTAAGGAGCAGACAACTTATGCATACCCGTATGTTCTTGTATCAGACGGAGCACTAAGTCCCCTTCCTAGAAAGTTCGACTTCGGACTCAACGACTATGATAGCGATGTAGGTATTGTTGATAAATCGCTGATCTTGACGCTGCAAGATCGTGTTCCTCCTCCAAGGCATCGAGTGAATCTTGACGAGTTTGCTCATTGTCAGCTTCAACATAAGCAGCTACTCTTGGGGAATCATGGTGAATATCGCTTGGCAAAACGGCTTTTGCACCATAGACTAGGAAGAACGGTGTATAGCCAGTTGACCTGTTGGGAGTAGTCGGTATGCTCCAAAGTATAGCAGGAAGTTCCTTCACCCAGCATCCTGGGGTGCGCTCGAGAGGGACCATGAGTCTTGGTTTAATTCCTCGAAGTTACTCCTGATTTGCATGATGTGCTTGCCCGTTAGACTGCGGATGAGCAACAGAGGCAAGATCAAGCCGGATATGCTTTCTTTGACAAAACTGCTCCATAGCATCCTTAGATAAATTGGTGCCATTGTCAGTGATGATACTATGAGGATAGCCAAATTGAAAAATTATCCTTTTCAAAAATTATCCTTCTCAGCATCACAATTGCTGACAGGTTCTGCCTCGGCCCACTTGGTGAATTTGTCCACTACAACCAGGAGGTGAGTCTTCTTGCAAGAAGATCGCTTGAAAGGACCAACCATGTCAAGCCCCCAGACTGCAAACGGCCAAGTGATTGGTATCATGCAAAGTTCCTGAGCCGGCACATGTGCTTGACGTGCATACCTCTAGCAACCATCACACTTGCGAACAATGTATGTGGCATCTGTGTGAGTTGTAAGAAGTAAAAACCATCTCGAAACGCATTTGCAACCAGTGATCTGGAGCTAGCGTGACGTCCACAGTCTCGAGAGTGGATCTCATGGTGAATCTCACGACCCTCTTCTGGTGAAACACAACATTGAAAAACGCCACACACACTTTGCCTGTGTAGTTCACCATTGACTATGGTCATGGATTTGCACCTGCGGATAATCTGTCGAGCAATGATTTTCTCTTCCGGAAGTTTTCCGCGAGTTAGATAAGCCAAGTAGGGTACTGCACATTCAGGCTCAGCATGAACCGCAGCCACCAATGCAGATTCTGGATCATGAATAGCAATGTCTTCCTCCATCGGTAATTTGATTAACGGGTTATGCAGAACATCCAGAAAAACATTTGGCGGAACTGGCTTTCCCTAAGAGCCCAAACAAGACAATGCATCTGCTGCCTCATTAAGTCGGTGATCAATATGGTCAACCTGATATCCCTTGAAATGACCAGTGACCAAACTAATTGCGCGTCTATAAGCCGCCATGAGTGGATCCTTAGAATCCCAGGTTCCAGAAACTTGTTCAGCCACAAGGTCTGAGTCCCCAAGACAACGAATCTGGACTTATATTATTCGACTTATATTCATCTCCTTGGCTAATCGCAATCCAGGAAGAGAGCCTTGTATTCCGCTGCATTGTTAGTACAGGTAAACATAAGCTGTAAAACATTACTGGACTTGTCACCTCATGGGGAAGTTAAGACTACTCCAGCCCCCGAGCCCTCTAATTGCCTGGAACCATCAAAGTGTAATTTCCAATATGTGTTATCTTGCTTCTCTGGTGGAGCTTGTAACTCAGTCCAGTCATTGATGAAATCCACTAGCTCCTGAGATTTGATGGTTGTTCGTGGGACATATTTCAGGTGATGAGGTCCAAGCTCGATAGCCCACTTAGCAATTCACCATGTGGCCTCCCTATTCTCAATGATATCACCCAAAGGTGTTGAGCTGACGATGGTGATAGGGTGTTCCTGGAAACTGTGTTTCAGTTTCCGACTTGACATAAAGACGCTAAAAAACCAGCTTCTACCTTTGTGGATATTGTTGCTTGGACTCAGCGAGAACCTCACTGACATAATAGACTGGGAGTTGAACATGATATTCCTTGCCCTCTTCCTTGCGCTTGACAGCGACTGTCATGTTGATCGCTTTATTATTGGCAATGATGTATAAGATCATTGGCTCTTTCTTCTGAGGAGCGGCTAGGATAGGTACTTCGGATAACTGCTTTTTGAGCGCCTCAAATGCCGTATCGGGCGCATCATCCCAGACAAAGTTGTCTGTCTTTTTAACAGCTGATACAGGGGAATTGCCTTCTCTCCAAGCCGGCTTATGAAACAGCTTAGTGCTGCAATGGATCCAGTAAGCTTCTGAACTCCATTGATATTAGCCGACTTTTTCAAAGAAGTGATCACCTAGATTTATACGGGTTAGCCTCAATGCCACGCTCAGACACCAGGAAACCGAGCAACTTCCCCGCAGGGACACCAAAAACACATTTGGTCGGGTTGAGCTTCATTTGATAGACTCGCAGATTATTGAACGTCTCTTTCAGATCATCCAGGAGAGTCTCCTTCTTCTGTGACTTGACCAAAATATCATCCACATAAGCGTGAACATTGCGTCCGATCTGAGTGTGCACACAATTCTGAACGCTGTGCTAGTCAGTTGCACTTGCACTCTTCAGACCAAAGGGCATTGACGTATAACAGAACGCTCCAAAGGGTGTGATGAATGCGGTATTCTCTTGGTCTTCCTTGGCCATCTTGATTTGATGATAACCAGAGTGAGCATCCAAGAAACACAGACTCTCACAGCCAGCAGTGGAATCGATGATCTAATCAATGCGTGGAAGAGAAAACGGATCCTTGGGACAACCTTATTGAGATCAGTATAATCAACGCACATACGCCAAGTACCATTTTTCTTCAGAACAAGTACTGGATTGGCCAACCACTCGGGGTGAAAAACTTCAACAATGAACCCGACAGCTAGGAGCCGGGCGACTTCTCCAATAGCTTTGTGCCGCTCTTCGTTGAAACGACGCAGATACTGCCATACAGGCTTCATCTTAGGATCAAAATTTAAGTGGTGCTCAGCGAGTTCTCTCGGTACACTAGGCATGTCAGAGGGCTTCCATGCAAAGATGTCCTGATTCTCACGGATGAACTCGATGAGCGCGGTTTCCTATTTGGGATCCATGTTTGCCCTAATAGTGAACTGTTGCGATGAATCACCAGGGGTAAAATCCACATGTTTAGTGTCTCGAGCTGATTTCAACTTGAGCAAAGACTCAGACTCGATAGTAGGTTTCTTGAGTGAAGTCATATCTGCAGGATCGACATTGTCTTTGTAAAACTTTAACTCCTCGGCAGCGCAGGCTGATTCAGCATAAGTAGCATCCCCTTCCTTGCACTCAATTGCGATGTCCCGGTCTCCATGTACCGTAATTGTTCCTTCATGTCCTCGCATCTTGAGTTTCAAATAAACGTAACACGGCCTAGCCATGAACCGTGCATATGCGGGACGTCCAAACAATGCATGATTAGGACTTTTGAGCTTAACCACTTAAAAGTCAAAAACTCCGAACGGAAGTTGAATTTTGTACCAAAGGCGACTCCGAGAGAAATCCGACCAATGGGGTAAGCTGATTTTCCTGGCACAATACCATGGAAAAATGTACCTGAAGGCTTCAACTGTGATTCCGACAAATTCATCCACTGGAAGGTATCATAGTATAAGATGTTGATACTACTGCCGCCATCCATCAAGACCTTGGTTAATATGTAACCCCTAACTTGAGGAGCTACAAACAGAGCAAGGCTCCCTAGCCTGTCAATCCGAGGAGGATGATCTACTCGACTCCAGGTGATAGGCTGTTCTGACCAGTTCAGATATTCCGGAACAGCTAGCATTGTTGCGTTGACTGCTCGCCGCTAAAGCTTCATGTCCCGTTTGCTGGTACTGGTGGTGAAGATATGATATTTCCCACTGTTCAGCTACTTTGGATTGCTTTGGAAACCCGATGTGCCTGCCTAATTCTGATTACTAGGTCCATTACGCTGATTGTGGGAGCCATTGCCACCAGCCCCTTGGAACCTGGATCCTGAGTTGTCGGCACCTGGGAACCCACCGCCCTGGAAGCCGGCATTGGGGAAACCGCCTCTGGGCCCCCTAGCTTGATTATTGCCGGGGTGTCCGCTCATTCCTCCTCCATTGTTGCCGCCGCCAAAGATGTTGTTTTTTATACTGCTGCATGATATAACATTTTTCCCAAGAGTGGTTAGCCGACTTGTTTTCCTTACTAAGTTTTGAGGACGGACCTTCGAGGGCCTACTCTTATTTGCAGGGACAAAAGGCCGGTTTTTTGAAATTGTCGGTTTGACGCTGATTCTTGAAACTTGTATTGGTATTGGCAACAAGGTGTGATCCTCCCTCGAAGTTCTTGCGCTTGTTGTTGCTGTGGTTGTTGTTTCCATTGCCATTATTCTGATGAACCTTGACACCATTCTTCTTGCCTTTACCAGACTTCTCGTTGTCGGAAGATGGGTCCTTGGTGTTATCAGACTCGGCATATCTGGTCAAAATGTCCATGAGCTCACTAATGTCCTTGACTTTCCGCTTCATACGCCCAAGCTTCTGTACCAAAGGTTCAAAACGACAGTTTCGCTCCAAAACGAGGACCGCCGTCTGAGCTGTAATGTTGTCGGATGAATGAACTATCTTAGCGATCCTTCGTACCCAGTGGTGAGCAGATTCATCTTACATCTGAACACAATGCGCCAAATCAATGATAGTGGTTGGACGTTTGCACGTGCCCTGGAAATTCTTGATGAACCACTCTTTCAACTCTTGCCATGAATTGATCGAGTTTGCAGGTAAGTTTTTCAGCCAAGTATGCGTCGGGCCTTCTAACATCATTGTTAGATAACGGGCACACAAGGCATCGCTAACCTCCAACGTACATAACCAGTTCATAACTCTCGATCGAGTCTGCATGCTCTAGGTACACAGTATAATTAGGTACTTTGCGAGGTCCTTTGAAATCCTGAGACATGCGCTCGTTGCGAAGGGTTGGGCCTTAACAGGGAGTCCCAATAGTCCGACCTGTGTTAGCAGTATACCCAGAAGCAGGGTGGGTTGTGGGGGGTGGGACGTAATCAACCCTTGGAGGGGCGTACTCAACCCTTAGAGCGACTGCCCCAGCCATCTGCATTGCGCTTGCATTATCAACGATGGACTATGCATCTGACACCACCGGCTATGGATGGGGCTATTGATTTGCATGTGGATCCCTTTGACATCGTGTCTTGCTTGAAACTGCTAGGGATTCACCGTGTCGACTTCTGGTCCGGGTTGGTCGTGGAGTAGAGTGGAGACGATCGCCACTTCGGGAATAATTGGCCTGCTGAGTAACCATTGTTTTCAACATCTCAATTGCGTTCCTAGCCTCCACCTCCATTGGAGTGTTTCCATGCATGGGGATTGCCGCCAGGTTATGCATCGTTGCCAGCACATTACCCACCGGGTTTGAGTAGTGACCGGTCGGCGTCACAAAGCGAGCAGACCGGTTCTGGACCGGCTGGTGCTGAACCATCTGTTGTTGAACCGGCGTCTGTTGCTGAGCCGGCGGTTGGACCTGGGGCATGTTCTGGTGATCTCCATGAGTCAATTGGGGCATGACAGGCGTTGTGTCGGGTGTATCAGCCCCCTGTGGTGACTACAATAACCTGGTCGGCTCCAATGTTACTGGAAGCTGGTTGTGATGCC
The DNA here is from genome assembly GCA_039707655.1 of Elymus sibiricus. Lineage (NCBI taxonomy): Eukaryota > Viridiplantae > Streptophyta > Magnoliopsida > Poales > Poaceae > Elymus > Elymus sibiricus. The sequence continues at coordinate 313,691,231 of CM077667.1, read as the reverse complement.
TCCTCTGATAAACTGTTGTTGTCTCGTTTTGGCGAAAAGCGAGATGAACTCCCTGGTTCTCCAAACGTTGTGCCTCCCTCAAAACCTCGGCTCACGCTTCCGTCAAATCTGTGTTTTCAGTGTTGATATCCTCCTAAATCCTGGCCAGCTGTTCTTGAGACTTCGTTATCTTTGTGTTACAGATTTTTGCGTTCTCCGGTGTCACCGGATCTGTAAGTAGCGCAGCCAGGGTTTCTGTCAATTTTGCCAAAGCTTGAGTCCCTGTGCCCCAAAATCGGCAGACGTCAAAGCTTCTGTAACGGCCGCCACGGCGGTAGTCACCTAACCCAACATAAGTTGAGTCGGATTCTGGCTCGTCGACGGAAATGTCACATGATTGCCTTGTGCATCATACTGGGGCTAGTTCTGGCTCCCGGCCATGTAGACTACGACCCGATGACCCGGCTCGCAGGGTTCTGGGTAAGTTCCATCATCAGAGTATCCTCCCAGCCTTTCATCGAAAAGCGGAAGAATTGACTCCGTATCACCCACTGACTCATCACCAGAATTGACGAGTGTGTCTCCCCCAGAAGCCGAGTCGGCTTCTGGGTTTAGTTCCAGCGCAGCTCCGGCAATGAAGCCGATGAAAGAGCTGACCCGGCGGGGCTCAACCCGGCGAGGCTTCACCCTGCTGGTTACCTCCAGTGAGTCGGCGGCGGTGGCTTGTTCCAAAGCAGTCCCACCAATTTTGCTGATGAAGACATGAATCTTGCCAAACGGTACCCGGTATCCTGACTCTATTGAGCCGGCCTCGGGACCCCAGCCCGCGTCATCGATGTAGAGCTTTCCTCGCCGGTTTTTGTCATCCGGCCGATTGCATACTTCTCGATCCCTGGAAGGGCTCCCTTCAAGAACTCAACACCACTATGCGATGGCCCCACGGTGGGCCCCAACTGTTGTGGTTTATTCACGGCAGATGTCCTCATGAGAGAACTAAGTCGTGAGGCCATCGCTGCTAGGTGATTTCTTGAAAGGGGTTGATCGGAAATGAGAGATACGAGTTTACCCAGGTTCGGTCCCTCACGATGGAGGTAAAAGCCTACTCCTTCTTGATTGTTACAGATGATGATGATCTCGATTACAAGGTATTGCTTTCGCTACCTAGCTTTTGAGAGGTTTCTAACTTAACTTTACACCCTAGGAACGCGCCTTTATATAACAGGTTGAGTCCGGGTCATATACGACATCGTATCTTATTCTAAGTCCACTGTGATCTTTCCTTACTTCTCAAGGCTAGTAAAGTTTCTATCACGGCCGGCCCAGTGAACCGGCCCATGAGACTTGTCCTGTAATTCGTCGTCCTTCAGCCGGGTTAACCGCCTTGGTCCTCGCCTTTTGACGACTCCACAAACCCCTGGTAATATGTGACCCTTAGGCCGGGTAAAGTGTTGAACCTTTCATGGGTCTCATGCTTACCGGGTTCCACTCCTTGGGGTACATCCCCAGCAATAGCCAACAAAGAACATCAAGACCATTGATTCCAAAGCCAAGGCAAAGACCAAGTCTCTGTCTGAGATGACTAGCAAGGAGTTCCGGTCATATCTTCAGCGCAACCCCTATCGTCATGATCAGGATGCCAGTCTTGTCAACCGTCCGTTCTTGAACAAGGACCAGACCTCTGTCTACAATGACATTCTCAAGACCATGAAGAACCTCTATGTGTCCACCAAGTCTTTGATGTTCACCATATGAAGAGGGATCCCATTTACTTTGGAGAGGCTCTGGCTCTCTGTGCTCACTTTGATATCACCAAGATCATCACCTTCAACAAGGATTTTGACCCGGAGCTTGTGGCTCAGTTCTATGCCATGGTTCACTTTGGCACTGATGATGCTAGGACACTTACTTGGATGACCCATGGGAGGCTGTTGCAGGCCACCTGGAAGACCTTCGTGAATGGTCTTGGTTACAATGATGAGGACCTTGAGAGTTGTCTTGGACTTCGCCCTCACAAGGCTACTGCTGCTACTCACAAGTCTGGCCTCCTTCCCTACTCTAGGATTAGGAAGACTGCTAATCGTGAGGTGACTGAGTTGGTTACCTTCCTTGACATCACGCACCGTATCTTTAGGAACACTTTGTCCCCTCACATTGGCAACTTGGATCAGCTTCATTCCTATCTGGTGGATATGTTCCTTATGTGTCTGAAGCAGAAGAACAAGACTTACACTCTAGATGTTTCTAATGTTATGTGGAATGAGATCCATGATGCTATCTATGACTATGACCGCAAGTGCCCCATCTATGGCAAGTATCTTATGAAGTTTATTGAGGACACCTGGGCAGTTCGGTATCTTGATGAGCATCTTCTGACTGGTGATCTTGTGGTTCATGAGGTGATCAAGATGAGGCAGAAGGAGCGCTGGGGAGCTCCTCCGGCGGTTCATGAGGTTGAGCTTCCTCCTGTGGATTCTAATGATACTGTTGGGCCCGATTATGTTCCACCCACTGAGCAGCCATCTTGAGTTGTTAAGCTCAAGAATAAGGTCAAGAAGCTATTTTGTTTCCAGGCTGACACTCAGGAAAAGATGTACAAGGCCTATGTTGCTGAGAAGGTTGCTCGTCAGCGTCAGGTCCTCATGATGACGAAGATGGATCTTTCTGTGGACAACGATTGTGAGAAGTAGATTGAGACTAGGGAGGAGTGGATCTATAAGCACAACACCTGAACTGATTCTGATGATTTTGTTGGTGCTATCTCTACTCGTCGGGCTGCTATAGGGAGTTCCATGAGGAGGATCCTTCTGATGATGTCGAGGAGTCAGAAGAGTCTGGGGAGTCCATGGATGAGGACTCAGAGTGATACTTCCACCTCGGGGCGTAGTTGTCGCTCTCTGCCTTTTTGACGTCTCGATGCCAAAGGGGGAGAGAGTTTAGGACCAAGGATTTGCTTTCTCGGGGTTGTTGCCAAGTCACAAGCTTGTTTTATGTGTCATGTTTTATTGCTTGTGAACACTTTGTCTTATTTGCTTTCGAGTGTGAGACTTGGAGACCTTGTGTGTATGGTGTGAGACATACATTATGCCTGCCTATCATATTATGTCATGTAATGTTATCTTAGTATGTGATGCCATGCTTAGTCTATGCCCGTTCCGTTATGCTCACATACTATACTTGCACCTATGATCATTGCTCATATTTTGTTGGTTGCAAGTATTGCCTCGTTTATAAAATATAGGGGGGTGTTTATCCTAGTGTGTGTGCTTCGCATTCCAAAAGCATACTTGAATAGCACACACATCTAGGGGGGAGCCCGTCTATATTTTATGAACGATGGGGTTTGCATAATATTCATTTCTATTTGTTGTGCAAATCCCACGTTGCCATCAATCCACCAAAAAGGGGGAGATTGTTAGGGCATATTTCTTCCCCCGTGGTTTTGGTGATTGATGACAAGGTATTTTGCGGACTAACCATGTGCCCTGAGTATTTCAGAAGTTTGTTAGATGGGCACGAGACGGTTTATTTCCCCTCGGTGATATGGTGTGAAGAGGGTTATTTCCGGTGATTCTTTTTCGGTGGTATTTGAGTCATAGAAAATCCATACTACTAAGAGGGGGGCCGCATCTGAAAGGTTGGGTGGAATCAACACGTACACATTTCTTTGCACCCACCTTCTCTCTCGGCAACATGGAGATCCATACCGTTACCTGTCTTGGGCTTGTGGTGACTCCCCAGCGGTAGTACCGCTGCCCCTAGCGGTAGTACTGCTAGGGCGACAGTACCGCGCCTGGGTGCGGTAGTACCGCTCCGGCGGTACTTCAGCACTCGAGTATCGTGGGCTCTACCGCTGGGGTCTACATGGAATTTTTCCCACCCATGGTTGTGGGGCGACAGTAGGATGTGGGTAACTGCTTTAAGCGGTAGTACCACTCCCTCGGGAGCGGTTGTACCGTACGAAGCGATAGTACCGCTCCACCTGCGACGGTAGTACCGCCCTGTGCGGTACTATCGGACACTACCGCGCTACTCAGGTCCCTGCCTCCCCTGTCCCCGACGGCCCTGCCTACGTTGTACTACCGCTGGAGGCCCTGCACTATAGTCCCAAGCGGTAGTACCGCTCATAGGAGCGGTGGTACCGCTTGTGTGGTTCTGCGAGCACATAACGGTTGGATTTGCCTTTCCACTATATAAGGAGGTCTTCTTCCCCAATAAGACCTACATCTTTTCCCCCAAGCTCCATTGTTGCCCCCTAAGCTCATTTTCGCCTGATCTCTCTCCCTAGCCATCAAAACTTGTTGATTCTCTAGGGTTTACTTGAAAGGGCCTTGATCTACACTTTCACCAAGAGAAATTTGATTCCCCCCACTAATCCCTTGCGAATCTTGTTACTCTTGGGTGTTTGGGCATCCTAGAGAGAAGAGGTCACCTCGAAGCCACAATCCATTGTGGTGAAGCTTCGTGGTGGTGTTGGGAGCCTTCAATTAAGTTGTAGATATTGCCCCAACCTTGTTTGTCAATGTTCGGTCGCCGCCTTCAAGGGCACCACTAGTAGAATCACGACTTCTTGCATTGTGCGAGGGCGTGAGGATAATACGGTGGCCCTAGTGGATTCTTGGGGAGCATTGTGCCTCCATACCGCTCCAACGGAGACGTACATCCCCCTAAAGGGAGGGAACTTCGGTAGCACATCCTCGTCTTCACCGACTCCACTTGTGGTTACTTCTTACCTTTACTTTGTGCAAGATATATTGTGCTTGTATCTTGTGCCTGCTATTGGTGTTGTCATTGAGCTCATCATATAGGTTGTCCACCTAGTTGCATATCTAGACAACCTATTTTATTGTCAAGCTTAAATTGTTAAAAGGAGCTCAAATTGTTAGTCGCCTATTCACCCCCTCTAGTCGACCATATCGATCCTTTCACCTGCCCTGGCGTGCACCGGTGGTAAATCCAATTCCCATGGGTGCCGTTAATCAAGCAAGATGAGGAGGCCGACGAGAGGAGCAGCGCCAACTAGTCGCGCCACCTCAAACTGAACCCCATCCGGTGGAGGAGCTCCAGAACGTAGTCCCAATAGACGGAATCAAAGGCTCAAACAATATCCAATTTGAAGAGCAACGCCGGCCGCTTTTCTCTATGCAGTTTCTTGACACGGCTCTGAACATAGGTGTAACTATCATGAATGCATTTTCCTCTCTAAAAAGCCATCTAGGGCAGGGGAGATAACATCACTAACCACCGTAGCCAGCCTCATGGACAACACTTCCGAAATTAGCTTTGCCACCGAGTGAATTAAGTTGATCGGCTGGAAATGATTTAGCTCCGAGGCGCCATCTTTCTTAGGGATCAAAGCAATGAATGCACCATTGATGTCAACAAAATTATGGCCTGCCAAGTGGTAGAATTTGTTGAAGACTACCATTATTGTAAGATAGGGAAAACCACACATTGTGGTGCCTTGTATTGATCATTATATAGAGGTTACAAGGCAGAGTTCGTACCGTACAGTGCACGGACAGCTATACAAGGACTACACATATACAACTGTATATCTACACAAATACAATACGGTTATATATTCTAACACCCTCCCTCAGTCGTAAATGGGCGTCGACGAATGTTAAGACTATCCCGAAAATCCAAGAAGAGAGGCAATGGCAATCCTTTAGTGAAAATGTCCGCAAACTGGGAAGAACTCGGAACGTGTAGAACCCGGACCTCGCGTGTGGTGACACGGTCTCGTACAAAGTGTAGATCGATCTCCACATGCTTGGTGCGCTGATGATGAACATGATTCTGTGTCATGTAAACGGATCTCACATTGTCACAGAAAACCACAGTGGCACCAGTCACCGGTCGATGAAGCTCCTGAAGAAGCTGTCGTAACCAACATGTTTCAGCCACCACATTTGCAACCGCCCTATATTCGGCCTCGGCGCTGGAGTGAGAGACCGTGTGCTGTCTCTTAGCAGACCATGACACCAGGTTAGCGCCGAGGAAGACACAATAGCCAGAGGTAGACCGGCGAGTGTCTGGGCAACCTGCCCAATCAGCGTCAGAATAGGCCGTCAACTTGTTAGAGCTGCGTCGGAACAAGGTGAGGCCATAGCTGGTGGTGTCGCGAATGTAGCGAAGAACACGCTTCACAAGGAGCAAATGATTAGCCCGAGGATCATGCATATGAAGACAAATCTGCTGCACAGCATAGGAGATGTCTGGCCGAGTGAACGTAAGGTACTGAAGACCTCCTGCAATACTACGGTACTCGGTGGGATCTGCAACAGGATCACTGGACTTGGCTGAAAGTTTGGAGGCAGTATCAACTGGAGTAGAGATGGATTTGCACTACAACATACCAGCTCTGTCAAGAAGGTCCAATGCATACTTCTCCTGTGAGAGGAACAGACTGTCCTTGCTGCGTGTGACAGAGATGCCCAGAAAGTAATGAAGATCGCCCATATCTGTCATACTGAACTCGGTACGAAGAGAGGCAATCAAACTGTGCAACAATGTCGAGGAAGACGCAGTCAGGATGATGTCATCCACATAGAGCAGGAGATAGGCCATGTCAGCGCCACGCCGATAGACGAACAACGAGCTGTCGGACTTGGAGCCAATGAAACCAACCGATGCAATGAACGAGGCAAACCGCTGAAACCATGCTTGAGGCGCCCGCTTCAAACCATAGAGTGATTTGTTGAGACGACAGACCTTATCAGGGAAGTTAGGATCAGTGAATCCAGAAGGCTGACAAGCATAAACAGTCTCTGTGAGAGTGCCGTTGAGGAACGCATTCTTGACGTCAAGTTGATGAATCGACCAGTCACTAGAGAGCGCAAGAGAGAGCATTGTGCGAATAGTGGCTGGCTTGACGACAGGGCTGAAGGTTTCATCAAAATCAATACCTTCGCGCTGAGTAAACCCACGGAGCACCCAACGAGCTTTGTATCTTTCCAATGAACCATCAGACTTCATCTTGTGACGGTAGATCCACTTGCCAGTAATGATGTTAGCATTGCGAGGTGGATCAACGAGGTCCCAAGTGTTATTGGAGAGAAGAGCACCATACTCCTCAACCATAGCGGAATGCCAGTTCGGATCCTTGAGAGCACCACGATAGGTCTTCGGTATTGGAGATAAACCCTCAACATGAAGATAAAAAATCGTCTTCGGCTTCACAATGCCCTGTTGGAAATATGCCCTAGAGGCAATAATAAATTGGTTATTATTATATTTCCTTGTTCGTGATAATCGTTTATTATCCATGCTATAATTGTATTGATTGGAAACTCAAATACATGTGTGGGTACATAGACAACACTGTGTCCCTAGTATGCCTCTAGTTAACTAGTTCGTTGATCAAAGATGGTCAAGGTTTCCTGGCCATAGACATGAGATGTCATTTGATAACGGGATCACATCATTAGGAGAATGATGTGATGGACAAGACCCAAACTATAAACATAGCATATGATCGTGTCAGTTTATTGCTATAGTTTTCTGCATGTCAAGTATCTGTTCCTATGACCATGAGATCATGCAACTCACTGACACCGGAGGAATACCTTGTGTGTATCAAACGTCACAACGTAACTGGGTGACTATAAAGATGCTCTACAGGTATCTCCGAGGGTGTCTGTTGAGTGGGAATGGATCAAGACTGGGATTTGTTACTCCGTGTGACGGAGAGGTATCTCAGGGCCCACTCGGTAATACAACATCACAATAAGCCTTGCAAGCAATGTGACTAAGTGTTAGCCACGGGATCTTGTATTACAGAACGAGTAAAGAGACTTGCCGGTAACGAGATTGAACTAGGTATAGAGATACCGACGATCGAATCTCGGGCAAGTAACATACCGAAGAACAAAGGGAACAACGTACGGGATTAACTGAATCCTTGACATAGAGGTTCAACCGATAAAGATCTTCGTATAATATGTAGGAACCAATATGGGCATCCAGGTCCCGCTATTGGTTATTGACCGTAGAGGTGTCTTGGTCATGTCTACATAGTTCTCGAACCCGCGGGGTCTGCACACTTAAGGTTCGGTGACGTTTTGGTATAGTAGAGTTATGTATGGTGGTGACCAAAGGTTGTTTGGAGTCCCGGATGAGATCCTGGACGTCACGAGGAGCTCCGGAATGGTCCAGAGGTAAAGATTGATATATAGGAAGTCCTGTTTTGGTCACCGGAAAAGTTTCGGGTATTTCGGTAGTGTACCGGGAGTGCCGGGAGAGGTACCGGGGACCATCGGGAGGGGTGTCTCGACCCAAAGGACCTCATGGGCTGTGGGAGGAGTCAAACCAGCCCCTAGTGGGCTGGCCTAACCCCCCCCCCCCCACTAAGGCCCATGTGGCTTTGGGTGGAAAAAATCCAAAGGAGGAAAGGTGGAAAGGGTTTCCAAGTGGAGAGGAGGAATCCTACTCCTAATAGGATTGGAGTAGGACTCCTCCACCTCCAATTTCGGCCAAACCTTGAGGGTTTGAGGCTGCCTCCTCCCCTCCCTCCCTCCTATATATACTAGAGGATTTAGAGGGAAGAGCGAACCCTAATTGCCACGTGCTCCCTCTACTTCATCTAGATCGGTTTCTCCTCTAGTCTAGTTTCAGCGGTGCTTAGGCGAAGCCCTGCCGGAATTGTTCCACCGCCATCGCCGCCGCGCCGTCGCGCTGCCGGAGAACTCTTCTACCTCTCCGCTCCCTCTTGCTGGATCAAGAAGGCGGAGATCGTCATTGAGCTGTACGTGTGCTGAACGCGGAGGTGCCGTCCGTTCGGCGCTAGATCGGAAGGACCGTGATCAGGATCGCGAGACGATTCGTGATTTGATCGCGGGACGGATCTTGATGGGATCGCGGGACGGATCGAGATTGGATCGCGAGATGGATCGTGATGGGATCACGGGACGCTCGGCGATTTGGATCGCGAAGACGTTCGACTACATCAACCGCGTTTCTTAACGCTTCCCGCTTAGCGATCTACAAGGGTATGTAGATCCACTCTCCCTCTCGTAGATGCTCATCACCATGGATAGATCTTGCGTGTGCGTAGGAAAATTTTTGTTTCCCATGCAACGTTCCCCAACCGTGGCATCATGAGCTAGGTCGATGTGTAGATGAGATCTCGAGTAGAACACAAAGGAGTTTGTGGGCGTTGATATTCAGATTGCTTCCTCCCTTGGTCTTTTCTTGATTCGGCGGTATTGTGGGATGAAGCGGCCCGGACCAACATTACGCGTACGCTTACGAGAGACCGGTTCCATCAACTGACATGTAACTTCGTTGCATAAAGATGGCTGGCGGGTGTCTGTTTCTCCCACTTTAGTCGGATCGGATTTGACAAAGGCGGTCCTTGAGAAGGTTGAATAGCAATTTTTGTATCACCGTTGTGGTTTTTGCGTAGGTAAGAATTGTTCTTGCTAGATACCCGTAGCAGCCACGTAAAATTTGCAACAACAATTAGAGGACGTCTAACTTGTTTTTGCAGGGTATGTTGTGATGTGATATGGCCAATTACATGATGAGATATATGTGATGTATGAGATGATCATGTATTGTATAGAATATCACGACTTGCATGTCGATGAGTACGGCAACCGGCAGGAGCCATAGGGTTGTCTTTAATTATTTTCGCCGTTTTTCCTTTACTTTATCGCTATGAGTTAGCAATAGTCGTGGAAGCAACAGTCGGTGCGACAACCTCATGGCGACACATTGATGGAGATCAAGATGATGGAGATCATGGTGTTATGCCGGTGACGATGGAGATCATGCCGGTGCTTTGAAGATGGAGATCAAAAGCACAAGTTCATGGCCATATCATGTCACTTATGATTTGCATGTGATGTTAATCCTTTTATGCATCTTATTTTGCTTAGGACGACGGTAGCATTATAAGGTGATCCCTCACTAAAATTTCAAGATAAAATTGTGTTCTCCCCGAGTGTGCACCGTTGCGAAAGTTCGTCGTTTTGAGACACCACGTGATGATCGGGTGTGATAGACTCTATGTTCACATACAACGGGTGCAAGCCAGTGTTGCACGTGCGGAACACTCGGGTTAAACTTGACGAGCCTAGCATGTACAGACATGGCCTCGGAACACAAGAGACCGAAAGGTCGAACATGAGTCATATAGTAGATATGATCAACATGAAGATGTTCACCATTGAAACCACCTCAACTCACGTGATGATCGGACTTGAGTTGGTGGATTTGGATCATGTGTAACTCGAATGACCGGAGGGATGTCAATTTGAGTGGGAGTTTTTAAGTAATATGATTAACTAAACTCATTATCATGAACATAGTCAAAATGTCTTTGCAAATTATGTTGTAGATTACTAGCTCGCGTTGTAGCTCCCTTGAATTTTTATATGTTCCTAGAGAAATAGAGTTGAAAGATGATGGTAGCAATAATGCGGACTGGGTCCGTGATCTGAGGATTGTCCTCATTGCTGCACAGAAGGCTTATGTCCTTAATGCACCGCTCGGTGCGCCACCCCCTCAAGCGTCGTCTGTAGATGTTGTGAACATCTGACAAGCACGTTCTGATGACTACTTGATAGTTCAGTGCGTCATGCATTACGGCTTAGAATTGAGGCTCCAAAACGTTTTGAACGTCACGGAACATATGAGATGTTCTAAGAGCTGAAATTGGGATCTCAGGCTCGTGCCCGTGTTGAGAGGTATGAGACCTCCAACAAGATTCTTTGCCTGCAAGATGAAGGAGAATAGCTCAATCGGTGAGCATGTGCTCAGATTGTCTGGGTGCTACAATCGCTTGAATCGAGTGGGAGTTGATCTTCCAGATAAGATAGTGATTGATATAGTTCTCCAAGTCACTGTCACTAAGCTACTAGAGCCTCGTGATGAACTATAAAATGCCAGGGATAGAAATAATGATCCCTGAGCTATTCGCGATGTTTGACACCGCGAAGGTAGAAATCAAGAAGGAGCATCAAGTGTTGATGGTTAGTGAAACCACTAGTTTCGAGAAGGGCAAGGGCAAGGAGGGAAACTTCATGGATGGCAAGTCAGTTGCTGCTCCAGTGAAGAAACCCAAGGTTGAACCCAAACCCGAGACTAAGTGCTTCTATTATGAGGAGAACGGTCGCTGAAGCGGAACAACCCTAGATACTTGGTAGATAAGAAGGCTGGCAACGTCGATAGAAGTATATTTGATATACGTGTGTACCTTGCTAGTACTCCTAATAGCACCTGGGTATTGGATACCGGTTCGGTTGCTAAATGTTAGTAACTCGAAATAAAAGCTACGGAATAAACGGAGGCTAGCTAAGGGTGAGGTGACGATGAGTGTTGGAAGTGTTTCCAAGGTTGATGTGAGCACCATCGCACGCTCTCTCTACCTTCGAGATTAGTGATGAACCTAAATAAATGTTATTTGGTGTTTGCGTTGAGCATGAACGTGATTAGATCATGTTTATTGCAATACGGTTATTCATTCAAGTTAGAGAATAATGGTTATTCTGTTTACATGAATAATACCTTCAATGGTCATGTACCCAATGAGAATGGTTTATTGAATCTTGATCGTAGTGATACACATGTTCATAATATTGATGCCAAAAGATACAAAGTTAATAATGATAGTACCACATACTTGTGGCACTGCCGCTAAATGTCATATTGGTGTAAAACGCATGAAGAAACTCCATGCTGATGGATCTTTGGACTCATTCGATTTCGAATCGGTTGAGACATGCGGACCATGCCTCATGGGCAAGATGACTAAGACCCCGTTTTCCGATATGATGGAGCGGGCAAGTGACTTATTGGAAATGATACATGTTGATGTATTCGGTCTAATGAGTGTTGTAGCGTGCGGTGGATATCATTATTTTCCTACCTTCACTGATGATTTGAGTAGATATGGGGATATTTACTTAATGAAACACAAGTCTGAAACATTTGAAAAGTTCAAACAAATTCAGAGTGAAGTTTGAGATCATCGTGACAAGAAGATAAAATATCTACGATATGATCGTAGAGGTAAATATCTGAGTTACGAGTTTGGTATACAACTTAAGACAATGTGGAAGTTGTTTCACAACTCACGCCACCTGGAACAGCATAGTGTGATGGTGTGTCCGAACGTCGTAGTCGTGCTCTATTGGATATGGTGCGTACTATGATGTCTCTTATCGATTTTCCACTATCGTTTTGGGGTTATGCATTAGAGACAACTACATTCACTTTAAAAAGGGGCACCATCTAAGTCCGTTGAGATGACACCGTATGAATTTTGGTTTGGCAGAAACCTAAGCTGTCATTTCTTAATGTTTGGGGCTGCGACGCTTATGTGGAAAAGGTTTTCAACCTGATGAGCTCGAACCCAAAGCGGACAAATGCATCTTCATAGAATACCCTAACGTAACAGTTGGGTAAACCTTCTATCTCAGATCCAAGCACAAAGTGTTTGTTGCTAAAACGGGTCCTTTCTCGAGAAAGAGTTTCTCTCGAAAGAATTGAGTGGGAGGAAGATAGAACTTGATGAGGTTGTTGAACCTTTGTTTCAACCAGAGAGTAGCGCAGCGCAGAAAGTTGTTTCTGTGGAGCCTACATTAGTTGACGAGGAAGTTAATGATGATGATCATAAAGCTTCGGATCAAGTTACTATCGAACCTCGTAGGTCGACAAGGACGCGTACTACTCCTGAGTGGTACGGCAACCCTGTCTTAGAGGTCATGTTGTTGGACGACGATGAACCTACGAGCTATGGAGAAGCGATGATGGGCCCGGATTCCGAGAAATGGTTAGAGGCCATGCAATCCGAGATGGGATCCATGTAAGAAAACAAAGTATGGGCTTTGGAAGTATTACCTGAAGGGAGAAAGGCCATTCAAAACAAATGGATCTTTAAAAGGAAGACGGACGCGGACGGTAATGTCACCGTCTATAAAGCTCGACTTGTGGCAAAGGGTTTTCCACAAGTTCAAGGAGTTGACTACGATGAGACTTTCTCACCCGTAGCGATGCTAAAGTCTGTTGGAATTATGTTAGCAGTTGCTGCATTTTTCGATTATGAAATCTGGCAGATGGATGTCAAAACATCATTTCCTTAACGGTATCCGTGAGGAAAGGTTGTATGTGATACAACTGAAAGGTTTTGTCAGTTCTAAGGATGCTAAAATATATGCAAGCTCCAGCGATCCTTCTATCTACTGGAGCAAGCATCTCGTAGTTGGAATATACACTTTGATGAGGTGATCAAAGTTTTTGAGTCTATACAAAGTTTATGAGAAACTTGTATTTACAATAAAGTGAGTGGGAGCACTATAGAATTTCTGATAAGTATATGTGGATGACATATTGTTGATCGGAAATGATGTAGAATTTCTGGAAAGCATAAAGGGTTGTTTTAAAAGGAGTTTTTCAAAGGAAAACCTGGAATGAAGCTACTTAAATATTGGGCATCTTGATCTATAGAGGTAGATCAAGACGTCTGATAAAACTTTCAATGAGTACATACCTTGACAAGATTTTGAAAGAGTTCAAAATGGATCAGTCAAAGAAAGAGTTCTTGCCTGATTTGTAAGGTGTGGAGTTGAGTGAGACTCAAAGCTCGACCACGGCAAAAGAAAGAGAAAGGACGAAGGTCGTCCCCTATGCCTTATCCATAGGCTCTGTATAGTATGCCATGCTATGTACCGCACCTGTGTGTGCCTTGCCATGAGTCTGTCAAGGGGTACAAGAGTGATCCAGGAGTGGACCACTGGACAGCGGTCAAGATTATCCTTAGTAACTAGAGGACTAAGGAAATATTTCTCGATTATGGAGGTGATAAAGAGTTCGTCGTAAAGGGTTACGTCGATGCAAGCTTTAACACCAATCCGGATGACTCTGAGTAGCAATCCGGATACGTATAGTGGAGCAGTCATTTGGAATAGCTCCAAGTGGAGTGTGGTAGCAGTGTCTAAAGTATGACATAGAGATTTGCAAAGTACACACGGATCTGAATGTCGCAGACCCATTGACTAAAGACCTCTCTCACATGCAAAGCATGATCGAACCCCAGAACTCATTGGGTGTTAGATTCATAACAATGTAAAACACATGGTGATGTGAACTAGATTATTGACTCTAGTGCAAGTGGGAGACTGTTGGAAATATGCCCTAGAGGCAATAATAAATTGGTTATTATTATATTTCCTTGTTCGTGATAATCGTTTATTATCCATGCTATAATTGTATTGATTGGAAACTCAAATACATGTGTGGGTACATAGACAACACTGTGTCCCTAGTATGCCTCTAGTTAACCAGTTCGTTGATCAAAGATGGTCAAGGTTTCCTGGCCATAGACATGAGATGTCATTTGATAACGGGATCACATCATTAGGAGAATGATGTGATGGACAAGACCCAAACTATAAACATAGCATATGATCGTGTCAGTTTATTGCTATAGTTTTCTGCATGTCAAGTATCTGTTCCTATGACCATGAGATCATGCAACTCACTGACACCGGAGGAATACCTTGTGTGTATCAAACGTCACAACGTAACTGGGTGACTATAAAGATGCTCTACAGGTATCTCCGAGGGTGTCTGTTGAGTGGGCATGGATCAAGACTACGATTTGTTACTCCGTGTGACGGAGAGGTATCTCAGGGCCCACTCGGTAATACAACATCACAATAAGCCTTGAAAGCAATGTGACTAAGTGTTAGCCACGGGATCTTGTATTACAGAACGAGTAAAGAGACTTGCCGGTAACGAGATTGAACTAGGATAGAGATACCGACGATCGAATCTCGGGCAAGTAACATACCGAAGAACAAAGGGAACAACGTACGGGATTAACTGAATCCTTGACATAGAGGTTCAACCGATAAAGATCTTCGTAGAATATGTAGGAACCAATATGGGCATCCAGGTCCCGCTATTGATTATTGACCGTAGAGGTGTCTTGGTCATGTCTACATAGTTCTCGAACCCGCAGGGTCTGCACACTTAAGGTTCGGTGACGTTTCGGTATAGTAGAGTTATGTATGGTGGTGACCGAAGGTTGTTCGGAGTCCCGGATGAGATCCTGGACGTCACGAGGAGCTCCGGAATGGTCCGGAGGTAAAGATTGATATATAGGAAGTCCTGTTTTGGTCACCGGAAAAGTTTCGGGTATTTCGGTAGTGTACCGGGAGTGCCGGGAGAGGTACCGGGGACCATCGGGAGGGGTGTCTCGACCCAAAGGACCTCATGGGCTGTGGGAGGAGTCAAACCAGCCCCTAGTGGGCTGGCCTAACCCCCCCCCCCCCCCCCCCGCCCCCCCACTAAGGCCCATGTGGCTTTGGGTGGAAAAAATCCAAAGGATGAAAGGTGGAAAGGGTTTCCAAGTGGAGAGAAGGAATCCTACTCCTAATAGGATTGGAGTAGGACTCCTCCACCTCCAATTTCTTCCAAACCTTGAGGGTTTGAGGCTGCCTCCTCCCCTCCCTCCCTCCTATATATACTAGAGGATTTAGAGGGAAGACCTAACCCTAATTGCCACGTGCTCCCTCTACTTCATCTAGATCGGTTTCTCCTCTAGTCTAGTTTCAGCGGTGCTTAGGCGAAGCCCTGCCGGAATTGTTCCACCACCATCGCCGCCGCGCCGTCGCGCTGCCGGAGAACTCTTCTACCTATCCGCTCCCTCTTGCTGGATCAAGAAGGCGGAGATCGTCATCGAGCTGTACGTGTGCTGAACGCGGAGGTGCCGTCCGTTCGGCGCTAGATCGGAAGGACCGTGATCAGGATCGCGAGACGATTCATGATTTGATCGCGGGACGGATCGTGATGGGATCGCGGGACGGATCGAGATTGGATCGCGAGATGGATCGTGATGGGATCGCGGGACGCTCGGCGATTTGGATCGCGAAGACGTTCGACTACATCAACCGCGTTTCTTAACGCTTCCCGCTTAGCGATCTACAAGGGTATGTAGATCCACTCTCCCTCTCGTAGATGCTCATCACCATGGATAGATCTTGCGTGTGCGTAGGAAAATTTTTGTTTCCCATGAAACGTTCCCCAACATGCCCCGTTTAGCACGAGTGGCCATGGCGTGAGATGGTGGCGGTGGCGGGTCCCGCGGGCGGCGGGTCGGAGGCGGGATCGCGGCAGCAGCCGCTGGCGGCGTGGTGGTGGGAGGCGCTGCCGCGGCAGTAGGAGAAGGCCCCCTGTTAGGGCGCTCGGCAGGGGCTGTCTCGGCAGGCGACCGTGGCGTCGCGGCAGGTGGCGACGGCGACCGTGGTGAGGACGGTGGCGGCGACCGTGGCGGCGTCGATGGTGCCGCGGAGGAGCCCGCGGCCGGTGGTACCATGCCTGGCACGGTGAACGGCGTCGACGACATCGGCTGCTCAGTATCCTACAAGAAATCATAAGTGTGCAGGGAAGGAGAAGGAGATGACGAAGACGGAGTGGAGGCAAAGGGAAAGCTGGACTCATCGAACACGACATGACGAGAGATGATGATCTTTTGGGTGGAGCGATCAAGGCAGCGATAGCCAGGATGCCGGGATGGATACCCAAGGAACACACAGGGCACGGAGCGAGGCGCAAGCTTGTGCGGCGCAACGGCGGTGGTGTTGGGGTAGCATAGACATCCGAAAACCCAAAGACCAGCATACGCAGGATCCACGCCAAGTAAGGCGTGAAAGGGAACGCGGTCCGAGATTGCCTTGGAAGGCAGCCGATTATGCAACATAACGGCTGTGTGAAGAGCCTCTACCCAGAAACAAGGCGGCATGCTGGCCTGGATGAGGAGCGTGCGAGTAATGTCATTAAGAGTGCGAATAATGCGTTCAGCTTTACCATTCTGTTGCGAAGTATATGGACATGAAAAGCGGAGTGCAATTCCATGGTGCTGGGCAAACGAACGGAGGAGGGAATTATCAAACTCGCAACCATTGTCACACTGAATAGCCTGCAAGCGTGTACTAAACTGGGTGAGCGCTAAAGCATGAAGGGACGACAAGTGCGAGAAAACTTCTGACTTAGACCGTAGAGGATAGACCCATGCATACTGAGTAAAATCATCAAGACAAACGAGATAATACTTAAAGACAGAAATACTCTCAACAGGAGATGTCCACAAACCACAGTGAATTATTTGAAACGGAGTAGTGGTTACACGATTGGTGGAAGAAAAAGGAAGACGAACATGACAACCTAACTGACAAGCATGACACAAGCTACTTTTATTCTTTTCCCTAGGAATAATTGAAGAACGAGCTAATGACTCCATGACGGGTCGCCCAGGATGCCCGAGCCGACGGTGCCAGAGTGCTGGATCGACGACGAGGAAGGCGTATGGCCGGCTGGTGGATGAAGGGCGGATGGAGTAGAGAGCTCCGAAGCTATTGCATCTGAGAATCTCGATCCTGGTTAGAAGATCCTTCACAGAAAAACCAAGAGGGTCAAATTCGACGGAGACACGATTATCAATGGTGAACTGACGAACAGACAAAAGGTTTTTAACTATGTTAGGAGCAACTAAGACATTACGAAGGTAAAGAGGATGAGAAGGAGTGGAAATAGGAAGACGCGCATGCCCGGTACCGGTGATCGGAAGAGTGGAACCGTTACCGACAACGACAGCACGGCGAGAGGAGGAGGGGGACACGGAGGTGAGTATACCGGGATCGGACACGAAGTGGGAGGAGGCGCCGGTGTCCATCACCCACTCCCTGGTGGGTGCTTGCAGCCCCATGGTCTGGAACTGGTGCATCAGCGCAGCCTGGTCCCACGAGGCCGTCGACGGTGCCGGTGATGATGGAGCCGGGGCACCGAGTCCGTAGGTGGGCTGTGCAGGTGCATAGCCGTAGCCGTAGGGGGCGGGGGCGACGCCATACGGGCTCTGGGCGTAGAACGCATGCGGCGACGGGTTGTGCCTCGGCACGTAGCTGGGAGGCGGGGCGTAGGCGGGCGGCCGAGCAGGCCCCCTGGCAATAGGGCCACATCTGGATGGCGCCGTTCCAGGGGTGCTGAGGGGAGGGCCAGGAAGGAGGGGCGGCCGTCGGGGTCGCAGGGGGTGCGGGCGCCTGGACGGGCGCGGCCTCCTTGGCGACTTCAGCGGCGGCCTTCTTCTTCTTCTTGCCTTTGCCGAGGCCCTTGCCAGGGTTGCCAACGTTGGTGTAGAGGGTCGTGTCCGTGTTACGGGCGCGGCGATTTTTGCGCTTCATATCCTGTAGCGCGAGCAAGGAGCGACACTGCGCGAAGGACATCCCTGGCATGAGGGAGATCAGGTCGGCGGCGGACTCATATTGCTCGGAGAGTCCGTTGAGGCAATGGACCACCATCTCGGCGTCGTCAACAGGGGAGCCAAGATCCGCAAGCCCATCAGAGAGAGACTTGACCTTCTGAAGATAGTCGGGCATGCTCATCTCGCCCATCTTGACATCACCGAGCTCGGCCGTGAGGTGGAGCTGGCGATAGATCTTGTGGTCGTTGAAGAGGCCGTTGATGCTGTTCCAGAGCCCGACGGCGAGAGGATCGTCACCAGGCGTCATGACGGCGTCGAGGATGCTGAGCGAGACAGACCCATAGAGCCAAGAGACGACGGTGGCGTCGAGGAGAGACCACTCCGGTGTCGGTGCAGCGGGGGCGTCGACGTTGAGGTGATCCAGGAGGGCGTACTTGCGGCAGGCGGCGCGGAAGAAGGTGCGCCACTGACGATGAACGCCAATGTCAAGCGCGAGCTCGACGGGGACATGCCCCTTGATGGAGTGCAGGCCGACGGCCTGGGCGTGCAGCGAGGTCAGGGAGAAGGACCCCGCGCTCGACCCGGACCCGGCGGCGGCGGGCGCGAGAGACAGCTTGGCCTTGGCGGCCTCGGCCTCGGCGTCCTGGCGCTCCTTGGCCGCGGCCAGCGCCTTGGCCGTCTCGTCGTCGTCAGGGCGCGACATGGAGGCGGCGGTGTCGGCGCGGCGGCGGGAGGGGTTGTGGCTTCGGCGGCGGGAGGGGTGGTGGCTTCGGCGGCGGCAAAAGGAGGGGGACGACGCAGGCTAGGGTTAGGGTTTTGCGTCTCATACCATGTAAGATAGGGAAAACCACAAGGCACCACAATGTGTGGTTTTCGCTATCTTACAGTGCACGGACAGCTATACAAGGACTACACATATACAACCATATATCTATACAAATACAATACGGTTATATATTCTAACAATTATGTCCTCTTTGATGATCCCCTAGCAAGACCTGAAATCCCGTGAACCCGTCCAGGCCGGGGGCTTTCTCTGTAGGTGACGCAACGATGGCCGTCCAGACTTCAGCCTCAGAGAACGGCACATCTAGACCTACCGAATCCACCACAGGAAGATGCAGCTGCCCGCGCCTTTTCTAAATGTTCAGTCAGCTCTCTGTCTGAAACACGGAGAGACGAGGTGACCTATCACCCAAGATCCTGTCGAAGTGCTCATAAGCAGCCCGCGCCTTTTCTAAATGTTCAGTCAGCTCTCTGTCTGAAACACGGAGAGTGTGAATGAAATTTTTCCTCCCTCGCATCTGATTTTTACATGAACTTTTTTGTGCTTGCGTCCCCCGCCTTCAACCAAGTGATTCTGGAGGCCTGTCGTTTCCTTGCTCGCTCGATCGCGACCTGACCAAGCATCTTGAGCTTGACCTACTTCCGAAGTCTGAATTCCGCCTCCGTGAGTCGTGATTTTAATTTCCGCGTTTCATTTGTGTGGGGTCTGGAGGCTTGATTGCGTGACCTGCATCTTCTTTTTTATTGACGTGTATCTTTTTTGTTTTGCCTGCAGGTGTTAGGTGCGACAAGTGACAAGAGAAACGAAGAGGTGTTAACTGCGACAAGTGGCAGAGAAACGATGAGGTCGGTATAGATCGTGCACAACTAATCATGAACCAGGCCTACACTAGACATTGTTAACACTAACACATGCCCAATCATGGGAGGAGCCAGGCATGTCAATCCTGACCTGAGAGAGACTCCATAGTCGTTAGCAATCGATTATGGCTTTCCCGGTACCATATGTTTATTGCCCAACCGCGTCAATGATAGAGATGCTCCAAATGTCAAACACTGGACCACACCCTGCCCCCTACCCCTGCCTGGGGAGAGCAAAAATACAAACATTTTTATATCAAAGTTCCCCAAACCACTTGCGCCATATCCGGATCGGCGACAAACGGCGCTAATTAACACACAAGGAGAATGGAAAACAAAATCCAGATTCAGCACCCAACAGAAGAAATAGTATCATGCAACAGAACAGAGGCAACTCTGCCCATAAAATTATACTCTGCCTTGGGCACATTGTACTTGTACACATGAGGGAATTGCATTCCTCCAACGAATTAGTAAAACTAACAAGGCACACGCTTTATACACTGGCCGATTGTCGAGGCAGCTATCATGTGCCACCGGACAACCAATACAAACCTGCCTGCTGTACTACTACATTACCAACCTACCGAGCAACAGCTTCTCCGTTCCACATCTAGCCCACTTTGCCCCCAAAGGGGCAAAGGGCTTATTATTGTCCACCAGTATCACTACCTGCATAAATGTTCACCGGAGACACACGAGCTCTTATTCACTGTACTCTGACGAGTACGAGGTCGCGCCTTCATCTTCATCTGCATTCACCTCAACTCTATCGCCACCATCGTCCCCATCGTCACCTATATCATCATCCTCGTCCATCTCATCGTCAACATCAGCAGAAGCCTGGTTCACGTCATATTCTCCGTCCCCTTCAGCATCTTCATCATCATCCTCGGTCTCATCATCCATCATGCCATGTGCATGGGGTCTCAGACCACCAGAATAGGCTCTCGAGTAATCTGGAACCTGCTCTTCCTCATACTCTTCGTCCATGGGCTGGCCATTTTCATCATTGTCTTCTGATTGATCTGATTCGGATCCAGAGGTGTTCTCGTCACCTTCACCTTGGATGTACGGTCTTCTGCTCTCCAAGCCCCACTCTTCTGCACCTGAGCTTCGTGGAGACTCCTCAACAGCAGAAGGCTTCACATTGCTAAGCATGCTGAAGCTTCCCAACAGATTAGCCTTTGGAATCGATCTGCCTCTGCCCTCAGATGATGGCTGCCGAGGCCTAACTGTTCGACGTCCGCGCCTACGGCCACGGCCACGGCCACGTCCTCGACGTGCGTTCTTTCTTGGGGCTTTCTCATATGCAGCGTCCTCGTCCATAAATTCAATCCTAGATGAGCTGCTAATACCTCTTGGGATCCTTCCACCTCGACTTCGACCTCTTCCTCCCCTGCTACCTCCTCTACTTCCTCTTCCACGACCCCTACGGCCACTACTGGGAGGCCCCCTTGCATCATACAGGTCAAAACCAGTTGGTTCCAACGGCTCTATATCTTGTGCCTTCTTAACAACAGTATACCTTGATGCAAGCTTCTGCAGGAAGGGAAATATAATTACACAACAAATGGTAGCGTTAAACATGAAAAGCGATGTACACATCGTAAAAACAAATCATCGACTTGAACATTTGATGACAATTCATGATTTAATTGCATATGTATAGTAGAGCGAGAAGGTACAAAGCAAGCAAAAGACAAAGAAAGTCTGGTACGTCTGAATACTTTTGCAACGATAGTACGCTATTTCATAATTACTACTTAAAAGTTGAAACAACAAAAGGTAGTATTCTCGAACTTTATCTTACCATGGAATCTCCACCATCCCTCTCCTTCTTTTGATTCTGTACGTATGAAACAGCATAATCAAGGTCTAACATTCTTAACGTGATGGCAGCAGTAGTGTCAGGAACCCATGGAAGTACAGAAGTTCCAGGTAGTGAGGAAGGATGCTGGGAAAGAATATCTTCTGTCTTTGAGTTATTAAGCAATTCTTTTGATGTTTCAAAATCAGAAGACAGGTAGTCTCGTCTTATTGCACCTTCCAGCAGAGTCAACATCTGCAAGGGAGAGAAGAACATCAGCACAGATATTATGTGAAAAGGTAGAGAAATGAAATAAGAATTAACCCATCAGTATGCATGCAATTTTCAGCATCTGTACTTGAATCCTGTGAATATACCCAGGAAGAGGGTAACAGTTAGAAGCCACGAGTCATCAAAACAAGTTATGCCAGTTTCCAAGAGTATATAGGAAGCCATGAGCGATAAAAACATAGTCCGGTTTCCAAAAGAGAGTAACGGAAGTAATAAGATAGGAAGCCATGAGCCATCAAAACAATCTAAATTCTTCAAGAAAAGTTTTTATGCCTGTTGCATTAGCATCACCCTTGGTGCTTCAATTCATGTATGCTAAAGGCTGGAGCTAGTAAGAGATGGCATTGCTGGTGAAGTGGTCAAAACTCAAAACCACATGTCAGCTTGATGCTTAATCCTGGTTATAACCAAAGCCATTTCAGCATTTTAATAATTACCTACATTCATTAACAACAACAACAAAGCCTTTAGTCCCAAACAAGTTGGGGTAGGCTAGAGGTGAAACCCATAAGATCTCGCGACCAACTCATGGTTCTGGCACATGGATAGCAAGCTTCCACACACCCCTGTCCATGGCTAGTTCTTTGGTGATGCTCCAATCCTTCAGATCTCTCTTTACGGACTCTTCCCATGTCAAGTTCGGTCTACCCCGGCCTCTTTTGACATTATCAGCATGCTTTAGCCGTCCGCTATGCACTGGGGCTTCTGGAGGCCTGCGCTGAATATGTCCAAACCATCTCAGACGATGTTGGACAAGCTTCTCTTCAATTGGCGCTACCCCAACTCTATCTCGTATATCATCATTCCGGATTCGGTCCTTCCTTGTGTGGCCACACATCCATCTCAACATGCGCATCTCCGCCACACCTAGCTGTTGCACATGTCGCCTTTTAGTCGGCCAACACTCAGCGCCATACAACATTGCGGGCCGAACCGCCGTCCTATAGAACTTGCCTTTTAGCTTTTGTGGCACCCCCTTGTCACAAAGAATGCCAGAAGCTTGGCACCACTTCATCCATCCGGCTTTAATTCGATGGTTCACATCTTCATCGATATCCCCATCCTTCTGCAACATTGACCCCAAATATCGAAAGGTGTCCTTCTGAGGCACCACCTGCCCATCAAGGCTAACATCCTCCTCCTCCTCGTGCTTAGTAGTACTGAAAGCGCACCTCATGTACTCGGTTTTAGTCCTACTAAGCCTAAAACCTTTCGATTCCAAGGTTTGCCTCCATAACTACAACTTCCTGTTGACCCCCGTCCGACTCTCATCGACTAGCACCACATCGTCCGCAAAGAGCATACACCATGGGATATCTCCTACATTCATTGACACAGAAAAATGCAGTCTTATTGTCATGACTGTTTCAGGCTGTTTTCTAATAAAGCCTTGACCATCTACCACAACTGCTTCTAGCCAACATATTCAGAGATCAATTAACATAAGGCAATAGATGTTTGCCAAACAAAAAAATCAAACCACATTTCCAGAGTAAGGGAGAAATAAATGCAGAACCTGGAATATTTCCTCGACAGATGTGGTAGAGTGCAACTTCACACCCCAAGATTTCCGATATCCATCACTCCAAAATGGTTGAAGTGCCTCTGATGGTATCGAAGCCTGTAAACACTAATATATTATCAAACAGCTACAATGGACAAATAAGCTAAACTGAGAAGCAAGCAACCAACAGAAACTTCACCTCAATGGCAGCTAACTGCAACTTGAGCAATCTCATTCCAATTGGAACAGAATAGTCTGCAATTTGCATCTTCCAGTTAGGGTCAATTCTTCTCTTCTCTTCACATTGTGATGTGTGCTCAGAATAATTATAAATGGATTTGAAGGTCTTATGGCAAGACGAGCAGTGCCTTTCTTCTGCTAAGTAAATCTGATAGCAGTAATTACAAGAATGTATCAGTGCAGAGCATCTTTTCTTCCCATACTTCATGGCACATGTAAGTTGGCGATCGCAACATTCCCTCCACATCCATTTTAAAAAACCATCCGCCCTTTTTGATATAGATATCTTCTCCACATCATTACGCCCAAGCTCTATTTTGAACGAATCAGAATATGCGGTG
The DNA here is from genome assembly GCA_039707655.1 of Elymus sibiricus. Taxonomy (NCBI): domain Eukaryota; kingdom Viridiplantae; phylum Streptophyta; class Magnoliopsida; order Poales; family Poaceae; genus Elymus; species Elymus sibiricus. The sequence goes on along the minus strand of CM077667.1, from coordinate 313,667,214 downwards.
GCGCTATCAGCAGAGACACTGGAAACAATACTGCTTGGGCTTCCAAACTCACTACGATAACTTGCACGCATCATATCAGTAGCTCCATTCTTTAGGTACCTTCCAGCTGATTGTTCAATGGCTGCGGTCCGTTTCCTCTTAATACCTTCCTTAAAGGTTGATTCAACCCTTTGCAGCATCGAGTGCAGCTGTGCCTCCCGGCTGCCACGTGTATCAAGGGAAGCTACCAGAGCATCAAAAACCTGCAGTTTTATTCAACAGAATATTTAAAGATTAGAGACGTTGTGATGGATGCACTATATATATCCTGCTATGGCTGACTGTAAAAGTAAGGAACGTTGGAAACAGAGGCAAACAGATTTCAGATTTCTACACGGTGCATGCATCTGTGGACACAAAACAGCATTAGGTTATATATTTCAAAAGGTAGGCACAGACTGCATGCAGTAAAGACTGCAGATAGAGTAAGGGCAGCCCGGTGCACATAGCTCCCGCTTGCGCAGGGTCCGGGGAAGGGTCCGACCACTTTGGGTCTTCTGTACGCAGCCTTTCCCTACATTTCTGCAAGAGGCTATTTCCAGAACGATGTAGAGTAAATACCAAAATTCAAATGTTCATCTAAAAAGAGGGATTTAGTACAGAACCAACTTCAAACTAGTTAGGTGGAAGTTAAAAGTCAACATCTACGACCTTATAAAGAACAAGGGGGTTTCCATGATTCCTGTGGGAATTTACTGTTTCATATAAAATAATCCTACATTATTCCAGCACTCCAAACAAGGCATAAGTGGTTCAAGAAAAATCATACAATCTGAAAGCTAACATCAATCTTCAAAAGTAGACTAGTGCATCATATTTTAAAAAATATAACACATAGAAAAAAGATAAAACAATGGTACTTGCATACTCTCCAGAAATGTGTTCTGATAACTACAAAGTTCTAAGTGTGGTGTATAACAACTAGGTTAAATCATACTTGAAGAACTATAACACAGAAAAAAGATTGCAGAATATTCATTAGCATAACAACATGCTCTCCAGAATTCTGTTCTGACAAGTAGACTGCAGTTTTGAGCTATATGTATGATAACCAGGTTAGCTCAAATATATACAAACAAAATAAATACCTCCTCTGAGTCAATAACCCTCCAATATCCCTCTCTTGATTCAAAAAAGATTCTTCCTGAACCAGGATCATTTGGTGATGTGGAAGTTGAAAACTGCCAATATCGGTTTCGTCTCCGATCCTGTCCCAGGGGAAGCGATCTGTAAACATACAGCTGCTCTGCTCTATGACCAATGTATGATTTCAACTGAGACCGTGTTTTATCAGCATGTGCATACTGCTGAGCAGATAAATTATCTGGTGTTGCACTGGTTTCTTGCCCCGTGCCATTCCTTTCATAAGACACATTGCCAGCATTACTCTGTTGATTAAGTATCTCATTATTGTTTGAAGTCCCTACATTTTCATCATTGTCTATATCAAGATTACGGACTGGAGTTGGAGTAGTCTCTGTAGCATTGTTTTCTGGAATAACATCAGCCTTTAAACTCGTGTAAGAATTATACTGCACTTTGGTAGCAAACTCTTCTTTGGAACGTCTTTTATCAAGTTGTGCCTCCGCCCACATTTGTTTTTTTATGGCATTCGCTGCTTCCAAACGTTCCTGCAAGACTCGTATAATCAAGTGCTGTCTAATAAGAAAGTGACAACTGAAAGGATAGTTGAAGGATCTTTACCTCGAGAACAGCTCGAATAGAGTTCCCTTCAGTGGCAACACCAACAAGCGCAACCAATGCATTTAGACGTTCTTCAACACTAAGATCGCAATAGTCACCTTCTGCTAGTCCCTGTACCCAAGACTCACCTTGGTTGCTTTCATCAATCTGTGTATCTTCAGTATCACCAGTGATTACCTCGGGGTGATCTGATGAAGCTCTGAGAGGTGAAACACTTGAAGTACCTACTGCACTGGAGTCTCCTAAAGAAAGCATGGCGACATCTTTTCTCGATGTAGTAGAACTAATTGGTCGAGTTAATGCAGTATCCAAACCATCTGGATCCCCTTTTACGTCACCAACTTTAGTCGCAGTTGGTACTACACCTTGTGCTTTAACAGCAAGAAGGGGGTCCTTCTCATCTCCTACCTCAATATTCACATCATCACCATCAGGATCGTCATCACAATCAGATTCCTCGTCTCTATCAACATCATCCACCTCTTTCTCAGCTTCAGAGTCAGACAGCACATTCTGAAAAACCCTAATTTTTTCACGTGCTGCTGACAACACAGCCTCAGACTCAGCTGGATCTTTTCTGTAAGGGGACTTTACACAATATGTTGAAGGAGCAGTTCGCTCAAAAAGTTTTGTATCCCTTGACAAGGCAGCAGCTATAGATGCCTCAGGTGTCTTGCTTGTGGTAAGATCTCTCAGTCCAGATTTCTGAACAGAGAAAGAGCAAATAAATCTATTAAAATAGAGATAGAAGAACAGAAGGCAATGATAAAGCTAGCATATCTTTATGCTGCATACCTGGATTTTCTCTGCAACTTCCAATATTGTGAGACCACTGCTATCTTCAAGAGAAAGCACATGGAAAGCAGCAAATTTTACCGTCCCAGGAGTGAGGCGGTGCCGAGATCGACGATGGGTGTAGCCTCTTTCTTTCATCAGAGCGGCAGCACGCACTGCTGCTGAACCATTTCGGAGAGTGGATATGACATTCTGACCATCCTGGCCCTATATATCAAATTTTATATGAATCTTGTTAAAACTCTTCCAGAAGTGTTTCTTGTCATGCACAAGTATGAGATAGCATACAAACCTCATTTTCATCACGATAAAAAACATCTTCAGCATTCCTTTTCTTCAGTTGAGGTCCAAAACCAGCAGATAAAGCAAACTGCCGTAAAATTTCAGGCCAGGTAAGAAGATTAAGGTGGCGCTGCCAGTTACGTATATTGAATCCCCAAGAATATGCCTGTAAAAAGGTTTGAAATTTATAAGTAAAATGCAGACAATAAATAATCTTAAGGAACAATCAGAGCTTTCAGGATATCTGCACACACACCCCTTCAACAATTTGTGGATGGCCACCTCCTGGATTTACCCCCAATGCAACCGACGGAGTTCGGGCGACATCCTCGATATCCTTTATGATAGATTTCAGAAGAGCAACATGCAATTCCCCCAACAACCTTGAATCCTACAAAACAGATCGAGTAAGCTAACCCATGGCGTTACTTATTAGGCTATTATACTGCCTTCGCTAACAGCTACAAGAAAAGGTAGTTAATGGTAATAGTCAAGAAGCCAGGAGAGATGACATTGAACAACTTATGGGTTTAAAAAGAGTGAAATCACATAGGACCAATGAAATTGATGCAAACAGCAGAGTAGCCAATAACAAACCAAATTCATGGCAAACATTAGATCCAAAAAACCTATCAATGTTTGGTTTGCAAGGTCCATCAGGTCCAAGTTAGATCATCAATGTTTATCAAAAATGAGCTGGTAAATTTATAAATATTATTATTGTGATAACTTTTTGTAGCGAACATGCTGATATAAGTTATTGAGCCTAAGAGCACCTCTAGCAGATCCCGCAACCGGCCATCCCTCAAAACTCATTTACGGTATCCCGGAAACGATTTTTGCAGGACGCCGGACGCTTAGCCAGAATAGATCCTTCATACCAATACCGCATATTCAAATTTGTAGTTCGCGCTTAAACATAGATCACCGGAGTTCAAACATAGCATAGGGGTGTTCATACTACATACCAATGATACCATAATACAAACCGAAATTAAACAGTTCTACTAAACGGAAAGCATAGTACATCTACTCGTCGTCGTCATCCGTGGAGGGTGTGGTACATGAGCGTGCTAGAGAGGGTCTGCGCGAGCTGGTACTCCTCAAAGAGCGCCGGGACACGCGCGGCCGCAGCTTCATCTCCGGCAGCCTCCCACCACGCCTTCTCCACCTCCCGACGACGCTTGAGCGCAGGGAAGAAGATGTTGTCGAGGCGGCGGATGTTTGCCCGCCCTTGCGCCGACACTGCGGGAGCGGGCACCGCACCTGCTCCCTCCGCCGTTCGTCCACCGACGGGCGAAGGGAGGAGCTCCCGGCCTCCACGTCGTTGCGGCTCGGGCCGCCGCTGAGCCCACCGAGCCCCCCTCGGCCACCCTGACTGCCAGCAGCCGTCGACATCTCCAGCAAGTTCGGGTGGGGGACGGGGCCGCAAATCTCAGCTGGAGTTCTAGGGATTTCTCGCCAGACGAGAGATTTCGCGACGGAGGTGGATGGAGGAAAAACGGGACGCAAACCCTAAATTGACCCGACGCGATTCCGATATATATGCCGGCTCCGGGTTGATTTAGGGTTTGCGTCCCTTTTTCCCCCATCCACCTCCGCCATGAAACCTCTCCTCCGGCAAGAAATCCCTAGAACTCCAGCTGCGATTTGTGGCGCCGTACCCCACCCAAACTTGCCGGAGATGTCGACGGCTGCTGGCGGTCGGGGTGATCGAGGGGGGTTCGACGGACGCGGAGGAAACGGCGGCCGCGACGGGCTAAGCAGTGGCCCGCCCCGCAAGCACCGCAATGACGCGGAGACCGGGAGTTCCTCCACCCGCTGGTGGACGAACGGCGGAGACAGCATACGCGGATCCGTGGCGCCTGCTCCCGCAGCGCCGGCGCAAGGGCGTGGGCGAACTTCCGCCGCCTCGACCGCATCTTCTCCCCGGTGCTCAAGCGTCGCTGGGAGGCGGAGAGGCCAAGGAGGCCGCCGCTGCCAGAGATGAAGCTGCGGCCGCGCGCGTCCCGGCGCTCTTCGAGGAGTACCAGCTCGCGCAAACCCTCTCCAACATGCTCATGTACCACACCCTCCACAGCAACCCGCCCCGCGACGACGACGAGGAGTAGATGTAGTATGCTTTCCGTTTAGTAAAACTGTTCAATTTCAGTTATATGATGGTATGTATTATGAACTCCCCTATGCTATGTTTGAACTCCGGTGATCTATGTTTAAGCGCGAACTACAAATTTGAATATGTGGTATCAGTATGAAGGATCTAATCGGTATGAAGGATCTATTCTGGCTAAGCGTTCGGCGTCTTGCAAAAATCGTTTCCGGGATACGACTTTTGGGGGACAGCCGGTTGCGGGATCTGCTAGAGATGCTCTAATATAGATAAATATGCCCATACACAAGCAGTCAGGCTAGGAATATTGGATTTGACACGGTAAATATTTAATAATATATAAAGTTTGCACAAACTAATCCAACACTTATTGCCTACCAGACATAACACTAAATGAATCACTCACACGTTTATCTTTGTACATAGATCTTATCATCATTAGTAAGTAAACAATACAAATATATTCTACCTCCTTGTCCCTTCCAGGGCAGATAATTAGCCTCTCCAAAGAAAACACTTACATAATCATGAAGAGACTGAATAAACTCATCAAGTGTAACTGAAGAAAGCTCGAGAACATCAGCAAAAGTAATCAAGAATTTCCACACCTGCAATTCATGTAGCAACAGTTTCACTACAAATATTATCAAGTACACATAACTGAACTATCTAACTCGGAATTTAGAATAGCATGCGAATTAGCTTAAAATTACCAGCAGTTCTATCCAATAGAATGTTAATTGCAAAAGGTGTGCTGAGCTAGGCACATAACTAACAGATGAATGTGAACTTACTACATAGTCCTAACTATCTGTTGGCAGTTTGACACTACAACACCTAATGGAAATATCTAAAACAAGATCAGAACATGTCTTTTCAATCAAACAACAAGCTAGTCCAATGCTTCTGGGTTTAATATCTCTTGGGGCAACGCTAGAATATGGTATGCATACTCTAGAAAAGAAGTGATCATGGTGCGTCGTTTATATCCTCATTGACCTGATTTGAATGTATTAAAAGTAGTATTTACCACATGCACTTGAGAAGCAGTCAAAAAGAAGGAAAGATATACAACCAAGAACTCAACATATGTGTGATTTCTTGATAAAATAAAAGCAACACTTTGCAGCATGTGTATAACATCTCTTTGGAAATGGATTGCACATCTGCATATTATTGGAGCGGGGCCAACTGCAAATATTGCAACAACCACATATAACAATCAGACCATTACCATCAAAAGCTTTCCAACACTTTCCTCGGATCCTGTCCAAGGCTTTATCGATAATGGCACCTTCAATCTCACCATTTCAGGGGGGAATTGGCTCAACATGCCTGGAAGAAGAATGTGGGGCAGGGAGGGAGAGTGAAAAATGCAATGTGCAGTTAGATTTCACATGTTGGAACAATGATGCATTAAACAAAAGCATACGGCCATGACGTTGCACATCTATTTCTTTACTGGACAGTACTACATGGCGGGCGTGCCCATCCTAGTCTTACACAGTGGTGCCCCATTAATGCATGTATGCAGCAAACAGAGAGGAGGTGTGCATGTAGTATGTAAGCATGACATCAGCCACATTCTCTCAACTCATAAAACTAAAAAGTTATCTCTCGAATCGCTAATCCAATTGACGATCAGTTCCACCGTTGGCTTCGTTGCGGCGAGATCTTTGAAACTAGATCCCATGTTCACATGTTTCGACGACTTCTTTTTTCGTCAACGATTGCCAGATTATAGCCACGTATTTACCAGATTATAGTAACCTGGCTACCAGGTTGCCACTATTGTAAGATTTGCATGATAGGACTCGTAGGGTGTTTACCATCTCTTAAATGTTGCTAAAAGCATCTCTAACGCTGACCCGCAAACCAGACAACGCATCCGTCCGCGGACCGGGGGGACCAGTCCGCAGACACTGATGCGGGAGCCGGCCATCCAAAGCTATCCACATACATTTCAAACCTGGTTTCAACTAACCGGACGAATTACATGCAAACCGGATGATTTTCATACAAACCGGACGAAAAGATTTACATTTCGGACATATTTTAACTAAACTATACCAGACTAGGCTAAACCTAGCCTAATGCCGGCCGCGGCGGATCTCCATTCCCACGACATGTCTTCCCCATGTCCGGCAGCCCGCTCACCGGACTGCCGTGAGCCCGGAGGGATATGCTTCAGCGGGGAGGGAAGAGTAGCCTCCCTCTGCCGCCGCGAGGGTTGGTTTTTGGGCAGGGGAAGACGGTCGCCGTGGTCTACGCCCCCGCTCACTGAGCAAGTCACCGGTTGTGCAACCCGGCGAGGAGGTGGCCTTTGTGGGACCCAAGAGGTGGCGGCCTCCCATGTTCTACTTTTCCTCGTTGTCGGCGGTGGCCGCGGACGTGCCATCTTCGTCGTCGTGGCGCCGGGACGCGGACGACGTGTTGTTGGCGACGTCGTCGTCAATGCCCCAGTCAAATCCCTCCGCCGCCGCGTCAAGGTCCGCGAACATGGCTTCTTACTCCGCCGGACGGACGCGTTGCTGCCATCGCTCGCGGCGGATTTGACGGGAGACGGCATTGGTCAGCCTGGACGGGCGAGGACGGCCTGGCCATGGCGGTGGCGCCTGCTCCTGAGGGCTTGCCGGCAAGCCAACCTGTATCCGGCTGGCTTGCTGGGCAACTCAGGTCCCTGCGATGCCGGAGAGCTCCTTATGCTCGCTGGAGAGGCCGTCGAACAAGACTTTGGAGCCGAAGGCCATGGCGGGTGTGGTATAAGGAGATGGAGAGCGGAGGTGAGGTGTGGTTCTTTCTCGGCGCCTGGCCACATTTATATAGCGATCGGGTGCAAGGAGCCAGCCAGAGAGTTGTTTAATGCCGGCCAGCACAGGAACGTACGTGTGGTGCTCGGGGCGCCGGAGTAGGTTCCTCGGCACACGCGCTGGTTTCAATGCGGAGAGAAGGCGGTCAGACAAATGTCGTTTCAATGCGGAGAGAAGGCGTGCGCAGCGGGCGTGCAGTACCCTCTGCCGGCGAGCCGCTTCAATGCCGGCGCCAGCCGAGAGGTCACGTCCGCTCTGGGCCGGCATCAATGCGGAGCGGCCGCTCTAGAGCGCATGAATGCAAGCAGCTGGCTCCGGGCGAGAAAGGGCGCAGACGTGGCAGCGGTCCGGACGCCCGCAAAGCCCCCCACCCCCTAGTTTGTTTTCAGTTTGTGGGAAAAAGCACGTCTGGACCGGTCGGCGGACCGATACAGGACCGTGTTGATGGCAAAACACGTTCGGACCGCGCGGTCCGGACGGTTTGAGGGTCGGCGTTGGAGATGCCCTAACACTTGAACACTCTAGTTTCTACATAAAACCGTACACTACTACGTGGCAACTGCTAACATGGACACGGTGGTACTATAATCTAAGAACTTGAGCCACGAAAAAACCTTCATCAAAACGAAACAACAAGGGGTCTTGTTTTGAAGCCCTCGTCAAGACGAACTCACCGATAAAGACGGATTGCTAATTGGATTAACGGTTTGAGATTAATCACTTCAAAAACTCGGATTTAGTACTACATGTCGATGATGCCAGTATGAGGTGTAAGATTATGCATGCATGCATGCATGCATATCTCTCTTCCTCCAGTAGCAACCATTTAGATTTTCCCTTCTTTGATACTGTCAGAACTCATCTGTAATAGGATATATACACAATCAAAAGAGTACTTACTAAATAAATGAACCACTCGGTCTTCAGATCACTAGACACCATTTAACTTTAAGCAGTTCTTTGGGCAATAAATCTTAAGAGGTGGATTTTGAACTATGGGTTTTTGTGCAAGATTCGGGAGTGGTTTGATTTTGTTGTATTTCACTTATAATAGTACAGAATGAACGCCTAGGTAAGAAGAGTGTTCTAGATATCTACATCTAAGTTTACCAAACAAAACATGTAAGAATTATTTTTCAGATCACTCGCGCTGACTTTTAGTAAAAACGTATATTTGTTTTATCCTGACCTAACCAAAAAAGCTTTAGGTGGTTAGGATCTAAGGCTAGTTTGATAAATCTGATTTTACTGAAAGTAGAAGTCGAAACAAGCCTCGGCAGATTTATACTCTAATATGAATCTGCATTCATTAACCCTACAAAAACAAGTACATTACATTTTTCAGTGGCCAGGCTTCACCCAGAAATTCAATACATGTGTTACGGTGTTATATATTAACGTTTCTCATTCCATCTTAATGTGCTAGTTATATTCTACTATGGATACATGAGACTATGGATTTTTATTTCCTACAAATACATTAGAAGTGACCTACGGTGGCGTGTAGTATTAAGAGGTTCAGATTTAAACTTAATACGCATACCTCGGAATGAATCCAGCTGCTGCAATGTGTCACTATCAAGACAAAGCATTGAGGGTAACCCTTTGCTTTGCGCAGCCAATTCCATTAGCTCCAAGCGCTCATCTTCCACAAGCTCCATATACTCACGTGCAATTCTTCGTGCTGTGGCCCTTTCATTAGCAGCCTTCTGCCTCGCCATCTCTTTCTCTTTTCTGAGTTCCTCCTTTTGTCTTTGTTTCTCTGCCTGCAAATATGTAGACAGATCTTTAATGCTAAACAGAGTTGGTGCTACATATACTACAGTACTATATCTGGGTTATAGTTTATTTCAAGGAACTACAAAACTAACTCGTCTAGATTGCTTCTGCAAAAACTTCTCCATGCGCTCGTGTTCCCGCCTTTGCTCCCTTTGGAATCTCTCTTCCTCTCTTTGCCTCTCACGAAGCAATCGCTCCTCTTCTTTTCTCCTCTCGCGGTCATGTCTCTCCATTTCCTTGCGCATTTGTTCCTCTCTCTGCAAGGACATGAAACCATAAATGACTTTCAAGCCAAATAGTATATGCTGATGATATCCATCAATTGAAAACAAGCAGATACCTTTCTCCTCAATATGTCTTGTTTTTCAAGCTCCTTCCTGATCCGTTTTTCGTGAGCTTCAACTTCCTTTGCAATTTTTGCTTCCTCGTTATGCTGAAGAACATGCCAGACAAATTCAATATGCTCACATGTCCAAGGCTGAAGAAAAAGATGCATATATGAGGTTAGAGAGAAACATACTTTTCGCTTCCTATCCACTCGAGAAGCATCTTCATCATGATAAGCCCTTGTTTCCGATGATATAAGTGGGTCTTCAAAGCCAGCAACATGAGAACTACCAAATTGACCATCAACTGGCACAGAATTAATGTTGCTATTAGATTGATTCATCTCGTAATCTGTCGATACTGCAGGAAACACCTGAGGCCTGCCAGATTGAGGCAGAAGACCTTGGCCTTCAAAAGCATAACTAGGCGCCATCTCCTCAGATCCATGGAGAAGGTGCGGTCCTGGAGTGAGAGATGGTATCCTCGAATTTGAACCTTCGACCGGAGTGTCATAGTAATGAGATCTACTTGCTCTCTCGTACGTATCACTTGGCTGCTCAGGAAGAAATTGATACTCATGAACTGCCCTCGATCCACCATGAGGGTGAACTAGAGGTGGATTACCAACATTTGATTTTCTCTTCCCAGCAAATGAATTCGGAACAAAAGGGTGCTCCATGCTGGGCAAAAATGATGACACCTGGTGGGCGAAAAGATGCATAAACAATTAGAGGTGGGTTTGAGAAAGAAAACAAGGGGGGAGGGGGGGACTCAACCTTAGAAATAAAAATATCGCACCAACAGTGCTCTCACTTTCAGTGCTCAAAATAAAGATCACGGCACAGATGATTAGAACAAGATAGTGGTAGAATCGCTGAGAAGACAGTTATAAATAAGAATGAACATTGGATAAGGGAAAACTTCAATGGAAAGGCTATCAATGGGTGACACGTACACCAATGAAGTAACACGCCTAAAGAGAGCAAGTGTTCCCACTAAATAGGCCCATATAAAACCTGGAACCGCAGTTGAGCACAACCAATGCATGCACCGAAACTTAGTGTTATTTCCCTTTTAGTAAGGGTTGTGCATGACGTTGACAAGACACCCGGCACTACACAGTAATGATGCCATATCAATACGTGTTGGCACCAACGTTTTTTACCATTTGGTAGATCCAAATACGTGGCCTACTCCAGATCATGAAATCTCCGTTGTTGGTGTTAAGCACAATACACTGGACTCATTTCGTTGGACAACAATACACTTCCTGGATCGGGGCTAATAGATTAGCATAGTTACCATGATATCCATATGCTCAAAAGTTATACAAACCAACAATGTAACAATGGACTACAATGTCAACTCACAACAACCATATACAATTATCTGAATGATGCAGTAATGGTACTCTATAACATAAGCAAACACAAGATTACAGAAACAATTTTTCCAGTGACGAAAATCCACAACACGCTTATACAAGATACTAAGATACATGAACCTACTTTTGCAAGTTCCCTAAATATTTACCTTTAAGAGATTTGGATCATGCCTAGAAAATATCTTTGTGTCATAAGAACGGACAGGCTGCTTTTGCTGCTCCGGAACTGCATGAGAAAAAGTATGTCAGCGATCAGAAGGATATGAAATTATGAATAAATGGTGACTCTGTCGATGCTATCAATAGATACCACACATGAATCTTCGTTCACCAAATAGAGAAGCTCAATGGTACAGACCTTAGTTATATGTCATTAGGCGACTGCTTAACTGTGTATCTATATTTTTACTTGTATACCAGTAATCTGGAAGAGTCTAGTGAAACACCCCCACACAAGGTGCTGTCATGCAAACTCGCATTTTGGCCACTGGATCAGATTTACAGACTTCGGGTGGTGGGCAGCTTGCCGCACACACGCCCATAATTCACTCCTGCACACCTACTCATCGGTACGCATCAGCTGTGTCTGCTCAGTCTGAAGGCAGTGGAGCGCGTGCGCGCGGCACACACATTCCTAGGAAAGCGGCATTGAGCAAGTCAACTGATCACTCATCACTGATCAAGGCACTTTAGGATTTCGTGTTACAGACTGATCCAATGTAAACCACTCTCCCATAAGGGTGATGGTGGAATGTTATTACCGACTAATGTTCCTTATTTTTTGCTGTGTATTTCATTCAAATGAGGAAAAAGGTCTACTTGTCAAAAGCTCACTTTTCTACCTTAAAATTCTAAACTGTATGACTTGCCACCTCAAACTATTGAAACTATCCATTTTCACCCTTATGGTTTCATTTTCATTGGTTTTAAGTGACGTGAACAAGTTCTGCAAATCCAAAACAAGCTCCACCATTTGAGATAATAAAAAAAATCACCAGATGCTAAAATAAGAAGAAAAATCGGTCAAAACATATCAATAAACAGAACTTGATGACATTGCTACGACATGGCAATGATGTGGTGGACACATGGCAGACACATCAGCACTTGTGAAACTACCCGAGGGCAAGGCTAAAAATGGACGATTTCAATATTTCAAGGCTACGAATCAAATGGCTTTAGACTTCAGGTCGAAAAGTGGGCTTTTGCTTAAGTTCAAGGTTGACAGTGAAATTTTTTATTCACAAAAAGGTTATTCGCCTTGGTTTAATAAGATCCTATGATATGCAGTTATTATCTAAATCACTCCTCAGTAGAAGGAAATTAGTAATTTAGTCTATACTACATGGCCCTCTTAATCCAAGTTCGAAGGGATGTTTTGTCTTACTTTTCATTTCCTCTTTATGTTGATCAATCATTCTTCTCCAACATATGATCTACAGTTCATTTTCATTATTAGCACATGACTCATCCGGTCACTCCAATCCCATACTGTTACTCTCCACTTCCTAGTAACGGTTAGTTACAGGAGTAACAAATAATTGAGTAAACTATATTTAAGGCTTCACCATTGATCCATTATAGAGAAAACTATGCATAAGATTAATGGGTTTAAGAGTAGTCCACATAAAAGACTTGAATGCAATATCACACTAAGCCCGGACAAAAGAGATCTGAAAGTTTCCACCCCGTTCAACTACAAATCAGCTTGGGCATTACTTGAAGGTTTAAAGTTACTTCAAAGTATGGGGTGCAATAATGTCTTGGTGAGGATGGATAATTCTGTTGTGGTCGATGCTATAAATCTGAATGAGGGACATTCTATGGTGGCAGCTCCAGTTTTAGATGATTGTAGAGAGTTATTACGAGAGTTCGGGAAGGTTACTATTGAGCACTGTAATAGAGAATCAAATGTAGTTGCTCACGAGCTAGCTGAGTGGGGGCGTGCAAACACCCCTTCCTTATGGGTGGATGCACCTCCGGGTACTATTGCTAAATTTTTAGCAGACGATGGTAAGCATTATTTGAGTCTAATAAAGCTAGCCATGAAAGCCTTTCCGTCAAAAAAAAAAAACAGCTTGGGCATTCTTTAGCTCAAAATCCTCACGTTGAACACAAGAAGTTGAGCTTCTAGGAGAAGTACCAATTGGTGCACCAAAGGCGCCTGGAGGGAGCGGATCAAAATCGACACCGAGGACGGGTCCATCCTCCCTCAACGGTTCCCCGAGCTGTGACTCCACAGAAGTGATCACCCTGAGCTCAGCTTGCCTGAACTGCATTGGAGCCACGGGTGGTGGCAGCATAACAGGCAGTGGGTCATAATACCTCCTACCAATGTCAGGTGCAGAAACCCTGGGCACTGCCGAAGACCGGCCAGCCCCCCTGCGGGAGTGAGTAGGGGGCAGCAGCGGCTCGTCGTAAGGACTGCCGGCACTCATCATAAGGTCAGTGCTCGCCAGCGGCATTGCCTGTAGCGGCAACACCGGCGGCGGTACGGGTACGGGTGTTGCTGGGCCCTTTTCGTCCCGCCGCTGCCTCTTGGCCGGCGGCTTGCGGTCCTTGAGCCGCCTGTGGCAGAACCACATTTGCAGCTGCCTGTCTGATAGGCCTATCTTCACTGACAGCTCGGCGCGCATGGCCTCCGAGGGGTACTGCTCCGCTGCAGGAAACGAAAACGATGAACCGAGTCCTCGTGAGAAAAGCTGAATCAAACACAACCCAGAAAATTCCGTAGAGCTCAAAACATGGAAACACGCGCACCTAAATACGTCTGCTCGAGAACGTCGAGCTGGTAGGGGGTCTTCATCATGCGCTTCACCGGCTTCTCCCCGGAGCCGGAGGGGCCCGCGGCGCCCCCGGAGGCCGAAGCCGGGGCGGCCGCGGCTGGCGGTGCAGGGGTCTGGGGCGTCCTCTCCTCCGGCGCCTCCCGTGGCGGCCCGTCTCCGCCGCCGCCGCCGGCGTCCATGGCGGCGAGGACTGAAACCTAGATCCGAACTCCAGCAGAGGAACAAGCTTTCCCCTCCCGTAGGGTTTTCCCCGCACCAAGAAACAGGAGCGAATGCGGCACTTTCCCACTAATATGCCCCAGGCCAGGCGAGGAAAAGTCGAATCGATGTGCGGCCGGATCTTCTTCGCCGCGAAGCGGGATGGTTAATAATGATGGCTTGAACACTACGAACAGCTGGGGACGAGGCGCACGAGAGGGGATGGAGATAGGGATGTGGGGAGATTGGGGGAAAGGAAAGAAAAACAGGAACAGCAGCGGCGGGAGGAAGGCGGAAGCAGCAGCAGCAGCAGCAACAGGGAGGGCCACTGCTGGAGCTGGTGGATCATTCATGCGCCTTTGGGATTGGGTTCCGATTTGGATCGCTTCCATCGTATGCTAGCTAGAGTAGTAGTACTACTACTACTCGCTTCTCTTCTCTTAATAAAAACCAAACCCTTTTTTCTCCCCCTCTTTTCTTTTTCGTCAAGGGTTCAGGCCCCTTTTATTTCTTTCTTCGTTGTTGTTGTTGTGTGCGGGGAATATTTGTGGATCGATGCGGGGGGTGGGGTGGGGGGGGGGGGGGGGGGGGGGGTGGAATAATTAGTGGGTGCTTGGATTTCTTGGGGTTTGATCTTGGGGGGTGGCTTTTGTGCTTTTGACTAGTAGTACTATAGTGGTGGCTGGGGTTCGCGGGGCGGGTTGCTGCTGGTGCGTGTGTTGTGTTCATAGGATTGCTCCCCCTGTACGAACGGGGGATCGTAGGACGAAGCGCGGGCGGATACAAGAACTGGCCGGGATCTTCTGCGGGCGAGGCTTTGAGTGGGATGCGGCCGCCAGGCGACTTTGCTTGGTTTGGGAAATCAGTCGTCCACGTGAAGACGGATGATGATGGTAGGGCCTCCTGTCTCCTTGTGGAGTCCACTAATAAAAACAAGTCTCCTGGTGGATGTGTTAAGAACATCTTCAATCTCTATTAAGCAATCTGTGGTCGTCATGGTAGGTTCGCTTTTTTCCAGGGTTTTTTTCGTCTCACCTCTCACTTTCGTTTGGTTTTTTTCGTCCGGTTTTTTTCCCTCCTCCCATCATCATACATTTAGTAATGTATTTATGTGAAAGAATCAATCCAGCGATTTATTTTTCTCTCCATTCTTTTCTTTTAAATCAACACTTTCCTAACGTACAAAAGATCATATATCTAACTTTTTTAACTGATCTATCTAATTAATGCAAAAGAAAGAAAAGTATCTCTTACGATTGCATGTATCTTTTTTTGTTGAAAAAGGAGAGAATCTCTCCACTCCTTTCTTTCAATCAACACTTTCCTAAAATACAAAAGATCACCTATCTAATTTTTCTAACCGGTCTCTTTAATTAATGCAAAAGAAAGGAAAGTATCTCTCTCACGATTGCATGCATCTCTTTTTCTAGAAAAATGAGGGAATCTCTCTGTCGATTGTGTGTATCTCTTCATTTATTTTCGTAATTGATTTACTTGCCACTAACCAACAAATTACCCAAGGATATTTTTTTCCAAAAATTTCTATAATGTTGTGCCTTGGTCACCGTGCCAAAAATAATCTCTACTCCTAAAGTCTCAGTACCTAGGTCGTCGTTTGTTTCGTCGTTCCCCCCTCCCATCGATGTTCCCCTCCCACCAATTACCGTTTTTTTTTCTATCGCACAAAAAACCGATTGATGAACAGATAACCCCGAAAAACCCTTACGTTGAAACCTAATGTACGCCCTCCCTCCAAATCTCCTCTAGCAGCCGCCGCAAGCCCCTTTCCTTCCCTCCTTCCTACCTCCTCGGCTCCTCCACTATCGTCGCTACTCCACTCCGGCCCTAACCCTCCACGCGTGTTGCTGGGCAACGCCGCCGCGTACCAGGTCATTCGGTTCCTATACGCTACTCCCTCCGCCCCGGCCATCCGCCGCGTACGTGAGGGGCGTCCATCCGAGGCATTGGTGCAGGGAGTGCAACTGGATCGGCTATGTCATGGTGGCCACCGACAAGGGAAAGACCGCGCTCGGGCGCTGGGACGTGGTCGTCGCATGGTGCTGCACGATCCAGGCTCTGGAGCTGCACATATGCTTGGTGCAACGCGGCTGGATCTCCATCTACACCCTCGCCGACCCGGCATCCACCAAGAACGAGGACACGCCAAAGACGAGGTAATCTTATGAATACGATGAAGGTATTATCACGTACATGGTACGCACGGTTCAGTGTTGAGCTCACTTGCAGCTACATGCTCGTGCAACCATGGGTGTGAGGTGCGGGCTGAGGTGCTTGGTGGACACGTATAAAACCATGGATTGTTCATCTTCATAGGTTAATTCATGAACTCTATTTTAAAGGTTCACTTCTTACAGGGACAAAGTAGGTGCCACAATCGTGAACCCTCTTTTCATGTTAGGCCTTCAAGGACCCGATTTATCTTGACCTTGTGGTTTTGATCTGATGAACCACAAGCTAACAATAATCTGATGTGTGCCTACAACAGGTTCTTTAATATATGCTTCCTATAATTGTTTATATGATCAACTCTGAAATAGTAACACAGCAAATGACAACATACGGTAGTTTTGTAGATTTTGATCCGCTCCTATAATGCCTTACAACCCCGAGCTTCATTTTAATCTGATTAGTGTGTCGCAACTCGCAAGCCTGCTATTTCCAATCGTACAACTTTTGTAGTTATTTTCGTGTCTTACATAATGCATAGCTTTTCCAGCACAGAGACAAGTGAATCTATAATCTGATTTTGCTTTACTGTTTTGTTTCAGTTGACTTTGTAAATCCAACTTTTTCCAATATTATAAATATGTGTCAATCGCCAAATTAAACTGGTATTTATCTTTGGACAACTTGCAATTTATAATATTACAATTTTACTTTTCAGAAACCACTTCAACTAGCCTAGGGCTATGTCCATTAGTCCTCCAATATTTGTTGGAATGAGATAATACATGGTATGCAAGGTAACAGATAACTCTCCTAGAAGATCTTTGTATTTTTTTTGGAAAGATCGAGCGCCTGAACCCAGGATTGAATATGTCAGGACCAATGAGGGAGTTGTGGATCCTCATATTCAATTTGTTGTTACCTTCTTACCTGCTTCAATTTTCTACAGATTACATGAACTAGGTTTCTTCAAGTGTCTACAGATGTGGGATCACTAGAAGTGCATGTCTAGAGGGGGGGGTGAATAGACTACTAGCACAAATTAAAACCTATCCAATATCCAAAGTTAATGGTTGGCAGATTTTAGCAATTATAGCAAGTCTAGCACACCCTACACATGCAAGTCAACAAGTATGGCAGCGGAAAGTAAAGACATTGCACATGGAAGTAATGAGTTGAAACAGGGAGATCAAACGCATGAGGGACATGAAGATTTTTCCCGTGGTTCTGATAGGTGGTGCTATCGTACGTCCACGTTTATGGAGACTTCAACCCACGGAGGGTAACGGTCGCGAGAGTCCACGGAGGGCTCTACCCATGGAGGGTTCCACGAAGAAGCAACCTTGTCTATACCATGATGGCCTACGTCCACGGAGGACTAGCCTAACTCGGGTAGATCTTCACAAAGTAGGCGATCTCCTTGCCCTTACAAACTTCTTGGTTCAACTCCACAACACGAAGTAGGAGGCTCCCAAGCGACACCTAACCAATCTAGGAGGCACCACCCTCCAAAAGGTAATAGGTTCGATAATGTCGATGAACTCCTTGCTCTTGTGCTTCAAGATGATAGACTCCTCAACACTCAATGACTCTCTCACGGATTTGGCTTTGGTGGAAGAGATTGATTGGGTGGAAAGCAACTTGGGGAGGCTAGAGATCAAGATTCATATGGATGGAGTGGAACGGCTTGATCTCAACACATGAGTAGGTGGCTCTCTCTCAGAAAATCCGATGGGATAAGTGGGGATCTGTTCTGAGTGATTCTCTTGCGAGTGAGTGGTGGTGGAGGGGTATATATAGGCATCTCCAAAAATCCAACCGTTACACCTAAAGTGACCAACTCGGTGACACCGAAGTATAAAACTCGGTGGTACCGAGTTGCTCCAAAGGTAGCAACTTTTGAATCTCGGTGAGACCGATACAAAGATCTCGGCAGTACCGATAAGCTGACCAACGGTCAGATTCCACAAATCGGTGATGCCGATCCAAAATCTCGGAAATTCCAATTTTAAGAATCGAGGTAACAGGAAGTTGGCAAGCTGAACTCGGTGGCACCGAAGCAGAATCGGTTGCATCAAAGATCTAGGGTTTGGCATGGGTCTGTCTGAGGTGGGAATCGGTGGGACCGAGTGGGAAATATTGGTAGCACCGATTTTCATGATAGGCTTGGACAGACTTTTGTGGAAGAGCTTGTGGGTGTTTTTGGTGACTATCACTTGTGCACGTGGAGCATATTGTTCACCAACAGTACCTTACCCCCTTTTAATCGTATTGGCTTTCCTATGGATTCAAAGTGATTTCTCACAAAGTAAAATGTAGAGTCCTCTTGCTTGAAGCTTTGCCAATGCTATTCCTTCTCCTTCTTCTTCCTGGGGATGCTCTTCACAATCCTTAGCCAACCTTCTCTGTGGACTTTATTTGAAGTACACTAGATAAAAGTATTAGTCCAAGAGACAATGTATGTTGTCATGAATTATCAAAACCACCAAAGGAGCATATTGTGCTTTCAATCTCCCCCTTTTTGGTAATTGATGACAACATACAATCAAAGCTTCAATTTAAGATATGCAAAAATATGTGAAGACTTTGAAGGATACATGACTAATACAAGCTCCCCCTAGATGTGTGCAATCTATTTTAAGGATAATTGCTTTGGAATGCATGAACGCACACATAGTAGGAAGGACATGAGGAGTCATGTATATCTTGGCAATATGCATCAAGTATATATGAATGAAGTGATTCCATGTTCAAGATTCACTCTTGCAAACAATATGTGCAAGAAGCAAGAGGTCATCTTGAGCAAGAATATGATGCATATACTTACCTTGAAGTCCTTGAGCATTTAATAGTAGGAACACACTTGAGAAAACGATGTTAGGAAACACAAGTGTATTCTAATCAAGAGTACCAAGATATGGAAGACATATATGAGAAATAGTTTCTTGAGAATGATATGTCTCCAAATAAGTTTAGAGCTTTCTCCCCCTGAATCATACCATGTGGATATTGAGAGTAGGTAGGGCTGAGAAAAGTCTAAACCATATAAGAATCAAATTTAATCAGATTTATTCTTCTCTCTTTTCCTCAAGCAGTGTTTCTGTGATAAGGGATCCTTGATATTTCTCCCTTTATCTTGTTAAGTGTGCACTTCTTCTTTTCATGATTATCTCTCCCCCTGTAGCAAGACTACTGGGATATTTTTCCCTTTGAGTATTATATCTCTCCTCCTTTGAGATTATCTCCCCCTTTAGTATAAGCTTTGAAGCTTTGGTTTTTCTCCCCCTTTGGCATTAATTTCCAAAAAGGGTCACACAAGGGTCAGATAAAAGGAATCATTGAGTGGGAGGTATCCTAGAGATTGAGGGTCATTGAGAGCATTTGAGACAAGGGTTCCTTGAAAACAATTTTCTCCCCCTTAAGATATGAAAATCTTCAAGATTTCTCCTCCTCTGATGTAGGGATCCTTGAATATTTTGATTATACCTCTTGATGTTTCTCCCCCTACATCATTGGAATCATTGATCTGATCATAAGACCAAAACAGACAAAATGCATAGGGTCGGTGGCTCCGAGGCAAAAGGTGTCGGTAGCACCGATGAGTGGTTGTGCAGCTTAACTGCTTCATCGGTGAGACCGAGATTCTTTGATCGGAGACTCCGAGTTGAGAAACAGAAACTTGGCAAAATTGTTTTTGGCTATTTTGTCAAATGCAGTTTTTCAGAAAGTCTCAAACAGATCACAAAGATTTTCAATGAATTCTCAGAAAGATTTGTAATGAATTTTCAGAAGAATTTGCAATGAATATTCATCTAGGTTGGAGTTGAATGGAAATGTCAATGATCAACAAAACAAAAGATTCTCCATTCAATTCTTATAACTAGATGATGGGCGGTGACTAGGTCACCTATGTTAGAGTATATTGACTTAAGGAGTCAAGCAAGAATACTTGATCATAGGTCATACTCATCGTTAAGCTCGAAATGAGATTACCATTTTTCGATTAAGCATTTTAATGTTTTCATATCACTTGAGTTGCTTTATCTCATGACTTGGAGTAAAGCTATATCAAGGATATGAGTACATGCCTTTGAGTGATGTTGATGACGTGGCTTGTAGGTGAACTTGATGAGGATGCTCGAGGTTGATGAAGTTCATCTTGAGTTGGGGGCAATCCTTCTTGTTTTGGTTCACTTATCACCTACATAGGTTAGTCATGCACGGAAGAACATGATATATCCAAATGACAAGAGTGATATTTTCATCATATGTGGGTAAAGGATATGGTTTTGTTGTCCTCTTCCTTCCATCATCAAGAGGGGTTGTGGATACTTGGCCATGACAAGATTGCTTAAGATATGAGTTGATGGCAATCTTGTGGAGTGTTGTTCTTCCAAGTACCTACAAAAAGGTTAGGTGCAATACAAGGGAGCATAGAATTCCAAGTTATATGAGATTCATGGTAATGATAGCATGGAATGGTTAAGTAAGCTCATCCCCTTGCATGCATCCGAGTGAGCTTAGCTCAAGTTTGAAGCATCAATGATGTTCAACTCACTACTCAAATAACAAAACACTTTCTCATCAAGTGGCTTAGTAAAGATATCGGCCAATTGCTTGTTGGTACGAACATGCTTAAGATTAATATCTCCTTTGGCAACATGATCACGAATGAAATGATGTCGAACTTGAATATGCTTAGTTCGAGAATGTTGCACGGGATTATGTCCAATATTAATAGCACTTTCATTGTCACAAAGTAATGGAACATTTTTCACATGGATCCCATAATCCTTAAGCGTTTGTGTCATCCATAGTAATTGTGCACAACACGATCCGGCGGCAATATACTCAGCTTCGGCGGTAGATAGAGATACCGAGTTTTGTTTCTTGGAGGACCAAGACACAAGAGATCTACCAAGAAATTGACATGTACCCGAGGTGGATTTTCTATCAACCTTGTCACCGGCATAGTCCGAGTCGGAGTAGCCAACAAGATTCAAGGAAGATCCCTGTTGGAAATATGCCCTAGAGGCAATAATAATTTAGTTGTTATCATATTTCCTTGTTCATGATAATCGTTTATTATCCATGCTATAATTGTATTGATTGGAAACTCAAATACATGTGTGGGTACATAGACAACACTGTGTCCCTAGTATGCCTCTAATAGACTAGCTCGTTGATCAAAGATGCTCAAGGTTTCCTGGCCATAGACATGAGATGTCATTTGATAACGGGATCACATCATTAGGAGAATGATGTGATGGACAAGACCCAAACTATGAACATAGCATATGATCGTGTCAGTTTATTGCTATTGTTTTATGCATGTCAAGTATCAGTTCCTATGACCATGAGATCATGCAACTCACTGACACCGGAGGAATACCTTGTGTGTATCAAACGTCGCAACGTAACTGGGTGACTATAAAGATGCTCTACAGGTATCTCCGAGGGTGTCTGTTGAGTGGGCATGGATCAAGACTACGATTTGTTACTCCGTGTGACGGAGAGGTATCTCAGGGCCCACTCGGTAATACAACATCACAATAAGCCTTGCAAGCAATGTGACTAAGTGTTAGCCACGGGATCTTGTATTACAGAATGAGTAAAGAGACTTGCCGGTAACGAGATTGAACTAGGTATAGAGATACCGACGATCGAATCTCGGGCAAGTAACATACCGAAGAACAAAGGGAACAGCGTACGGGATTAACTGAATCCTTGACATAGAGGTTCAACCGATAAAGATCTTCATAGAATATGTAGGAACCATTATGGGCATCCAGGTCCCGCTATTGGTTATTGACCGTAGAGGTGTCTTGGTCATGTCTACATAGTTCTCGAACCCGCAAGGTCTGCACACTTAAGGTTCGGTGACGTTTCGGTATAGTAGAGTTATGTATGGTGGTGACCGAAGGTTGTTCGGAGTCCTGGATGAGATCCTGGACATCACGAGGAGCTCCGGAATGGTCCAGAGGTAAAGATTGATATATAGGAAGTCCTGTTTTGGTCACCGGAAAAGTTTCGGGTATTTCGGTAGTGTACCGGGAGTGCCGGGAGGGGTACCGGGGACCATCGGGAGGGGTGTCTCGACCCAAAGGACCTCATGGGATGTGGGAGGAGTCAAACCAGCCCCTAGTGGGCTGGCCTAACCCCCCCACTAAGGCCCATGTGGCTTTGGGTGGAAAAAATCCAAAGGAGGAAAGGTGGAAAGGGTTTCCAAGTGGAGAGGAGGAATCCTACTCCTAATAGGATTGGAGTAGGACTCCTCCACCTCCAATTTCGGCCAAACCTTGAGGGTTTGAGGCTGCCTCTTCCCCTCCCTCCCTCCTATATATACTAGAGGATTTAGAGGGAAGACCTAACCCTAATTGCCACGTGCTCCCTCTACTTCATCTAGATCGTTCTCTCCTCTAGTCTAGTTCGGCGGTGCTTAGGCGAAGCCCTACCGGAATAGTTCCACCACCATCGCCGCCACGCCGTCGCGCTGCCGGAGAACTCATCTACCTCTCCGCTCCCTCTTGCTGGATCAAGAAGGCGGAGATCGTCATCGAGCTGTATGTGTGCTGAACGCGGAGGTGTCGTCCGTTCGGCGCTAGATCGGAAGGACCGTGATTGGATCGCGGAACGGTTCATGATTGGATCGCGGGACGGATCGTGATTGGATCGCGGGACGCTCGGCGATTTGGATCGCGAAGACGTTCGACTACATCAACCGCGTTTCTTAACGCTTCCCGCTTAGCGATCTACAAGGTTATGTAGATCCACTCTCCCTCTCGTAGATGCTCATCACCATGGATAGATCTTGCGTGTGCGTAGGAAAATTTTTGTTTCCCATGCAACGTTCCCCAACAGTGGCATCATGAGCTAGGTCTATGTGTAGATGAGATCACGAGTAGAACACAAAGGAGTTTGTGGGCGTTGATATTCAGATTGCTTCCTCCCTTGGTCTTTTCTTGATTCGGCGGTATTGTGGTATGAAGTGGCCCGGACCAACATTACTCGTACGCCTACGAGAGACCGGTTCCATCAACTGACATGTGACTTTGTTGCATAAAGATGGCTGGCGGGTGTCTGTTTCTCCCACTTTAGTCGGATCGGATTTGACAAAGGCGGTCCTTGAGAAGGTTGAATAGCAATTTTTGTATCACCATTGTGGTTTTTGCGTAGGTAAGAACTGTTCTTGCTAAATACCCGTAGCAGCCACGTAAAACTTGCAACAACAATTAGAGGACGTCTAACTTGTTTTTGCAGGGTATGTTGTGATGTGATATGGCCAATTACATGATGAGATATACGTGATGTATGAGATGATCATGTATTGTATAGAATATCACGACTTGCATGTCGATGAGTACGGCAACCGGCAGGAGCCATAGGGTTGTCTTTAATTATTTTCGCCGTTTTTTTTTGCTTTACTTTATCGCTATGAGTTAGCAATAGTCGTGGAAGCAACAGTCGGCGCGACAACCTCATGGCGACACATTGATGGAGATCAAGATGATGGAGATCATGGTGTTATGCCGGTGACGATGGAGATCATGCCGGTGCTTTGGAGATGGAGATCAAAAGCACAAGTTCATGGCCATATCATGTCACTTATGATTTGCATGTGATGTTAATCCTTTTATGCATCTTATTTTGCTTAGGACGACGGTAGCATTATAAGGTGACCCCTCACTTAAATTTCAAGATAAATTGTGTTCTCCCCGAGTGTGCACCGTTGCGAAAGTTCGTCGTTTCGAGACACCACGTGATGATCGGGTATGATAGACTCTACGTTCGCATACAACGGGTGCAAGCCAGTGTTGCACGTGTGGAACACTCGGGTTAAACTTGACGAGCCTAGCATGTACAGACATGGCCTCAGAACACAAGAGACCGAAAGGTCGAACATGAGTCATATAGTAGATATGATCAACATGAAGATGTTCACCATTGAAACCACCTCAACTCACGTGATGATCGGACTTGAGTTGGTGGATTTGGATCATGTGACACTCGAATGACCGGAGGGATGTCAATTTGAGTGGGAGTTTTTAAGTAATATGATTAACTAAACTCATTATCATGAACATAGTCAAAATGTCTTTGCAAATTATGTTGTAGATTACTAGCTCGCGTTGTAGCTCCCTTGAATTTTATATGTTCCTAGAGAAATAGAGTTGAAAGATGATGGTAGCAATAATGCGGATTGGGTCCATGATCTGAGGATTGTCCTCATTGCTGCACAGAAGGCTTATGTCCTTAATGCACCGCTCGGTGCGCCACTCCTCACGCGTCGTCTGTAGATGTTGTGAACATCTGACAGGCACGTTCTGATGACTGCTTGATAGTTCAGTGCGTCATGCATTACGGCTTAGAATTGAGGCTCCAAAACGTTTTGAACGTCACGGAACATATAAGATGTTCCAAGAGCTAAAATTGGGATCTCAGGCTCGTGCCTGTGTTGGGAGGTATGAGACCTCCAACAAGATTCTTTGCCTGCAAGATGAAGGAGAATAGCTCAATCGGTGAGCATGTGCTCAGATTGTCTGGGTACTACAATCGCTTGAATCGAGTGGGAGTTGATCTTCCAGATAAGATAGTGATTGATATAGTTCTCCAAGTCACTGTCACTAAGCTACTAGAGCTTCGTGATGAACTATAAAATGCCAGGGATGGAAATAATGATCCCTGAGCTATTCGCGATGTTTGACACCGCGAAGGTAGAAATCAAGAAGGAACATCAAGTGTTGATGGTTAGTAAAACCACTAGTTTCGAGAAGGGCAAGGGTAAGAAGGGATACTTCATGGATGGCAAGCCAGTTGCTTCTCCAGTAAAGAAACCCAAGGTTGAACCCAAACCCGAGACTGAGTGCTTCTATTATGAGGAGAACGGTCACTGAAGCGGAACTGCCCTAGATACTTGGTAGATAAGAAGGCTGGCAATGTCAACAGAAGTATATTTGATATACGTTTTATTCATGTGTACCTTGCTAGTACTCCTAGTAGCACTTGGGTATTGGATACCGGTTCGATTGCTAAATGTTAGTAACTCGAAATAAAAGCTACGGAATAAACGGAGGCTAGCTAAGGGTGAGGTGACGATGAGTGTTGGAAGTGTTTCCAAGGTTGATGTGATCACCATTGCACGCTCTCTCTACCTTCGGGATTAGTGATGAACCTAAATAAATGTTATTTGGTGTTTGCGTTGAGCATGAACGTGATTAGATCATGTTTATTGCAATACGGTTATTCATTTAAGTCAGAGAATAATGGTTATTTTGTTTACATGAATAATACCTTCAATGGTCATGCACCCAATGAGAATGGTTTATTGAATCTTGATCGTAGTGTTACACATGTTCATAATATTGATGCCAAAAGATACAAAGTTAATAATGATAGTACGACATACTTGTGGCACTGCCGCTAAATGTCATATTGGTGTAAAACGCATGAAGAAACTCCATGCTGATGGATCTATGGACTCATTCGATTGCGAATCGGTTGAGACATGCGGACCATGCCTCATGGGCAAGATGACTAAGACCCCGTTTTCCGGTATGATAGAGCGGGCAAGTAACTTATTGGAAATGATACATGTTGATGTATTCGGTCCAATGAGTGTTGTAGCGTGCAGTGGATATCATTATTTTCCTACCTTCACTGATGATTTGAGTAGATATGGGGATATTTACTTAATGAAACACAAGTCTGAAACATTTGAAAAGTTCAAACAAAATCAGAGTGAAGTTTGAGATCATCGTGACAAGAAGATAAAATGTCTACGATATGATCGTGGAGGTAAATACCTGAGTTACGAGTATTGGTATACAACTTAAGACAATGTGGAAGTTGTTTCACAACTCACGCCACCCGGAACACCATAGTGTGATGGTGTGTCCGAACGTCGTAGTCGTGCTCTATTGGATATGGTGCGAACTATGATGTCTCTTATCGATTTGCCGCTATCGTTTTGGGGTTACGCATTAGAGACAATTACATTCACTTTAAAAGGGGCACCATCTAAATCCGTTGAGATGACACCGTATGAATTTTCGTTTGGCGAAAACCTAAGCTGTCATTTCTTAATGTTTGGGGCTGCGACGCTTATGTGAAAAAGGGTTTTTCCTAATGAGCTCGAACCCAAAGCGGACAAATGCATCTTCATAGAATACCCTAACGTAACAGTTGGGTAAACCTTCTATCTTAGATCCAAGCACAAAGTGTTTGTTGCTAAAACG
This sequence comes from Elymus sibiricus, assembly GCA_039707655.1. Lineage (NCBI taxonomy): Eukaryota > Viridiplantae > Streptophyta > Magnoliopsida > Poales > Poaceae > Elymus > Elymus sibiricus. Next base: position 313,640,578 of record CM077667.1, on the reverse strand, counting down.
GGTCCTTTCTCGAGAAAGAGTTTCTCTCAAAAGAATTGAGTGGGAGGAAGATAGAACTTGATGAGGTTGTTGAACCTTTGTTTCAACCAGAGAGTAGCGCAGCGCAGAAAGTTGTTTCTGTGGAGCCTACGTTAGTTGAAGAGGAAGTTAATGATGATGATCATAAAGCTTCGGATCAAGTTACTATCGAACCTCGTAGGTCGACAAGGACGCATATTGCTCCTGAGTGGTACGGCGACCCTGTCTTAGAGGTCATGTTGTTGGACAACGATGAACCTACGAGCTATGGAGAAGCGATGATGGGCCCAGATTCCGAGAAATGGTTAGAGGCCATGAAATCCGAGATGGGATCCATGTAAGAAAACAAAGTATGGGCTTTGGAAGTATTACCTGAAGGGCGAAAGGCCATTCAGAACAAATGTATGTTTAAAAGGAAGACGGACGCGGACGGTAATGCCACCGTCTATAAAGCTCGACTTGTGGCAAAGGGTTTTTCACAAATTCAAGGAGTTGACTACGATGAGACTTTCTCACCCGTAGCGATGCTAAAGTCTGTTGGAATTATGTTAGCAGTTGCTGCATTTTTTGATTATGAAATCTGGCAGATGGATGTCAAAACAGAGTTTCCTTAAACGGTTTCCATGAGGAAAGGTTGTATGTGATACAACGACAAGGTTTTGTCAGTCCTAAGGATGCTAAAATGTATGCAAGCTCCAGCAATCCTTCTATGGACTGGAGCAAGCATCTCGGAGTTGGAATATACGCTTTGATGAGGTGATCAAAGTTTTTGAGTCTATACAATGTTTATGAAAAACTTGTATATACAATAAAGTGAGTGGGAGCACTATAGAATTTCTGATAAGTATATGTGGATGACATATTGTTGATCGGAAATGATGTAGAATTTCTAGAAAGCATAAAGGGTTGTTTGAAAGGAGTTTTTCAAAGAAAAACCTGGAATGAAGCTACTTAAATATTGGGCATCAGGATCTATAGAGATAGATCAAGACGTCTGATAAGACTTTCAATGAGTACATACCTTGACAAGATTTTGAAAGAGTTCAAAATGGATCAGTCAAAGAAAGAGTTCTTGCCTGATTTGTAAGGTGTGGAGTTGAGTGAGACTCAAAGCTCGACCACGGCAGAAGAAAGAGAAAGGACGAAGGTCGTCCCCTATGCCTTATCCATAGGCTCTGTATAGTATGTCATGCTGTGTACCGCACCTGTGTGTGCCTTGCCATGAGTCTGTCAAGGGGTACAAGAGTGATCCAGGAGTGGATCACTGGACAGCGGTCAAAGTTATCCTTAGTAACTAGAGGACTAAGGAAATATTTCTCGATTATGGAGGTGATAAAGAGTTCGTCGTAAAGGGTTACGTCGATGCAAGCTTTGACACCTATCCGGACGACTCTAAGTAGCAGTCAGGATACGTATAGTGGAGCAACCATTTGGAATAGCTCCAAGTGGAGCGTGGTAGCATCTGCAGTATGACATATAGATTTGCAAAGAACACACGGATCTGAATGTTGCAGACCGTTGACTAAAAACCTCTCTCACATGCAAAGCATGATCGAACCCCAGAACTCATTGGGTGTTAGATTCATAACAATGTAAATCACATGGTGATGTGAACTAGATTATTGACTCTAGTGCAAGTGGGAGACTGTTGGAAATATGCCCTAGAGGCAATAATAATTTAGTTGTTATCATATTTCCTTGTTCATGATAATCGTTTATTATCTATGCTATAATTGTATTGATTGGAAACTCAAATACATGTGTGGGTACATAGACAACACTGTGTCCCTAGTATGCCTCTAATAGACTAGCTCGTTGATCAAAGATGCTCAAGGTTTCCTGGCCATAGACATGAGATGTCATTTGATAACAGGATCACATCATTAGGAGAATGATGTGATGGACAAGACCCAAACTATGAACATAGCATATGATCGTGTTAGTTTATTGCTATTGTTTTCTGCATGTCAAGTATCTGTTCCTATGACCATGAGATCATGCAACTCACTGACACCGGAGGAATACCTTGTGCGTATCAAACGTCGCAACGTAACTGGGTGACTATAAAGATGCTCTACAGGTATCTCCGAGGGTGTCTGTTGAGTGGGCATGGATCAAGACTGGGATTTGTTACTCCGTGTGACGGAGAGGTATCTCAGGGCCCACTCGGTAATACAACATCACAATAAGCCTTGCAAGCAATGTGACTAAGTGTTAGCCACGGGATCTTGTATTACAGAACGAGTAAAGAGACTTGCCGGTAACGAGATTGAACTAGGTATAGAGGTACCGACGATCGAATCTCGGGCAAGTAACATACCGAAGAACAAAGGGAACAGCGTACGGGATTAACTGAATCCTTGACATAGAGGTTCAACCGATAAAGATCTTCGTAGAATATGTAGGAACCAATATGGGCATCCAGGTCTCGCTATTGGTTATTGACCGTAGAGGTGTCTTGGTCATGTCTACATAGTTCTCGAACCCGCAGGGTCTGCACACTTAAGGTTCGGTGACGTTTCGATATAGTAGAGTCATGTATGGTGGTGACCGAAGGTTGTTCGGAGTCCCGGATGAGATCCTGGACGTCACGAGGAGCTCCGGAATGGTCCGGAGGTAAAGATTGATATATAGGAAGTCCTGTTTTGGTCACCGGAAAAGTTTCGGGTATTTCTGTAGTGTACCGGGAGTGCCGGGAGGGGTACCGGGGACCATCGGGAGGGGTGTCTCGACCCAAAGGACCTCATGGGCTGTGGGAGGAGTCAAACCAGCCCCTATTGGGCTGGACTAACCCCCCCACTAAGGCCCATGTGGCTTTGGGTGGAAAAATCCAAAGGAGGAAAGGTGGAAAGGGTTTCCAAGTGGAGAGGAGGAATCCTACTCCTAATAGGATTGGAGTAGGACTCCTCCACCTCCAATTTCGGCCAAACCTTGAGGGTTTGAGGCTGCCTCCTCCCCTCCCTCCCTCCTATATATACTAGAGCATTTAGAGGGAAGAGCTAACCCTAATTGCCACGTGCTCCCTCTACTTCATCTAGATCGTTCTCTCCTCTAGTCTAGTTCGGCGGTGCTTAGGCGAAGCCCTGCCGGAATAGTTCCACCACCATCGCCGCCACGCCGTCGCGCTGCCGGAGAACTCATCTACCTCTCCGCTCCCTCTTGCTGGATCAAGAAGGCGGAGATCGTCATCGAGCTGTACGTGTGCTGAACGCGGAGGTGCCGTCCGTTCGGCGCTAGATCGGAAGGACCGTGATTGGATCGCGGAACGGTTCGTGATTGGATCGCCGAACGGTTCATGATTGGATCGCGGGACGGATCGTGATTGGATCGCGGGACGCTCGGCGATTTGGATCGCGAAGACGTTCGACTACATCAACCACGTTTCTTAACGCTTCCCGCTTAGCGATGTACAAGGGTATGTAGATCCACTCTCCCTCTCGTAGATGCTCATCACCATGGATAGATCTTGCGTGTGCGTAGGAAATTTTTTGTTTCCCATGCAACGTTCCCCAACAATCCCTTGGGATACCAAATGCCAAAGTTTGGTGTTTGTATCAAATATCTCACAATACGTTTCACGGCCAAAAGATGACACTCTTTAGGTGCGGCTTGATATCTAGCACACATGCAAACACTAAGCATAATATCGGGACGGGAGGCACATAGATATAACAATGAACCAATCATAGATCGATAAACCTTTTGATCAACCGGTTCGTCCTCCTTGGTAAGATCAACATGTCCACTAGTAGGCATAGGAGTTTTCATACCTTTACACTCTTGCATGTTGAACTTCTTGATCAAGTCCTTGGTATACTTGGTTTGAGAGATGAAAGTTCCTTCTCTTGTTTGCTTGATTTGCAAACCAAGGAAAAAATTCAGCTCACACATCATGGACATCTCATACTTCTCGGACATCAACCTTCCAAATCTTTTACTAAATTGTGGGTTAGTAGATCCAAAGATAATATCATCCACATAGATTTGGCACACAAATAATTCACCATTAACTCTTTTAGTGAATAAGGTTGCGTCAATTTTACCAATCTCAAAACCCTTTTCAATGAGAAACTTCGTTAAGCATTTATACCAAGCACGTGGGGCTTGCTTAAGACCATAAAGAGCTTTACGAAGCTTGCAGACATGATTAGGTTTCTTGGGATTCACAAAACCAGGGGGTTGTTTAACATAGACCTCTTCTTCAATCTCACCATTTAAAAAAGCGCTTTTAATGTCCATTTGATAAAGCGTGATATCATGGTGATTAGCATAAGCAAGAAGAATGCGAATAGCTTCTAGTCTAGCGACGGGGGCATAGGTCTCACCGTAGTCCATACATTCGACTTGCGTATATCCTTGGGCTACGAGACGCGCCTTGTTGCATACAACTTGACCATCTTCATCTTGCTTGTTCCGAAACACCCATTTTGTACCGATGATGTTGTGCTCGTCCTTGGGCTTCTCCACGAGTGTCCACACTTCGTTCCTCTCGAAGTTGTGAAGCTCTTCATGCATAGCGTTCACCCAATCCGGGTCTTCAAGAGCTTGTTCAACCTTCAAGGGTTCAATGCTAGAGATGAAAGAATAATGCTCACAAAAATTAGCTAAGCGAGTTTTAGAGCGAGTGATTCTCCCGGTTTGTATGTCACCGAAGATTTGGTTTAGAGGATGGTTCTTGGTCACTCTTGCTCGAACTCGGGGTAGCTTCGGCTTGTTGGATGGTGGAGCTTCTTCATCATCATCTCCTTCATCTTCGTTGTTGTCGAAGGGGTTGTCTCCTTGAGTCCACGGAGGGCTCTACCCATGGAGGGTTCCATGAAGAAGCAACCTTGTCTATACCATGATGGCCTACGTCCATGAAGGACTAGCCTAACTCGGGTAGATCTTCACGAAGTAGGCGATCTCCTTGCCCTTACAAACTTCTTGGTTCAACTCCACAACACGAAGTAGGAGGCTCCCAAGCGACACCTAACCAATCTAGGAGGCACCACCCTCCAAAAGGTAATAGGTTCAATAATGTCGATGAACTTCTTGCTCTTGTGCTTCAAGATGATAGACTCCTCAACACTCAATCACTCTCTCACAGATTTGGCTTTGGTGGAAGAGATTGATTGGGTGGAAAGCAACTTGGGGAGGCTAGAGATCAAGATTCATATGGATGGAGTGGAATGGCTTGATCTCAACACATGAGTAGGTGGCGCTCTCTCAGAAAATCCGATGGGATAAGTGGGGATCTGTTCTGAGTGCTTCTCTTGTGAGTGAGTGGTGGTGGAGGGGTATATATAGGCATCTCCAAAAATCCAGCCGTTACACCTAAAGTGACCAACTCGGTGACACCGAAGTATAAAACTTGGTGGTACCGAGTTGCTCCAAAGGTAGCAACTTTTGAATCTCGGTGAGACCGATACAAAGATCACGGCAGTACCGATGAGCTGACCAATGGTCAGATTCCACAATTCGGTGACGCCGATCCAAAATCTCGGAAATTCCGATTTTAAGAATCGAGGTAACAGGAAGTTGGCAAGCTGAACTCGGTGGCACCGAAGCAGAATCGGTTGCACCGAAGATCTAGGGTTTGGCATGGGTCTGTCTGAGGTGGGAATCGGTGGGACCGAGTGGGAAATATTGGTAGCACCGATTTTCATGATAGGCTTGGACAGACTTTTGTGGAAGAGCTTGTGGGTGTTTTTGGTGACTATCACTTGTGCACGTGGAGCATATTGTTCACCAACAGTACCTTACCCCCTTTTAATAGTATTGGCTTTCCTATGGACTCAAAGTGATTTCTCACAAAGTAAAATGTAGAGTCCTCTTGCTTTAAGCTTTGCCAATGCTATTCCTTCTCCTTCTTCTTGGGGATGCTCTTCACAATCCTTAGCCAGCCTTCTCTGTGGACTTTATCTGAAGTACACTAGATATAAGTATTAGTCCAAGAGACAATGTATGTTGTCATGAATTATCAAAACCACCAAGGGAGCATATTGTGCTTTCAACAGACTACACGAAGTAAGTAGCTTATATCGTATTGGAAGTGTCTACATACTATGTCATATTGTGTCTTACGTATAGGCGTTCGTGGACGCGGTCATATTATATTTCTTGACAGTCATACAGAGAGCCAGACATGCTACCTTTCTCAAATCAAATGTGTTCATTCAAATGTCAAGAAATTCGTTAACAAAATGTATCCTACAACACTCGATCGTCGTCATCGTCGTTCGTAGCAGCCATTCATGCAAAAATCTTTTAGAAATCGAGCACTATATCAATTTGAAAATCAAACCTTCAATGCAATTTATTAACAAGGAATGCAATTACATGTGCAATTAATTAGGTCCATTTAAATAGGAAATATCTTCGCACCGAATCAATTTGGCAACCGAGTCATTAATGCAATTAATTAATTAGGTAGACAATTATTTATGCCTACATATAATTAGAAGTAGTGATTTTTTTCCAATTAGTCACATAATTAATTGATTTGGTTGGCAGTTAATTAGGCATGGAGAGAATTAGATAGGTCGTTAATCATTTTTGTGCTTAATTAATTAAGCAGGCGATTAATTGTGTCGAATCATTTTGAAAACGTTAATGGGTGATAACCCACAAGTATAGGGGATCAGTTGTAGCCTTTCTCGATAAGTAAGAGTGTCGAACCCAACGAGGAGCTAAAGGTAGAACAAATATTCCCTCAAATTCTATCGACCACCGATACAACTCTACGCACGCTTAACGTTCGCTTTACCTAGAACAAGTATGAAACTAGAAGTACTTTGTAGGTGTTACGGGATAGGTTTGCAAGATAATAAAGAGCACGTAAATAAAAACTAGGGGTTGCTTAGAAGAAGAAACAACTAAGTTAGTCTTAGTAGAGAGCTTTTTGTCACAAGAAAGTTATTTGTCCCTAGGCAATCGATAACTAGACCGGTAATCATTATTGCAATTTTATATGAGGGAGAGGCATAAGCTAACATACTTTCTCTACTTGGATCATATTTACTTATGATTGGAACTCTAGCAAGCATCCGCAACTACTAAAGATCATTAAGGTAAAACCCAACCATAGCATTATAAGGTATCAAGTCCTCTTTACTCCCATACGTAAACAACCTACTTACTCGGGTCTGTGCTTCCGTCACTCACGCCACCCACCATAAGCGAGTCATAAACATATTGCAAACCCTACAGCGCGGGTCCCTCATGCTTGCGCGACACGGAGAGCACCATAGGACAGCACCAATAATAAAACATGCAACTCAAACCAATCATGATCATCAATCAACCCATAGGACAAAACGGATCTACTCAAACATCATAGGATAGCCATACATCATTGGGAAATAATATATAGCGTTGAGCACCATGTTTAAGTAGAGATTATAGCGGGGAGAAGGGGTGTTACACCGCTGCATAGAGGGGGAGAGAGTTGGTGATGACGGCGGCGAAGTTGTTGGTGTAGATCGTCGTCACGATGATGGCCCCGGCAGTGTTCCGGCGCCACCGGGAGATAGGGGGAGAGAGCCCCCTCCTTCTTCTTCTTCCTTGTCCTTCCCCCTAGATGGGAGAAGGGTTTCCCCTCTGGTCCATGGCCTCCATGGCGGCGGAGGGGCGAGAGCCCCTCCGAGATTGGATCTCTCTCTCTCTCTCTGTTTCCTTCTGTTTCTGCCTTTCCAAATTCTGGCCTTTCACCGTTTCTTATATTCCCGGAGATCCGTAACTCTGATTGGGCTGAAATTTTGACACGATTTTTATCCGGATATTAGCTTTGTTGCGGCGAAAGAAGGGCACCAACCGCCTTACGGGGTGGCCACAAGCCCCCAGGGTGCGCCCTACCCCGCAGGGCGCGCCCTTGCGGCTTGTGGGCCCCTCGGGCACCGCCTTCTATTGATTCCACTTCCCAAAATTCACATATATTCCAAAAAAAACTCCGTAAGTTTTTATCCCGTTTGGACTTCGTTTGATATGGATTTTCTGCGAAACAAAAAACATGCAACAAACAGGAACTAGCACTGGATCAATATGTTAGTCCCAAAAATAGTATAAAGAGTTGCCAAAAGTATATGAAAGTTGTAGAATATTGGCATGAAACAATCAAAAATTATAGACACGACGGAGACGTATCAGCATCCCCAAGCTTAATTCCTGCTCGTCCTCGAGTAGGTAAATGATAAAAAAGATAATTTTTGATGTGGAATGCTACCTAGCATAATCTTGATCATATAATCTAATCATGGCATGAATATTAAGACACGAGTGATTCAAAGCAATAGTCTATCATTTGACATTAAGACAATAATACTTCAAGCATACTAATAAAGCAATCATGTCTTCTCAAAATATCATGGCTAAAAGAAAGTTATCCCTACAAAATCATATAGTCTGGCTATGCTCCATCTTCATCACACAAAGTATTAAATCATGCACAACCCCGGTTTTAGCCAAGCAATTGTTTCATACTTTAGTATTCTCAAACTTTTTCAACTTTCACGCAATACATGAGCGTGAGCCATGGATATAGCACTATAGGTGGAATAGAATATGGTGGAGGTTGTGGAGAAGACAAAAAGAAGGAGATAGTCTCACATCAACTAGGCAAATTAATGGGCTATGGAGATGCCCATCAATCGATATCGATGCAAGTGAGTAGGGATTGCCATGCAACGGATGCACTAGAGCTATAAGTGTATGAAAGCTCAAGCTGAAAACTAAGTGGGTGTGCATCCAACTTGCCTGCTCACGAAGACCTAGGGCAATTTGAGGAAGCCCATCATTGGAATATACAAGCCAAGTTCTATAATGAAAAATTCCCACTAGTATATGAAAGTGACAATATAGGAGACTCTCTATCATGAAGATCATGGTGCTACTTTGAAGCATAAGTGTGGAAAAAGGAATAGTAGCATTGCCCCTTCTCTCTTTTCTCTCATTTTTTTTGGTGGGCTTCTTTGGCCTCTTTTATTTATTTGTAAAGTCCGGAGACCCATCCCAACTTGTGAGGGAATCATAGCTTCCATCATCCTTTCCTCACACGGGACAATGCTCTAATAATGATGATCATCACACTTTTATTTACTTACAACTCAAGAATTACAACTCGATACTAGAACAAAATATGACTCTATATGAATGCCTCCGGCAGTGTATCGGGATGTGCAATGATCTAGCGTAGCAATGACATCAAAAAACGGACAAGCCATGAAAACATCATGCTAGCTATCTTATGATCATGCAAAGCAATATGACAATAATGGTGCGTGTCATAATAAACGGAACGGTGGAAGTTGTATGGCAATATATCTCGGAATGGCTATGGAAATGCCATAATAGGTAGGTATGGTGGCTGTTTTGAGGAAGGATATATGGTGGGTGTAATGCACCGGCGAAAGTTGCGCGGTACTAGAGAGGCTAGCAATGGTGGAAGGGTGAGAGTGCGTATAATCCATGGACTCAACATTAGTCATAAAGAACTCACATACTTATTGCAAAAATTTATTAGTCATCGAAACAAGGTACTACACGCATGCTCCTAGGGGAAGGGTTGGTAGGAGTTAACCATCGCGCAATCCCGACCTCCACACAAAGGATGACGATCAATAAATAAATCATGCTCCGACTTCATCACATAACGGTTCACCATACGTGCATGCTACGGGAATCACAAACTTTAACACAAGTATTTCTACCAATCCACAATTACTCACTAGCATGACTCTAGTATCACCATCTTTATATCGCAAAACTATTGCCAGGAATCAAACATATCATATTCAGTGATCTAAAAGTTTTATGTAGGATTTTATGACTAACCATGTGAATGACCAATTCCTATTGACTCTCTAAATAGATATGAGTGAAGCATGAGAGTTTAATTCTTTCTACAAAAGATATGCCCACGCTCTAACAAATATAAGTGAAGCAAAAGAGCATTCTACAAATGGTGGTTTTCTATGTGTAGAGAAACAGACAATCCAAACTTCAAATGATATAAGTTAAGCACATGAAGCATTCTATAAAGCCATACTCAAAAGATATAAGTGAGGTGCAAAGAGCCTTCTATAAATCAACCAAGGACTTTCTCATACCAGCATGGTGCATTATTAAAAGAAAAATAAAAATCACATGACGCTCCAAGATTTACGCATATCATGTGACGAATAAAAATATAGCTCCAAGTAAAATTACCGATGGTTGTTAGAAGAAAGAGGGGATGCCTTCCGGGGCATCCCCAAGCTTAGTTTCTTGGGAGTCCTTGAATATTACCTTGGGGTGCCTCGGGCATCCCCAAGCTTAGTATGTTTCCACTCCTTATTCCTTCATCCATCGTGATCTCGCCCAAAACTTGAAAACTTCAATCACACAAAACTTAACAAAACCCTCGTGAGATTCGTTAGTATAATAAAGTAAATCACCACTTTAAGTACTGTTGCAAACCCATTCACATTTTATTTTTGCATTGTAGCTACTGTATTATAACTTCTTTATGGCTTATACCACCGATACAATCAGTAGTTTCATCAAAACAAGCAAAACAATGCATCAAAAACATAATCTGTTTTAAACAGAACAGTCTGAAGCAATCTGAACATTTACCATACTTCTGTAACTCTAAAAATTCTGAAAAATTAGGACAAAATAAAAAATTTGCATAGCAGTACTGTGTGAAAATTTCAGAAACTTTTGACATTCCAGTAAAAAAATGTAAATTCACGCACTACAGCCAAAGTTTCTGTTTTTGCACTGCACACACCAAACAAGCAATCTAATCATCCTAAAGGCAAATCTTGGCACATTATTTTTATAATACAATGGATTTATACAAGGGGATAATTATTTTTGTTGAAAAGTTTCTGTAATTAAGATTCACAAGGTTTCCATGGGCATGAACAAAGTTCAAGGCATGCTCCCATTTTAACAATGCTCGTCTCTCTCACTTTCACTTTTCTTTTTGAAAAAGTTTTAGGTTCCCCTCTTTATTTATTTTTTGTTTTTTAAACTATATAAAAGCACACAACAGAATAAAATGACTCTCTAAAACTTCCGGGTTGTCTCCCTGGCAGCGCTTTCTTTAAAGCCATTAAGCTAGGCATAAAGTGCTCAAGTAATTGATCCACTCGGATCCCAAGGTATATCAAAGCCAATTTTAATTAACAATGATTTGTAATTTAGTAGTGAGCACAAATTAACATATATCATGCAACAACGAAGTCTAACTCTCTTCCTATGCATTGGCATATCATAAAAGAACAATTCATGCACATCAAGTAAAGGCCAATACATAGCATAAGCAGTTTCTTGCAATTTTATCATATTGGAAACATAGAGAGGTGGAGATGTAGTTCCTCTCTCATAATAATTGCAAGTAGGAGCAGCAAGCACATGCATATTATATCTATCAAAATCATCATGTGTAATAGTAAAAGGCAACCCATCTATATAATCCTTAATAAGTGCAAACTTCTCCGATATAGTGTAGTTGGGAGAATTCAAAAAGATAATAGGACTATCATGTGTGGGTGCAATAGCAAAAATTTCACGTTTAACATAAGGAACCATAGCAAGTTCATCTCCATAAGCATCATTCATATTGGCATCATGGCCACAAGCATAGCAAGCATCAAGTTCATCAAAAAGGGATATTTCAAACGAATCCAAGGGATCATAGCAATTATCATAGCATTCATCCTTCGGTAAGAACGAAGGGAAATTAAACAATGTATGAGTTGAAGAGTTACTCTCATTAGAAGGTGGGCACGGGTAGCTAGTCTGCTCTTCCTCCTTTTGTTCTTCGCTCTCCTCGTCATCTTTTTCATCAAATGATCTCACAGTGTCATCATTTTCTTCTTCCATAGATTCCTGCAAAATATTAGTCTCTTCTTGGACAGCGGAGACTTTCTCAATAAAAGCATTAATACCGGCATTATATTTATAATTCTCATAGCAATATCGAAGCATAGCCAAATTTTGAGATCGGTAAACAGCATCATCATAATCTTCATACTTTTCAAACAAAGCTTCAATTTCATAAGCACCCTTAAAATCAACAAACTCTTCTATTTGTTCCACATCATAGTAATCATATATACCATTAGCATAAGAAGCCAAGGTTTCATTATCATTAAATTTACATGAAAAGGGAAGGTGTTTAGCCTTCATCCTAGAGCAACAAGTAATATCATATCTCAAGCATAGATTCCAACTATACCATTTCAACATATGAATTTGATCCCATAACAATTTCCCTGTTTGAGTCAAGCGATAATCCTTAAAGTATTCACGTTGATCCAACGTGTATCCCATTATATAATTGAATGGGGTTTTCTCAGGATTATTAAAGTAGTGCATAATATCTTTCACATAATGAGCATCGAGGGTTTTAGGAGGTTCCCCATCTCCATGAGTAGCAAGTACACCTAATTTTTTTGGTATTTCGTGTTCCATATCCATAGCTAAAGATAGAGAACAACTTAGAACAGCAAATAAAATCTACTTAGTGATAAAGCAAACAAGCACACACGAGAATATTCACCCCACGCTATTGCTCCCCGGCAACGGCGCCAGAAAAAGGTCTTGATAACCCACAAGTATAGGGGATCAGTTGTAGCCTTTCTCGATAAGTAAGAGTGTCGAACCCAACGAGGAGCTAAAGGTAGAACAAATATTCCCTCAAGTTCTATCGACCACCGATACAACTCTACGCACGCTTAACGTTCGCTTTACCTAGAACAAGTATGAAACTAGAAGTACTTTGTAGGTGTAACGGGATAGGTTTGCAAGATAATAAAGAGCACGTAAATAAAAACTAGGGGCTGCTTAGAAGAAGAAACAACTAAGTTAGTCTTAGTAGAGAGCTTTTTGTCACAAGAAAGTTATTTGTCCCTATGCAATCGATAACTAGACCGGTAATCATTATTGCAATTTTATATGAGGGAGAGGCATAAGCTAACATACTTTCTCTACTTGGATCATATGCAGTTATGATTGGAACTCTAGCAAGCATCCGCAACTACTAAAGATCATTAAGGTAAAACCCAACCATAGCATTATAAGGTATCAAGTCATCTTTACTCCCATACGTAAACAACCTACTTACTCGGGTATGTGCTTCCGTCACTCACGCCACCCACCATAAGCGAGTCATAAACATATTGCAAACCCTACAGTGGGGATCCCTCACGCTTGCGCGACACGGAGAGCACCATAGGACAGCACCAATAATAAAACATGCAACTCAAACCAATCATGATCATCAATCAACCCATAGGACAAAACGGATCTACTCAAACATCATAGGATAGCCATACATCATTGGGAAATAATATATAGCGTTGAGCACCATGTTTAAGTAGAGATTACAGCGGGGAGAAGGGGTGTTACACCGCTGCATAGAGGGGGAGAGAGTTGGTGATGACGGCGGCGAAGTTGTTGGTGTAGATCGTCGTTACGATGATAGCCCCGGCGGCGTTCCGGCGCCACCGGGAGAGAGGGGGAGAGAGGCCCCCTCCTTCTTCTTCCTTGTCCTCCCCCCTAGATGGGAGAAGGGTTTCCCCTATGGTCCATGGCCTCCATGGCGGCGGAGGGGCGAGAGCCCCTCCGAGATTGGACCTCTCTCTCTGTTTCCTTCTGTTTCTGCCTTTCCAGATTCTGGCCTTTCACCATTTCTTATATTCCCGGAGATCCGTAACTCCGATTGGGCTGAAATTTTAACACGATTTTTATCCGGATATTAGCTTTCTTGCGGCGAAAGAAGGGCACCAACCGCCTTACAGGGTGGCCACAAGCCCCCAGGGCGCGCCCTACCCCCCAGGGCATGCCCTTGCGGCTTGTGGGCCCCTCGGGCACCGCCTTCTGTTGATTCCACTTCCCAAAATTCACATATATTCCAAAAAAAACTCCGTAAGTTTTTATCCCGTTTGGACTTCATTTGATAGGGATTTTCTGCGAAACAAAAAACATGCAACAAACAGGAACTGGCACTGGGCACTGGATCAATATGTTAGTCCCAAAAATAGTATAAAAAGTTGCCAAAAGTATATGAAAGTTGTAGAATATTGGCATGAAACAATCAAAAATTATAGATACGATGGAGATGTATCAGTGGGCAAGGACGATCAACAAGCTCTCAGCGACATGGCCCAACACCGCTTGCCAACATGGACAATGGCCACCATGCGCTCGCGACTTGGGCGACATAGCGTTCACCAAGATTGATGATGACTATGCTTTGCATGATGTCCACACGCTCACAGTTGACGAAATGTTCGCCCATGAGGACAGCAAGACACAACATTCGCCAGGTGGTTCATGCTATAGTAGAAAGAAATAGTGTTCCAAAAAATGAAACAAAAACGAAAAATTGAGTATTCTAGAAAATAAGTAGGAACTAGAACTAAAACTGACTAATAATGAGAAAGAAGAAGATGAGGCGTCGATGGCGACCACACTAATGTTGATGTGGTGCTGGTTGGAGCCAATTAAATGGGTTAACAAATAGGCTAGGAGTAGAAGATGTAGGGTAGGACGAGTAAGAGAAGAACGATAATTATCCCTTCTAGCAATGAATCGTATTTGGGATGGATGTGAACCTTATTAGTGACCGTACGAATACGTTCACGTTGCCACTCACTTCCAACGTCGGTATGCGTTCGCAAAGTTAAATGGACCTTTGAGAATGATCTCTATAGTTATTTGTTGTTGTCAATATTATGTGTTAGTTTAACCCACTCTATTATATTGTTAACATGAAAAAAATTACCGGTGTTGCAATGCACGGCGAAGACGAGGTGGACGTCCTTTGATTTTAAAGGAGGTGCCTCCAGTGAGAAATGTATCGCTACGGCGAAAAACCGAGCGGGAAGGGGAGGTTCTGACAGAAAAAGGGAAGGTGCATCGTGGGATGGTGGTTTTGTGTTGAATCCGGATGTTAGAGATAACATGCCGCATAGCCCAAAGCAACGCACGGGCGTTCTGCTAGTACTCTGTAAGAGTAGTGACTATTCTCTTGATCTAGTAGTAGCACTGAACCGGGTAAGAATACTCTATTACAAGGGGATTAGAGTATGTGCAGTAGGAATTTGTAAATTCGGCCCCTCAAACGTCGACGGACGCATGGGCCCGCGGACGCGTCCGATGCGTCAGCGGACACTGACCGGTCACGCCTCAAATAATGCATTCTACAATCGGACATCTCAAATCTCATATCTCAAATTCATACAAACCATGCAACTACTACGTTGGATTGCTTCCTCCTCTGCGGCCGCCCGTGCCGCCGCATCAGCCGCCTCCGTCTCCGCCATTTCCTCCGCGAGATAGGCCTCGGTGGCCCATATCCTTTCCTTCCCACGGCGGACAGCCCGTTCCCGGTGGGACTTGAAGTCTGCCGGACCGGTGATGGGCAAGGAGAGATTTTCCGCCCGCCGGGACCGTGGTGATCCCGCCCTAGAGGAACCAAACGCCCGTTGAGCAGACGCTATGAAGTAGCGCCGGACAGATCCTATCGTCGGCCGGGTGATGTCCTCGCGGGAGCGACGGAGTGCAATGCGGGCCGCCATTGCCTCATCCAATCCGCAGGGGACGACCCCCCAGTCGATGGATCTGGACTAGTCGGAGTCAGATCTGCTGCCCTCCATGCCGGAGAAGGCCAGAGATCACCGGAGGTGATCTAGGGTGGGAGATGGGAGGGGAGTGGAGTGGAGTGAAGTGACTAGGGTTTGGTACGGCGAGCGAATGAGGACGAATATATGTGGGGTTGGTGCGGGCCAGGCGGGCGTGCCTGATGGGGAACGTTGCATGGGAAACAAAAAAATCCCACGCTTCACCAAGATCAATCTAGGAGATGACCATCTACGAGAGGAGAGATTGCATCTATATACCCTTGTAGATCGCTAAGCGGAAGCGTTAAGAAATGCGGTTGATGTAGTCGAACGTCTTCTTGATCCAATCACGATCCGTCCCGCGAACTCCTGATCAAGTGCCGAACAGACGGCACCTCCGCGTTCAGCACACGTACAGCTCGATGACGTTCTCCAGTTGCTTGATCAAGCAAGCGAGGACGGAGAGGTAGATGAGTTTTCCGGCAGCACAACGGCGTGGTGGCGGTGGTGGTGGAGCTGTCCCGGCAGGGCTTCGCCAAGCACTACCGGAATCAATCTAGAGGAGAAAACGATCTATGAGGGAGGGAGAGGCTGCGTCGTGGCTTGGGGTGCTGCAGCCCTCCCTCCCCTCACATATATATAGGGGGAGAGGAGGGGTCAGCCGCCCTAGGGCCTCCCCTAGGGTTTGGTGCGACGGCCAAAGGGGTGCCTTGCCACCCAAGGCAAGGGGTGGCGGCCCCCTTTGGGCTTGGCCCCCCACCTCCAGCCACATGGGCCTATGTGGGAGGGGCAGCCAGCCCACCAGGGGCTGGTGCGCCCCCTCTCATAGCCCATGGAGCCCTCCGGGGCATGTGTGCCCCTTCCGGTGGACCCTCGGAACCCTTCGGCACCCCGGTACTGTAGGAGATATGCCCTAGAGGTAATAATAAATGTTATTGATTATCTCCCTGTTCATAATTAGGTTTATGTTCCATGCTATAACTGCTATGGTTCTCGAGTCTACAATAACCACGAGGCTCAGAGGAAGACTCATATGCACGTGTGGAATAATAAACGGTAAAATGTATTCCTAGTCTGGCCTCTAAGATTAGCTCAAGTGTTGCATGATGGTTCTGTTTTCCTGATCATGGGCATGTCTATGCCAGCAACTTTGAGGGCACAATGTTAGAAGAACATTTGTGTTGAATTGACCCGAATTGATGTTATGCTATGAGATACATTCGTCACAAGTTAAATGGTTAATAACACAGAGATGGTTAATGTTTGCATGATTCCTCAGACCATGAGAGTATCGAGTTTCTTCATGCTTGATTCATGAACTTTGGGGTTTGTTAAACGTCATCCGTAACTGGATGCCTATTACGGCGGCTTACGGGTTCATGGGAAAGTATGTCAAGTAACTTGATAGCTCAAGATTGGGATTTGCTCCTCCGATGATGGAGAGATATCTCTGGGCCCTCTTGGTGTTACGGTATCCATCATCGTCTGGCCAGACACTTTGTGATTTGATCACGGGGATGCCGGAACACGGTAACGAGAAAAGAGAACAATACCGGTAACGAGGTAACTGGCATAGTGGACAAGTTGTTGATCCACGCGGATGCCAACATGTCTCACCTCGGGTATTTGTAACATATCGCGAAGCAACAGGAATAGCACACGGCAACTGGAGGTTCACTCGAATATTCATTCGTGTGGGTATAGGGGTCAATATGGGTGTCCACGGCTCCGATGTTGATCATTGATCAGAAGGGGTTCCGGGTCATGTCTATACTTCACCGAACCTATAGGGTCACACGCTTAAGGGTCATCTATCTGCTGAATACTAGACAGGGAGTCTGAGAGAAAATCACCGGAAAAGTTTCGGACAGCGGAAAAGTTCCGCAGAGAGAACACCAGAACAGTTTCGGAAAAAATGAAAAGTTGTTTCAGGAGATACCATTAAGTCAAATTGGTTTTGGCACATGCCTGATAATTCTTGGAGGGTGCCAGAATCATTCTGGAAACTTCTGGGAATTTTCCCGAAGAAAAACCAGAAATGTTCCGGAGCTGCCGGAACCACTTCAGATGCTTTTCGCAGATGAAAATCACTAATCCGGAATTGTTTCCGAATGCATTGAAAATTATTTTAGTGGGTACTGGAAATGTTCTAAGCCCACATAAATATTTTCAGTTCGAACAGACGCTGAAAAATGTCATCGTGAATAGTGAAAGTGCTTTTTGGATATTTATGGAAAACCACCTTTTGGGATATTTCCCAAAAGGCTTATAGAAGGACTTGGGGTCCAAGGAAGCCCCTCATGGGGGGCCCCCAAGGGTGTGGCCGGCCAAGATGGGTGGGGCTCCTTGGAGCTCCACATGGCACCCCATTTTGTCCATAACACCCTCATGTGAACCCTTTTGCATGGGGTTTTTTGGTAATTTGTGGAGGCACACTACCCCTTGGTTTTCCTATAAATAGGAGGTGAGGGGGCTGCCCAAATCTCATCCTTGATCTCATACACATGCCATTGACTTGTCTGGCTTCTCTCTCCCTCCCAGCGAAATAGTTTCGTAGAGCCGAAAGGCTGTCTGGGTTCCGGCAGGAACTAGTTCTGGACGGCGAAGCCCTGCCGGATAGTTGACACCGTATGTGTGCAACTCTGTAGAGAGATCATTGTTTCGGTCTTAGTTCGGGAGTGCCTCCCGAAGGGCTGTCCGAGTGACCGTCCGAGTTTCGAAGGTCCTCCCGAAGGGCTGTCCGAGTGACCGTCCGAGTTTCGAAGGTCCTCCCGAAGGGTTGTCCGCGACACCGTCCGGGGGACCGTCTGACCGCCTCCCGGAGGGATGTCCGAGGGGCAGATGAGGGTATACATCCTCGTGGTTGGGAGGTTGTAAATCCTAGCTGCGGGGATCTGCACCGCCGATCGTCCGCGACTCTACTTCCGCTGCGCTACGAGTCGGTAACGAAAAGATCAAACCTTGTATGCAGTCTCCATAGTGGTCCTGGGCTGGTGCGTAGGTCGAATTTTTTTTTTCTGTCGCGTTACCCTACAGTGGCATCATGAGTCGTGCTATGCGTAGATGCAGGTTGCGATCTAGAATACATAGAGATGTATGGGTGTTGCACAATATAATTAGGTAGTAGATGAGTTCTATTACTGAAAATTATTTGTGCGGGTAGCAGATGAAATCTGTTACCCAATGTTCTTGTTGCTTCCCTGGGATTTGCATATTTCTGATCTTGATAACAGCATGGTGGAGTTTCAATGTTCCGGCAATCCGCGATCCTGATTGATCAACGAAGTGCTAACAGTTCATTGAATTCCACCGTAGTTAAAAAGAAAGATGAAATTTCGCAGACGAAAGGGCAATGCAGATATGATCTGCACGGGGGTCATGCGTATGACGAAGTTTAGTATGGGGCTCGAGATTTTATTATCTCGTGTTTTCATACACCCCGCAAGTTAATCTAGCAACTTGGATTATCATGCTTGATGATGGACGTTGGTAGCTTCGTTTTGTTTCGAAACCTTAGAAGCCACGTAAAATAAAATTTTGCATGAACCGATTAGAGGTGTCTAACTTGGTTTTGCAGGATGGTTTGCATGTGCATATGATGTGGTATAGCAGTGCTCATAATAATTTGATTATGTATGAGATGACTATATGATATAAATTGATTAACATGACCTGCGTGTCATGATTCAGCATGATGGTTGGAGCCATATGATTGTCACTTTAATGACCTGCGTGTCAACCTTAAGTAATGCACTTATTTTATTAGCTATAGAGATAGCAATATTATCTGGTGCATCGACAAGGTGGTGGCAATCTTTGCGAAGGTAAACACCGACGCGAATGCCGAAGATGAAGAAATACAAGACTTCTCCGTCAAAAAGGGCTATACCATATCATGCTATTATGAATTGCCTGAGATGTTTATCCCTTATGATGCACCCTTTTTGATTGCGCGGTAGTCGCTTTTATTAGGGTGATCTCTCACAAAAATATCAAGTAGTTAGTGTTCTCCCAAGTGTAGCACCGTCACGGCACCTAACTTTTCGGGGTGCGCCATGGATACATGGGTACAAACGATTAGGGATGTGTGAGGTGGGTGAGTTGAGACCTCGCAGCGAGATCACTTGGTTGTCTTGACGTCCTAGCTTGAAAGTCCTGAGCTTGGAACACGCCCATCGAAAGATGAACAAGAGTCACATAGAGATGTGATTGGCAAGTTGGCTTACCGATTGCAATTCTCGTCACTTGAGATGGATACATCCTTGGCGTTGAATTGTAATTTGGATCTTGAATCGCTCACAATCAATTATGAGAGATATTGATTTGAGTGGGAGCGCACTGTAGAATTACCTTGTTTAATTCTCAGTGCAATTAATTATGAACTTTGTCTAAGTGTGGTTTGCATAATAGTTGTAGAAGAATGGCTCGCGTTTCCACCTTCCCTATTAAAATTGAATAGCTATTAAATATTTGGTTAAAACTTTACGGTTGGTAACGTAATATGAGGATTGTCCTCAAGAGTGCCGAGAAGGACATTGTCCTATCGCATACTTTCGGTATTCTCCCACTAATGCTATGGATGATATGACTCTCGTCCTTCGATCCAAAAGCTAAAATTCCGTTACGGTCAAGTGAAATATGTTTGCTTCCATGAGACCCGAACTTCGAAAGTTTGGATAGTTATGTGATATTCATGGAATCTGAAAATCATTTTCAGAGACAGACAAAGGCTAAAAGATATGAGATATCCAAAGCAATGTTTGTTTGCAAAACATTAGTAAAGTGTTTACTATACATTGGACTGATAAAAAAAGGGATCCAGAAGAACGCCTGTCATATGATATGAAGGTGAATAAAACAACAACTTAAAGAGAAAGGAAGTGTCCGAAGGGTGTTAGTGAAACTTTTCACGCCTAGGAAGTCCGGGGCTAACGCCACTCTTAAGTTGGGTGCTTCTTCTGAGAGTAGGAGAAAAACTGAAAGTTAAACTATTAGAAGTATGAAGGCAGAAAGAAAGAAGACTGGAATATCCAGCTCATGTATGAATGTCATACAAGTTTTTTATGTATAGAAGGCTAGTCAAAGATATAGTTCTTGGGAATTATGGTTAAACATGTTAATCACTAATTCTTGGGTATTGTGAGTTGATCACAAAGATACCCGCTCGATTGCATTCTGTTGCAACTCGATGTAAGAACTACTACGGCCTAAAGGACTTGTCGGAAATGAGGTTTAGATACGCGTTGGGAACATAGTACATGTTACTATACCTTCCATCGGTGTATTGCCTATGTATTTATTTTCATAATTCATTTAGAGTTTCACACTCTAGCCCTTTGCATAAGGTATCTTGCAAGAAGGTTGTTCATAAGAGAACTTTTGATGTTCGGTGTTATGAATAACATAAGGGCCATACTTTCATTATGAATGAGACGTGTGTTATGAATATTGATAATAATACATTACCTCTGGGTTTACTTTCATAATTCATTTTAGAGTTTCATACACTCTAGCCCATTGCACAATGTTTGTTGCAAAAGAGTTGTTCATAAAAACAACAATTGTTGTTCAGTATTATGAATAACATGAAGGGCCATGCTTCCATCCTAGATGGGATGTATGTTATGAATATTGATGGAAATATGATACATCCATAACACTGACGCTAAATGTCGCAAGACTAAAAGAATACCACACAAGTGTGGCACTGCATTTGGTCATATTGGAGAAACCCGCATGGAAAATTCCATTATGATGGATTTTGAAGTTGTTTGATTTTGAATCATCTAACACTTGCAACTTTCCTCTGAAAAGTGAAGTGACTGAAATACCGTTCACAGGCCATAAGGAACGAGCAAAGAACATATTGGTGATCATACATTATGATGTGTGTAGTCCAATAAATGTTGTTGCAAGTAGTGGACTTATCTATCTTCAGAAATGACTCAAGTAGATATATGGATATTTACTTGTTGAGACGTAAGTCTGGATCTTTTGAATTCATTCATAAGGTTTTCAAAAATGAAGTAGAAGTTATTGTAACAAGAAAATTATGTTTCTGCAAATTGATTGCGGAAAGGAATATTTGAGTTACAAGTTTAGCGAATGTCTGATGAGTTGTGAAAGGGGTTTCATAACTTGCACCTCCCGGAACACCACTGCAAGTGAAAAGTCCATGAAGATGTAATCAAACCATTTATGACATGGTAAGATCAAAGATGACATAAATAAATTTGCCATTATCCCTTTTAAAGTGATGCTTTAGAGACTGCGACTTTTTCACTGAAAAGAGCTCCATCGGGTCTGTTGAAATGACGTCATGGTATGGTACGCCCAACCATGTTATATCTTTTCTTAACATTTGGAATATGGGGCTTGTGTAAAAGGTTACAAACCTATTCCAAATCAGACAAGTGCTGCTTTGTAGGTTATCCCAAGTCATTGGGTATTTCCCCACCACTATACCGAGGCAAAGGATTTTGCCACAAAACGGTATGCTTTTAAAGAGAATAGTTCTTACAAAAGGTGAGTGGGAGGACAGTGCAACTCGACGAGATAACCAGTATCTTTGTCATCACGTCAAAGGAAAGGAACCTTGGAAGTGATTCCGGAGTTTCCTACTGCGACTGATACGGAAGTCTCTACAATAAAATGTATGGACTTCGGTCGAACTTGCAGCTGAACCACGTAGGCAAGGCTCGTGCAAACCTCTCAGGTGCGCAAACAAGATATTGTTGTTGGACAACAGTATACCTACGATACACAAGGAAGTGGTGATGGGCCTTGACTCCGGAATTGGCTAAATGCCAATACAATCCGAGATAGTTTCCATATAAATGTTTCAAGATTAAAATCTTGATACACCTTTCGGAAGGCTTAGAGTCTAACGAATATTTATGGAACTAAAAACTGATACAGATAAAAATGTTTTATCCATAAAGCTTGACTTGTTGAAATAACAAGTTCAAGGAGTTGACTACGATGAGGTTGTTTCACCGTAGCGATGCTTAAAGTCGGTCCGGGTTAAACTAGCAATTAATACATATTTCAATCATGAGATATGAAACATGGATGATGAAAGGATTTCCATCTGATGGAAATGTAACCAAGGACTTGCATGTGTTACAGTCCAAGGTATTTTGTCAGTTCAGAGGATGCTAGTAAGTATGCAAACTTCAGAGTTCCAGCAATGGACAGAAGAGAGCAAAATGGAGTTGGAATCTTCGTGTTTTGATGAAATGGTCAAAAAGGGTTTTTGACTTCATCAATGGGTAACGAAGATGCTTGTGATTCAAGAAAATAAGTGGGAGCATAATAATATTTCTAAAAACCTTGTGTGCTTGACACATTGTTAATTGGAAATAAATTTCTTGACACGAATTAGGACTTCATTTGAAAATAGTTTTTTCAATGAAGTGCTTGGGCTAAATAGCCTTGATATTAGGCATGATGATCTATGGAGATAGGTTTACCTAATGGGGCTGAGCAAAGATACATATTAACAAAATGCTAAAACCTTTTAGCATTGAAAAACGTCAAGGAGTGATTCTTGCCGAAGTCACATGGAAAGAGTTTTTGCAAGACTTGGTGTCCCAAAACACTGATGAGCAAAATACATGATGGTGATTCCACACACTCTTGTGTTTGGATTAATCATGTATTCCATGGTATGTAAAAACAACCAGATATGTCCAATACTCCAAAGTTGTTGCGAGTATAGATACCAAAGTGATCAAAGTACTGATCATGGGACAACAGTGAAAGATGTCATTGAGTACTAGAGCAGTACTGATGACATGTTTTCTCGCAAGCAGAGATTATGAAGTGCTCGTTGTAAGTAATTACATCGATACAGTCTTCATCAATGCTCCATGCGATTTTCGATTTAAGTTAAGGGTTTTGTGTAATACACAACATGGTGGCACAGTAGTTGGAAATTGTTCCAAACAAGATAATGTGGCGAATTCTATAACAAAGGCTAAGTATGTTGACGCTTTAGAAGCGACAAAGAAGTTGTTGAATCATATAGTTCATTCATGAACTTAGTATGGTTCCAAGATGGCTTTGGTCTATGGGACACTATTGCAGATAGTTTCTCCATAGCTCAGTCTGAGGAATCAGGTTTCGACCAATGATTCACACATATGCAAAGCCAAGTCCACACAAAATATGAATTTTGTGAAAGCGTAAAAACGCAAGGATATGCAAAGTTACACACGGAGCTGAAGTCGTCAGATCCGTTGGACATCAGGCTATACCACATGCGAAGCATATTTTACACCAGTGTGCCACAGGTGTTAAATGCATTAGCATTAACTAGATTATTGACTCTAGTGCAAGTGGGAGTCTATAGGAGATATGCCCTAGAGGCAATAATAAATGTTATTGATTATCTCCCTGTTCATAATTAGGTTTATGTTCCATGCTATAACTGCTATGGTTCTCGAGTATACAATAACCACGAGGCTCGAAGGAAGACTCATATGCACATGTGGAATAATAAACGGTAAAATGTATTCCTAGTCTAGCCTCTCAGACTAGCTCAAGTGTTGCATGATGGTTCTTTTTTCCTGATCATGGGCATGTCTATGCCAGCAACTTTGAGGGCACAATGTTAGAAGAACATTTGTGTTGAATCGACCCGAATTGATGTTATGCTATGAGATACATTCGTCACAAGTTAAATGGTTAATAACACAGAGATGGTTAACATTTGCATGATTCCTCAGACCATGAGAGTATCGAGTTTCTTCATGCTTGATTCATGAACTTTGGGGTTTGTTAAACGTCATCCGTAACTGGATGCCTATTACGGCGGCTTACGGGTTCATGGGAAAGTATGTCAAGTAACTTGATAGCTCAAGATTGGGATTTGCTCCTCCGACGATGGAGAGATATCTCTGGGCCCTCTTGGTGTTACGGTATCCATCATCGTCTGGCCAGACACTTTGTGATTTGATCACGGGGATGCCGGAACACGGTAACGAGAAAAGAGAACAATACCGGTAACGAGGTAACTGGCATAGTGGACGAGTTGTTGATCCACGGGGATGCCAACATGTCTCACCTCGGGTATTTGTAACATATCGCGAAGCAACAGGAATAGCACACGGCAACTGGAGGTTCACTCGAATATTCATTCGTGTGGGTATAGGGGTCAATATGGGTGTCCACGGCTCCGATGTTGATCATTGATCGGAAGGGGTTCCGGGTCATGTCTAGACTTCACCGAACCTATAGGGTCACACGCTTAAGGGTCATCTATCTGCTGAATACTAGACAGGGAGTCTGAGAGAAAATCACCGGAAAAGTTTCGGACATCGGAAAAGTTCCGCAGAGAGAACACTGGAACAGTTTCGGAAAAACTGAAAAGTTGTTTCAGGGGATACCATTAAGTCAAATTGGTTTTGGCACATGCCTGATAATTCTTGGAGGGTGCCAGAATGATTCTGGAAACTTCTGGGAATTTTCCCGAAGAAAAACCGGAAATGTTCCGGAGCTGCCGGAACCACTTGAGATGTTTTTCGCAGATGAAAATCACTAATCCGGAATTGTTCCGGAACGCATTGAAAATTATTTTAGTGGGTACTGGAAATGTTCTAAGCCCACATAAATATTTTCAGTTCGAACAGACGCTGAAAAATGTCGTCGTGAATAGTGAAAGTGCTTTTTGGATATTTATGGAAAACCACCTTTTGGGATATTTCCCAAAAGGCTTCTAGAAGGCCTTGGGGGCCAAGGAAGCCCCTCATGGGGGCCCCCAAGGGTGTGGCCGGCCAAGATGGGTGGGGCTCCTTGGAGCTCCACATGGCACCCCATTTTGTCCATAACACCCTCATGTGAACCCTTTTGCATGGGGTTTTTTGGTAATTTGTGGAGGCACACTACCTCTTGGTTTTCCTATAAATAGGAGGTGAGGGGCTGCCCAAATCTCATCCTTGCTCTCATACACATGCCATTGACTTGTCTGGCTTCTCTCTCCCTCCCAGCGAAATAGTTTCGTAGAGCCGAAAGGCTGTCTGGGTTCCGGCAGGAACTAGTTCTGGACGGCGAAGCCCTGCCGGATAGTTGACACCGTATGTGTGCAACTCTGTAGAGAGATCGTTGTTTCGGTCTTAGTTCGGGAGTGCCTCCCGAAGGGCTGTCCGAGTTTCGAAGGTCCTCCCGAAGGGCTGTCCGAGTGACCGTCCGAGTTTCGAAGGTCCTCCCAAAGGGCTGTCCGCGACACCGTCCGGGGGACTGTCCGACCGCCTCCCGGAGGGATGTCCGAAGGGCAGATGAGGGTATACATACTCGCGGTTGGGAGGTTGTAAATCCTAGCTGCGGGGATCTGCATCGCCGATCATCATCGACTCTACTTCCGCTGCGCTACGAGTCGGTAACGAAAAGATCAAACCTTGTATGCAGTCTCCATAGTGGTCCTGGGCTGGTGCGTAGGTCGAATTTTTTGTTTTCTGCTGCGTTACCCTATAGGTACACTGTCGGTGACGCCCGAATTTTTTCTGGTGACCAACACGGTACTTCCCATATATCAATCTTTACCTCCGGACCATTCCGGAACTCCTCGTGACGTCCGGGATCTCATCCGGGACTCCGAATAACTTTCGGTCACCAACATATTCATCTCAAGAATACCAAATCATCACCGAACGTTAAGTGTGCAGACCCTACGGGTTCGAGAACTATGCAGACATGACCGAGACACCTCTACGGTCAATAACCAATAGCGGGACATGGATGCCCATATTGGTTCCTACATATTCTACGAAGATCTTTATCGGTCGAACCTCGATGTTAAGGATCTAGTCAATCCCGTATGCAGTTCCCTTTGTTCATCGGTATGTTACTTGCCCGAGATTCGATCGTCGGTATCCCCATACCTAGTTAAATCTCATTACTGGCAAGTCTCTTTACTTGTTCCGTAATACAAGATCCCGCGGCTAACTCCTTAGTCACATTGCTTGCAAGCTCATTATGATGTTGTATTACCGAGTGGGCCCTGAGATACCTCTCCGTCATACGGAGCAACAAATCCCAGTCTGGATCCATGCGAACTCAACAAACACCCTCGGAGATACTTGTAGAGCATCTTTATAGTCACCCAGTTATGTTGTGACGTTTGATACACACAAGGTACTCCTCCGATGTCAGTGAGTTGCATGATCTCATGGTCATAGGAACATATACTTGACATGCAGAAAACAATAGTGTCGGTGTCAAAACCGGCGGATCTCGGGTAGGGGGTCCCGAGCTGTGAGACTAGGATCGATGGTAACAAAGGGACGAAGGAGACGATGTTTACCCAGGTCTGGGCCCTCCTATGGAGGTAAAACCCTACGTCCTGCTTGATTATATTGATGATATGAAGGTTACAGAGTTGATCTACCTCGAGATCGACTAGCTAAACCCTAGATGAGTTTCTTTGTCCTATGATCTAAAACCCTCTCGGTTTATATAGACACCGAGGGGTACTAGGGTTTACACATGGTGGGTCTCCTGCCGAGGATGGAGATAGTGATTTCCTCATCTTGACTTGGAGTACACGTCGCGCCTTTGGGGCTTCCTTCCGGAAAGTGGAGTCTTGACATGTTTGGCCCTTCTACAGAGAATGGCCCATCGAGCCGGCCTATTGAGAGATAGGCCGGCAGCCCGAGGACCCCTTAGTCCGGGACTCCCTCAGTAGCCCCCGAACTAGCCCCCAACGCCAAGGGTCTCAGCTCCAGCTGCTTCGCATGATCAGAGTCTTCGGCTTGCGGGATGAGTTCTTCTTCCCTTTCCATGATCGGCTGAGACTAGTTCGGCTTCCGATGACACGTATTTCCTCCGATCATATGATTGACCGAACACCATGAATTGCAGCCCCGAAGGCTAATCGCCAAAGTGTAAACAATGTTTTCTGACACTCCCCTCTGACGAAGGGTCGTGTCCTACCATGACCACTGAACCAGTTATACAAACTCGATTCGCGGTTTGGGGCCGTTTTTTCAGCGACACGACTTATCAATGCGCAGATCGTGCTCCGTTTCACACGGGATATGATTAATCTCCACACACGCATAACGGCACGCATGTCTTGGGAAGCGGAGGGATTTGTGGCGCGGTAAGCGAGGCTAATCGGTGACACGTCCCATAAAAAGGGAAAAAACCCCAAGGCCTATTCACGCTTCCCATTCGCATCCTCCGCCTCCTCAATCTCTCCAAGCTCCGAGAGCCCAGATCCAGTTCTTCCTCACCCTTTCCTCCGAGCTTAGCTATGGCGGGTTCTGGCTCCAACGGCAAGTGGGAGGCCTCCACGGTCACTGACCAGGATATCCGGGACCTGAAGTAGGCCGGCTACCTCCCCGCCAACGTCTTCCACCGCGCCCCGGAGAAGAACCAAGTGGTTCCCACCCCCAAAGCAGGCGAGAGGGTGGTGTTCGTCCCCCACTTTATCCGGGGACTGAGCTTTCTGCTCCACCCCTTTGTCAGGGGTCTCATGTTTTTCTACGGCCTAGACTTCCACGACCTTCCGCCGAACTCCTTCACGCACATATCGGCATTCATCATCATCTACGAAGCCTTTCTGCGGGTCGAACCGCACTTTGGCTCGTGGCTCAAGGTCTTCAATGTCAAGCCGAAGACCGTGGCCAGCGAGCACGCAGACTACGAAGGGGCGGTAATTAGCAAGCTCCCCCGCGTCGAGTGGCCAACCGGCACCTTCATCGACACAATCAAGATCTGGCAGAAGGAGTGGTTTTACATCACCAAGCCAAGGGATGAGAGCTGGGCGGCGCCTGCCGAATTCAGATCCGGACCCCCAACGAGATTGACCTCGTGGCTCAGGAAGGGCCTTGACTGGGGTTCGGATGCCGAGGTGAAGCTACTGCAGAAGCATCTTACTTTGGTGATCGAGGCCAAGGTGGAGCTGGTCAACGTGGTCCAGGTCATGCTCCACCGCCGTATCCTCCCCTGCCAGCGCCGGGCATCCCCCATGTGGGCTTACCATCCCGACGACGAGCCTACAGTGCGTCAATTCTTCCGCACCACCCCGGAGAAGCTGTGGAAGGCTTTGTTCAAGCCTCAAAAGAACTGGCCGGCCAAGGAAGAAGATACGGGCCTAAGCACCATCAACCCTCCGACCAAGGTATAGTATAACTTCAATTCATCGACCTTGTTTCTTTGACAAAAGGTCTGAACGCCTTCTCCCTCACTCTCGCAGAAGTGGCTGAGCAAAGCCGCAAAGGTTAACTGCCCGGCTCCACAACCCGAAGACCCCAGGTCGGAGCTGTTGGCGGCGATGCTTGTCATGGCGCCGTACTCGGTGCCCGAGAAGAAGGAGAAGAAAAAGAAGGCCAGGGAGGGCCTCCGCATAAAGGACCAGCCAAACGCTGCGTCCGAAGAGACCCATGCCTCCTCTAGCCATGAGGAGGAGCACGAAGATGGGGGGGAAGGCATTTCCCCCCCTCACAAGAAAGAGGGCGGCGTCATCGGATGCCGCGGAGGATGCTGCCCCTCCTGCCCTGAAGAGGGCGCGTCAGGCGAGGTTGATCCTGCCCGATGATAGCTCGTATTCTGACGCAGAATCCGAGGAGTTTGAGAGGGTTCCACGAAGGAGCCTGAGGGTCAAGCCCCCCGCTCAAAGGTATGAGTCCGAAAACTCCTGGGTTATTTATGCAGGATTTTTCCCTGTTTTAAACACAAGCGCGTCTCTTGATCTGCAGCCCACCATGCATTCTCCCCACCGATCAGATATCGTACGGGGAGTCCCCACCCGCCGAACTGGCGGAGAGCAGGACCGCATCGCACCCTACACCTCCAGGGGTTGCGAAGGACACCGCGGAGGTGTCATCAAGCCAGGCTCCGTTGGAGCCGAACACGGGCGGAGGAGGTGAACATACCATGGCCGAGGCTGATGCCACAGCCGCCAAAGGCCAGGGAGAGAAAACTCCCCAGGCTGCTGAGGACCAGGGGGAGAATGCTCCCCCGGTCGCCGAAGAGGAGGGGCGAAGAAATGCCCAGTCCCCTCCGAGGACGTCTCCGGAGCACTCTATGCCTCCGGAGTTACCGGTTCAGTCCCCGATCATAGATCGGACTGCCCGGTCATCACCGATGCCACCAACGGCTGGGTGGACGGTTATAGAGGAGGTGCTAGCAAGCGCCCCCATCTCCGAGGATCACCGCACTCTTATGGGTGCGGTTTTGCAAGGAATTCAGTCCGTTGATAGCGGACTGTAAGAGGCCTTCAGTGGTCTCTTGGCGGGCTTCCAGGTGAGTCATGTAATACCCTTTTCCCGAACAATGCTAATTTTAAGTTTGTGCTATCTTTATATATGTACTAGCCCCCGAGCCCCGGATGGGTATGCAAAAACGCATCCGGGGGTCAAATAGTGAACAATGATGCACAAGGCACCGTTTGGTCCTGCAATGTTCGGAAAACCCGTAAGAGGGCCGAACAGAGGGTCGTATGTTTGTCAGTTCGGAGGCTGGAATGTACATAACTGGATGTGTATATTATTTTTGTAGGCCTCGTCATCAGCGGCGGCCGGTAATGCCGCTGAGCTGACCGAGCTGAATCGGAAGCTCAAGATCTCCAAAGAGGAGCTTGAAAACCTGAACAAGAGGTTCGACGAGGCACAAGGTAAGCTGAATTCTAAAATCCGAGCTATAGTTTGGTAATGATCCGTACTGGTGACCCAGTGTGAATTGTTCTTGTTTGCTCCCACAGCTTCAGCTGCGGAGGTTGAGAAACTTAAGGCTGAGCTTCAGAAAATGAAGCAAAAGGCCGAGGAGGAGCAGACGACCGCCGAACAAGAGGCAGCCGCGCTTTCCAATTTGAAGGCTGCAAGCGCCAAGCATGAGGCCCGGGTGGAGGAGGTGCAGCAAGAGCTCAAGGATGCCGGCACGAAGTGCGAGGCCCTTGAGCAGAAAGGCAAGGAACAAGCCGCCGAGCTAGCGGCGCTGAAATCCGAGCTCCAGAAGGAGCGGGTGGACAGGCGGTCCTTCGAAGAGGAGGTTCGCCAAGCCACGGCGGTCATCGATGGTAAGCCATATTCGTTGCGATGCACCTTTGGTGGTAGCAAGTTTGCTTTGCTCACCCAGGTGGGGCGTTCCTTAGGAGTTTGTGCGGATCTCCAGAGGAGTGCGGCTGATGCGAACAAGCTTTATGCTTCGCGGGCAGAGGATGATGAGGCCCGGCTATTCTGGGCGCAATTTGAGTCCCCCGAGCGCTCTCCCCTCCTCGTTGACCACATGAAGCAACTGATGGAGATGCATAGAATGGCGGAGCCGGCCATGGAGGACCTCTGCATCCGTCTGTGGCCCGATGAGCCGCTGCCGAACAGCTATTTCGGCCTGGTGCAGAAGCTACGTGATGCTGCGTCTCGGGTTGACGTGCTGAAGCGCTCTACGTGCATCGAGGGCGCGCGGATGGCCTTTGCAAGGACCATGGTGCACTGGCCGAAGCTCTAGCCGACCAAGATGGCCACCGCACCTCCGCCTCCTGACAAGAGTCATAGGTGCCCCGAGCTGTACTTCCCCCATGTAATGGAGGGTGCTCGGGCAATAGAGGCTCAGTGCTCCAAGGACGTTTTGTATGAATGAGCGCGATGTAATATGTCCGAAGACTTTAACGCTTTATAATCAGTGTTGCATGGTTTATCATGTCTTATAAGTAGTTTATGTTTATTTAGACTCCTATGTGGCCGGTTTATCTGAAAGCAGCGAGTCGTCGGCTTCAGCCCCCGCGTAGATACTACACGGGGTGTCCCTGTATCCGCACGTCTACCCTTAGCCGAAGTATCGGCGCCCGAAGGCGGTAGTGCGAGCGGGACAAGGCAATCGGACTATGGTGCTCTATCGCTTTCACTTAGCCGTGGGAGTGTAGAAAAAATGAGGGGGGCTGATAACCAGCCCCCAGTGTGATGTTCGGGGCCGAAGCCGGCATCACCTGGTTTGTACGAGAACAAAACCCATCGTATAACACGGAATAACCGCTATCAGGTTTTTAGTATAACACTTATGCTCGGATTTGCAGACCGGTTCTCGCTTACTATGACGGTCAGTTTTCGGCTTTCTCCCTTGAGGTGCTTGACCAGACGAGCTGGAAGCACAATCGCAGTGGTTCTCCCTTTGCCCTTTTAGCCGAACGAGCGGAATGTAAGAGGGCAAGCACAGGAGCCGGGCAACCCAACTATTGACCCAAGACATAGTTCGGATCCGATGCATATAAAGCAAAACCCAAGACGCCGAACACACAACCAGTTGTGTTGGGGTGATGTTCAAGGCAATTTTAAATTCGAGCCCCCGGTCTATTAGCCAGTTGCATTATAATATATACCGAACAGTTTGCGCAAGAAGCGTGACCAAGAGAAGAACAGAGAATGTATAAAAGACAACGAAGTGGCCATATATAATGGTTTTGTACTTGCTCAATAATTCTTACAACTTGGATTGCCGAAGCAACTGTTTACAGGTAGATGAAATATAAAATTTACAGAGGGGAGGCTGTACCAGGAGTCTTTGATTGATGACGTGATGTCTTCGATGTGCCTTGTCGCCTATCCGTTCATGTTCCTCTGTGGGGGTTGCATCCCATTAAGAGTAATGCTGTCGCCGAGCGGACCTTGGGAGGAAGGTCTTGAGAAGTCGCCGAAGTATCGATGAGCTTTACGCTTTTAGCAGGTCCTTGACGGTACCTGTATTTTGTCCAAGGACGTGTGCTAGTATTGGTCGGTCCAGCCGAACACTTACCATTTGATGGTTGCTCCCCATTGCTACCCATGGAATCTTGAGCGCGAAGTTGTGCCTTCTTGGCACGTATTTGGCGGTTGTGCAATGGGGGGCGTATCCCTATTTCTGGGGTGCAGAAGAGTCTGGGAGTTCAGATTGAAACCGAACTCGTTTGTCCACCTTACGGGCCTTTATGGCCGATTTGGGTGTTTGCCGACCGTCCTCATAATGAAATTCGGCCGCCAAGGCCAATGCATGCTCCTCAGTTCGGAGGGAACACTCTGTGTTGCCGTTGATGGTGATGACCCCCTTGGGACCAGGCATCTTGAGCTTGAGGTATGCGTAGTGTGGGACGGCATTAAAGCGAGCAAACGTTGTTCGGCCGAGCAGGGCGTGATAGCCGCTGCGGAAGGGGACAATGTCGAAGATCAATTCCTCGCTGCGGAAGTTGTCGGGCGAACCAAATACTACCTCCAGGCTAACAGAGCCTGTGCACCGGGCTTCGACACCTGGGATCACTCCCTTAAAGGTAGTGTTGCTAGGCTTTATCCTTGACGGATCTATGCCCATCTTTTTCACCGTATCCGAGTAGATCAGATTTAGGCTACTTCCTCCGTCCATTAGGACTTTAGTGAGGTGGTACCCATCGATGATGGGGTCTAGGACGAGGGCCGCCGAACCTCCGTGATGGATACTGGTCGGATGATCTTGTCGATCAAAAGTGATCGGGTAGGCCGACCATGGGTTAAACTTCGGGGCTATAGGCTCTACGGCGTAGACCTCTCGAAGGGCGCGCTTCCTCTCCTTTTTAGGTATGTGAGTGGCGTATATCATGTTCACAGTTTTTACTTCTGGAGGGAATTTCTTCTGACCTCCATTGCTCGGACCGCGGGGCTCCTCGTCGTCCTTGCTGCGTGGGCCTTTGCCCTGGTCATCAGCAGCGAGTTTGCCGGCCCGTTTAAACACCCAACAGTTACGGTTGGTGTGGTTGGCGGGCTTGTCTGGAGTGCCATGGATCCGGCAAGGCCTTTCTAGGATCTTGTCCAGCGGGGTGGGTCCGTCGCGGTTGCCTTTAGGAGGCTTCTTCCGCTGCCCGGATCTTGGGTTGCGGAAACCGGCGTTAACGACCGTGTCGTCGGCATCGCTAGTGCTGTGCCGGCGTTTGTTTTTGTTACGTCGTGGTTTCCCATTTCCATCCCGGACTTCGGAAGTACTGGGGTCTTCGGGGTTGTGGCTCTGCCGTGCTAGCCAGTTTTCCTCGCCCGCGCAAAAGCAGGTCATGAGCGATGTGAGGGCGGACATGGTCCTGGGTTTATCCTGACCGAGCTGGCGAGCCAGCCACTCGTCCCGAATGTTGTGCCTGAGAGAGGCTATAGCTTCGGCATCTGGGCAATCGACGATCTGGTTTTTCTTGGTCAAGAACCGGTTCCAGAATTGTCGAGCGGACTCTCCTGCCTTTTGCACGACATTGCTTAGGTCGGAGGAGTCCGGGGGCCGCACATAGGTGCCCTGGAAGTTAGATCGGAATGCGTCCTCGAGGTCCTCCCAGCTCCCGATAGAGTTTTTGGGGAGACTGTTTAACCAGTGCCAAGCTGGCCCCTTAAGTTTAAGGGGTAGGTACTTGATGGCGTGGAGGTCGTCCCCTTGTGCCATATGAATGTGGAGGAGGAAATCCTCGATCCACACTGCTGGGTCAGTTGTTCCGTCGTATTGTTCGATGTTCACGGGTTTAAACCCTTCCGGGAACTGATGCTGCATCACCTCGTCAGTGAAGCACAGTGGGTGGGCAGCGCCTCTAACCCTGGCTATATTACGCCGGTATTCGGCGTCTAATCTGGCCCGGTTTTGGTCCCAAACTCTATTGGTTCGGTCGTGCCAAGGCCGGTACTCGTCCCGTCTACCCGGGGAGTACCCTCTAGATCCGTAGATGGATCTCGTGCGGACTGTTCTATCATCCAGGTCGCGTCGCAGGTCATACCTGTCCTCAGGCTCCATTGGCTCTTTCCCCCTTCTACGGGGTACCACCGGCCTATAACCGACCTCGCCAGCCGTCCTATCTCGTCCACGGGGAGGGCGGTCTGGCTGGTCGTATGGAGTGTGCTTGGGGGACGGCGTGTTGGGGAGCTCGTCGTCGAATTGTGGCAGCAGCCGCCGGCGGGGGTAGCTCTTGGGTTGGTCCCATAGACCGGCGCCGTGCTCTTCCTCGTCTGATAGAACACTTGTCCATCTGTCGTTGAGGGTGTCTTGTTTGGCCTTGAGTTGCCGCGCTTTTGCCTTTAGGCTTCGGGCGGTTGCTAAAAGCTGTTGCCTGAACCGTTCCTGATCCTCAATGGTTTCGGGGACGATGATGTCCTCGTCGTCCGGGCTATCCTCCTCCTCTACAGGGGGGAGGTAGTTGTCATCCTTGGAGTCGTTCGGATCTTCGGGGTCACGCTGGGCCTCCGGCCTTTCCTGGTCCTCCAGCGGATACTCGGGGATATCGGCATCGCCGAGGTCTTCCGGGGTATCCTTTTCCCCAGTGCCGGCAATAACTTCCCTTCCCTTTTTTGTCTTTGATCGCTTGCGCGGTTTCCGGCGCCTTGACGGCGCCTCACCTGAGTCATCGCCATTGTTAGCTGGTGTGCGGTCGCCGTTACCGGATGGCGTATCCACCATGTAGACGTCATAGGTGGAGGTGGCGGTCCATCGCCTGGTGTTGATGGGGGTGGGAGCACGATCCTCCTCCTCCATGTCATCTGCCTCCTCGGAGGCGTAGTCCAACATATCGGTTAAGTCTTCAATAGTGGCTACTAAGTGGGTGGTGGGTGGGACGAAAAATCCCTCTTGACC
Organism: Elymus sibiricus; assembly: GCA_039707655.1. Lineage (NCBI taxonomy): Eukaryota > Viridiplantae > Streptophyta > Magnoliopsida > Poales > Poaceae > Elymus > Elymus sibiricus. The sequence goes on along the minus strand of CM077667.1, from coordinate 313,605,434 downwards.
CGCCTCAAGACCGATCTGAGTGTGGATCGGGATTGGGTCATCAGTAGTTTTCATCAAGGAGATCCGATCTAGAGCCTCGTAGAGTGTCGAGAGCTCGATCGGGTCAATCTGCCCGGCGCGTCTGGAGTTAACCTCTGTCGCGTCCGCACAGGAAGTGTATTCGGCAGGAGTTGGTGCCCGGCGATCTGGCGCTATAGCCGGATCCGGACCTAAGTCCAGATCGTCACCGGGATTGGCCCGATGAGCGGAGTTGAAAACGGCATCCGAGGTTGAGGCCTCGGAGTCCTCGGGCACGTCAGGTGGGACTGCGAGCCCGGTGAGCAAGAGATCGCCCCGAGGGTCGACGGAGAACTCTAAGTTCCTGAATCTGACTTCTTGATTAGGGGCGAAACTCCCGACCCGGCCAAGGCGGCCGGTCGGGTCTGCGTGCAGCACGATGCTGCCGAAAGCGAAGATCTGTCCAGGGACAAAGGACTCCATGCTGCGGACCTCTTCGTTGATGAAGACGCGAGCCATCGATTCCTTGGGTCGATCACAGCGGAACTCTCAATGAAAGCACCAATGTCGGTGTCAAAACCGGCGGATCTCGGGTAGGGGGTCCCGAGCTGTGAGACTAGGATCGATGGTAACAAAGGGACGAAGGAGACGATGTTTACCCAGGTTTGGGCCCTCCTATGGAGGTAAAACCCTACGTCCTGCTTGATTATATTGATGATATGAAGGTTACAGAGTTGATGTACCTCGAGATCGACTAGCTAAACCCTAGATGAGTTTCTCTGTCCTATGATCTAAAACCCTCTCGGTTTATATAGACACCGAGGGGTACTAGGGTTTACACATGGTGGGCCTCTTGCCGAGGATGGAGATAGTGATTTCCTCATCTTGACTTGGAGTACACGTCGCGCCTTCGGGGCTTCCTTCCGGAAAGTGGAGTCTTGACATGTTCGGCCCTTCTACAGAGAATGGCCCATCGAGCCGGCCTATTGAGAGATAGGCCGGCAGCCCGAGGACCCCTTTGTCCGGGACTCCCTCAAATAGCAATAAACTTGACATGCTCATATGCTACGTTCATAGTTTGGGTCTTGTCCATCACATCATTCTCCTAATGATGTTATCCCATTATCAAATGACATCTCATGTCCATGGCCAGGAAACCTCGACCATGTTTGATCAACGAGCTAGTATATTAGAGGCTCACTAGGGACACAGTGTTGTCTATGTACCCACACATGTATTTGAGTTTCCAATCAATACAATTCTAGCATGGATACAACAACAACAACAACAACAACAACAACAACAACAACAACAACAACAACAACAACAAAGCCTTTAGTCCCAAACAAGTTGGGGTAGGCTAGAGGTGAAACCCATAAGATCTCGCAACCAACTCATGGTTCTGGCACATGGATAGCAAGCTTCCACGCACCCCTGTCCATGGCTAGTTCTTTGGTGATGCTCCAATCCTTCAGATCTCTCTTTACGGACTCTTCCCATGTCAAGTTCGGTCTACCCCAGCCTCTTTTGACATTATCAGCATGCTTTAGCCATCCGCTATGCACTGGGGCTTCTGGAGGCCTGCGCTGAATATGCCCAAACCATCTCAGACGATGTTGGGCAAACTTCTCTTCAATTGGTGCTACCCCAACTCTATCTCGTATATCATCATTCCGGATTCGTTCCTTCCTTGTGTGGCCACACATCCATCTCAACATACGCATCTCCGCCACACCTAACTGTTGCACATGACGCCTTTTAGTCGGCCAACACTCAGCGCCATACAACATTGCGGGTCGAACCGCCGTCCTATAAAACTTCCCTTTTAGCTTTTGTGGCACCCTCTTGTCACAGAGAATACCAGAAGCTTGGCACCACTTCATCCATCCGGCTTTAATTCGATGGTTCACATCTTCATCGATATCCCCATCCTTCTGCAACATTGACCCCAAATATCGAAAGGTGTCCTTCTGAGGCACCACCTGCCCATCAAGGCTAACATCCTCCTCCTCCTCGTGCCTAGTAGTACTGAAAGTGCACCTCATGTACTCGGTTTTAGTCCTACTAAGTCTAAAACCTTTCGATTCCAAGGTTTGCCTCCATAACTCCAACTTCCTGTTAACCCCCGTCCGACTCTCATCGACTAGCACCACATCATCCGCAAAGAGCATACACCATGGGATATCTCCTTGTATATCCCTTGTGACCTCATCCATCACCAAGGCAAAAAAGATAAGGGCTCAAAGCTGACCCTTGATGCAGGCCTATCTTAATCGGGAAGTCATCAGTGTCGCCATCACTTGTTTGAACACTTGTCACAACATTATCGTACATGTCCTTGATGAGGGTAATGTACTTTGCTGGGACTTTGTGTTTCTCCAAGGCCCACCACATAACATTCCACGGTATCTTATCATAGGCCTTCTCCAAGTCAATGAACACCATATGCAGGTCCTTCTTTTGCTCCCTATATCTCTCCATAAGTTGTCGTACCAAGAAAATGGCTTCCATGGTCGACCTCCCAGGCATGAAACCAAAATGATTTTTGGTCACACTTGTCATTCTTCTTAAGCGGTGCTCAATGACTCTCTCCCATAGCTTCATTGTATGGCTCATCAGTTTAATTCCATGGTAATTAGTACAACTCTGAACATCCCCCTTGTTCTTGAAGATTTGTACTAATGTACTCCGTCTCAATTCTTATGGCATCTTGCTTGCCCGAAAAATGAGGTTGAAAAGTTTGGTTAGCCATACTATCGCTATGTCCCCGAGGCCTCTCAATCTTTTGGGTTTCATCTACATAAGAGTGGCTGAGTTTTGACGTTGGCTCGCCAAGCCTATCACAACCCTCCTCCTTTACCCGGGCTTGGGACCGGCTATGTTGAGACAACATAGGCAGAGTTACAATTCTAGCATGGATAATAAACATTTATCATGAACAAGGAAATATGATAATAACTAATTTATTATTGCCTCTAGGGCATATTTCCAGCAGTCTCCCACTTGCACTAGAGTCAATAATCTAGCTCACATCATTATGTGATTTACATTGTAATGAATCTAACACCCATATAGTTCTGGTGTTTATCATGTTTTGCTCGTGGAAGAGGCTTAGTCAACGGGTCTGCGACATTCAGATCCGTGTGTACTTTGCAAATATTTATGTCCTCCTCCTTGATGTAATCACGGATGGAATTGAAGCGTCACTTTATGTGTCTGGTCCTCTTGTGAAACCTTGGTTCCTTGGCTAGAGCAATGGCACCAGTGTTGTCACCGAACAGAGTCATTGGGTCCAGTGCACTAGGCACAACTCCAAGATCTGTCATGAACTGCTTCATCCAGACACATTCCTTTGCCGCCTCCGAGGCAGCTATGTACTCCGCTTCGCATGTAGAATCAGCCACCACGCTTTGCTGGGAACTGCACCAGCTTACCGCTCCCCCATTGAGAATAAATACGTATCCGGTTTGAGACTTAGAGTCATCCGGATCAGTGTCAAAGCTTGCATCAATGTAACCCTTTATGACGAGCTCTTAATCACCTCCATAAACGAGAAACATTTCCTTAGTCTTTTTCAGGTACTTAAGGATATTCTTGACCGCCGTCCATTGTTCCACTCCTGGATCACTTTGAAACCTTCCGACCATACTTATGGCAAGGCTGACATCTGGTCTTGTGCACAGCATTGCATACATGATAGAGCCTATGGCAGAAGCATAGGGGATGACACTCATCTTTTCTCTATCATCTGCAGTCACTGGGCATTGAGTCTTACTCAACTTCACACCTTGTAATACAGGCAAGAACCCCATCTTGGACTGATCCATTTTGAACTTCTTCAAAACTTTATCAAGGTATGTGCTTTGTGAAAGTCCTATTAAGCGTCTTGATCTATCTCTATAGATCTTGATGCCTAATATGAAAGCAGCTTCTCCTAGGTCCTTCATTGAAAAACTCTTGTACAAATATTCCTTCACGCTTTCCAGAAATTCTATATTGTTTCCAATCAGCAATATGTCATCCACATATAATATTGGAAACGCTATAGAGCTCCCACTCACTTTCTTGTAAATACAAGCTTCTCCGTAAACTTGTATAAACCCAAACACTTTGATCACCTCATCAAAGCGAAGATTCCAACTCCGCGACGCTTGCACCAGCCCATAAATGTATCGCTGGAGTTTGCAAACTTTGTCGGCATTCTCTGGATCAACAAAACCTTCTGGTTGCATCATATACAACTCTTCCTTAAGGAAACCGTTAAGGAACGCCGTTTTGACATCCATCTGCCAAATTTCATAATCGAAAAATGGAACTATTGCTAACATGATTCTGACAGACTTAAGCATCGCTACGGGTGAGAAAGTCTCGTCGTAGTCAACTCCTTGAACTTGTGAAAAACCCTTTGCCACAAGGTGAGCTTTATAGATGGTGACATTACCATCCGCGTCCGTCTTCTTCTTAAAGATCCATTTATTCTGAATGGCCTTTCGCCCTTCAGGTAATACTTCCAAAGTCCACACTTTGTTTTCATACATGGATCCTATCTCGGATTTCATGGCCTCTAACCATTTGTTGGAATCCGAGCCCACCATCACTTCTTCATAGCTTGTAGGTTCATCATTGTCCAGCAACATGACCTCTAAGACAGGGTTACCGTACCATTCAGGAGCAATACGTGTCCTTGTCGACCTATGAGGTTCGATAGTAACTTGATCCGAAGCTTCATGATCACCATCATTAACTTCCTCTTCAACTGACATAGGTTCCACAGAAACATCTTTCTGCGCTGCACTACTCTCTGGTTGAAGCAAAGGTTCAACAACCTCATCAAGTTCTATCTTCCTCCCACTCAGTTCTTTCGATAGAAACTCTTTCTCGAGAAATGATCCATTTTTAGCAACAAACACTTTGCCTTCGGATCTGAGATAGAAGGTATACCCAATTGTCTCTTTTGGGTGTCCTATGAAGACGCATTTGTCCGCTTTGGGTTCGAGCTTTTCTGGTCGAAGCCTTTTGACATAAGCATCGCATCCCCAAACTTTAAGAAACGACAACTTTGGTTTTTTGTAAACCACGGTTCATACGGCGTCGTCTCAGCGAATTTAGATGGCGCCCTATTTAAAGTGAATGCAGCTGTCTCTAACGCATAACCCCAAAATGATAGTGGCAAATCGGCAAGAGACATCATAGAATGTACCATATCCAGTAAGGTTCAATTACGATGTTCGGACACACCATTACGCTGTGGTGTTCCAGGTGGCGTCAACTGCGAAACAATTCCACATTGTCTTAAGTGATTGCCAAACTCATAACTCAGATATTCTCCTCCTCAATCGGATCGTAGGAATTTAATCTTTTTGTTACGATGATTCTCAACTTCACTCTGAAATTGCTTGAACTTTTCAAACGTTTCAGACTTGTGTTTCATTAAGTAAATATACCCATATCTACTTAAGTCATCGGTGAAGGTGAGAAAGTAACGATATCCACCGCGTGCCTCAATGCTCATCGGACCGCACACATCAGTATGTATGATTTCCAACAAGTCACTTGCCCGTTCCATTGTTCCAGAGAACGAGGTCTTAGTCATCTTACCCATGAGGCATGGTTCACATGTGTCAAGTGATTCAAAATCAAGTGACTCCAAAAGTCCATCAGCATGGAGCTTCTTCATGCGTTTTACACCAATATGACATAAGCGGCAGTGCCACAAGAAAGTGGTACTATCATTATCAACTCTACATCTTTTGGCATCAATGTTATGAACATGTGTATCATGACTGTCGAGATTCGATAAGAATAAACCCCTCACATTGGGTGCATGACCATAAAAGATATTACCCATATAAATAGAACAACCATTATTCTCTGATTTAAATGAGTAACCGTCTCGCATTAAACAAGATCCAGATATAATGTTCATGCTCAACGCAGGCACTAAATAACAATTATTCAGGGTCATCACTAATCCCGATGGTAATCGAAGAGCGAGCATGCCGATGGCGATCACATCAACCTTGGAACCATTTCCCACGCGCATCGTCACTTCGTCCTTTGCCAGCCTCCGTCTATTACGTAGTTCCTGCTTTGAGTTGCAAATGTGAGCAACCGAACCGGTATCAAATACCCAGGCACTACAACGAGAGTTGGTAAGGTACACATCAATAACATGTATATCATATATACCTTTTTTGGTGTTGGCCGCCTTCTTGTCAGCCAGATACTTGGGGCAATTCTGCTTCCAGTGGCCGGTTCCCTTGCAATGAAAGCAGTCAGTTTCCGGCTTGGGTCCAACCTTGGGTTTCTTCACGGGAGGGGCAACTGCTTTGCCACTCTTCTTTGAGTTACCCTTCTTGCCCTTGCCATTCTTCTTGAAACTAGTGGTTTTATTGACCATCAACACTTGATGCTCCTTCTGGATTTCTGACTCAGCGACTTTCAGCATCGCAAACAGCTCAGCGACTGGTTTGTTCATCCCTTGCATGTTATAGTTCAACACAAAGCTTTTGTAGCTAGGTGGTAGTGATTGAAGAACTCTGTCAGTGATCGCCTCTGGCGGGAGCGTAATTCCCAACTCAGCCAGACGGTCGGAATACCCAGACATTCTGAGTATGTGCTCACTGACAGACCCGTTCTCCTCCATCTTGCAAGCATAGAACTTATTGGAGGTCTCATACCTCTCGATCCGGGCATTTTTCTCAAAAATAAACTTCAAATCCTGGAACATCTCATATGCTCCATGACGTTCAAAACGTCTTTGAAGTCCCGGTTCTAAGCCATACAACATAGCACACTGAACTATTGAGTAGTCATCAGAACGGGCCTGCCAGGCGTTCGCAACGTCTGTAGACGACACTAGAGCGGGTGGCACACTGAGCAGTGCATCAAGGACATAAGCCTTTTAGGAAGCCATGAGGATAATCCTCAGATTACGGGCCCAGTCTACAAAGTTACTTCCATCATCTTTCAACTTGGCTTTCTCTAGGAACGCATTGAAATTCAGGGGAGCTACTGCGCGAGCCATTGATCTACAACATAAATTTGCAAAGATTACTTAGACTATTGTTCTAGATAATGAGTTTAGTTAATCATATTACTTAAAACTCCCACTCAAATTGACATCCCTCCGGTCATCCGAGTGCTACATGATCAAAATTCACCAACCCAAGTCCGATCATCACGTGAGATGAGGTGGTTTCAGTGGTGAACATCTCCATATTGATCATATCTACTATATGACTCATGTTCGACCTTTCGATCTCTTGTGTTCCGAGGTCATGTCTGTACATGCTAGGCTCGTCAAGTCTAACCTGAGTGTTCCGCATGTGCAAAACTGGCTTGCACCCGTTGTATGCGAACGTAGAGTCCATCACACCCGATCATCACGTGGTGCTTCGAAACGATGAACTTTCGCAACGGTGCACACTCGGGGAGAACACAATTTTTTATCTTGAAATTTTAGTGAGGGATCACCTTATAATGCTACCGTCGTCCTAAGCAAAATGAGATGCATAAAAGGATTAACATCACATGCAAATCATAAGTGACATGATATGGCCATGAGCTTGTGCTTTTGATCTCCATCTCCAAAGCACCGGCATGATCTCCATCGTCACCGGCATGACACCATGATCTCCATCATCGTGTTGCCATCGAGGTTGTGACGTGGCTTGGACTGCGTCGGTATTTCCCCAAAGAGGAAGGGATGATGCAGCACAGCGACGGTAAGTATTTCCCTCAGTTATGAAACCAAGGTTATCGAACCAGTAGGAGGATCACCACCACCCAATAAGCAGCACATGCACACAAACAATAAATACTTGCAACCCGACGCGAAAGAGAGGTTGTCAATCTCTCTACGGTAATAAGATAGATTAGGTAGTGATAGATAGGAGAGATAGATCTCTCAAGAACACAAATAAAAAGGGCAAATAAAATATGCAGCAATATGTTTTTGGGTTTTTGGTTTTGTAGATCTGAAAACGTAGATCGGAAAGCAATATGATAGAAAAGTAGACCCGGGAGCCGTAGGGTTCACTAGTGGCTTCTCTAATGAGTATAGCGCACGGTGGGTGAACAAATTACTATTGGGCAATTGATAGAAAATCGAATAGTCATGACGATATCCAAGGCGATGATCATTATATAGGCATCACGTCCAAGATAGATAGACCGACTCCTGCCTGCATCTACCTCTATTACTCCACACATCGACCGCTATCCAGCATGCATCTAGTGTATTAAGTTCATGGAAAAACGGAGTAATGCAATAAGAACGATGACATGATGTAGACAAGATCTATTCATGTAGGAATAGACCCCATCTTGTTATCCTTAATAGCAACGATACATGCGTGTCTTGCTGCCCCTTCTGTCACTGGGAAAGAACACCGCAAGATTGAACCCATCACAAAGCACCTCTTCCCATGGCAAGAAAAATCGATCTAGTCGGCCTAACTAAACCAAAGATTCGAAGAAGAAATACAATACTATAAGCAATCATGCATATAAGAGATCAAAGAAGACTCAAATAATATTCATGGATAGAAACTGATCATGAACTCAAAATTCATCGGATCCCAACAAACACACCGCAAAAGTTTACATCAAATAGATCTCCAAGAGACCATTGTATTGAGAATCATAAGAGAGAGAGAAGAAGCCATATAGCTACTGCCTACGGACCCATAGGTCTATGGTGGACTTCATGCATCATCGGAGAGGCACCTATGAAGAAGATGAACCCCTCCGTGATGGTGTTTAGATTGGATCTCGATGTTTTGGAACTTGCGGCAGCTGGAAATGTGTTTCGTCGACTCCTCTAGGGTTTTTGGATTTTTTGGGAATTTATAGGCATGATAGTCGGTTGAGGGGGTGCCCGAGGTGCCCATCCCCCACCAGGCCGCGCCAGGGGGCCTCTGGCGCGCCCTGGTGGAGGGTGGCCACCCTGGGCCCCCTCTTTTGGTGTTCTTTGGCCCATCTTCTTTCTTCTGGTCCAGAAAAAATCCACAAAAATCCCCGCAGCGTTTGGTCTCCGTTTGGTACTGATTTTCTGCGAAGTAAAAAACAAGCAAAAACAACAACTGGCACTTTGGCACTATGTCAATAGGTTAGTCCCAAAAAATGATATAAAGTTGTAATAAAATGATTGTAAAACATCCAAGAATGCTAATATAACAGCATGGAACAAGCAAAAATTATAGATACGTTGGAGACGTATCAACATCCCCAAGCTTAATTCCTACTCGTCCTCAAGTAGGTAAATGATAAAAACAGAATTTTTGACGTGGAATGCTACCTAACATGTTCATCATATTCTTTTCTTCTTTGTATAGCATGGACATTTGGACTTGTAAATGATTCAAAGCAATAGTCTAGTTTTAACATAATGACTTCAATACTCAAGCATGTCAACAAGCAACCATGTCTTTCAAAATATCAACACTAAAGAAAGTCATCCCTAGCCCATCATGCTCAATCATTGATCCATTCATGAAACACACTCAAATATTAGCTATGCCGAATGCTCAAGTACGATCATAGTGCCCCCTAGTTGGTGCTTATAAGAGAAGATGGAGACTCAAAGCAAAAATAAAAATTGCATAAAGTAAATAGATAGGCCCTTCGCGGAGGGAAGTAGGGATTTGTAGAGGTGCCAGAGCTCAAAGTTTTAAATTGAGAGAGAAAAAATATTTTGGGTGGCATGCTTTTCCTGTCAACGAAAACGACAAAGTAGCTCACAATACTTTCCATGCTAGATATACCATAGGCGGTTCCCAAATAGAAAATAAAGTTTATTCCTTTTTCCACCAAACTTTCACTTTCCATGGCGGGCCGTATCCACGGTTGCCTTCCATACCAATACTTTCCAAGGAATTTTTTATTTGACAACATAAAGTAATTTTTTTTTCATTTCGGCAATGGGCACCCCTATTACCGCCGCACTCTCGTGCAATGACAAGTGAATAAACACTCATCTTGAGAATAACACATCTAGCATGGAAAAATATTATACACTCCCCACCGTTTCATGAGCGGTACGGGCACACAAAAGAGAAAATTTATTTTGAAAATTTAGAGATGGCACATACAATTTTGCTTGGAACGGCATGGAAATACCGCATATAGGTAGGTATGGTGGAATCATAAGGCAAAACTTGGTTTAAGGATTTTGGATGCACAAGTAGTATTTCTACTTAGTACAAATGAAGTCTAGCAACCAAACTAAGAAACAAAAAATCACATAAGTTCCAAGAATTGTCTTAGGATACTTGCATTGCATGTTTTGACGTTTGCTGTGTAAAAACAGAAACTTTTGCTGTAGTGTTTGAATTTTCATATTTTACTGGAACATGGAAAGTTTCTGAAATTTTTACACAGTGTTGTCATATAAATTCCTTAGCATGTACTAAATTTTCATAATTTTTTGAGTTACAGAAGTACACTAGTTAAATATATTACTACAGACTGTTCTGTTTGGACAGATTGCTGTCATAGTTTCGTTATCTACTTATCCTATAGTTTCCATAGCCTATATTGGTAGATATAAATTGTGGAAATGATAGTAAACAGTAGATGATGTTTGAAAATTATTGTGCAACTTGTCTTGGCAGTACATGAAGTGTCGATTTGTTCTTATGTGTACTAACCTATCTCACGAGTTCTTTTCGAGTTTTGTGTGGATGAACTTTTTGAGAATAGGTGAAACCGGGATATGAGAGGATTGAACGAGATACAAAAGCTCAATCTTGGGGATGCCCAAGGCACCCCAAGTAAATATTTCAAGAAGTCTCAAGCATCTAAGCTTGGGGATGCTACGCATCCCACCTCTCTTCCTCAACTATCGGTTAGCCTATGTTGAGCCTAAATTTATATTCGTTCACATGATGCGTGCTATTCTTGGAGTTCTATTTTTTTAGTTTGCTGTTTGAATAAAATACTCAGATCTGAAAATATTTATTGATAGAGAGAGAGTCCTCACATAGCTACTTAATTGTTTAACTACTCATTGATCTTCACTTATATCTTTTGAGAGTAGCTTGTCATTTCCTCTCATGCTTCACTTATACCTTTTTGAGGGATGAAATCTTTATGCTCATGTGCTTCATTTAAATTTGTTTGAGCTTGTCAAAAAAAGCAATGGCAATATATGAAACTAGTCCCAAAGTGATAGATATCCAAGGAGGATATAATAAAAACTTTCATGAAGATCATTGGACAAATTAAACTTGATTCCTTGTAATAGTTTTGAAACATGATGATAGTAATATGTGAGTCATGTTAGTGAGTAATTATGCTTAGTAGGAATATTGGTGTTAAGATTTGTGATTCCCTATGCATGCACGAAAGTCAATAGTTATGCAATGAAGTTACATCCTACTTGTGGTGCATTATTCGGTGTTAGTTATGTTCAATGCTCACTTATGTGATTTTTCGTTTCTTGGTTTGGTTGCTTCAATCTATTTGCTAGCCTTCATTTTGTACTAAGTAGAAATACTACTTGTGCATCCAAAATCCTTAAACCAAGTTTTGCCTTATGAGTCCACCATACCTACCTATATGCGGTATTTCCATGCCGTTCCAAGCAAATTTGTATGTGCCATCTCTAAATTTTCAAAATAAATTTTCTCTTTTGTGTGCCCATACCGCTCATGAAACGGTGGGGAGTGTCCAATACTTTTCCATGCTAGATGTGTTATTCTCAAGATGAGTGTTTATTCACTTGTCATTGCACGAGAGTGCGGCGGTAATAGGGATGCCCATTCCCGAAATGAAAAAAAATATTTACTTTATGTTGTCAAATAATAAATTCCTTGGAAAGTGTTGGTATGGAAGGCAACCGTGGATATGGCCCGCCATGGAAAGTAAAAGTTTGGTGGAAAAAGGAATAAACTTTATTTTCTGTTTGGGAACCGCCTATGATATATCTAGCATGGAAAGTATTGTGAACTACTTTGTCGTTTTCGTTGACAGGAAAAGCATGCCACCCAAAATATTTTCTCTCTCTCAATTTTAAGCCATGAGCTCTGGCACCTCTACAAATCCCTACTTCCCTCTGCGAAGGGCCTATCTATTTACTTTATGAAAATTTTATTTTTTGCTTTGAGTCTCCATCTTCTCTTATAAGCACCAACTAGGGGGCACTATTATCGTACTTGAGCATTGGGCATAGCTAATATTTGAGTGTGTTTCATGAATGGATCAATGATTGAGCATGATGGGCTAGGGATAACTTTCTTTAGTGTTGATATTTTGAAAGACATGGTTGCTTGTTGACATGCTTGAGTATTGAAGTCATTATGTTAAAACTAGACTATTGCTTTGAATCATTTACAAGTCCAAATGTCCATGCTATACAAAAGAAAAAATATATGAGATGAACATGTTTGGCAACATTCCACATCAAAAATTCTGTTTTTATCATTTACCTACTCGAGGACGAGTAGGAATTAAGCTTGGGGATGCTGATACGTGTCCAACGTATCTATAATTTTTGCTTGTTCCATGCTGTTATATTATCATTCTTGGATGTTTTACAATCATTTTATTACAACTTTATATCATTTTTTGGGACTAACCTATTGACATAGTGCCAAAGTGCCAGTTGCTGTTTTTGCTTGTTTTTTACTTCGCAGAAAATCAGTACCAAATAGAGCCCAAACGCTGCGGGGATTTTTGTAGATTTTTTATGGACCAGAAGAAAGAAGATGGGCCAAAGAACACCAGAAGAGGGGGCCCAGGGTGGCCATCCTCCACCAGGGCACGCCAGAGGCCCCCTGGCACGGCCTGGTGGAGGATGGGCACCTCGGGCACCCCCTCCGCCGCCTTCGATGCCTATAAATTCCCAAATATTCGGAAACCCCCAAAAATAACCCGAGACTCTCCGTTCCGCCGCCGCAACTCTCTGTATCGATGAAAAACCAATCTGGAGACGTTCCAGTACCCTGCCGGAGAGGGGAACCCATCTCCGGTGGCCATCTTCATCATCCCGGCGGAGGCCATGACGAGGAGGGAGCAGTCCACCCTCGGGGCTGAGGGTATGTACCAGTAGCTATGTGTTCAATCTCTCTCTCTTGTGTTCTTGAGATGTCACGATCTTTGTTAATATAGTCGGATCACATGATGTTATTCCCTCTCTATGTTGTTGTGATGAATTGAGTTTTCCCTTTGAGATATCGTTATGTTGGATTGAATATTGGATTTGAGAACACTTGATATATGTCTTGCATGTGGATACCCGAGGTGACAATTTGGTGTTCTATTGATTCACTTGATATATGTTTTGGTACTCAACTTGCGGATTCCCGCGGTGACATTGGGGTGATCGATGCATAGGGGTTGATACACGTTCTTTTCCTACTTTCTCCGATAGAAATCTTGGGGTACTCTTTGAGGTTCTTTGTGTTGGATTGAGTATTATGAATCTGAAATTGTTTGATGCGTATCGTATAATTAACTCATGGATACTTGTGGTGACATTGGAGTATCTAGGTGACATTAGAGTTGGTTGATGCATATCATATGGTGTTATTCTAGTACGAACTCTTAGATAGATCGAACGGAAAGGATAGCTTGATGTTATCTTAGTACGAACTCTTGAATAGATCGATCGGAAAGGATAACTTTAAGGTGGTTTCGTACCCTACAAACAGTTTCTTCTTATGTTCTCCGCTAGATAAGAACTTTGGAGTGATTCTTCGTTGCACATTGAGGGATGGTTATGTGATCCAATTATATTAGCATTGTTGAGAGATTGCACTAGCGAAAGTATGGACCCTAGGCCTTGTTTTCAAGCATTGCAATACCGTTTGTGCTCACTTTTGTTACTTGCTACCTTGCTGTTTTTATATTTTCAGATTACAAAAACCTATATCTACCATCCATATTGCACTTGTATCACCATCTCTTCGCCGAACTAGTGCACCTATACAATTTTCCATTGTATTGGGTGTGTTGGGGACACAAGAGATTTCTTGTATTTGATTGCAGGGTTGTTTGAGAGAGACCATCTTCATCCTACACCTCCCACGGATTGATAAACCTTAGGTCATCCACTTGAGGGAAAATTGCTACTGTCCTACAAAACTCTGCGCTTGGAGGCCCAACAAAGTCTACAAGAATAAAGTTGCATAGTAGACATCAGGTCATGTTCAAAACATTGGACAAAACCCTTTCTGGATATTTCAAGTATTTGACATATTTCTATAAGAAATATTGTCAAAAATATCCAGGAAAATTCCAGCATGTCTAGTATGCCTCAGTTGATGATCTTGCCAAGTTTCATCTCCATCCAAATTGTTTTGGTTCACAAAAGTGCCCCAAACCCCTCATTGTTTAGATTCAAGTTTGAACAACTTTACATTGTCAAGTGTCACCAACTGAGCTCAAACTTTGTGGACATGTTCAAATGCTCTAATGATGCATCTACACCAAGTGGTACATCAAGGAGAACAATGTAGCTTAGCTAGATGTACCCCAATTTGTTTCTTATGATTTCTAGGGTTTGCCAAATTGCATTGGCCACTTTCTCAAAATGAGCTCAAAATCTATGAGCAAGTTCATTTGATCCTAACCATCACTCCTATTAAATTTCATGGCAAGGAGAATCCATTAGCTAGCTTAAATCCCCATCAAACACCTTAAGTTGTAATTTCGTACCCAATCATTTGAGCACTAGGTGAATTGTACTTGAAGTAAGCTTTTTACCACGTTCCCTCCTAACCCTCCCCTACCTCTAGTAAAAAATTCTAGCTCTTGGCTCAATGATTGAGGGGGGGGGGTAAAACCCTAAATTACCTCTTTGTTTTCACAATGGCAACACCTTTCCTCCCCCCTCCCATTTACTTCTACCTCTGCTTACCTCCTAAGCCATAAAGGGCATCTCCAGAACACCAAGCAACTAGTGGACAAGGGTGGACGCGTCCAGAGCATGTGGGGAATGGCCATGCCGACCATTTGGGCGCTCTGGAGCGCGCTACAGTGCACCAGGGCATTGTAGCAGTGTCCTGCCCGAGGCCCTGACAACCTCGAGCCCCTCCCGCACACCTACCGGCGCGCCTCGGCGTCCGCGACACGGTAGCTTGCGCCCCCTCCTGTCTCTCCCTCATGTGTCCTCGCTTGCACGCGCGCCATGATCGCCCGAGAGCTCCAATGAGCGCGTTCACACGCGCGAGCGTCTGTCACCCCTGGCTCCTCCCTCTCTCTTCTCCTAGTCATAGACTAATGTCTACTACACAACTTTATTCTTGTAGAATCTGTTGGGCCTCCAAGTGCAGAGTTTTGTAGGACAACATCAATTTTCCCTCAAGTGGATGACCTAAGGTTTATCAATCCATGGGAGGTGTAGGATGTAGATGGTCTCTCTCCAACAACCCTGCAATCAAATATAATAAATCTCTTGTGTCCCCAACACACCCAATACAATGGTAAATTGTATAGGTGCACTAGTTCGGCGAAGAGATGGTGATACAAGTGCGATATGGATGATAGATATAGGTTTTTGTAATCTGAAAATATAAAAACAGCAAGGTAACAAGTAGCAAACGGCGAGCAAAACATTATACAAATGCTTGGAAACAAGGCGTAGGGTTCATACTTTCACTAGTGCAATCTCTCAACAGCGTTAACATAATAGAATCATATGATCATCCCTCAATGTGCAACAAAGAATCACTCCAAAGTTCATATCCAACTTAGAACATGAGATGAAATTGTTGTAGGTAGTAGAATCACCTCAAAGTTACCCTTTCCGACCAATCTATTGGGCTATTCCTCTAGGTGTCACAAACAGCCCTAGAGTTCGTATTAAAATAACACCAATGATACATATCAATCAACCCTAATGTCACCTATATACTCGAATGTCACCACAAGTATCCGTGGGTTAATTATTCGACATGCATCAAACAATTTCAGATTCATCATATGCAATCCAACACAAAGAACTCCAAAGAGTACCCCAAGATTTATATAGGAGAAAGTAGGACATGAACGTGTATCAACCCCTATGCATAGATTACCCCATTGTCACCACGAGAATCCCCAAGTTGAGTACCAAGACGTACATCAGGTGATCTCAAATCCAATATTCAATCCGACATAACAAAATCTCAAAGGGAAAGATTCAATTCATCACAACAAGATAACAAGGGAAGAACACCATATGATCCAACTATATTAACAAAGCCCGCGATACATCAAGATCGTGCCATCTCAAGAACACGAGAGACAGAGAGAGATATATATATTAAACACATAGATACTGGTACATACCCTCAGCCCCAAGGGTGAACTACTCCCTCCTCGTCATGGCCTCCGTCGGGATGATGAATATGGCCACCGGTGATGGTTTTCCCCCTCGGCACGGTACTGGAAATGCTCCAGACGGGTTTTTGTTCGATACAAAGAGTTGCGGCGGCGGAGCGGAAGTTCTAGGTTAATTTTTGAAGGTTTTTGTATATATAGGATTTTTCAGCGTTGTAATCACGCCAGCGGGAGCCACGTGGGCCCCACAAGCTAACAGGTCGTGTCTAGGGGGGTGGGCGTGCCCTGTTGGCTTGTGGCCCATAGGTGGCTCCCCTCCGGTGGTTCTTCGCTCTGGTATTTCTTACTTTCTCCAGAAAAAATCATAAAAAAGTTTCAGGCAATTCCGAGAACTTTTATTTTCTGCACAAAAACAACATCACGGTAATTCTGCTGAAACAACGTCAGTCCGGGTTAGTTCTAAATAAATAATATAAAGTGCATCAAAACCATATAAAAGTATTGTAAACATAGGAAAATATGGCATGCATATTTCATAAATTATCGATACATCGGAGACGTATCAGCATCCCCAAGCTTAATTCCTACTCGTCCTCGAGTAGGTAAATGATAAAAGAAGTAATTTATGAAGTGTGAATGCTAGCATAGTGAATAGTTTTGATCATTGATAATTTCAGTCACTTTTCTAGCATCATGACCAGCATCATTTTCTCATAGAAATCATCATGGTACAGTAGCAATCAATTCACATGTCATGGTTCAAACAATGCATTCTCTTGAAACTTAACAACATATGTTCTTAGTTATCAAACAATTTCAATGCATCATCAAGTCTAAGTAAGAGCTCCACATACTCAATTATCATATAGTCTTCTGTGATTGCTAATACTCAAAGCATATTTTTAGAACAAACAGCATCCATCGAGCACATAGAAAGATAGGGGCTTAATGTTTCGCCTCCCAACATACTTATCATGAAGATAATTGTCAACAATAATGAATCATGATCAAATATATTTGACTGGATATATGTGTTTGGATCTTTCCCCACCACATGATGCTTGCCAACTAATAGATTGAGGTTGGAATAAGAAGTTGACTCAACATGAAAAGTAAGTAATATGAAATTAAATAACATAGAAGTAAATAGATTGTCCCTTCGCAAAGGGAAGTAGGGATTTGCAGATGTGCGAGAGCTCATTGTTTTGAAACAGAGATGAATATGTAATTTTGAGAGGTATACTTTTCCTGTCAACGTCACAATAGAGTTTTCAATATCTTCCATTCTAAACACATTATTGGCAGTTCCCAAACAGAATTGAAATCTTACTCCCCCTCCACCGTTCAAACACATTCCATGGCTGACCGAATCCACGGGTGCCATCCAAACAATCAACTTTCAGAGTTCTTGTTTATTTAATTTTTTATTATGCAGGACTGGGCTTCCTTTTTACCAGCCTCTCTCGTGCAATGACAAGTGAATAAACACTCATCTTGAGAATAACCTGCTTAACATGGAAGATAATGACCGCCCCGTCGCTCCATGAGCGGTACGAGCACACAAAACAGATGTTTATTTGAATGTTTTAGAGGTGGCACGTGCAAATTTACTTGGAATGGCAGTGAAATACCATATATAGGTAGGTATGGTGGACTCTCATGGAAGAAACTTGGCCCAAGGATTTGGATGCACAAGTAGTATCTCTACTTAGTACGAAGTTTTGGCTAGCAAAAGGTTCTAAACAAGCACCACATGTTGGAGGATCCATAACAATATAACTTCTATGCAAATATACCCAAACATAACCATTACATTTTCTTCCTTGTCCAACTTCAATTATTTGATCAAGGTTGAAAATAATTAATGGGTATTCACAATCATAAAAAATGTCCAAGATAATATATTTGTATGTGAAAGTTCTCTTCCTTATACTAATCATTCATGAATTGCTTGTATGACCAATATTGTGACTGTCAAACTTCAATAGATTCTACTTTCTAAACCAAATGTGAACCAGCTATTAAGAATATAGCACATTGATAATTTCATATTTATGATATTTCATTCATTCACAATTTACTCTTAGGATATAAGTGAAGCACAAGAGTAAACATCAAACCGCTCTCAAAAGATATAAGTGAAGATCAATGAGTAGTTAAACAATTAAGTAGCTAAGCGAGAAATCTCTCTCAATAAAGACTTCTAGATCTGAGAATTTTATTCAAACATCAAATTAAACAAAAGAGACCCAATAACATCACATATCATGTGAATGAATAAAAATTTAGAGTCAACATAGGCTAACCGATAGTTGATGATGAAGAGAGGTGGGATGCATAGCATCCCCAAGCTTAGATGCTTGAGACTTTTAGTAATATTGAATTGGGGAGCCTTTGGAATCCCCAAGCTTGAGATCTTATATCTCGTTCAATCCTCTCATATCCCGGTTTCACCTAAGTCTAAAAAACTTCATCCACACAAAACTTGAAAAGAACTCGTGAGATAGGTTAGTGCACATAAGAATAAACCAACTCTTTATGTACTGCCAAGACAAGTTGCATAATAATTTTCAAACATTATCTACTGTATACTATCATTTCCACAATTTATATGTACCAATATAAGTTATGGAAACTATAGGATTAGTAGATAACAAAACTATGACAACAATCTGTCTAAACAGAATAGTCTGTAGCAATTAATTTACAAAGTGCACTTCCATAACTTCACAAATTCTGAAAATTTAGGACAGGATAAAAAAATTATATGAAAATACTGTGTTTCCACGTTCCAGTAAAATATGAAAATTCAAACACTACAGTAAAAGTTCATGTTTTTACACATCACACATCAAACATGTAATTCAAACATCCTAAAAGGCAATTCTTGGAAATTTTTATTGAAAATCAAGATTATAAATAGCAGCAAGAAAATAAAAACAAAATAAAATGACGCTCCAAGCAAAACTCATATTATGTGACGAATAAAAATATAGCTCTAAGTAAGATATACCGATAGTGTTGAAAATGAAAGAGGGGATGCTTTCCGGGGCATCCCCAAGCTTAGACGCTTGAGTCTTCCTTGGATGTTAACTTGGGGGTGCCTTGTGCATCCCCAATATTAGGGTCTTACCACTCCTTATTCTCCTCATATTGGTGTCTTACCCAAAACTTGAAAACTTCAATGACACAAAACTTAACGAAACTTCGTGAGATGGGTTAGTGTAATAAAGATAGATCATTCACTTAGGTACTGTCAAGACAAGATTCATAATTGTTCTCACATAATATCTAATGTATTATATCATTCCCATAATTTATACCACTAAATATAAGCTATGGAAACACTAAAACAAGCAAACTATGCATGCAAAACAGAATCTGTCAAAAACAGAACAGTCCGTGAAGATCTGAATGAAATCCATATTTTTGTATCTCTAAAAATTCTGAAAATTTAGGAAAATGCAGAGAATTTGCATATAAAAACTGTGTAAAAATTGCAGAATATTTTGACTCTCCCGTAAAATCAGAGAAATTCTGCACTGGACGTAAAAGTTTCTGTTTTTGCACGGAATCAAACTAACAAGTATCCACACTATCCCAAAGGTTTTACTTGGCACTTTATTGGAATAAAATACACAAAACATTATTACTTCAGTATAATAATCATGTGAACACACAAAAACAGAAAGTATAAATATTGGGTTGTCTCCCAACAAGCGCTTTTCTTTAAGGCCTTTTTAGTTCTATGATGCTCACATAAAAGTAAAGAATTGAAACACAATGGGAGCATCATGAAGCATATGACAAGCACGTTTAAGTCTAACCCTCTTCCTATGCATAGGGATTTTGTGAGTAAAAAATTTATGGGAGCAAGAATCAACTAGCATAGGAAGGCAAAACAAGCATAACTTCAAGATTTTCAACACATAGGGAGGAAACTTGATATTATTGCAATTCCTACAAGCATATGTTCCTCCCTCATAATAATTTTCAGTAGAATCATGAAGGAATTCAATGATATAACTATCACATAAAGCATTATTTTCATGATGCAAAAGTATAGAAAATTTATTACACTCCCCATAAGCAAATTTCTTCTCATTCATAATAGTGGGAGCAAACTCAACAAAATAACTATCATGAGACACTTGATTGACATAACCACATTGAATATTAAAATCATGATGACAAGTTTCATGGTTACTATAACTTTTTATAGCATACATGTCATCACTATAATCATCATAGATAGGAACTTTGTGGTCACAGTCAATATAAACCTCTTGCAAAATAGTGGACCCATCACTAAATAAAGTCACGACCTCTCCAAATCCACTTTTATCATTATTCCAATAAGATTCAACACCCTCCAAAATATGGGATCATCAGTACCTAGGTTTAACACTCTTCCGAACCCACTTTCATCAATATAATCATCATAAATATGAGGCATGCTATCATCATAACAAATTTGCTCATCAAAACTTGGGGGACTAAAAATATCATCTTCATCAAACATAGCATCCCCAAGCTTGTGGCTTTGCATATCATTAGCATCATGGATACTCATAAAATTCATACTAACAATATTGCTATCACACTCATCATTCAAGGATTTCACATTAAGCATTTTTATAATTTCTTCCTCTAACAATTGAGCAGAATTTTCTGAACCACCATTTTCACAAAAGATATTAAAAAGGCGAAACAATTGAGGCAACCTAAACTCCATTTTTGTTTTTTTGGTAGTTTTACTTTATAAACCAAACTAGTGATAAACAAGACACTAAAAGATTTAATTGCAAAATCTAAAGATATACCTTCAAGCACTCACCTCCCCGGCAACGACGCCAGAAAATAGCTTGACGTCTACTACGCAACTTTATTCTTGTAGACTCCCAAGCGTAGAGTTTTGTAGGACAGTAGAAATTTTTCCTCAAGTGGATGACCTAAGGTTTATCAATCCGTGGGAGGTGTAGGATGAAGATGGTCTCTCTCGAACAACCCTGCAACCAAATACAAGAAATCTCTTGTGTCCCCAACACACCCAATACAATGGTAATTTGTATAGGTGCACTAGTTCGGCGAAGAGATGGTGATACAAGTGCAATACGGATGGTAGATATAGGTTTTTGTAATGTGAAAATATAAAAACAGCAAGGTAAAAAGTAGAAAACGGCGAGCAAAATGTTATACAAATGCTTGGAAACAAGGCCTAGGGTTCATACTTTCACTAGTGCAATCTCTCAACAATGTTAACATAATATAATCATATGATCATCCCTCAACGTGCAACAAAGAATCACTCCAAAGTTCATATCCAGCGGAGAACATGAGATGAAATTTTTGTAGGTAGTAGAACCACCTCAAAGTTACCCTTTCCGATCGTTCTATTGGGCTATTCCTATAGGTGTCACAAACAGCCCTAGAGTTCGTACTAAAATAACACCAATGATACATATCAATCAACCCTAATGTCACCTAGATACTCCAATGTCACCACAAGTATCCGTGGGTTAATTATTCGACATGCATCAAACAATTTCAGATTCATCATATTCAATCTAACACAGAGAACTCCAAAGAGTACCCCAAGATTTCTATCGAAGAAAGTAGGACAAGAACGGGTATCAACCCCTATGCATAGATTACCCCATTGTCACCACGGGAATCCGCAAGTTGAGTACCAAGACATACATCTAGTGATCTCAAATCCAATATTCAATCCGACATAACAAAATCTCAAAGGGAAAGATTCAATTCATCACAACAAGATAACAAGGGAAGAACACCATATGATCCAACTATATTAACAAAGCCCGCGATACATCAAGATCATGCCATAATAAGAACAAGAGAGAAAGAGAGAGATTATACACATAGCTACTGGTGCATACCCTCAGCCCCGAGGGTGAACTACTCCCTCCTCGTCATGGCCTCCGTCGGGATGATGAAGATGGCCACCGGTGATGGTTTTCCCCTCCGGCAGGGTACTGGAAAGGCTCCAGATGTGTTTTCTTCGATACAAAGAGTTGCGGCGGTGAAGCGGAAGTTCTAGGTTAATTTCTGAAGGTTTCTATATATATAGGATTTTTCAGCGTTGGAATCACGACAGCCGGAGCCATGTGGGCCCCACAAGCTAATAGGGCGTGCCTAGGGGGTTGGGCGCGCCATGTTGGCTTGTGGCCCACAGGTGGCTCCCCTCTGGTGGTTCTTAGCTCCGGTATTTCTTATTTTCTCCAGAAAAAATCATAAAAAGTTTTGGGCGATTCCGAGAATTTTATTTTCTGCACAAAAACAAGACCACGGTAATTCTGCTGAAAACAACATCAGTCCGGGTTAGTTCTAAATAAATCTTATAAAGTGCATCAAAACCATATAAAAGTATTGTAAACATAGGCAAACATGGCATGAATACTTCATAATTTATCGATACATCGGAGACGTATCATAGACCACCCCCACAAATGCCCCCGAGCCACTCGTTCCTCCTCCCGTGGCAGCTAAAGCCAACACCGCAGGCGCCGGTGAGCTCCGCCCACGGTGGACCACGACCCGGCTATAAAAGCCCCCCGAGCTCCCCTCTACTCCTCCCTCGCTCTCTCTCCACCCCAATCGTACCTCGGGGCCACCTGTTCTTCTCCAGGAGCACCCTGCACTCGGATCGGACCGGAGCTCCGCCGGTTCGGCTCGCCGTTGATCTCGCGGTACGAGCCACCTTCGGCGTTCCTTTCTTCTTCTCTGGATCCCCCTCACCCTGCTGATGCTTTTCCCCCCTCTCTCCCTCGTCTTTTGCAGTCAGAGGCGACCGGAGCAGCCCTCTCCCAAAGCTCCTCCGTCGCGGATCCATGTCGTCGGCGAACCCCGGCCTTCCGACGACCATCTCCCCCCCGATATGCGGCATCGCCCCGAGTCCATCCCCACCCTCAGCTGCCTGATACGTCTCCAACGTATCTATAATTTTTGATTGTTCCATGCTGATATATTATCATTCTAGGATACTTTTTGGGTCTTTATTTACCAATTTATAATATTTTTGAGCACTAACCTATTGACCCAGTGCCCAGTGCCAGTTGCTGTTTTCTGCATGTTTTTTGCCTTTTCAGGTTTACAGTACCAAATGAAGTCCAATTGCTATAAATTTTTTGATGATTTTTTCTGGACCAAAAGAAGACCGAGAAGCTTCGGAAGGAGGTCAGGAGGCACACGAGGGCCCCACCACACATCAGGGCATGCCCTGATATGTGGTGGCCCCCTCGTGGCTCTCCCGACGTCTCTCTTCGGCCTATAAATTCTCTAATATCGTGAAAACCTTTAAGGCAGTCCTGAAACCCTTTTTCCGCTGCCGCAAGTCTCTGTTCCATCATGAGGCCATCTGGAGCTCCGTTCCGGCACCCTGCCGGAGGGGGGATCGATCACGGAGGGCCTCTTCATCAACCTTGCTGCCCTCATGATGATGTGTGAGTAGTTCACCACAGACCTACGGGTCCATAGCTAGTACCTAGATGGCAATCTCTCTAACTTATGATCTTCAATACAATGGTCATCGCATCTTCGCTTTGATCTATCTGATGTAATCATATTGTGCGGTGTGTTTGTTGGGGTCCGATGAATTGTGGGTTTATGTTCAGATTATTCATGAAAAGTATTTGAGATGCCTCTGATATATATTATCTCTTAATTGCATGATCATACTAGCTTCTTAATGCTCTCCGATTTATTGATGTGCTTTGTCCAAGTAGATTGATATTTCATCGGTGGGAGTGGTGCGTTGTGGTAGGTTCAACCTGGCGAGTTTCTATATCCCGGTGACAAAGTAGGGGACAAGATGCGTCTTTGTGTTGTTGCTACTAAGGACAAAACGATGGGGTTCATTCATATTGATTGAGTTTACTTTGTCTACATCATGTCATCGTTCTCCAAGCATTACTCTGTTTTACTTAATACTCTAGATGCGTGCTGGATAGCGGTCGATGAGTGGAGTAATAGTAATAGGTGCAGGCAGGAGTCGGCCTATTTTCTTATGGACGTGATGCCTATATACACATGATCATTGCCATGAAAATCTCATAACTATCCGCTTTTCTATCAATTCCCCAACAGTAATTTGTTACCCACTGTATGCTGCCTACATGAGAGATGCCGCTAGGGAACACTATGGCCCCCGGGTCTATTCACTTATATATATTTGCAAACGCTACAATTACCTTGCTGCCTTTATTTACTTTTTATTTATTTTGCATTTATCAACAATTATCTACACAACTCATTTGCTTGCAAATAACGAGATCAAGGGGATTGACAACCCTGTTGCCCGCGTTGGGTGCAAGTCGTATGTTCATTTGTGTGCAGCAGCTGAAGACGGTTGAGGATTGATATTCCTATTGGTTCGATAAACCTTGGTTTCTTAACTGAGGGAAATACTTACCCACTTTGTGCTGCAATTACCCGATCCTCTTCACGGAAAACCCAACGCAGATCACAAGTATCAGGAAGGATTTCTGGCGCCTTTGCCGGGGAATATCATCATCAACTATCAAGTAACTTCACACAAATTTTCATTCACTTGTTATTCTTTTTATTTCCTGTTATATTTAGCTTGTCTCATAAAAATCAAAAATACAAAAATATTTAGCTTTGCTTGTTGTTAGTTTACTCTTTTGCTTGCTTGAAGTTGCTATCATGTCTGAGTTTGAGAAAGTTATTGTTGAGAGTGCTATGTAAGATAGTGCTAGTGACACGGAAGAGGAGAGACCAAATATTGTTGATGCTATTCATGAACCTCCTAAAAATCAAGTTCCTAGTAGTAATACTCACACGGTTTTAAAATCAAAAATCTATGAAGTAGGTAGTGGGAACATCATTGGGAAACATATTATACAAGAATTTTTTGAGTGCTCGGGAGCTATCCCTTTTACTAAAGGAACCATACTTGAAGAAACAAGTTGTTCTGTGGATGCCATTACAATGTTAATATTGAAGCTAGAAAGAAAATTTGTGCATCTCCATCCTATGCTCCAAAAGATATTTTTGGGACTTCCGAGTATTCGTAATCCCAAGATTAAGAAAATTGTTACCATCATCCTTATGCATGAATTTGATTATATAGTGCGGGAAGCAAGAGACACATTTTATTTTTATAGAGTAAAATCTGAAGCTCCCCCTATAGAAGTGATCTTACATAATAAAGATGCTTTGCGTATGATGGAGTCTAGTAATTGCCAAGGTTTTAGTGAGAATATGAGGAGAAATGTTTCTCCCGTAGAATTAACGCAAGCTTTATTCCTTAATACTTGTGATAAATTCGAGTGGATTGCTAAAGGAATAAATGAAGGTTTTAGCAAAGATTAGCATGAAAACACCAATAGGGCATCTCGAATGGCTGTAAGATAGTTGTTGGTAAACTTTGCCACCTAGGATATATGATGACATGGCAACAAATAAATGAGGACAGAGAGTAAAGCTGTATGTAGAATAACCAACAACTCTTGCACAAGCTCCAAGGCTATGTAGAGAGCAATTGCATTTATTCTCTCTTCTCCTATTGGATAGTATATATGCAACCATTGGAGTAGTTGTATGATCCTTTGTTGGTTGATGACATGGATAATTTTACCAACAAGACTACATACAAACTATTGGAGATGCTCTTAGGGAACCTATCAATGATGAAATTCATGTTTTGTATGAAGATCCCTATGATGATGATGATGATGTTAGTGATGATATCCTAGATCCGTTTGATCACTTGAATCCTTCCACTAAATTTGAAAAGGGTGATTTGTTAAGTAAGATTTTGAAAGAGCTAGTTTTGAAAGACATGAAGGGAAGTGGATCCCTTAGTGTCAAAGATGACAATACTTGAAACTATGCATTATGCCTAGCTAGGGGCGTAAAACAATGGCGCTTGTTGGGAGGCAACCCAATAGTTATCTTTAATTTTTTCTTTAAACTTTTTGTTTGTTTTTATAACATGATTATTTCCTCTGTAATGATTATGTTTTTGTGTTTAAATTAGTGTTTGTGCCAAGTAAAGCCTTTGGGATGACTCACAAGATGAGTAGAATCGATACTGAAACAAAACAGAAACTTTTGACTCCAGTGCAGTAATTTTAATTTTTTACCGCAGCATGATAATGACCTGAAATTTTTACACAGTGTTGCTATACAAATTTTCGAGCCTCTCATAATGTTTCATAATTTTTAGAGTTACATAAGTATATGTTCTCTACAGATTGCTACAGACTGTTGTGTTTTAAACAGATTCTGTTTTTGCTTGCATAGTTGCTTGTTTTGATTATGCTATGGATTGTATCGGGGGATATAAGCCATGGAGAAGTTAGAATACAGTACCTATTATGCATTTATGAAATTTGTAACAGTACTTAAAGTATGCAATATGTTTCCTATACTAACGGATCTTACGAAGTTTTGTTGAGTTTTGTGTGATTGAAGTTTTCAAGTTTTGGGTGTTATCATGATGGACAAAGGAATAAGGAGTAGCAACAGCCTAAGCTTGGGGATGCCCAAGGCACCCCAAGGTAATATTTTAAAGGAGACTCAAGCGTCTAAGCTTGGGGATGCCCCGGAAGGCATTCCCTCTTTCGTCTCAAATCCATCGGTATGTCACTTGAAGCTATATTTTTATTCGTCACATGATATGAGTTTTGCTTGGAGCATCGTTTGCTTTTGTTTGCTTTTACTTTCAGTTTGCCACAATCATTGTTTGCTGGAAACACCTATTTAAGAGAGACACACCTTCATCATAATTTGTTAGAATACTTTATGTGCTTCACTTATATCTTTTGAGCTTAGCAGTTGCTCTAGTACTTCACTTATATCTTTTTGAGCACGGTGGCGTGTAGATTTTATAGAAATAATTTCACTCTCGTTCTTCACGTATATTTGTTTGAGATTTAATAAATAGTGACGGTAATTTTCATGGACCATAAGACTAGTCCAAAAATATTAGGTATTCAATGAAAGATAATCAAAACCATCATGTAGCACATTTAGAGAAATTGTGGGTCAATGATATTGATCTGGTAATATGAGATAGGTGTGAGTTCATAATTGTTAAACCATAGAAGTGTTGATATTAAGAAAGGTTGACCCTTTTGTTCATCTAAAAATTAAAGAGGCATGGTGATGCTGTGTGAGCATTTCTATTCCTCGTTGAAATCCTAGTGTTGTTTCGGGTCGGAAGCGCGCGATGGTTAACTCCTACCAACCTCTTCCCTCGGGGCATTGCAAGTAGTACTTTGATCTATGATAAACTAATTAAACTTTGCAATAAGTATATGAGTTCTTTATGACTAATGTGAAACCATGGACATACGCAATATCGCCTTCTCATATTTGCTAGCCTCTTCGGTACCGTGCATAGCCCATTCTCACCTCGATGATCGGTGCAACTTTCGCCGGTGCATCCAAACCCCGTGACATGACATGCTCTGTTGCACATAAGCCTTATTATATCTTCCTCAAAACATCCACCATACCTACCTATCATGGCATTTCCATAGCCATTCCGAGATATATTGCCATGCAAATTCCATTGTCACTTCACATGACTAGTTCGTTCATCGTCATATTGCTTTGCTTGAGCATATAGAGCTGACATAGTATTTGTGGCAAAGCCACCGTTCATCATATTTTTGATACATGTCACGCTAGATCATCGCACATCCTGGTACACTGCCAGAGGCATTCATACAGAGTCATATCTTCATATCAGTTCTCCATATTGAGTTGTAAGTAAATAAAAGTGTGATGATCATCATTATTAGAGCATTGTCCCAGTGAGGAAAGAATGATGGAGACGACGATTCTCCCATAAGTCGAGATGAGACTCCGGACGAAAAATAAAGATGGGGGAGGCCAAATGAGCCCACCATCCATTCAAAAAAATGAGAGAAAATGAGAGAAGGGACTTTACTACTATCTTTTACCACACTTGTGCCTCAAAGTGGCACCATGTTCCTCATGTAGAGAGTCTCGTGATATATCACTTTCATACGCTAGTGGGAATTACCTATTCATTATTACAAACTTGGCTTGTATATTCCTATGACGGGCTTCCTTAAATGCCCGAGGTCTTCATGAGCAAGCAAGTTGGTTGCACACCCCACTTAGCTTCATTTGAGCTTTCATACACTTATAGATCTAGTGCATCATTTGCATGGCAATCCCTACTCCTTGCATTGACATCTATCGATGGGCATCTCCATAGCCCATTGGTACGCCTGGTTGATGTGAGACTATCTTCTACACTTTTCAACCCCTTTGATATCTACCACCATATTCTATTCCACCTAAATGCTATGTCCAATGGCTCACGCTCATGTATTTCATGAAGAATAAAAAGTTGATGCATATTGAAAAAGTACGATCCAATTGCCTGACTTGGACACCGTGGTGCTTAACATTTGTATTAATGTGGTGAAGATGGAGCCATGCATTGCTAATACAATAAGATGAATGGGGGGGGGTAAACATTTCTTAAGGATCGTATACTTTTATGGATTAATAATTCTGTTTCTTACACTTTTGTATTGCTATGTTAATATTTATTGATTCATCTTTTCTCAATGAACATACATGCATAAGATTACATAATGGATAGTGATACGTCTCCAACGTATCTATAATTTTTGATTGTTCCATGCTGTTATATTATCATTCTTGGATGTTTTATAATCATTTTATAGCAACTTTATATCATTTTTTGGGACTAACCTATTGACATAGTGCCCAGTGCCAGTTGTTGTTTTTTGCTTGTTTTTTACTTCGCAGAATATCCGTACCAAACGGAGTCCAATCACCACGAAACTTTTTGGAGATTTTTTTGGACCAGAAGACAACTTGTGAGCCAAGGAAGCACCTGGAAAGAGGCCCGTGGGGCCCACGATACACCAGGGCGCGCTAGAGGCCCCTGGCGCGCCCTGATGTATCGTGGGCCCCACAGAGGTCTTTTCCACCACCTCTCAGCTCTATAAATCCTCAGAAATTCTAGAAACCCTAGAGGAGTCGACGAAACACAATTCCAACCACCGCAAGTTCTAGAACCGCGAGATCCAAGCTAATACCATCACAGAGGGGTTCATCATCCTCATTGGTGCCTCTCCGATGATGCGTGAGTAGTCCACCATAGACCTATGGGTCCGTAGGCAGTAGCTAGATGGATTTCTCTCTCTCTCTTTTGATTCTCAATACAATGGTCTCTTGGAGATCTATTTGATGTAATGACTTTTTGCGGTTTGTTTGTTGGGATCCGATGAATTTTGAGTTCATGATTAGTTTCTATCCATGAATATTATTTGAGTCTTCTTTGATCTCTTATATGCATGATTATTTATAGCCTCGTATTTCTTATTTGAATCTTTGGTTTAGTTAGGCCAACTAGATCGATTTTTCTTGCCATGGGAAGAGGTGCTTTGTGACGGGTTTGATCTTGCGGTGTCCTCTCCCAGTGACAGAAGGGGCAGCGAGGCACGCATGTATCATTGCTATTAAGGATAACAAGATGGGGTCTATTCCTACATGAATAGATCTTGTCTACATCATGTCATCGTTCTTATTGCATTACTCCGTTTCTCCATGAACTTAATACACTAGATGCATGTTGGATAGCGGTCGATGTGTGGAGTGATAGTAGTAGATGCAGAATCGTTTCGGTCTACTAATCTTGGACGTGATGCCTATATATTGATCATTGCCTTGGATATCGTCATGATTATTTGATCTGCTATCAATTGCCCAACAGTAATGTGTTTACCCACCGTGTGCTATACTCTTGAGAGAAGCCACTAGTGAAATCTACGGCCCCGGGGTCTATTCTTTTAACATTTTGCTTTCCGATCTATCTTTTTCTGCATTTGCTTTCAGATCTATTATTCCAAAAACCCAAAAAATACCTTGCTGCACTTTTTATTTGCATCTTTTATTTTGTGTTCTCGTGCGATCTATTTATCCAATCTCATACAAACTAATCTATCTTTTTACCGTGGAGAGATTGACAAC
Source organism: Elymus sibiricus (assembly GCA_039707655.1). Classification (NCBI taxonomy): domain Eukaryota; kingdom Viridiplantae; phylum Streptophyta; class Magnoliopsida; order Poales; family Poaceae; genus Elymus; species Elymus sibiricus. The sequence continues at coordinate 313,575,146 of CM077667.1, read as the reverse complement.
CTCTGTTACGCGTCGGGTTGCAAGTATCTGGTGTGTGCATGTACCGTTTACATAGTGTTGCTTGGTTCTCCTACTGGTCCGATAACCTTGGTTTCATAACTGAGGGAAATACTTACCGTAGCTGTGCTGCTTCATCCCTTCCTCTTTGGGGAACTACCGACGCAGTCTCAAACCACGTCAAAGGAATTTCTGGCGCCGTTGCCGGGGAGACATCATCAACACCTATCAGGTTCCTAATCACAAATCTCATCTCCTTGCAATTTACATTATTTGCCATTTGCTTCTCGTTTTCATCTCCCCCACTTCACAAAAATTTGCCGTTTTATTCGCCCTCTTTTTCGTTTGCCTTTTTCTCGTCAGATCTCCTGTTTGCTTGCAATCTTGTTTGCGTAGTCGCGATGACTCAAGAAAATACCAAATTATGTGATTTTCCAATACCAATAATAATGATTTTATTAGTACCCCGATTGCTCTGCCCGCCACTAGTGCGGAGTCTTGTGATATTAATGCCGCTTTGTTGAATCTTGTCATGAAAGATCAATTCTCCGGTACTCCTAATGAGGATGCCGTGTCCCATCTAAACACATTCGTAGAATTGTGTGATATGCAGAAGAAAAAAGATGTGGATAATGATATGGTGAAGTTGAAATTATTTCCCTTCTCCTTGCAGGATCGTGCAAAAATTTGGTTTTCTTCTTTGCCTCGCAATAGTATCGATTCTTGGAATAAGTGCAAGGATGCTTTTATTACTAAGTATTTTCCGCCCACGAAAATTATTTCCCTTAGAACTCAAATCATGAATTTTAAGCAACTTGAGCATGAACATGTTGCACAATATTGGGAAAGAATGAAATTGATGCTAAGAAATTGTCCTACTCATGGTTTAAATCTTTGGATGATCATACAAAAAATTTATGCGGGATTGAATTTTGTCTCTAGAAATCTTTTAGATTCCGCCGCGGGTGGTACATTTATGAAAATTACTTTGGGTGAAGCTACTAAATTGATATATAATATCATGGCAAATTATTCGCAATGGCATACTGAAAGAGCACCTACTAGTAAAAAAGTTAATTCGGCTGAAGAAATTAGTACTTTGAGTGAAAAAGTTGATGCTCTTATGAAGTTGGTTGCTAGTAAAAATGCTCCTATTTGATCTTAATGATGTGCCTTTGTCTACTTTGATTGAGCAAAATAGTGATTCCGTAGATGTGAATTTCATCTCGCGAACCAATTTTAATAACAATGCTTATAGAGGTAATTTTAATCCTAGGCTTTTCCTGGAAATTCCTCTAATAATTATGGTAATTCCTATGGTAATTCCTCTTACAATAATAATAGTAACCCCTCTTATCTTGAAAGTAATATTAAAGAATTTATCAATGCTCAAAAAGTTTTCAATACTACGATAGAAGAAAAGTTGAATAAGATTGATGATATGTCTAGAAGCATTGATATAATTTCCCATGATGTAGAAAATCTCAAGTTGAAAGATTTTCCACATAATATTGATGAATCAATTAAAGCTTTATATGTTTCTATGGATGAAAGTAAGAAAAGAACCGCTATGCTTAGAGCTAAAAGAGAATTTTTAGAAAAAGCGTTTTCTAGTGATTGCTTTCATGAAAATGATGAAGATCTTAAAGTGATTGGTGTTTCTTATATTGATTCTTTGTTTATTAATATTAAAATTGATGATAAAGGGACTAAATAAGAGTCAATTTTAGCTAGAAGGCGTCCCAATAATTTGGAGGGTGAAAATCTTGATGATTTTTTTTGATGAAAGTGGGTTTGGAGAGGTAAAAACTTTAACTAGTGATGTGACCACTTTTTTGGATTGCAAAGACTTTAATTATGATAGTTTCTCTTTGATTGAATGTGTTTCTTTGTTACAATCCATGATAAATCACCCCATGCTTATGAACAAAATAAAGCTTTTACTAAACATATTGTTGATGCCATGATGAAATCTTTTGAAGAAAAGTTGGAGTTAGAGATTTCAATTCCTAGCAAATTACATGATGAGTGGGAGCCTACCATTAAATTCAAGATTACAAATTATGAGTGCTTTTCTTTATGTGATTTGGGTGCTAGTGTTTCCACAATTCCGAAATCTCTATGTGATGTGCTTGGTCTTACCAATATTGAAGAATGTTATCTTAATTTGCACTTGGCGGATTCTACTATTAAAAAGCCTTTGGGAAGAATTAATGATGTTCTTATTCTTGCAAATAGGAACTATGTGCCCATAGATTTTATTTTTCTTGATATTGATTGCAATCCGTCTTGTCCCATTATACTTGGTAGACCGTTTTTACGCACTATAGGTGCCGTGATTGATATGAAAGAAGGCAATATTAAATTTAAATTTCCACTAAGAAAGGGGATGGAACACTTCCCTAGAAAAATAATTAAGCCACCATATGAATCAATCATGAGAGCATCCTATGGAGCAAAAACTAAAGATGACAACACTTGAATCTATGCATTATGCCTAGCTAGGGGCATAAAACGATATCGCTTGTTGGGAGGCAACCCAATGAATAAAATTTATTTTTACCTTTTTCTTTCTGTTCTTGAGTATTGACACAATTATTCTACTGTTATGATTATGTTTTTTATGTTTTAATTAGTGTTTGTGCCAAGTAAAGCCTTTGGGATGACTCACAAGATGAGTAGAAACGATGCTGAATCTGAAACAGAAACTTTAACTCCAGTGCAGGAATTTTCTTTTTTTACTGGAGCGTGATAGTGAGCTGAAATTTTAAAAAAGTATTGATATACAAATTCTTTACGTTTTCCTAATTTGTCAGAATTTTCCGAGTTATAGAAGTATGGTTAGAGTACATATTACTACAGACTGTTCTGTTTTTGACAGATTCTGTTTTCGTTGCATTGTGTGCTTGTTTTGATGAATCTATGGTTTGTATTGGAGGGTATAAGCCATGGTAAAGTTAGAATACAGTAGATATAATGAAATAATAAAATATGAATGGGTTTGCAACAGTACTTAGAGTGGTGATTTGCTTTATTATACTAACGGATCTCACGAAGGTTTTGTTGAGTTTTATGTGATTGAAGTTTTCAAGTTTTGGGTGAGATCACGATGGATGAAGGAATAAGGAGTGAAAAGAGCCTAAGCTTGGGGATGCTATGGCACCCCAAGATAATATACAAGGAGAAACAAGCAACTAAGCTTGGGGATGCCCCGAGTGGCATCCCCTCTTTCTTCTAACGACCATCGGTATTTTACCTGGAGCTATATTTTTATTCGTCACATATCATGAGTTTTGCTTGGAGCGTCTTGTATTATATGAGTCTTTGCTTGATTTGCTTTTTAGTTTGTCACAAGTATCCTTGCTGGACACACCTATTTGGGAGAGCCAAAATTATGCTATGATTTGTTAGAATTGCTCTATACGCTTCACCTAAAAAAATGAGCTATGGAATTGCTCTAGTGCTTCACTTATATCTTTTTGAGCACGGTGTGCTTTAAATTTTTGAAGAAATACTCTCATGCTTCACTTAGATTAATTTCAGAGTTAGTAAATTTTGAAGAAATTCTCTCATGCTTCACTTATATTATTTTGAGAGATGAAAATTTTATGCTCATGTTCTTCACTTAAATTTATTTGAGCTTGTCAAAAGCAATGGCAATATATGAAACTAGTCCCAAAGTGATAGATATTCAAGAGGGATATAATAAAAACTTTCATGAAGATCATTGGACAAATTAAACTTGATTCCTTGTAATAGTTTTGAGACATGATGATAGTAATATGTGAGTCATGTTGGTGAGTAATATGGTTTAGTAAGAATATTGGTTTTAAGATTTGTGATTCCCTATGAAAGCATGAAATTCAATAGTTATGCAATGAAATTACATCCTACGTGTGGTGCATTATTCGGTGTTAGTTATGCTTAATGCCCGTTTATGTGAATTTTCGTTTCTTGGTTGGTTGCTTCTTAATCTATTTGCTAGCCTCCACTTGTACTAAGTAGTTATACTACTTATGCATCCAAAATCCTTAAGCCCAGTTTTGCCATATGAGTCCACCATACCTACCTATATGCGGTATTTCCGTGCTGTTCTAAGCAAATTTGTATGTGCCATCTGTAATTTTTCAAAATGAATTTCCTTTTTGTGTGCTCGTACCGCTCATGAAGTGGCAGGGGGTGGCCAATATTTTTCCATACTAGATGTTTTATTCTCAAAAGGAGTGTATATTCACTTGTCATTGCACGAGAGTATGACGGTAATAGGGATGCCCAGTCCCGGAATGAAAAAGAAATTTACGTTATATTGTTAAATAATAAATTCCTTGGAAAATGTTGGTATGGAAGGCAACCGTGGATACGGCTAGCCATGGATTGTGAAACAATGGTGGAAAAAGGAATAAACTTTATTTTCTGTTTGGGAACCGCCTATGATATATCTAGCATGGAAAGTATTGTGAACTACTTTGTCGTTTTCGTTGACAGGAAAAGCATGCCACCCAAAATATTTTTCGCTCTCAATTTACGCTTTGAGATCTGCACCTCTACAAATCCCTACTTCCCTCTGCGAAGGGCCTATCTATTTACTTTATGCAATTTTTATTTAATTGAGTCTCCATCTTCTCTTATAAAGCACCAACCAGGGGGCACTATGATCATACTTGTGCATTGGGTGTAGCTAATATTCGAGCGTGTTTCATGACTGGATCAATGATTGAGCATGATGGGCTAGGGATAACTTTCTTTAGTGTTGATATTTTGAAAGACATGGTTGCTTGTTGGTATGCTTGAGTATTAAAGTCTTCATGTCAAAACTAGACTATTGCTTTGAACCATCTAAAACTCCAAATGTCCATGCTACCAAAGAAAAGAATATGTGATGAACATGTTAGGCAGCATTCCACACCAGAAATTCTGTTTTTACCATTTACCTACTCGAGGACGAGCAGGAATTAAGCTTGGGGATGCTGATACGTCTCCAACGTATCTATAATTTTTTGATTGTTCCATGCTGTTATATTATCATTCTTGGATGTTTTATAATCATTTTATAGCAACTTTATATCATTTTTTGGGACTAACCTATTGACATAGTGCCCAGTGCCAGCTGCTGTTTTTTGCTTGTTTTTTACTTCGCAGAATATCAGTACCAAACGGAGTCCAATTGCCACGAAACTTTTTGGAGATTTTTTTTGGACCAGAAGACAACTTGTGAGACAAGGAAGCACGTGGGAGGAGGCCCGTGGGGCCCATGATACACCAGGGCACGCTAGAGGCCCCCGGCGTGCCCTGATGTATCGTGGGGCCCATGGAGGTCTTTTCCACCGCCTCTCAGCTCTATAAATCCTCAGAAATTCCAGAAACCCTAGAGGAGTCGACAAAACACAATTCCAGCCGCTGCAAGTTCCAGAACCGCGTGATCCAATCTAACACCATCACGGAGGGGTTCATAATCCTCATTGGTGCCTCTCTGATGATGCATGAGTATTCCACCATAGACCTACGGGTCCGTAGGCAGTAGCTAGATGGCTTTCTCTCTCTCTTTTGATTCTCAATACAATGGTCTCTTGGAGATCTATTTGATGTAATGACTTTTTGCGGTGTGTTTGTTGGGATCCGATGAATTTTGAGTTCATGATTAGTTTCTATCCATGAATATTATTTGAGTCTTCTTTGATCTCTTATATGCATGATTATTTATAGCCTCGTGTTTCTTCTTCGAATATTTGGTTTAGTTAGGCCAACTAGATCGATTTTTCTTGCCATGGGAAGAGGTGCTTTGTGATGGGTTCGATCTTGCGGTGTCCTCTCCCAGTGACAGAAGGGGCAGCGAGGCACGCATGTATCGTTGCTATTAAGGATAACAAGGTGGGGTATATTCCTACATGAATATATCTTGTCTACATCATGTCATCGTTCTTATTGCATTACTCCGTTTCTCCATGAACTTCATACACTAGATGCATGCTGGATAGCAGTCGATGTGTGGAGTAATAGTAATAGATGCAGAATCGTTTCGGTCTACTAATCTTGGACGTGATGCCTATATATTGATCATTGCCTTGGATATCGTCATGATTATTTGATCTGCTATCAATTGCCCGACAGTAATTTGTTTACCCACCGTGTGCTATACTCTTGAGAGAAGCCACTAGTGAAATCTACGGCCCCCGGGTCTATTCTTTTAACATATTGCTTTCCGATCTATCTTTTTCCGCATTTGCTTTCAGATCTATTATTCCAAAAACTCAAAAATACCTTGCTGCACTTTTTATTTGCATCTTTTATATTGTGTTCTTGTGCGATCTATTTATCCAATCTCGTACAAACTAATCTATCTTTTTACCGTGGAGAGATTGACAACCTCTCTTACGCGTCGGGTTGCAAGTGTTTGTTCTGTGTGTGCAGGTACCGTTTACATAGTGTTGCTTGGTTCTCCTACTGGTTCGATAACCTTGGTTTCATAACTGAGGGAAATACTTACCGTAGCTGTGCTGCATCATCCCTTCCTCTTTGGGGAACTACCGACGCAGTCTCAAGCCACGTCAGATAGCATGTCACATCAAAAATTCTGTTTTTTATCATTTACCTACTCGAGGACGAGCAAGAATTAAGCTTGGGGGTGCTTGATACGTCTCCAACGTATCTATAATTTTAGATTGTTCCATGCTGATATATTATCATTCTAGGATACTTTTTGGGTCTTTATTTACCAATTTATAATATTTTTGAGCACTAACCTATTGACCCAGTGACCAGTGCCAGTTGCTTTTTTCTGCATGTTTTTTGCCTTTTCAGGTTTACAGTACTAAACGAAGTCCAATTGCTATGAAACTTTTTGATGATTTTTTCTGGACCAAAAGAAGACCGAGAAGCTTCGGAAGGAGGTCAGGAGGCACACGAGGGCCCCTCTACACATCAGGGCGCGCCCTAGGGGGGGGGGGGCGCACCCTGATATGTGGTGGCCCCCTCCTGGCTCTCCCGACGTCCCTATTCGGCCTATAAATTCTCTAATATCGTGAAAACCCTGAAGGCAGTCCCGAAACCCTTTTTCCGCCGCCGCAAGTCTCTGTTCCATCGTGAGGCCATCTGGAGCTCCGCTCCGGCACCCTGGCGAGTTTCTATATCCCAGTGACAAAGTAGGGGACAAGATGCGTCTTTGTGTTGTTGCTACTAAGGATAAAACGATGGGGTTCATTCATATTGCTTGAGTTTACTTTGTCTACATCATGTCATCGTTCTCCAAGCATTACTCTGTTTTACTTAATACTCTAGATGCATGGGGGATAGCGGTCGATGAGTGGAGTAATAGTAATAGGTGCAGGCAAGAGTCGGCCTATTTGCTTATGGATGTGATGCCTATATACACATGATCATTGCCGTAAAAATCGCATAACTATCCGCTTTTCTATCAATTGCCCAACAGTAATTTGTTACCCACTGTATGCTGCCTACATGAGAGATGTCGCTAGGGAACACTATGGCCCCCGGGTCTATTCACTTATATATTTGCAAACGCTACAATTACCTCGCTGCCTTTATTTACTTTTTATTTATTTTGCATTTATCAACAATTATCTACACAACTCATTTGCTTGCAAATAACAAGATCAAGGGGATTGACAACCCTGTTGCCCGCGTTGGGTGCAAGTCGTATGTTCATTTGTGTGCACCCGCTGAAGACGGTTGAGGAATTATATTCCTATTGGTTCGATAAGCCTTGGTTTCATAACTGAGGGAAATACTTACGCCCTTTGTGCTGCAATTACCCGTTCCTCTTCACGGAAAACCCAACGCAGATCACAAGTATCACTGCCCTCGCCGTCAACCGTAGAACCACCAGTGAGCGCCGCCACCTCCCTGGTCAGAGGTTGAAGACGACCCCACAGGGCCTGCCGGTCAGCCTCCCGCGCCCTCCTCTCTCGCTGATAGCAGGGGCGTAAAAACGGTCTACCAAGTATGATGGGACAAGACGGATTTCAATCAATATCAAGAACAATAAAATCTGTGGGCACATAGTTCCTATTTGCAAGAATAAGAACATCATTAATTCTTCCCAAAGGCTTTGTAATAGTAGAATCCGCCAAGTGCAAATTAAGAGAACATTCTTCAATATTGGTAAGACCAAGCATATCACATAGAGATTTCGGAATCGTGGAAACACTAGCACCCAAATCACATAAAGCAAAGCACTCATAATTTTTAATCTTGACCTTAATGGTAGGTTCCCACTCATCATGTAATTTTCTAGGAATATAAATCTCTAACTCCAACTTTTCTTCAAAATATTTCATGATAGCATCAACGATATGTTTAGTAAAAGATTTATTTTGTTCATAAGCATGGGGTGAATTCAACATGGATTATAGCAAAGAAATATAATCAATCAAAGAGCAACTATCATAATTAAAATCTTTGCAATCCAAAATAGTGGGCACATCACTAGTTAAAGTTTTGACCTCTTCAAACCCACTTTCATCAATTTTTTCATCAAGATTTTCACCCTCCAAATCATTGGGACGCCTTCTAGCTAATGTTGACTCTACTTCAGTCTCTTTATCATCAATTTTAATACTACTAAACAAAGAATCAATAGAAGAAACACCAATCACTTTAAGATCTTCATCATTTTTCTGAAAGCAATCACTGGAAAACACTTTTTCTAAAAAATCTCTTTTAGCTCTTAGCATAGCGGTTCTTTTCTTACTTTCATCCATAGAAACATATAAAACTTTAATTGATTCATCAATCTTAGGTGCAAAAGATTTCAACTTGAGATTTTCTACATCATGAGAAATTCTATCAATGCTTCTAGACATATCATCAATCTTATTCAACTTTTCTTCTATCGTAGTATTGAAAACCTTTTGCACATTGATAAATTATTTAATATTACGATCAAGATCAGAGGGGTTCCTATAATTATTGTAAGAAGAATTACCATAGGATTACCACAATTATTGGAGGAATTTCCAGGAAAAGGCCTAGGATTAAAATTACCTCTATAAGCATTGTTATTGAAATTGTTTCGCGAGACGAAACTCACATCTACGGAATCACTATTTTGCTCAATCAAAGTAGACAAAGGCACATCATTAAGATCAATAGGAGCATTTTTACTAGCAACCAACTTCATAAGAGCATCAACATTGTCACTCAAAGTACTAATTTCTTCAACCAAATTAACCTTTTTGCTAGTAGGTGCTCTTTCAGTATGCCATTGTGAATAATTTGCCATAATATTATCTAGCAATTTAGTAGCTTCACCCAAAGTAATTTCCATAAAAGTACCACCCGCGGCGGAATCTAAAATATTTCTAAAGACAAAATTCAATCCCGCATAATTTTTTTTGTATGATCATCCAAAGATTTAAACCATGAGTAGGACAATTTCTTAGCATCAATTTCATTCTTTCCCAAGATTGTGCAACATGTTCATGCTCAAGTTGCTTAAAATTCATGATTTGAGTCCTAAGGGAAATAATTTTCGCGGGCGGAAAATACTTAGTAATAAAAGCATCCCTGCACTTATTCCAAGAATCGATACTATTGCGAGGCAAAGAAGAAAACCAAATTTTTGCACGATCCCGCAAGGAGAAAGGAAATAATTTCAACTTCACTATATCATTGTCCACATCTTTTTTCTATTGCATATCACACAATTCTACGAATGTGCTTAGATGGGACGCGACATCCTCATTAGGAGTACTGGCAAATTGATCTTTCATGACAAGATTCAACAAAGCGGCATTAATATCACAAGACTCCGCACTAGTGGCGGGAGGAGCAATCGGAGTACTAATAAAATCATTATTATTAGTATTGGAAAAATCACACAATTTGGTATTTTCTTGAGTCATCGTGACTATGCAAACAAGATTGCAAGCAAGCAAGAGATCTGACGAGAAAAAGGCAAACGAAAAAGAGGGCGAATAAAACGGCAAATTTGGTGAAGTGGGGGTGAGGAAAACGAGAGGCAAATGGCAAATAATGTAATTGCAAGGAGATGAGATTTGTGATTAGGAACTTGATAGATGTTGATGGTGTCTCCTCGGTGCCAGAGATTGGCACGTAGAAGAGTCCGCTTCCTCCCCGGCAACGGCGCCAGAAATTCCTTTGACGTGGCTTGAGACTGCGTCGGTATTTCCCCAAAGAGGAAGGGATGATGCAGCACAGCGACGGTAAGTATTTCCCTCAGTTATGAAACCAAGGTATCGAGCTAGTAGGAGGATCACGCAACACTATGTAAACAACACCTGCACACAAAGAACAAATACTTGCAACGCGACGCGAAAGAGAGGTTGTCAATCTCTCCACGATAAAAAGATAGATTAGGTTATGATAGATTGTATAGATAGATCTCGCAAGAACACAAAATAAAAGAGGCAAATAAAAAGTGCAGCGAGGTATTTTTGGGTTTTTGGAATAATAGATCTGAAAACAAAAGCGGCAAAAAGATAGATCGGAAAGCAACATGTTGGAAAAGTAGACCCGGGGGCCGTAGGATTACTAGTGGCTTCTCTCATGAGTATAGCACACGGTGGGTGAACAAATTACTGTTGGGCAATTGATAGAAGATCAAATAATCATGACGATATCCAAGGCGATGATCATTATATAGGCATCACGTCCAAGATTAGTAGACCGAAATGATTCTGCATCTACTCTTATTACTCCACACATCGACCGCTATCTAGCATGCATCTAGTGTATTAAGTTCATGGAAAAACGGAGTAATGCAATAAGAACGGTGACATGATGTAGACAAGATCTATTCATGTAGGAATAGACCCCATCTTGTTATCCTTAATAGCAAGGATACATGTGTGCTTCGCTGCCCCTTCTCTCACTGGGAGAGGACACCGCAAGATCGAACCCATCACAAAGCACCTCTTCCCATGGCAAGAAAAATCGATCTAGTTGGCCTAACTAAACCAAAGATTCGAAGATGAAATACGAGGTTATAAGTAATCATGCATATAAGAGATCAAAGAAGACTCAAATAATATTCATGGATAGAAACTGATCATGAACTCAAAATTCATCGGATCCCAACAAACACACCGCAAAAAGTTTACATCAAATAGATCTCCAAGAGACCATTGTATTGAGAATCAAAAGAGAGAGAGGAAGCCATCTAGCTACTGCCTACGGACTCGTAGGTCCATGGTGGACTACTCACGCATCACCGGAGAGGCACCAATGAGGATGATGAACCCCTCCGTGATGGTGTTAGATTGGATCTCGTGGTTCTGGAACTTGCGGCGGATGGATGTATTTTTCGTCAACTTCTCTATGGTTTCTGGAATATTTGGGTATTTATAGAGCTCAGAGGCGGTGGAGGGGGTTCCTGAGGCGGCCACAACCCATCAGGGCGCGCCCAGGGCCCTTGGCGTGCCCTGGTGGGTTGTGGGCAGCCTGGGCTCCCTCCTGGTTACCTCTTTGGCCCACTGGCCTTCTTCTGGTCCAAAAAAAACTCCAAAAAGTTCCGTCGCGATTAGACTCCGTTTGGTACTGATATTCTACGAAGGAAAAAAACAAGCAAAAACAGCAACTGACACTTTGGCACTATGTCAATAGGTTAGTCCCAAAAAATGATATAAAGTTGCTATAAAATGATTCTAAAACATCCAAGATTGATAATATAACAGCATGGAACAAGAAAAAATATTAGATACGTTGGAGACGTATCAGTTGTCGTACCCGAAGACCTCCTAGCCACCGACTTTCCCCTAGTCCTTGAGGACAGCCTGAAGAAGTTTTAGTTTAGCCGAACTCCCATTTTCCTCTACCACGAGCACTGGGTGGATGCCACCATGAAGGAGTACCACATTGATGTGGTCGTGATGGCAAACGACTCACCTGGGAGTTGGTTCTTTGAAGGACCAAAGATGGAGACCCTGGTGATCGCAGTCGAGACGGCAGCACGGAAAGCACTCACCCACCTTCGAGACATTCTCCCAGAGATGGCAGACGAGCCAGCTACCCGCCACCTACCTTTCAGGAAGGATGATCTTGGCGAGAGTTGGACGTTGACCCCATCAAGGGAGGATGGAACACCACTCAGGTTCCAGACCTACTTCAGCTTCTCCGCCGATAGTCTGGCTCACAACCTGATTGAGGAGTTCGTGAAGCTCCGCAAAGAACTTCACCACACCCGAGAGCTACTATGCCAAGCTAACAAGAAGCCAGATAGGATCAAGAAGGAAGGTGCGATAACCCACAAGTATAGGGGATCGCGACAGTCTTCAGGGGTAGTATTTCACCCTAATTTATTTATTCGACACAAGGGGAGCCAAAGAATATTTATTGGCCTTGACAGTTGAGTTTTCAATTCAACCGCACCTGGGATATCTCTCTACAGCAAAGGTTTAGTAGCACGACAAATAGTAGTAGCAAAGTAACAGCAGTAGTAACAACAGTAATTTTGTAGCAGTTGTGACAGTAGCAGTAGCGATAGTAACTTAGCAAGATTCAGTATATGTAAAGCGTAGGCACGTTGATCGGTGATGGATAATGAATTGGATGACATCAATCATGTAACAGTTTGTAACATCCCAATTTTATTAAATTTGGATGTTAATAGAATCATCATTTTGCATATCATATTTTATTGCATTTTGGAGTTTATGATGTTCAAGGATTTTCCACTCAAATAAAATATAAGAGAGAGGATAATATGACTTCCTCAAAATATAAATGAGTAGGAAAGTATTGGAATAATATTTGGTGTTTTCAAAGTGGCATTGAAAATTATTTTATTTCTCAAAGTTAAAAATTATTGCATAAGAAAATATTTCTAAATTATTTGAGAAGAACAAAATGTTCACTATGGTCGATATTATCAATAGTGATTTTATAAGTTACCATGATATTTTATATGTATGTTGGTTTTGTTTTTACTACAAATTGTTTTCTGTTAAAAAAAAAGAGGAAAGCACACACACGCACACAAGGGAACCAGGCCGGCCGGCCCAGCAGCGAGCCAGGCCGAGCTAGGCGCCCGCCAGCGCCTCCCCCGAGCGATCGCTCCCCCCCCACGATCGCATCTCCCTCTCTCTCACGCACCTACAGGTGGGGCCCGACCCCAGCCATCTTCAACCTCCCGCCCTACACGGGAGGAGCTGTGCACGCGCTCCCGAACCAGCCGGACGAAGTTCCCGGGATAACGCTTATCCCCGGAGTCTCGGACGCCCTAGCCGCGCCTATAAAAGCCCCCGACGCCCCTCGTTCCATTCAACAACACCGCCCCTCCTCTCGCCGCTCATAGCCGACACCATCGCCTTTCGCATCTCGCTGCCCGGAGTCCCTTCGCTGGAGAACTGCGACGCCGGTGAGCCACCATGGCTTATTTTGCTTCGGTAAATCGGATCCCCATGTCTTTGCTCTTCGTTCTGACAACTTTTTGGCCATTAGGAAGCACCGGAGACAACACTCTGACAAGCCCTGTCGGAGCACCGGAGCTCCGCCACTCGCCCCGCTCCCTCCGGTCGTCGCTACCGACCGCCGTCAGCACCACCCGAAGGCCCTTGCCGAGCAGCACCTCCCCCGCCTCTCCATTGACACCGACGATCGACGGAGCCGCCGCCCCGCCGACGCCGAGTTCCTGCCCGGCGTCAACACCCTCGCCTCGCTGTAAGCTGTCGCCTCCTCGCTCGTTTTGTTTCGTAGAATAGATAGGTTTTTCTTTTCTTTTCTGGATCGAACCGGTATTACATCTAGTTAGGTTTTTCCAGTTGAACCGACCGGCCGCTTTTTCTTTTAGTTAGCTGAACCGCCTCGTTTTACTAAAGTATGGCCGTCCACCGCGTAACCACCGAAGCAAACACAGCCAACCAACCAGAGCCGGCCGCGAACGTTCAGTTTTTAACATTTTCAAGAAAAAAACACTTTCGTGGTAGTTTTTTTCAGATTTGATTCAAATCTTAAAGTAGCCTTAATTTTTTATCCATAGATCCAAACGAGATGAAACCAGCGGCAAATTGTTCATCTCGAATACCTCTATCCAGAGAACCACTCTTTGCAAACTTTTGCAAGTTCAAATTCGAATTTATTTCAGATTTGAATTTAAACTTCATTAGGCCATATCTCCTAAACGGTATATCCATTTGAATTTATTATTTTCGCACGTCGTCACCCAAGACAAACCCTTGAATTGGATCAGTGCCACACTATTTTTCACGCAATTAGTTTCTATTCAATATAATCTTGCTAGTATGCCTTGTAGGAACATTAGCGCACGTCACGAATTTTGAACCATGTTTTTCACTCGTGGGTTCATACTTTGAAAATTTTCATGCTAGTTACGTGTATTGGATTTTATTTGGCTTTCATGAATTTTGTATTGCATGTTTCTTTGGATTGTATGAATGCCATTTTACTTTTGCGATAGATTGTCTGAAGTGCGAAACAGAGTACTACCACTCTCTAGAACTTCATTCTCAGTACCAAGGCAAGTTTACATCTTGATCATATATGTTTTACCTATGTTTTATATATGCATGTAGTCCTTTGTTGTAGGATTGCATGGTAGGAATTTATGCCGCATGGCTATGCTTTGCACCCAGTAGTTCAGTTGAGGTAGGTCTAAACCATACAAACTTTGTCGCCACCGTGTTATATTACAATGCATCGCCAAAGTAGACGTGGATTGGGGAGTGTTATCATCTTTAGATGTGAGTGACAAAGTAGTAATCAGGACCAAGACTTTAATGAACTACCTGGGTGGAAATTGGTTTGTATGGTGGCGAAGTACAGTGGGAGCATTCATGGGAATCCATGGGAGTGCACTAGTGGTCCGTCCACCCAGTCTCAAAGGGATCAACCTTGTTTTCATGTCTAGAAGCTTCCGTGTGCAGCCACAAGCCAATATGGGCTCTGGCCTAGTTGAGTAGATAGTATGACCTCTTCCGGGATAGGCTAGTAGATGTAGATGATGTAGGTGTACCGGCCTATCCGTGGGTTAGGGGAAATGCTTTCGAAAGACTATGTCTCGATCTTCCGATCAAGGAGGTGGTCGAGTCTTGTGGGGAAAAGTGCGCAACCTCTGCAGAGTGTCAATCTTAGTCGTGTCCCCGGTTATGGACAACTTGAGCTTTTAGTAGTGGAAATGTAGGGAGATCTCATCACTCTTAAATTAACCAACTGGGTATTGACACAACTTTGGGAATGGATTGAGTTGGGGTTTCCATCTCAGTCCTATGATATTTGTAGAGACAGAATAAAAGTTGACAGGGAAAAACTAGCTTTATGCAAAATTAAACTTAGAGCTTTCCACCAGCCAAATTGCATGTACAAATTGGCTCATTACACTCTTATGATGTGACTTGCCAGTACATTCCATGTACTGACCTACACGGCTGCAACCTATTATGATGCAGATTTGTCCGACGAGAAATAAGGTGCGATAGGTCGTTGTTCTGCACTCAGCTTTGCTCGTGGAGTTGATGGACTCGTTACACTTATTTGCTTCCGCAGTATTTGTTTTATTTGGCCTTAGGCCACATTATTGTAATAATTACTCTTTTGAGGATGTCTATGTAATAAAGTGTGTGATTGAACTCTGTTATAAATCCTCGAGTACTGTGTGTGTCAGCATACCAATCCAGGGATGACACTTAAGCATAGAGACTCCGATCCTTATCGGGTCGGGTCGCTACAAGATGGTATCAGAGCACACGTTGACTGTAGGACACGACCCTAGAAAATGGAAAGCCATAGGATAAAAACCTTGTTTTACAACTCTTTTATATCACTTGCTTTGGTCTTATGCTTTCCCGTGCTTCATTACTAATTTCTCCCCCCTTTCAAACTGTAGATGTCGGCCGCCATCGTTGAGTTTGCTCAGCCCGACGCGACCATCCCCTTTGGAAGGCAGCTGATGAATGTCGTGGGTCATCTGTGTATTGCACTGCCCACCTTCACCGGGACCTTCACGGCCACTCTACCTGAGGAGATGCGCTGGAGGATTGACGTCCACATTCCAAGGCAAACATTTGGAGACGCCACCGAGACGATCGACTTCTACGTGGATGTAGAGTCATGGGGCATTGGCAAGGGGATCGCCGCCCTCTTTGCACTTGGGCGCATCTGGGAGGAATACCGCGAGGACCTCAGGAGGAGTAACTATGTCATGTACGCGCGCCGCAACTCGGATGGGGATGTGGTGCGCACCAGGGAGGACGACACCATCACATCACACATTGAGGACCTGGAGGAGCTCATCAGCAGGATGAAGGAATAGATGGGACTCAACCTCATCACCACCCACAACCTGATGACCCGCAAGGCCGAGCTGGAAGAAGAGCTCTAGAACGCTCGCGCAGAACATGAGGAGGAGCTCGATGCATTGCAGGATAAGTTTGACGACTTGAAGCTTCAGCTAGAGGAAGCTAAGGAAAAGCTCGATAACGGGGAGAATCTCCAGGAGGACCACTCTTACGGGGCCTACGTCAGTCAGGACAAGGACTATGAGGACGGCGATGAGGAGATACAAAGTGATGCAGCTAGAGCTGACATCAACATGATAGATCTGACTTCCGATGAGGAGTAGATTTAGACCACCATGAGAGATTAGGATTCGATATTCGAATAGTAATTTGGTTTGATTTATTTGTGGGACCTTGTCAAATCTTGTGACATGGCTCGCCTTAGATTTATTTCGTGTGAACTCTTTGAATGAATTGAATTGGAGTGATTTGGATTTTTATTGCTATCATTTGCATATGGGTAGTTTTTCTCCCTTAGGCCTAATTCTATCTATACCTCATCTATGCTGACCCAACAGATGCCACCAAGGCGCGACCCTTCCGGGAGTGGCTCAGGGAATGATATCCCACTCGCCTTGGAACAGTTACTTTAGACCCAGAGCCAGATGATACAACTGTTGATGCAGAATATGAACCAGAACAACAACAACCCGCCTCCACCACCACCTCCACCGCCACCACCAATTGAGAGCCTTACCCGTTTTCTGAGGCTAAATCCTCCAATCTTCATGAGCAGCCCGAAGCCGATCGTCGCAGATGACTGGCTTGGCAACATGGGTAGGAAGCTGGCCACAGCAGGATGCACGGATCAGGAGAAGGTGAGGTTTGCCTCTCACCAACTGAATGGACCAGCAGCTTCGTGGTGGGAGAACTACACTGCCACGTATCCCATGGAGAATGTGACTTGGGCTCAGTTCCAGCATGCGTTCCGCACTGCTCATGTTTCAGCGGGAGCTATGGCTCTCAAGAAGAGGGAGTTCCGGAACTTGCGCCAGGGAGGTCGCACAGTGTCAGAGTATGTTGATGACTTCAGCAGGTTGTCTCGTTATGCTCTAGGTGACGTGGCTACCGATGCAGCTAAACAAGAGAAGTTTTTGGAGGGATTGAACGATGAGCTGGGAGTTTAGTTGATGGTAGCGACTTTTGAGAACTATCAAGAGTTGGTGGACAAGGCAATCACTCAGGAGGGCAAGCATCAGCAGATGGAAAATAGCAAGAGGAAATATGATCAAGGCAAGTTTTAGTCTGGAGCTCAGCAGAAGCCTCGCTCTGCACCTTTCTCAGGATATTCTGGTTCAGGACCCAGTAAGTTTGGAGGGCACAACCATCACAACCATGGTGGTCATTCTCAGCATGGAGGGAATGGACACAACCACAATGGCCATAAGAATGGCAATGGGAATGGGGGAAACGGGAATCACCATCATCCAAACCTTGCTACCCCAGTGAGGAAGGATCTGAGTCACATCACCTGCTTCAAGTGCAAGAAGACGGGGCACTACTCCAACGAATGCCCCGAGCTGCTGATACGTCTCCAACATATCTATAATTTTTGCTTGTTCCATGATATTATATTATCATTCTTGGATGTTTTACAATCCTTTTATTACAACTTTATATCATTTTTTGGGACTAACCTATTGACATAGTGCCAAAGTGCCAGTTGTTGTTTTTGCTTGTTTTTTACTTCGCAGGAAATCAGTACCATACATAGATGAAATGCTCTGGGGATTTTTGTGGATTTTTTACGAACCAGAAGAAATCAGATGGGCCAAAGAACACCAGAAGAGGGGGCCCAGGGTGGCCCGCACCCACATGGGCGTGCCAGAGGCCCCCTGACGTGCCCTGGTGGGTGCTGGGCACCTCGGGCACCCCCTCCACCGCCTCCGATGCCTATAAATTCCCAAATATTCGGAAACCATCAAAACTAACCCGAGACTCTCTGCTCCACCACCGTAACTCTCTCTATCGACGAAAAACCAATCTGGAGGCGTTCGAGTACCCTGCCGGAGAGAGGAATCCATCTCCGGTGGCCATCTTCATCATCCTGGCGGTGGCCATGACGAGGAGGAAGTAGTCCACCCTCGGGGCTGAGGGTATGTACCAGTAGCTATGTGTTCAATCTCTCTCTCTCGTGCTCTTGAGATGTCATGATCTTGATGTATCACGGGCTTTGTTAATATAGTCAGATCACATGATGTTATTCCCTCTCTACCTTGTTGTGATGAATTGAATATTTCCCTTTGAGATATCGTTATGTTGGATTGAATATTGGATTTGAGAACACTTGATATATGTCTTGCATGCGGATACCCGTGGTGACAATGGGGTGTTCTATTGATTCACTTGATATATGTTTTGGTACTCAACTTGCGGATTCCCGCGGTGACATTGGGGTAATCTATGCATAGGGGTTGATACACGTTCTTGTCCTACTTTCTCCGATAGAAATCTTGGGGCACTCTTTGAGGTTCTTTGTGTGGATTGAGTATTATGAATCTGAAATTGTTTGATGCGTATCGTATAATTAACTCATGGATACTTGTGGTGACATTGGAGTATCTAGGTGACATTAGAGTTGGTTGATGCGTATCATATGGTGTTATTCTAGTACGAACTCTTAGATAGATTGAACGGAAAGGATAACTTGATGTTATCTTAGTACGAACTCTTGAATAGATCGATCGGAAAGAATAACTTTAAGGTGGTTTCGTACCCTACAAACAATTTCTTCTTATGTTCTCTGCTAGATAAGAACTTTGGAGTGATTCTTCGTTGCACGTTGAGGGATGGTTATGTGATCCAATTATATTAGCATTGTTGAGAGATTGCACTAGCGAAAGTACGGACTCTAGGCCTTGTTTTCAAGCTTTGCAATACCATTTGTGTTCACTTTTGTTACTTGCTACCTTGCTGTTTTTATATTTTCAGATTACAAAAACCTATATCTTCCATCCATATTGCACTTGTATCACCATCTCTTCGCCGAACTAGTGCACCTATACAATTTGCCATTGTATTGGGTGTGTTGGGGACACAAGAGATTTCTTGTATTTGATTGCAGGGTTGTTTGAGAGAGACCATCTTCATCCTACACCTCCCACGGATTGATAAACCTTAGGTCATCCACTTGAGGGAAAATTGCTATTGTCCTACAAAACTCTGCGCTTGGAGGCCCAACAAAGTCTACAAGAATAAAGTTGCGTAGTAGACATCAGCTGCAGAATGGGAATGGCAATGGAAGTTCTGGAGGCAAGAAGCCCAATCCTTTCACTAAGGGGCGTGTGAACCATGTCAATGTGGAAGAAGTCTATGAGCAGCCGGATGCAGTGATTGGTAAGTTCTTGGTTAATTCATTTCCAACACTCATTCTATTTGACACTGGTGCATCGCATTCATTCATATCAAGGGGATTTGTGGATAAGCATAAGTTGCCTACCATAGCTCTTAAGTCACCTATTCTAGTGAGTTCCCCGGGAGCAGAGTCCATGACTAGTCAGGGATGTTTTCAGTTACCTTTGAACATAGGGGGTTATGTTTTTCCCACAGATATGATCGTACTCGAGTCACAAGGGTTGGATGTAATCCTAGGTATGGATTGGATGTCCAAGTATGAGGGAAACTTTGATTGTGCCAGTAGATCGATTTTGCTCACCACCCCAGAGAAGAAAATGATCAAGTATGTATTCAGGCTTAAGCCTAAGAGGACTCAGGTGAACTCTCTTACGGGAGTTGTCCAGGAAGAAGTACCAGTGGTAAAGGATTATCCCAATGTTTTTCCAGAGGAGTTACCCGGTATGCCACCAGATCGGGAGATTGAGTTTCTGATTGAGTTGCTGCCAGGCACCGGACCGATCTCCAAGAGGCCATACAGGATGCCTGCTAATGATCTGGCAGAAGTCAAGAAGCAGATTGAAGAGTTGCTGGACAAGGGGTATATTCGCCCGAGTTCATCACCTTGGGGAGCCCCAGTACTCTTAGTGGAGAAGAAGGATGGAACCTTGAGGATGTGTGTGGATTACCGTTCTTTGAATGAGGTTACCATCAAGAACAAGTATCCCCTGCCGATGATCAATGGTTTGTTCGACTAGCTAGAGGGAGCTAGTGTTTTCTCCAAGATCGATCTTCGATCGGGTTATCATCAGTTGAAGATCCGTGAGAAGGATATACCCAAGACAGCTTTTACCACGAGGTATGGGCTTTATGAGTATACGGTCATGTCTTTTGGTTTGACTAACGCCCCTACCTATTTTATGAGCATGATGAACAAGGTATTCATGGAGTTCTTGGATAAGTTTGTTGTGGTATTCATTGATGATATATTGGTTTTCTCCAAGAATGAGGAGGAGCACGCAGAGCATCTGCGCTTAGTTCTAGAGAAGCTCAGGGAACACCAGTTGTATGCCAAGTTCAACAAGTGTGAGTTTTGGTTGAAGGAAGTCGGATTTCTCGGGCATGTTGTGTCAGGAGAAGGAATATCCGTGGACCCTTCCAAGGTAGAAGCAGTCGCAGAATGGCAGGCGTCCACCTCAGTTAGCGAGATCCTTAGTTTCCTTGGGCTTGCATGATATTATCGGAGGTTCATTGAGAATTTCTCCAAGATTGCAAAACCCATGACGGAGTTGTTGAAGAAGGACACCAAGTATAATTGGACTGAGCAATGTGAGGCCAGTTTCCAAGAGCTGAAGAAATGTTTGGTTACAGCCCCAGTGCTAATTTTGCCGAATATACACAAAGATTTTCAAGTATATTGCGACGCTTCACGCCAAGGACTTGGAGGCATGCTTATGCAAGAAGGAAATGTTGTAGCTTATACTTCATGTCAGCTACGACCTCATGAGTTGAACTATGCCACACATGATTTGGAGTTAGCAGCAGTGGTACATGCACTCAAGACCTGGAGGCATTTCCTTATTGGGAATCAATGTGATGTTTATACAGATCACAAGAGTTTGAAGTATATCTTCACGCAGAAAGAGTTGAACCTTAGGCAAAGGAGATGGTTGGAGCTCATAAAGGATTATGACATGAGTTTGCATTATCATCCAGGAAAAGCCAATGTCGTGGCAGATGCTTTGAGCCGTAAGAGTTATGTTAACCCTCTTATCGCAGGAGGACTACCTCAGGAGTTGTGTGATGAACTTAGAGATCTCCAGTTGGAAATAGTCCCAAGAGGTTAGGTTGCCGCACTCGAAGTTCAGTCCACCTTGTTGGGAAGGATCAGAGAAGCTCAAAAGTTGGATCAAGGTATTGCTGAGATAAAGGAGAGGATCAGCAAAGGGAAGGCCGAAGGATTCCGTGAGGATGAGCATGGAACCATATGGTTTGAGCAGCATATTTGTGTACCCAATGATCTAGATATCAGGAAGTTGATTCTTCAGGAGGCTCATGACTCGCCTTACTCGATACACCCGGGAAACACCACGATGTATTTGGACTTGAAGGAAAGTTTTTGGTGGACCGGTATGAAGATGGATTTTGCTGAGTATGTAGCAGTCTGTGATGTATGTCAGAGGGTAAAGGCAGAGCATCAGAAACCAGCAGGTTTACTTCAGCCATTGCCGATACCAGATTGGAAGTGGGATAAACTTGGCATGGACTTCATCATGGGATTACCCAGGACCCGTTCAGGTTATGATTCCATTTGGGTAATTGTTGATCGTTTGACCAAGGTTGCTCATTTCATCCCGATGAAGACTACCTATACAAGTGCTAAGCTGGCAAAAATATATATGACCAGGATCGTATGTCTGCATGGAGTTCCGAGGATCATCGTATCAGATAGAGGAACACAATTTACTTCAAAGTTTTGGCATCAGTTACACGAAACTTTGGGTACCAGGCTGGAGTTTAGTACAACTTTCCATCTACAGACAGATGGGCAGACAGAGAGAGTGAATCAGATTCTGGAGGACATGTTGAGATCTTGTGCGCTAGACTACGGGTCTAGTTGGGATGATAACTTACCTTATGCAGAGTTCTCGTACAACAACAACTATCAAGCCAGTTTACAGATGGCCCCTTTCGAGGCATTGTATGGGAGGAAATGCAGAACACCGTTGATGAGGGATGGAGTTGGAGATCGCAAATTGTTGTAACATCCCAAATTTTGGAATGTTATATTAATTACTAGAATGATTGTTTGTTTGATTGAGTGATTGAATTTGAGTGAAATTTGAAACTTTTTGAAACTTTTGAATGAGAGGGAATAAAATGACTTTCCCTTTTTTTTTTGAATTCAATTTCATCCAATGCAAAACAAGGAGAGAAGATGACATGACTTATTCAAGTGAAGGAATTGAAATTTTGGATTCTGAAAACTACTGAAAAATTTCTATTTTGGTAATTACTTCATTTGATTCTGTTCTTGAATGAATTCAAACCCATATGCCCAAATTCAAATTTTCTTGAGAGGTGGAACATGACCCTCCAAACCAGGGGCATTTTTGTGAGATTTTGAACCATAAAACCCAGGGGGTTATTTGAAAATTATTTGCAAAAGAAAATAAAATCAATTTAGGCTTTTTCTGAAAAATATTTTTTTTTAAATCATTTATTTTGGCCGTGGAAAAATGTTCATCTTATTTATTTTATTTTTCTGATCATTTTAGTATATAATACTTCTATTTTTGGTTTAGTATTTAGTTTCCTTTTCTACTTTTACTTTCCTGTTATTTTTTATTTGGAAAAATGCTTTAAATAGGAAAGCTGCGCGCGTGCGTTAGGTAAGGATCCGGCCCATTTGGAAAGGATCCGGCCCGATCCAATCCGGACCAGATCCGAATCTCTCCGGATCGGCCGCCCGATCCCGTGCGATCTCCCTCTCTCTCTCTGACACCCGGTCCCACCGCCCGACCGAGCCACCGTCGCGGTCACCTCCTTCCTTTCTTCTTCCTCCTCTTTCCATCATCGGAGCCGACCGGAATCCGACCGGATCTCCCGATTCCCTGCCGTTCTGGAGCACCTGACCGCATCTATAAATAGCGGAGACCTCCCGCACCTCGTTCCACCCCAAAGTCCCCTCGCCCGTGCCCTGCCTTTGCCGCCATTGCTCGCCGGAGTTCCACCACCAACCGGTCGACCCCGAGCTCGTAGCGCTCACCTCCGACCATGCCGAGCCCTCCCACCGCCACCAACAGCTCCACCCCGCTCTCCTGCACCTCCCCGTGCACCCGCCCGAGCTCCAGAGCCACCGGATCGACCTCCCCGTCGACCACCCGAACACCTTGCCACCCCGAAGCTCGCCATCGTCACCCCGTCGTCCCCGAGCTCGCCTTCGACCACCTCTGGATGCGCCGTTCACCGCCGCATCTACTGGAGCTCTTGCCGTCATCGGAGACCCGCCGGGGAGCTCACCAGCATCAACCCCGAGCAGCCGCCGCCGCCGGACATCGCCGGAGTTCATCTCCTCTCTGTAAGCCTCAGATTTGACCCCCA
This sequence comes from Elymus sibiricus, assembly GCA_039707655.1. Classification (NCBI taxonomy): domain Eukaryota; kingdom Viridiplantae; phylum Streptophyta; class Magnoliopsida; order Poales; family Poaceae; genus Elymus; species Elymus sibiricus. The sequence goes on along the minus strand of CM077667.1, from coordinate 313,551,444 downwards.
CCGTCCGATCTATTTTCAACGTATGCGATTAGATCCGTTTTAATAAACGAACCGGTACGCTCTAGAAAACGGCCGTCCGCCCGAAGCACTCGCTCACGCGTACCACTCGGCCACTCACAGCTTGCCACGTGTGCCCCTGTCCGTTAGAAAAGATTTTTCTTTTTCTGTTTTAATTTCAATTCCAGAAAATAGTTCTTCTTTTAGTTTTGCTATATCTTTTAGAGTTTTTAATATTTTTGAGTGATTCTTTTTGCATTAGGCCAAAAATTTACTCTAGTTTCTGCAGATATCAAGTTTGACCATGTTTGACTATTTAAAATTTGAATTCAAACAGATTTGATTTAAACCTTGTTTTGTGAATAACTTGAGTTTAAAAATAAGTTTTGAGTTGATTCTTTTTGCTACTGGTCACTAGTGATTTTGTTCATCAGTAGGAACAATTTGAGAATTTTTATAATATTTTAAATTAGGGTTTCAAGCAAAACAGATTCTGTTTTAATTCTTTTTAGGTTTATTTCTATTTCTTTTGTTTTAAATTGTTTTAATTTGTTTTATTTTATATTAGTTGACAAGTTTTACCTTGTTTTCTGTTAGTTAGCAGTAGTATTTCAACCAAGTTTATTTCTATGTTGTTTATTCTTTTTGTTTGCATGAAATCAATTCTAGTTCAGTAATAACTTGCAAATTGATTTCATTGCTAGTTTGATTTCCTATTTGAAAATTATTTCCATATATTGTTTTATAAATTTTATTTTCTGTTAACTTTAGTTTAGACCAGAAAACAATTTGTATTATAGTTGAAATTGTTTGTGGTCAATTCAAGGTTAACTTTGTTTAGGTTATAGGAATAGTTTACTAAAAGCTTTTCTATTAGTTCTTTTTTTTTGTAATAAAGTTTTATGAGAAAATATTTTCTGTTAATTTAGTGTTTTATATTTTGTTTTTCTGTTATTTTATTATCTTAGTGTTTTCCTTGCTGTTATGTTCTATTAGCTAGAAAACTTACATTGTTTAGGGTGTTGTTTTCTTAGTTCTTAGTTGTTCTTCAAAAGTAATTCTTTTTGCTAGTAAAATATTTACTAAAATACCTTTGTTATATTTTACCTTGCTTTTGTTTTGTTGCTATTCAAAATAGTTTATTTGTAGGGAAAACTACATTAGGTTGTTGTGATGAAGTTTTGTTGTTTTAACTTTTGTCTTAAGTATTTTCCTTCATCACAACACTTTTGTGTTTGGTTTTTGTGTTGCCTTTTGATTGTTAGTATTGTTTGCTAGTATGATTGCTTATATGAGTGCAATGTTTGATTATATAGATTTTCATCGGAGAGTGACGAATAGTTCTATCAAGTTATTTCTGAGAGCGATATTTATCTTCATCAACTGTACAGGCAAGTTCACTTTGATTATCTTACATTACCTATGTTTTATTTGCATTAGAATAAATCTCTCCATCATACATCCAGTAGGATATTGAGCTTGAACTTGTTGTAGTATCATGAGGTAGGAGAAACCCAACACCCTGTTACCATTGCCCGGGAAGGGACGTTACTTCACAATTGCTACGCTTTAGTAGACGGGGTTTGGTTGTGAGATTCAGGAGTGTTGTGAGGTTAATTAATTATTTCAAGACCTGCATGATGATCAAGACTTCAAGGACTCAATATACCTCTGGGTGGATTGGACATGCATTTTGGCAGCCTGATATTTATCATGGTTATGCCGGGAATCCTGGTATCTACCTGTGATCATACCAACGGAATGCCACCCAGGCTCAAAGAGATGGATGGATACTTCAAGGCCGGAAAGCTTACGTGTGCAACCGCAAGTCAATATGGGCTCTGGCTTGGTTGACCTTAGTGGTGACTCTGGTAGGTCAGATTGCTACGAGACGTAGAAGAACGGTAGGATTGGATGGGCACTGACTTTCTATCAGAGGATCACTTTGGAAGACCATGTTTCGATCGTCTCGTTCTCAAACATCATGCAGTGCGAGGACACAACGAGAGGGATCGAATCTTGCGGGTAAAGTGTACAAACCTCTGCAGAGTGTTAAACTAATCGATTAGCCATGTCCCCAGTTACGGACAACATGAGCACCGGAGATGATACTATCAGCCAGTCTCAACACAATTAATAAAATTTTATGATGAGTGGGTCTATTAATAATTTTGGGACATGAGAATTGGTTGGTGGAACCATCTCATTAACAACCAACTTTTGTAGTGTTTTCCGCTTGACTCCTTTGTTGTAGGGAAAATAAAACCAGCTTTTCTGCAAAAACTCAGACAGAGAGCCATAAAGCCTTTTGCATATAGAATAGTTTTTATCATTTCATTCTATGGTGATCTTGCCGGTACATTCAATGTACTGACCTACACGGCTGCAACGTCTTATGTTGCAGATACTTTTCTACGACGAGTAAGAGTACGATTCAGGGTTACGGTCTACACTCAACCTGCCGTTGGTGTTTATTGGGACTCCACTCCCGTTGACTGTTTCCGCTGAGATTTAAGAGGTATATATCAATTTTACGGTATTTACATGTGATTGCACTTTGATATATACATTGATGTACTGTGTGTGCCAGCATACTGATCCAGGGATGGCACTGACACACAGAGGCTTGACTCGTTTTGAGTCGGGACGCTACAGAGATGGTATCAGAGCACATGTTGACTGTAGGAGGTGACCCTAGAAACTGGAAAGCCCATAGGACAAATATCTCTCAAAATTATTCTCAAAAGAAAAAAAAAATCTTTTACTTCTTATCCCTTCCGAGTTTTATCAAATAGTTAGATAATACCCTTTTGACCACTATGGACAGAGCTACAATTTTTTTTGAAGACTATAAGGACGTGAAGCAATTGAAGACCATGAAGAATTTCCAAGATTTTATGCCCCCTAGAAGACCAAACCCCTGTTGCATACTCACGTTAGATACGATGATTTGTGAGCTGTCATTTGTGTGCATTTTTCCGACAGCCACAAATAAAACATATTTTCAAAACTATTGTTTGTATTGTGTGTATCCCCCTCCTTTCTCTCTCTCGTATCTCATCCCCAAAACCTTGGACCCAATAGATGGTGAATGAAGCTGGACTTGTATTCTCTGGACCAATGACCCAGCTGGAGGCAGAAGTATGGATTCAAAACATGGAGAATAGCTTCAGGAGCAACTCGATTGCAAAGAAGTATGAGGTTCAATACGCTCTTCAGTACTTTACCCAAAGTGCTGCAACTTGGTGGAAAATGCATCACGCCATACAAGGATTTAATAGAGCAAAAAGTTGGGAAGAATTCAAGAAGACTCTGTTAAGATTCCGTCTCATTCAGAAGCACCGTGATAACACGATGAAGAAGCCTTGTGCATGCAAGATCTGTGGAGAAATAGGACACACCCAGGAAGAACACAAGGATGGATGCCCTCATTGTGAAGAAAATCACCCAGCCGAGGAATGCCCAACTGGGCAGGTGACATGTTTCTTGTGTGAAGGAACCACTCATTTTTCGGCACAATGTCAAATATACCCCAAGGTACAAGAAGTGATGAAGCAGCAGAAGGAAGCAATGAAAGAAGTCCTCAGGAAAAAGTTAGAAGAACCCATGACGATGGGAGATACACCAGACCCAATCGTAGATACCAAGTCATGTTATTCATGTGGAGAAGAAGGACATATTTCCCTGAATTGTCCGAACGAGTATCTGGGAGATTTCCCGACAGCAGAAGTGCAATATGATCCTAAGGAGATAGAAGTGATGATCAACCTGGACAAGAAGAAAGGCCAACTAAGTGGAGGCATCAGATGTTTGCATTGTAGCTTGGAGAGGCCCCACTGTTTTTGCAAGAAGTATGAACCAAGCATCAGGAAAGGAGCCCAACCCAAGAAGAAGAAAAAAAGACTCCGTGGTTTTCTACACGGAAGGACCTGAGCCATATCACTTGTCATCGGTGCAACAAGACATGACACTACTCCTATACCTGCCCGGAGAAGAAGGCTAAACATGAGTAGTTGGAGTTTTGGATTTTGGAAGTAATAAATGTAATAAGAAGCACTCTTTTTCTTAAAGTTATGAAGTTGGATTATGTAACGGAAGTCCCAGCGATTGTAATAACGTCATGAATCAATAGAATTTATTGTCATGAATTTCCATGTTGAATTGTATGAGTTGTTACTCTATGAACAAAGATCTCCGACCATTTTCGAGGATATGAGAAAATATGGTCTATGCAGGCATATGTACATTTCATTTTAAGTGTGGTAGTAACCGGTAAAACCACAGGATCCAAGGAAAAAGAATGTATACTTCATGCCAAGGAGTTTGGATAAATGAGTAAAGGAGAAGGAAATGCTGGACCATATCAAACCATGTGGATGACAGCATTTGTAATAAAGTACTCCTGAGGTTGGAATTTTTGAGAATATAGTGATGAACCAATACCTAAGGGTAAACAGACTAATGGAAAGGAAAATGAATTTCACAGAATGGATCCTGAACAAGAATAAGCCTGTGATTTATTTTACCCAAGGGAATGATGGAATGAATTGACGGTAATGTTGGAATATGACACGCTAGTAACCCCAAGGGTGAGTTAAAGATGTTCAAGTATTGAAGTGAGCCCACAAGCCACCGACCTCAGGGTTGATAAGGATCAAGCCCTACCTTTATGAAGGAAGGTACTTGGAAGAAGCTATGACAGATCAGCAAATGTTTTCTTAGGAGAATACGTAAACCTGAGAGATGTGAAGAAACGATAGATGTTTTTGTTCAGCTTGCAGAATTAATGGATTTATCCAAACTTCGTTCGTGGACAAGAGCAATTCTGCAACGATTGTGAGGAAGCCCAAGTGTTAGAATACGAGATTCGCTAAACCTTATACAAAGTAATGATTTGGGTGCGGAATGGATTGATCACCATGACGACTTACTCTTATCATTTCTCTTGCTATTTGGAATGGTAAATCTGAGTGACTTACCCATAGTAAAGAGACGACGTTCTTTGAAGCTTTTGTTTTAAGCCTTAGAATGGTATGATGAAGACCCCTTGTACATGGCAGTTGTTGTCACACGTAGGAATTTTACGGTGAGGATGAAGCCAAGACCCATTTCACTGCAAGATAACCACAAATGGTAGACCACCATGAGATCATCGATAAGTTAATTAGAAATGATCACGAGACTTGTCAGTTAAGAAGACCCAGTAACGGAAGAAGTTTGTATTGACCAAGGAAACACTGGATTTTGCTGGAAACGTTGTGAATATAAAGGAAGAGCATCACCAAAAGAGTTTTCTGTGGAGAATGTGAAGAGACAGATGTCAAGACCCCAGAGGACTGTCAATATTTTGAGAGACCAGTAACTCTCGTTTTAAGTGTGGTAGCACCCACACTTATCAGACCAGTGGAATTGCTAGAAGACCCCCAAACCCTAACCTTTTCTTTCTAGCCCTTTCGAATCTCGAGGACGAGATTCATTTTAAGTGTGGTAGGTTTGTAACATCCCAAATTTTGGAATGTTATATTAATTACTAGAATGATTGTTTGTTTGATTGAGTGATTGAATTTGAGTGAAATTTGAAACTTTTTGAAACTTTTGAATGAGAGGGAATAAAATGACTTTCGCTTTTTTTTTTTTGAATTCAATTTCATCCAATGCAAAACAAGGAGAGAAGATGACATGACTTCTTCAAGTGAAGGAATTGAAATTTTGGATTCTGAAAACTACTGAAAAATTTCTATTTTGGTAATTACTTCATTTGATTCTGTTCTTGAATGAATTCAAACCCACATGCCCAAATTCAAATTTTCTTGAGAGGTGGAACATGACCCTCCAAACCAGGGGCATTTTTGTGAGATTTTGAACCATAAAACCCAGGGGGTTATTTGAAAATTATTTGCAAAAGAAAATAAAATCAATTTAGGCTTTTTCTGAATTTTTTTTTAAATCATTTATTTTGGCCGTGGAAAAATGTTCATCTTATTTATTTTATTTTTCTGATCATTTAAGTATATAATACTTCTATTTTTGGTTTAGTATTTAGTTTCCTTTTCTACTTTTACTTTCCTGTTATTTTTTATTTGGAAAAATGCTTTAAATAGGAAAGCTGCGCGCGTGCGTTAGGTAAGGATCCGACCCATTTGGAAAGGTTCCGGCCCGATCCAATCCGGACCAGATCCGAATCTCTCCGGATCGGCCGCCCGATCCCGTGCGATCTCCCTCTCTCTCTCTGACACCCGGTCCCACCGCCCGACCGAGCCACCGTCGCGGTCACCTCCTTCCTTTCTTCTCCCTCCTCTTTCCATCGCCGGAGCCGACCGGAATCCGACCGGATCTCCCGATTCCCTGCCGTTCTGGAGCACCTGACCGCATCTATAAATAGCGGAGACCTCCCGCACCTCGTTCCACCCCAAAGTCCCCTGGCCCGTGCCCTGCCTTTGCCGCCATTGCTCGCCGGAGTTCCACCACCAACCGGTCGACCCCGAGCTCGTAGCGCTCACCTCCGACCACGCCGAGCCCTCCCACCGCCACCAACAGCTCCACCCCGCTCTCCTGCACCTCCCCGTGCACCCGCCCGAGCTCCAGAGCCACCGGATCGACCTCCCCGTCGACCACCCGAACACCTTGCCGCCCCGAAACTCGCCATCGTCACCCCGTCGTCCCCGAGCTCGCCTTCGACCACCTCTGGATGCGCCGTTCACCGCCGCATCTACTGGAGCTCTTGCCGTCATCGGAGACCCGCCGGGGAGCTCACCAGCATCAATCCCGAGCAGCCGCCGCCGTCGGACATCGCCGGAGTTCATCTCCTCTCTGTAAGCCTCAGATTTGACCCCCACCGTCCGATCTATTTTCAACGTATGCGATTAGATCCGTTTTAATAAACGAACCGGTACGCTCTAGAAAACGGACGTCCGCCCGAAGCACTCGCTCACGCGCACCACTCGACCACTCACATCTTGCCACGTGTACCCCTGTCCGTTAGAAAAGATTTTTCTTTTTCTGTTTTAATTTCAATTCCAGAAAATAGTTCTTCTTTTAGTTTTGCTATATCTTTTAGAGTTTTTAATATTTTTGAGTGATTCTTTCTGCATTAGGCCAAAAATTTATTCTAGTTTCTGCAGATATCAAGTTTGACCATGTTTGACTATTTAAAATTTGAATTCAAACAGATTTGATTTAAACCTTGTTTTGTGAATAACTTGAGTTTAAAAATAAGTTTTGAGTTGATTCTTTTTGCTACTGGTCACTAGTGATTTTGTTCATCAGTAGGAACAATTTGAGAATTTTTATAATATTTTAAATTAGGGTTTCAAGCAAAACAGATTCTGTTTTAATTCTTTTTAGGTTTATTTCTATTTCTTTTGTTTTAAATTGTTTTAATTTGTTTTATTTTATATTAGTTGACAAGTTTTACCTTGTTTTCTGTTAGTTAGCAGTAGTATTTCAACCAAGTTTATTTCTATGTTGTTTATTCTTTTTGTTTGCATGAAATCAATTCTAGTTCAGTAATAACTTGCAAATTGATTTCATTGCTAGTTTGATTTCCTATTTGAAAATTATTTCCATATATTGTTTTATAAATTTTATTTTCTGTTAACTTTAGTTTAGACCAGAAAACAATTTGTATTATAGTTGAAATTGTTTGTGGTCAATTCAAGGTTAACTTTGTTTAGGTTATAGGAAGAGTTTACTAAAAGCTTTTCTATTACTTCTTTTTTTTTGTAATAAAGTTTTATGAGAAAATATTTTCTGTTAATTTAGTGTTTTATATTTTGTTTTTCTGTTATTTTATTATCTTAGTGTTTTCCTTGCTGTTATGTTCTATTAGCTAGAAAACTTACATTGTTTAGGGTGTTGTTTTCTTAGTTCTTAGTTGTTCTTCAAAAGTAATTCTTTTTGCTAGTAAAATATTTACTAAAATACCTTTGTTATATTTTACCTTGCTTTTGTTTTGTTGCTATTCAAAATAGTTTATTTGTAGGGAAAACTACATTAGGTTGTTGTGATGAAGTTTTGTTGTTTTAACTTTTGTCTTAAATATTTTCCTTCATCACAACACTTTTGTGTTTGGTTTTTGTGTTGCCTTTTGATTGTTAGTATTGTTTGCTAGTATGATTGCTTATATGAGTGCAATGTTTGATTATATAGATTTTCACCGGAGAGTGACGAATAGTTCTATCAAGTTATTTCTGAGAGCGATATTTATCTTCATCAACTGTACAGGCAAGTTCACTTTGATCATCTTACATTACCTATGTTTTATTTGCATTAGAATAAATCTCTCCATCATACATCCAGTAGGATATTGAGCTTGAACTTGTTGTAGTATCATGAGGTAGGAGAAACCCAACACCCTGTTACCATTGCCCGGGAAGGGACGTTACTTCACAATTGCTACGCTTTAGTAGACGGGGTTTGGTTGTGAGATTCAGGAGTGTTGTGAGGTTAATTAATTATTTCAAGACCTGCATGATGATCAAGACTTCAAGGACTCAATATACCTCTGGGTGGATTGGACATGCATTTTGGCAGCCTGATATCTATCATGGTTATGCCGGGAATCCTGGTATCTACCTGTGATCATCCCAACGGAATGCCACCCAGGCTCAAAGAGATGGATGGATACTTCAAGGCCGGAAAGCTTACGTGTGCAACCGCAAGTCAATATGGGCTCTGGCTTGGTTGACCTTAGTGGTGACTCTGGTAGGTCAGATTGCTACGAGACGTAGAAGAACGGTAGGATTGGATGGGCACTGACTTTCTATCAGAGGATCACTTTGGAAGACCATGTTTCGATCATCTCGTTCTCAAACATCATGCAGTGCGAGGACACAACGAGAGGGATCGAATCTTGCGGGTAAAGTGTACAAACCTCTGCAGAGTGTTAAACTAATCGATTAGCCGTGTCCCCGGTTACGGACAACATGAGCACCGGAGATGATACTATCAGCCAGTCTCAACACAATTAATAAAATTTTATGATGAGTGGGTCTATTAATAATTTTGGGACATGAGAATTGGTTGGTGGAACCATCTCATTAACAACCAACTTTTGTAGTGTTTTCCGCTTGACTCCTTTGTTGTAGGGAAAATAAAACCAGCTTTTCTGCAAAAACTCAGACAGAGAGCCATAAAGCCTTTTGCATATAGAATAGTTTTTATCATTTCATTCTATGGTGATCTTGCCGGTACATTCAATGTACTGACCTACACGGCTGCAACGTCTTATGTTGCAGATACTTTTCTACGACGAGTAAGAGTACGATTCAGGGTTACGGTCTACACTCAACCTGCCCTTGGTGTTTATTGGGACTCCACTCCCGTTGACTGTTTCCGCTGAGATTTAAGAGGTATATATCAATTTTACGATATTTACATGTGATTGCACTTTGATATATACATTGATGTACTGTGTGTGCCAGCATACTGATCCAGGGATGGCACTGACACACAGAGGCTTGACTCGTTTTGAGTCGGGACGCTACAATTGTTTGGATGAGATTTGATCAGAGATTCTGAGGAGAAAGTCAAGTTGATCCGTGATAGACTCAAGATAGCTCAGTCCAGACAGAAGAGTTATGCCGATGCTAAACGCAAGGAAGTGATTTATGAAGTGGGAGATAGAGCATATCTGCGAGTGTCTCCCCTTCGAGGTATTAAGAGATTTGGAGTCAAAGGAAAGTTAGCACCACGATTTGTGGGGCCATACAGAGTTCTAGAACGCAGAGGACAAGTTGTATACAAGTTGGAACTACCAGAGGGTTTGTCAGGAGTTCATGATGTGTTTCATGTTTCCCAGCTGAAGAAGTGTCATGCAGAGATGGCAGATGTTCCTTTGAGAGATACAGTGCCTCTAGAAGCAATTCAGTTGGAGAGCGATCTGACTTATGAGGGGAAGCCGGTTAAGATTCTTGAGACAGCCGAGAGAATCACTCGTACCAAGATCATCAAGTTCTGTAAGGTTCAGTGGAGTCACCACACCGAGGAGGAAGCTACTTGGGAACGAGAAGAAGACCTCAAGCGGGACCATCCTCACCTTTTTGCTAGCCAACCCGAATCTCGAGGAGGAGATTCATCTTAACGGGGGTAGGTTTGTAACATCCCAATTTTATTAAATTTGGATGTTAATAGAATCATCATTTTGCATATCATATTTTATTGCATTTTGGAGTTTATGATGTTCAAGGATTTTCCACTCAAATAAAATATAAGAGTGAGGATAATATGACTTCCTCAAAATATAAATGAGTGGGAAAGTATTGGAATAATATTTGGTGTTTTCAAAGTGGCATTGAAAATTATTTTATTTCTCAAAGTTAAAAATTATTGCATAAGAAAATATTTTCTAAATTATTTGAGCAGAACAAAATGTTCACTATGGTCTATATTATCAATTGTGATTTTATAAGTTACTATGATATTTTATATGTATGTTGGTTTTGTTTTTAGAACAAATCGTTTTCTATTAAAAAAGAGAGGAAAGCACACACACGCACACAAGGGAACCAGGCCGGCCGGCCCAACAGCGAGCCAGGCCGCGAGCGCCAGCGAGCCAGGCCGAGCCAGGCGCTCGCCCGCGCCTCCCCTGAGCGATCGCTCCCCCGCACGATCGCATCTCCCTCTCTCTCACGCACCTATAGGTGGGGCCCGACCCCAGCCATCTTCAACCTCCCGCCCCGCATGGGAGGAGCTGTGCACGCGCTCCTGAACTAGCTGGACGAAGTTCCCGGGATAACACTTATCTCCACAGTCTTGGATGCCCTAGCCGCACCTATAAAAGCCCCCGATGCCCCTCGTTCCATTAAGCAACACCGCCCCTCCTCTTGCCGCTCATAGCCGACACCGTCGCCGTTCGCATCTCGCTGCCCGGAGTCCCTTCGCCGGAGAACTGCGACGCTAGTGAGCCACCATGGCTTATTTTGCTTCGGGAAATCGGATCCCATGTCTTTGTGCTTCGTTTTGACAACTTTTTGGCCATTAGTACGCACCGGAGACGACTCTACGACGACCCGAGCCCCGCCGGAGCACCGGAGCTCCGCCGCTCACCCCGCTCCCTCCGGTCATTGCTGCCGACCGCAGTCACCACCGCCCGAAGGCCCTCACCGAGCCGCACCTCCCCCGCCTCTCCACAGACGCCGACGCCGAGTTCCTGCCCGACGTCAACACCCTCGCCTCGCTGTAAGCCGCAGCCTCCTCTCTCGTTTCGTTTCATAGAATAGATAGTTTTTTTTTTCTTTTCTAGATCGAACCGGTATTAGATCTAGTTAGGTTTTTTTTAGTTGAACCGACCGGCCGCTTTTTCTTTTAGTTAGCTGAATCGCCTCGTTTTACTAAAGTATGGCCGTCCACCGCCTAACCACCCCCGCGAATGCACCCAACCAACCAGAGGCGTCCGGGTCGCGCTCTAGCCACGAATGTTCAGTTTCTAACGGTGTCAAAAAAACACACTGCCGTGGCAGTTTTTTTCAGATTTGATTCAAATCTTAAAGTAGCCTTAACTTTTTAACCGTAGATCCAAACGAGATGAAACCAGTGGCAAATTTTTCATCTCGAATAGCTCTATCCAGAGAACCCATCTTTGCAAACTTTTGCAAGTTCAAATTCGAATTTATTTCAGATTTGAATTTAAACTTCATTATGCCATATCTCATAAACGGTATATTCGTTTGAATTAAAAAAATTGCACGTCGTCACCCAAGACAAACCCTTTGACTTGGATCAGTGCCACACTATTTTTCATGCAATTAGTTTCTATTCAATATAATTTTGCTAGTATGCCTTGTAGGAACATTAGCGCACGTCACGAATTTTGAACCATGTTTTTCACTCGTGGGTTTATACTTTGAAAATTTTCATGCTAGTTATGTGTGTTGGATTTTATTTGGCTTTCATGAAATTTGTGTTGCGTGTTTCTTTGGATTGTATGAATGCTTGTTTATTTGAATTTATTTTACTTTTGCGATAGATTGTCAGGAGTGCGAAGCAGAGTACTACCACTCTCTAGAACTTCATTCTCAGTACGAAGGCAAGTTTACATCTTGATCATATATGTTTTACCTATGTTTTATATATGCACGTAGTCCTTTGTTGTAGGATTGCATGGTAGGAATTTATGCCGTATGGCTATGCTTTGCACCCAGTAGTTCATTTGAGGTAGGTCTAAACCGTACAAACTTTGTCGCCACCGTGTTATATTACAATGCTTCGCCAAAGTAGACGTGGATTGGGGAGTGTTATCATCTTTAGATGTGAGTGACAAAGTAGTAATCAGGACCAAGACTTTAATGAACTACCTGGGTGGAAATTGGTTTGTATGGTGGCGAAGTACAGTGGGAGCATTCATGGGAATCCATGGGAGTGCACACTAGTGGTCCGTCCACCCAGGCTCAAAGGGATCAACCTTGTTTTCATGTCTAGAAGCTTCCGTGTGCAGCCACAAGCCAATATGGGATCTGGCTTAGTTGAGTAGATAGTATGACCTCTTCTGGGATAGGCTAGTAGATGTAGATGATGTAGGTGTACCGACCTATCCGTGGGTTAGGGGAAATGCTTTCGAAAGACTATGTCCCGATCTTCCGATCAAGGAGGTGGTCGAGTCTTGTGGGGAAAAGTGCGCAACCTCTGCAGAGTGTCAATCTTAGTCGTGTCCCCGGTTATGGACAACTTGAGCTTTTAGTAGTGGAAATGTAGGGAGATCTCATCACTCTTAAATTAACCAACTGGGTATTGACACAACTTTGGGAATGGATTGAGTTGGGGTTTCCATCTCAGTCCTATGATATTTGTAGAGATAGAAAAAAAATTCATAGGGAAAAACTAGCTTTATGCAAAATTAAACTTAGAGCTTTCCACCAACCAAATTGCATGTACAAATAGGCTCATTACACTCTTATGATGTGACTTGCCAGTACATTCCATGTACCGACCTACACGGCTGCAACCTATCATGTTGCAGATTTTTTCCGACGAGGAATAAGGTGCGATAGGTCGTTGTTCTGCACTCAGCTTTGCTCATGGAGTTGATGGACTCGTTACACTTATTTGCTTCTGCAGTATTTGTTTTATTTGGTCTTAGGCCACATTATTGTAATAATTACTCTTTAGAGGATGTCGATGTAATAAAGTGTGTGATTGAACTCTGTTATAAATCCTCGAGTACTGTGTGTGTCAGCATACTGATCCAGGGATGACACTTAAGCACAGAGACTCCGATCCTTACCGGGTCGGGTCGCTACATAGTTACACACTAGGGCTTCACAGAACTAGCTCCAATTCATCAATATAATGTAGGCATGTATTTCGTATATAGTCATACGTGCTTGCGATAAGAACTTGCATGACATCTTTTGTCCTACCCTCCCGTGGCAGCGGGGTCCTATTGGAAACTAAGGGATATTAAGGCCTCCTTTTAATAGAGAACCGGAACAAAGCATTAACACATGGTGAATACATGAACTCCTCAAACTATGGCAATCACCGAAAAGAATCCCAATTATTGTCACCTTGGGGTATGCGGATCAAGACACGTAATAGGTGCATACAACTTGCAAGATAGGATCCAAATCAATCTTATATTCAGAGGTAATATAATATGTTCAGATCTGAAATCATGGCACTCGGCCCCTAGTGACAAGCATTAAGCATAGCAAAGTCATAGCAACATCAATCTCAGAACATAGTGGATACTAGGGATCAAGCCCTATGAAACTTAACTCGATTACATGATCAATCTCATCCAATCCCACCACCGTCCAGCAAGCCTACAAAGGAATTACTCACTCCCGGTGGTGAGCATCATGGTGGTGTTGATGGAGAAGGGTTGGTGATGACGACGGCGACGATTTCCCCTCTCCGGAGCCCCAAACGGACTCCAGATCAGCCCTCCCGAGGAAGAACAGGAGGTGGCGGCGGCTCCGTCTCGTGAAATGCGATGAAAACTTCTCTTTGATTTTTTCTCCGAAGATGTGATTTTATAGGACTGGAATTAGGGTCGGAGGATCCTCGTGGGCCCCACAAGCCATCAGGGCGCGGCCTAGGGGGGTCACGCCCTGTTGGCTTGTGTCCCACAAGTGGCCTCCCTCCGGCAGGTCTTCGCTCCATAATTCATTATAAATCCCGGAAAAATCCACAAAAAGTTTCGTCCAATTCCGGGAACTTTTATTTCTACACAAAAATAAAACCAAGGTAGTTCTGCTGAAAACAGCGTCAGTCCGAGTTAGTTTCATTCAAATCATGCAAATTAGAGGTCAAAACCAGAGCAAAAGTGTTTGGAAAAGTAGATACGTTGAAGACGTATCAACTCCCCCAAGCTTAACTCATTGCTTGTCCTCATGTAATTTAGTTGACAAACTGAAAGTGATAAATAAAAACTTTTACAAACTCTTTTGTTCTCGTCGTTATACACATGCTTAGCTAGTGCTCAAGTTTTCAGCATAAATTATAAATAACCACACCCATGATAACAATTAAACATCATATTAACTCATGGCAATACATAACCAAATAGCAAGCAAATAATAAGATATCTCACATGCCAACAATTTATCAAAACAATCATGATATAAGATGGTGACATGATATTTCGCTAGCCCTTTCTGAGACCGCAAAACATAAATGCAGAGCACCTCTAAGGTTCAAGCAGCGACTAAACATTATAATTTAGAGTAGAAAAGATCCAGTCATGCTCACATCCAACATTAACTAGACTCAATGCATAAGAATGACAATAGTGCTCTTCGGTCTGGTGCCTTTAGTAGGCGGATGATGACTCAACATAAAAATAAATAGATAATCCCTTCGCAGAGGGAAGCATTGATTTGCACAGGTGCCAGAGCTCAAGTTTTAAAACAGGATTGAAATGTAGTTTTTGAGTGGTGCACTTTTCTTGTCAACGTTACGACAAAGGTTTTCAATATCTTCCATGCTAAACTCATTATTGGCGGTTCCCAAACTGAATATTAAAGTTTACTCCTATCTACCATCCATACACAAACCATGGCTGACCGAATCCATGGATGCCTGCCAACATATCAACTGTCCCAAGGAGTTTTGTTTAATTAATTTTGATTATACAGGACTGGGCATCCTTTTTACCAGCCTCTCTCGTGCAATGATGGCGAATAAACGACCGTCTTGAGAATAACTAACTTAGCATGGAAGATACCGACCGCCTCGTCGCTCCATGAGCGAGATGAGTGCACAAAATGGATGTTTATTTGAATATTTAGAGGTGGCACATGCAAATTTACTTGGAACGGCAAGGTAATACCGCATATAGGTAGGTATGGTGGACTCATGTGAAATAACTTGGTTTAAAGGTTTTAGATGCACAAGCAGCATTCCCGCTTAGTACAGGTGAATGCTAGGAATAAGTTGGGAAGCGACCAGCTAGAGAGCGAAAACGGTCATAGGTATGCATTATGAATAATTAACATTGGACATAGCATGAGTAGGATATGAACACTCTAAATTTAAACATCATGAAGGCTGCATTGGTTTTGAATCAACTACAAGTTTGCACATGGGCCAAGTCAATCCGCTTGAATTACCCAGAGGGAAATACCATACTACCATACCACATCATAACCATTTTAATGCATGTTGGCCTATAAGATTAAATCATTATTCACTACTAGCTATTTAAGCATGGCATGAGAAGCTATAATCTCTAATTGTCATCATGAACAAGTTCACTCATAATATACCGAATCAAGATCGAATGAGCTAAACATATTTACAAAAACGGAAAACGACAAGAGTTCATACCAGCTTCCTTTGCCACGATCACTTCGTCAAATGTCGTCATTATTGCCTTTCACTTGCATGACCGAATGATGTGATAATAATAGTGCAAGAATACCGTGGACTAAGCTGGAATCTGCAGGGCAGTTTTAGACAAAGGAGAGGACAAGGTAATATTGGCTCTTTGTTAGATCAACAATAAAGCATATAAGAGCCACTCAACATTTTCATCGTGGCCCTATCCTTTCAAAGACTCAACAAAAAGAAAATAAATTCAGAGAAACACACTAAAATATTTTTGGAGTTTTTGTTTTTCTCAAGCAAGCAAATAAACTAAGGGAAAACAAGAACGAGAAACACTATTTACAAGGGAAAGCTCCCAACATGCAAATGAAATATTTTTAGGTTTTCTTTTTAGTACTAAAGATAATTAAACGGGGAAAGAAAACTAAAAATAAGCAAGGAATATTTTTGGGCTTCCCAAAGTTTTTCAAACACACAAGAAGAAAGCGAAAAAAACCTGATATGGATATACAATGAAAGAGGATGAACACCGACAATTTATATGAAGTGTGTGAACATGAATGTAATGTCGGTGAGAAATATGTACTCCCCCAAGCTTAGGCGTTTGCTTAGCTTGGTGATCACCACTGATAATAGCCATCAGGTCCGAGAAAGTGTTCCTGCTGGGGCACCTGAGCATCCCATGCGTGGGCCTCGGCCTCCGCAACAACCATCTCATTCCGGTAAGCAATTATATCTTCTGGCATTATTCTGTATTTGTTCCTGGCATGATAATTAAACAAAGAGGGTGCAGGCAAAGGAATAATATCGCAAGTCTTCTCGCTAAATACTAAGCTGTAAGGAAGATGTTGCGGTGGTTGCGGTTCCTCAATGAATTGGTGTTCCATCATAGACTGGTGATCAAGATAAACCTTAGGCAACAAATAATCAGTAGGGCGTATAGCAACTTCAAAATGCTTTGCCAAACTAGTGGCATAAATACCACCATGAACCTTGCCCTTGGTTCGGTTAAGATTTAATCGACGCGCAACAATAGCTCCTATGTTGTAAATGTTATCACCATAAAGTGCACGGCGTAGAATAGCCAGGGTAGGGGCACTGAGGCCACCACCCTGTTCCATGGTAGTTATGCATTTTCCTATAAACAGAGAAAAATAGTGCACAGATGGAAATTGCAAACTAGTGGCTCTAGCGTTTGACACGCCCCTAGTTTCTCCCACAGTTAAGGTTTGGAGGAAGTCCTCAAACTCCTCGGGCTTAGGCTCACGCATTCCCCCGTCAGAGGGAAGCAAACATATTTCACAAAATTCATGTAGATGCAATTCATACTTGGTGGCATAAATATCAAAACGTACTGTGGGAGCACTGGGCGTATTTGTGAAGTAAAAGTTTTGCATGAAGGAATTAGTAAGGAGATAATATTGGTCACACTCATCTGCGAGGAAGTCGGTAATCCCGACATTTGCAACAAATTGCATGAATTCTTCAGAAAAACCCGCTTCATTCATGAAGGGCATGTGTGGCCATTCACAGGGCCTAACCTCCGTGTTGCGAACAATGTTGACGTCACGGTCCTGAGTTCTCCTAATGACTCCCTTGGGACTCCGGCTTGAAGAACCTTTCCTTAAGAAATTCATTTTCCTAAGCACAAATTTTTGAAATTTTTGAGCAACAAATTTATGTCAATAAAACTTTGCAAGATTGATAGCAACTACTCATAATGATGCCTAGAGGCCATATCAAGCATTCATACTACTTGGAACTCAAAGAATTCAACATGCAAGCTCATTTTCTATAGCACCAAGTGCAACATATTATGTAAAATATAAACCAGTAAAACAAAAACTAATTGGAGGAATGGAGGAGTCACATACCAATGAACAATTCCTCAAATCAGTTTCGGAAACAGAGTTCCGAGCAAAGAGATCGAAAATTTCAGTTTCCAGGAGAAGAACACGGGAGAGAGAGAGCTAGGGAATTTTTTTCTGGAGGTAGGAGAAGGAGTGGGCTGAAGGGATAAGGCAGAGGGCCCCTGTGGGCCTAGGGGGCGCCCTGTTGGCTTGTGGCCCACAGGTGCACTCCCCTGCTGCAATTTTTATGTCAAAAAATCTTATATATTCCAGAAAAATTCATGTTAAAATTTTGTGGCAATCTAAGACTTTTTATTTTTGGGCATTTTTCTATGCACTGGAAAAATAGAAAAACGGAAAAGCAAGCTAATTTATTTTATATAAACTAAAAATAACAAAGGATAAACTTTTGATACAGAGAGTTGTGAGTATTAAATTCATCAATCACATGCCTTCCGAAAAGGATCCATTAATAAGGTTGATCAAGTCTTATTAATAAAACCGTTTCCGGTTAACATGCAACCGAAGAATTTTTGTATATCACTAGGTTACCTCAATGAGGATTTTCATCTCCCCAACAATAAGATTATAATATTTCTTCTTGACAGTAGGTAGAGGAATTGCAAAACTTCCAATGATAACCGTGGTGGTATGCTCAATGACATTAATATTATTAACCAAAGTTTGCTTCTTCGGGAAATGTAAGGTATGTTGCTTGCCATTGACATGAAAGGTAACCTTGCTTTTATTGCAATCAATAACATTCCCTGCAGTATTTAAAAAGGGTCTATCAAGGATGATCGACATATTGTCGTCCTCAGGCATATCAAGAATAACAAAGTCTGTCAAGATAGTAATATTTCCAACCACAACGGGAACGTCCTCGACAATTCCAATAGGTAGAGCAGTGGATTTATCAGCCATTTGCAAAGATATCTCAGTAGGTGTAAGCTTACTCAAATCAAGTCTTTTATAAAGGGAGAAAGGCATAATGGTAACACCGGCCCCTAAATCACATAAAGCAGTTTTAACATAATTTCTTTTAATAGAGCAAGGTATTGTGGGTATGCCAGGATCTCCTAGCTTCTTAGGTATTCCTCCATCAAAAGAATAATTGGCAGGCATAGTAGCAATTTCAGTTTCAGGTATTTTTCTTTTGTTGGTAATAATATCTTTCATATACTTAGCATACGGGGGCATTTTTAGTATATCAGTCAAACGAGTACGCAAAAGGACAGGTCTAATCATTTCAGCAAAGCGCTCAAAATCTTCATCGTCCCTACTCTTAGAAGACTTACGAGGGAATGGCATGGTTTTTTGAACCCATGGCTCTCTTTCCTTGCCATGTTTTCTAGCAACAAAGTCTCTCTTATCATAACGTTTATTTTTAGGAGGTGGGTTATCAAGATCCTCGGCAGGTTCTATTTCTATATCGTTATCATGTTCTTTATTACTATCTGGTGGAGCATCTACATGCGCGGTATTATTTTCATCCTCCTTTTCATTATCACTAGGTGCATGTTCACTACCAGACTGGGTCTGGATATGTCTCCAACGTATCTATAATTTTTGATTGTTCCATGCTGATATATTATCATTCTAGGATACTTTTTGGGTCTTTATTTACCAATTTATAATATTTTTGAGCACTAACCTATTGACCCAGTGCCCAGTGCCAATTACTGTTTTCTGCGTGTTTTTCACTTTTTAGGTTTACAGTACCAAACGAAGTCCAATTGCCACGAAACTTTTTGATGATATTTTCTGGACCAAAAGAAGGTGTGGAAGCTTCGGAGGGAGGCCGGGGGCCACACGAGGGCCGCACATGCCAACAAGGCGTGCCCTGATGGCTTGTGCCTCCCTCAGGCGTCTCCCGACGCCCCTCTCTCGCTTATAAATTCTCATCTACCCTAAAATATAAGAGGCAGTCCCGAAACCCTTTTTCCGCCGCCGCAAGTCTCTGTTCCGTCGCGAGGCCATGTGGAGCTCCGTTCCAGCACTGTCAGGGATATAACCCCGCGATATAACC
The DNA here is from genome assembly GCA_039707655.1 of Elymus sibiricus. Classification (NCBI taxonomy): domain Eukaryota; kingdom Viridiplantae; phylum Streptophyta; class Magnoliopsida; order Poales; family Poaceae; genus Elymus; species Elymus sibiricus. Next base: position 313,531,803 of record CM077667.1, on the reverse strand, counting down.
CGGCCGGAGTATAACCCGGCCAGGACTTGGCGATTCACTGAAGACCCGGAAACCAGCTTGGCGGTTCATAGTCAAGACCCATAAGGTGGGCCAGAAGACGGAGACCAAACCACATGGCGGGTTACCAAGTGGGCCAAGAGGAAGACAAGACATGAAGACCAGGCCATATGGCGGCTTACCAGATGGGCTGAGGCCAAGGCCCAAGAGGCAGGAGGCGACTCATGGGCCAGAAGGTATAAGCCGCCATAAGATGACTTGTTCTGTAAGACTAGGAAGTTGGAACCAGGATCGGTTACGTTGTATAACCCGACCCGGACTCTTGTAAGCCGTCGGACCTCAGCCTATGTATATAAAGGTGAGACCTGGCGGCGAGTTAGACAGGTTAAGACAGACAGACAAGCCTTACGGCGAGAGAGACCAAGCAGTCGAGAGCTAGGGCAAGCAAGCCGCCCCTTGTAATCGATACACCAGTTAATATAGCATAAGCAGGACGTAGGCTTTTACCTCCACCGTGAGGGGCCGAACCTGGGTAAACTCGTGTCCCTTGTCCCGTTTAACCCCTTTGAGTCCACTTCCATGGCGTTGGCCTCGAACCTAAGCCTTCGGGCATCTGCCGTGACAAAACCACGACAGTTGGCGCCCACCGTGGGGCTAGCGCTCGGTGGTGTTGAGTTCTCAAAGGGTTCTCTCTCTGGGAGCGAGGGGGACGTCAATGGTGAGATGACCAAGAGTCGCCATGGGAGACTCTACCTCGACGATGCCGGCTGGGGTCCTGAGGCCGACACAATCGAGCATGGTTTCCGGGTCCCCTTCGGTGGAATCAACGTCTTCATCGGCAAGACTGGCGGATCTGAACCCGGGCCGGACATCTGCACCGACATCGTCGAGCCGGCTCGGCGCAAGCAACTCGCCCGGAGCGTGCAACCCGCTCATGTTGACCCGGGCAAGAAGCACGTCTTCGTTGGCTTTACTCAGGGCATGGAACTTGAAGGTTCTATGTCACAGGAGGAAACTCTTGTCTACTTAGAGGAAGGATCCTCGAGTAGAGAGACAGAATCGATCTATCAGCTTCATAATGGTGGACTTGGGGGCTACGACGAGCCTTACATCGAGTCGGAGTACCATGAGCCGGAGGAATATGAGCCGCCAAGCCATGCCGCCGTCTTCATGGTGGGTGCAGCGGCGGCTCAGGGCAGCACAGCCGCCGGTCTAACTGGGTCTGGATCAGGCACCCCCCCGGCTCAGGTTCTTCTGGATCTAATGAGCGAGCTTACAGCCTTGATGGAGACTGAGGTCACTGCTGAAAACCAAGCGGCCCGTAATGCGGAGATCGCAAAGTTGAAGAATCAGATGGCCGGAGTCCAACAGGAGATCAATGAGCTGAAGGCTCAGATGGATGCGGAGGCAGAATGCCTTAAGGTGGATGCTTTTCGTTTTGAGTTAGAGCAGCAGTCAGCAGCGGCGGTTTATCGCATGAGACATCAATCCCTCTTGCCAGAGCAATATGAAGCTCGGAATCTTTTTAACACGCCAGGAACGGGACGAAGTGTGCCTTTGGCCATAACCCGGACGGCAGAAATACCTGGGAGCCGGGCGGCGGTTCAGCGTCAAGACCCGCCACGACGGGGCCAAAACCCGCCACTACTTTATTCAACACCGCCGGGTCATTATTCTAGCCCGGTGGAGAACATGGTGGCGGCGGCAACCAGGCTTGATACAATCCCGATCCCCGATGAGGCGCCCTACGCAGAAGAGGTGCGGAATGCCATCGGATACCTGCGCACGGCGATGGCTCAGCAGGGGAAATATAATTACAGCCGGAGTCGTGTGCATTCAACCCGCATCCACAGCCGTAGCTACAGCCGGCGTTATGAGTCGCCGGCGGTCTCTAGCAGTAACCCGCCGCAAACTGATCGGGTGGCTCTGGATGTTCAAACACGGGTGGAACGGGTGAAAGCACAGCAAGAAGCGGCGGCTCTGGCAGCAGCGGCGGCTTATCAGGATTCCACAGTTGCTTCCAGGGCTGTGGGAGTACCATGTTTGGTGCCGGCTCTGCGGAATGAGCGTCTGCCGAAGGATTTCAAGGGTCCTCGTAAGGTGCCCAATTACACTGCTGATTTACCTCCAGAGGCCTGGGTTGAAAGTTATGAGCTAGCCATGGAGATGTTGGACGTTAGTGATGCGGTCTGCGCCAAGTATTTCATCATGATGCTGGAAGGGCCGGCTCGCACATGGTTGAAGGGTTTGCCACCCAACACCATTAACTCCTGGGCCGAGTTAAGGGCGAAATTCATCAAAAAATTTAAAGGAACATGCAAGCAGCCCATGACGATTGTGGATTTGGACTAGTGTGTGCAGCGTGAGGACGAGTCGGCTCATCACTGGGTCCGGCGAGTCTCCGAAATCATCCACTCTTCTGAGCAGATTACGGCCTCTCAGGCGGTTTTGATTCTAGAGAAGAATTGTCACTTCACGCCTTTGAAGCAGAAACTTGGCCGGCTCAAACGCTCATGCCAAGACATGGGGGAGCTCATGGCGGCTCTCACCAAGTACGCAGATTCTGATAACACGAAGGACCCGGACTCTGATAATGAGAAATCAGGTCAGGGGAAGAAAGGTAGCAATGGCAAGCGGAAGCACCCAGATGGCGGGTCAGAACTGGTGGCAAACACCAACGTCAGGAACAACCGTGCTAAGGGCAACGGGAACTTCGAGTAGTCTTTTAACAAGGGAAAAACTACTTTCAACCTGGAGGAGAGGCTTAGCCAACCTTGTCCAGAGCATACCCGGCCGAATAAGCCGGCAAACCATCTATGGAGGGATTGTTATACTATGAGATAGTTCCGGAATTACAGCATTCAACAGCATCGTGATAACGGTGATGGCCCATCGGGCAGCTCAGGTCCGGGCGGCTCAGAAGCCGACTTTGATGCTGGTGGCTCAAGTTCCGGTTACCAGGGTCAAGGCAGCCATGGAGGTCATAATCAACAGCCTCGCGGCGGAGGCCAGCGGCAGAATAACCAGTCAGGGTATCAGAGAAACCCGAAACGCCTTAACGAGGATTACTAAAACACCTCAAACGGGATCATTTATAACCCGCAATGGGCAACTTCAACCTTCAGTGGAGATTATTAAGCCGACTCCTCAAGTCATCTTAAAGACTTGGGGGCTATGCAGTTATGACTCGGCAAAGAGCGTTATTTCAAAGAAGATAAAACCTGGTCCTGGAGATTGCCGCCACATTCCAACAGGTGACCCGCCGTTCTCTTTGACAGTCAATCTATATGACCCTGAACTGTCAAGAGCCGGCTTATGAGTTACGTCTCTTGACTGTCAATTTATATGACCCTGAACTATCAAGAGCCGGCTTATGAGTTACGTCTCTTTGACAGTCAATCTATATGACCCGGAACTGTCAAGAGCCGGCTTATGAGTTACGTCTCTTGACGGTCAATCTATATGACCCTGAACTGTCAAGAGCCGGCTTATGATTTACGTCTCTTTGACAGTCAATCTATATGACCCTGAACTGTCAAGAGCCGGCTTATGATTTACGTCTCTTGACGGTCAATCTATATGACCCTGAACTGTCAAGAGCCGGATTATGATTTACCTCTCTTTGACAGTCAATCTATAAGACACTGAACTTGTCAAAAGAGTCGGTTTTATAAATTGTTGTACTCTTAAACAGTCAATCTTTAGAGACCCTGAACTTGTCTCTTGACAGTTAATCTCACAATAAGACCCTGAGCTGGTTAAGGTTAAAACGAAGAATCTGTGCCATGTGAGAGCCGGCACATGAGTGGCAATCATGCCTAAGTCTTTACAAGATAAAGCCTGAGTTTTAAGCAAATTTTCAAGCCGCCCGCCATACCGGGTTACACCGTAACCTCTACAAGCATAATAAAGACACTAAATAGCCGACATGGCTGGCTATTCTTGAAGAGCCGTCCTATTGATTATAATGCCGGGTTATCTAGATCGACCGGCTCTTGGATTTCTTCAACCAGTGCTATGTAGTATACTACAGCATTCATGGATTTCTCAAGCATATATTTGCCGGGTTGCACCGCAACCACGAGCAGGGATTTCATTATTCATAACCGGGTTACAACCACGGTCAAGGAATCATATTACTCTTATACAGTCCCGAGTCGCCGCAGGCAGTCAACCCGGCACTTGGGGGCTACATTATTCAAATCCGGCTTATATCAAGTACGCAAGTCCCATGTCGCTGCAAGCATGCGCCACAGCACTTGGGGGCTAATGCAAGCCGGTTTTCAAGACAGTACATTATCAAGCAAGACCCTGTTATTTCAAGGAGATGACCGGTTTTCTACAATCCTTCTAAAGTCCCGGCCCAGTACATATTACTGACCCGGCACTTGGGGGCTACACCGCTCAGATCAAATTCTCTAAAGTCCCAAGTCGCCGCAGGCATGCGACCCGGCACTTGGGGGCTACAGTATTCAGCTGTTCAAGCAGACTATAAAGTTCCCATTGAAGACCCGGCCCATCATATACTGAAGAAACCGGCTCTTGGGGGCTACACCAGCTGAAGCTTTATAAGGTATAAGACAGTTACAAGTCCCAGGCTGCTGCAGGCAAGACAACCTGGTACTTGGGGGCTGCACAGTCAAAGATATGATTGCAAAGCGCCAATTCATCATGGATACACTTGGAGCTTGGGGGCTACAGGTAATATGGATATATCAAAAAAGTTGAAAAGAGTTATCAAAGTCAGCTGGAGTCTGGTTATCTGACCCGGCGTCACCAACATTACATGACCCGGCGATTCAAATATTATAACCCGGCGGTGATAACCCGCCGAGAGTATTGGAGGCCGACTCAATGGCATATGGGTGTTATATTCCCAGAATTTTACTTCGAAGGACACTAACAAGCAAGACGGTTGAGAATACGGTTCGAGCTTAGCATGAATAAATTCAAGCTAACCTGGGGGCTAATGTCAGGGATATAACCCCGCGATATAACCCGGCCGGAGTATAACCCGGCCAGGACTTGGCGATTCACTGAAGACCCGGAAACCAGCTTGGCGGTTCATAGTCAAGACCCATAAGGTGGGCCAGAAGATGGAGACCAAACCACATGGCGGGTTACCAAGTGGGCCAAGAGGAAGACAAGACATGAAGACCAGGCCATATGGCGGCTTACCAGATGGGCTGAGGCCAAGGCCCAAGAGGCAGGAGGCGACTCATGGGCCAGAAGGTATAAGCCGCCATAAGATGACTTGTTCTGTAAGACTAGGAAGTTGGAACCAGGATCGGTTACGTTGTATAACCCGACCCGGACTCTTGTAAGCCGTCGGACCTCAGCCTATGTATATAAAGGTGAGACCTGGCGGCGAGTTAGACAGGTTAAGACAGACAGACAAGCCTTACGGCGAGAGAGACCAAGCAGTCGAGAGCTAGGGCAAGCAAGCCGCCCCTTGTAATCGATACACCAGTTAATATAGCATAAGCAGGACGTAGGCTTTTACCTCCACCGTGAGGGGCCGAACCTGGGTAAACTCGTGTCCCTTGTCCCGTTTAACCCCTTTGAGTCCACTTCCATGGCGTTGGCCTCGAACCTAAGCCTTCGGGCATCTGCCGTGACAAAACCACGACAAGCACCCTGCCAGAGGGGGATCGATCACAGAGGGCCTCTACATCAACCTTGCTGCCCTCATGATGATGTGTGAGTAGTTCACCATAGACCTACGGGTCCATAGCAAGTACCTAGATGGTGATCTCTCTATCTCTTGATCTTCAATACAATGATCATCGCATCTTCGCTTTGATCTATCCGACGTAATCCTATTGTGCAGTGTGTTTGTTGGGAACCGATGAATTGTGGAATTATGTTCAAATTATTCATGAAAAGTATTTGAGTCACCTCTAAATATTAAGATTCTTATTTGCATGATCATTATAGATTCGTAATGCTCTCTGATTTATCGATGTGCTTTGGCCAAGGAGATTGATCTATCTTCAGTGGGAGTGGTGCGTTGTGGTAGGTTCAACCTGGCGAGTTTCTATACCCCAGTGACAAAGTAGGGGACAAGATGCGTATTTGTGTTGTTGCTACTAAGGATAACATGACGGGGTTCATTCATATTGCTTGAGTTTACTTTGTCTACATCATGTCATCGTTCTCCATGCATTACTCTGTTTTACTTAATACTCTAGATGCATGCTGGATAGCGGTCGATGAGTGGAGTAATAGTAATAGGTGCAGGCAGGAGTCGACCTATTTGTTTATGGACGTGATGCCTATATACACATGATCATTGCCGTGAAAATCGCATAACTATCCGTTTTTCTATCAATTGCCCAACAGTAATTTGTTACCCACCGTATGCTGCTTACATGAGAGATGCCGCTAGGGAAAACTATGGCCCCTGGGTCTATTCACTTATATATTTACAAACGCTATTAGCTATTACCTTGCTTCCTTTATTTACTTTTTATTTTATTTTGCAATTTACAATTATCTACACAACCCATTTGCTTGCAAATAACGAGATCAAGGCGATTGACAACCCTCTTGCCCGCGTTGGGTGCAAATTGGTTGTTCATTTGTGTGCAGCCACTGAAGACGGTTGAGGATTGATATTCCTATTGGTTCGATAAACCTTGGTTTCATAACCGAGGGAAATACTTACCCACTTTGTGCTGCGATAACCCATTCCTCTTCATAGAAAACCCAACGCAGATCACGAGTATCAGGAAGGATTTCTGGCGCCGTTGCCGGGGAATATCATCATCAACTATCAAGTAACTTCACACAAATTTTCATTCACTTTTTTTATCTTTTTATTTGCTGTTATATTTAGTTTGTCTCATAAAATCAAAAATACAAAAATATTATCTTTGCTTGTTACTAGTTTACTTCTTCGTTTGCTAGTTTACTTGTCTTGCTTGTTACTTTGTTTGTTCGGTCACCATGTCTCAAGATACTACTAAGTTGTGTGACTTCTCAAATACTACTAATAATGATTTTATTAGTACTCCTATACCACTTGCCACTTGTGCGGAGGCTTTTGATATTAATGCTGCATTGCTAAATCTTGTCATGAAGGATCAATTTTCTAGAAGTCCTAATGAGGATCCTGCGTCACATCTTAATACCCTTGTTGAATTATGTGATATGCAAAATAAAAAGGATATGGATAATGATATTGTGAAATTAAAATTATTTCCTTTTTCACTAAGAGATAAATCTAAAGCTTGGTTTTCATCTTTACCTCGTAATAGTATTGGAACATGGGATAAGTGTAAAGATGCTTTTATTGCCAAGTATTTTCCTCTTGCTAAGATCATCTCCCTTAGAAATCAAATAATGAATTTTAAACAGCAAGATCAAGAGCATGTTTCCCAAGCTTGGGAGAGAATTAAATTGATGATAAGAAATTGTCCAACTCATGGTTTAAATTTGTGGATGATTACCCAAAACTTCTATGCTAGACTAAACTTTGTGTTAGAAATCTTCTAGATTCTGCTGCAGGTGGTACCTTTATGGATGTGACCTTAGGAGAGGCCACAAAACTTCTGGACAACATTATGAAAAATTATTCTCAATGGCATACCGAAAGGTCTCCAACCGGTAAGAAGGTAAATTCTGTTGAAGAAATCACTACTTTGAGTGAAAAAGTGGATGCTCTTCTGAATATGGTTGCTAGTAAAAATGCTCATGTTGATCCCAATGATATGTCCTTGTCTACTTTGATTGAGAAAAATAATGATGCTATTGATGTGAACTTTGTCTCGCGAAATAATTTCAACAATAATGCTTATAGAGGAAACTTCAACTCTAGACCGTATCCCGTTGATTCCTCTAATAACTATGAAAATTCTTATGGTAATTCTTATGGAAATTATTCTACAAATTCTAATAGGATACCCTCTAATCTTGAGAACAGAATTAAAGAATTTATTAATTCTCAAAAGGTTTTGAACACTATGGTAGAAGAAAAATTGCATGTAGTTGATACTTTGGCCAAAAACATGGATAGAATTGCTCTTGATGTGGAAACTCTTAAAGGTAAAGCTTTGCCACCCAAGCATGATTTTAATGATGCTATTAAATCTATCCAAATATCTATTAATGAAAGTAAGGAGAGGACCACTAAGTTGAGAGCTAAGCGGGAATTCTTAGAAAAAGCTCTTCCACCCGGTTTTTACCGGAATCATGATGAAGATCTTAAAATGATCGGTATTTCTCCTATTGAATCTTTATTTACCTCTATGAATATAAATTATAAAGGGACAGGAGATGAGTCAACTCTAGTTGATAAGCGTCCCGTTTGCTTTGAGGGTGATGATTTTGATGATAAAACTGAAAAACGTGGGTTTGGAGAGGTCAAAACTTAAACTAGTGATGTGCCCACTATTTTGGATTACAAGGACTTTAATTATGATAATTGCTCTTTAGTAGAATGTATTTCCTTGTTTCAATCCATTATTATCTCACCCAATGCTTATGAACAAAACAAAGCTTTTACCGAACATATAGTAGAAGCTATGATAAAAGCTTATGATGAGAAACTTGAGCTTGAAGTTTCTATTCCCAGAAAATTGCATGCTGAGTGGGAACCTACTATAAAGATAAATATAAATAAATATTAATGCAATGCTTTGTGTGAACTTGGTGCTAGTGTTTTAACTATTCCTAAATCTCTTTGTGATGTCCTTGGTCTCACTAATATTGAAGATTGTTCCCTTAACATGCATCTTGCGGATTCTACCATTAAGAAACCTCTAGGTAGAATTAATGATGTGCTTATTATTGAAAATAAAAATTATGTTCATGTATATTTCATTGTGCTTGATATTGATTGCAATCCTACTTGTCCCATAATACTTGGAAGATCTTTCCTACGAACTATAGGTGCAATCATTGACATGAAAGAGGGAAACATAAGGTTTCAATTCCCATTAAAGAAAGGGATGGAACACTTCCATAGAAATATAATTAAACCACCTTATGAATGAATCATGAGAGCTACTTATGGGTGGAGTGTAAAAGATGACAATACTTGAAACTATGCATTATGCCTAGCTAGAGGCATAAAACAATAGCGCTTGTTGGGAGGCAACCCAATAGTTATCTTTAAATTTTTGCTTTAAACTTTCTGTTTGTTTTTGATAACATGATTATTACCTCTGTAATTATTATGTTTTTGTGTTTAAATTAGTGTTTGTGCCAAGTAAAGCATTTGGGATGACTCACAAGATGAGTAGAATTGATGCTGAAACAAAACAGAAACTTTTGACTCCAGCACAAGAATTTTAGTTTTTTACTGGAGCGCGATGATGATCTGAAATTTTTACACAGTATTTCTATACAAATTTTCTAGGATTTCCTAATTTTTCAGAATTTTTAGAGTTACATAGGCTCTCTACATATTACTACAGACTGTTCTGTTTTAGACAGATTCTGTTTTTGCTTGCATAGCTGCTTGCTTTGGTTATGCTATGGATTGTATCGGGGGGGTATAAGCCATGGAGAAGTTAGAATACAGTACCTATTATGCAATTATGAAATAAGAATCAATTTATAACAGTACCCAAAGTATGCAATATGTTTCTTATACTAACGGATCTCACGAAGTTTTGTTGAGTTTTGTGTGATTGAAGTTTTCAAGTTTTGGGTGTTATCGTGATGGACAACGGGATAAGGAGTAGCAAGAGCCTAAGCTTGGGGATGCCCAAGGCACCCCAAGGTAATATTTTAAAGGAGACTCAAGCGTCTAAGCTTGGGGATGCCCCGGAAGTCATCCCCTCTTTCGTCTCAATCCATCGGTATGTCACTTGAAGCTATGTTTTTATTCGTCACATGATATGAGTTTTGCTTGGAGCGTCGTTTGTTTTTGTTTGATTTTACTTTCAGTTTGCCACAATCATTGTTTGCTGGACACACTTATTTAAGAGATACACACCTTCATCATAATTTGTTAGAATACTCAATGTGCTTCACTTATATCTTTTGAGCTTAGCAGTTGCTCTAGTACTTCACTTATATCTTTTTGAGCACGGTGGCATGTAAATTTTATAGGAATAATTTCAATCTTGTTCTTCACTTATATTTGTTTGAGAGTTAATGAATAGTGGTGGTAATTTGCATGGGTCGTAAGACCAGTCCAAAAATATTAGGTGTTCAATGAGTGATAATCAAAAACCATCATGTAGCACATATAGAGAAATTGTGGGTTAATGATATTGATGTGGTAATATGAAAAGGTGTGAGTACATAATTGTTGATCCGTAGAAGTGTCAATATTAAGAAGGGACTTTTTTTTCATTTAAAAATTAAAGAGGCATGGTGATGATGTGTGAGCATTTCTATTCCTCGTTGAAATCCTGGTGTTGTTTCGGGTCGGAAGCACGCGATGGTTCACTCCTACCAACCTCTTCCCTCGGGGCATGCGAGTAGTACTTTGATCTATGATAAAACTAATAGAACTTTGCAATAATTACATGAGTTTTTTATGACTAATGTAAAACCATGGACATACGCAATCTCACCTTCTCATATTTGCTAGGCTCTTCGGTACCGTGCATTGCCCATTCTCACCTGGAGGATCGGTGCAACTTTCGCCCGTGCATCCAAACCTCGTGAAATGATACGCTCTGTCGCACATAAGCCTCATTATATCTTCCTAAAAACAGCCACCATACCTACCTATCATGGCATTTCCATAGCCATTCTGAGATATATTGCCATGCAAATTCCATCGTCACTTCACATGACTAGTTCATTCATCATCATATTACTTTGCATGATCATATAGAGCTGCCATAGTATTTGTGGCAAAGCCACCGTTCATCATATTTTTGATACATGTCACTCTAGATCATTCCACATCATGGTACACTGCTAGAGGCATTCATACAGAGTCATATCTTCATATTAGTTCTCCATATCGAGCTGTAAGTAAATAAAAGTGTGATGATCATCATTATTAGAGCATTGTCCCAGTGATGAAAGGATGATGGAGACTATGATTCCCCCACAAGTCGAGATGAGACTCCGGACGAAAAATAAAGATGGGAGAGGCCAAATGAGCCCACCATTCAAAAAAACAGAGAGAAAATGAGAGAAGGGACTTTGCTAGTATCTTTTACCACACTTGTGCCTCAAAGTGGCACTATGCTCCTCATGCAGAGAGTCTCATAATATGTCATTTTCATATGCTAGTGGGAATCACCTATTCATTATTACAAACTTGGCTTGTATATTCCTATGACGGGCTTCCTTAAATGCCCGAGGTCTTCATGAGCAAGCAAGTTGGATGCACACCCCACTTAGCTTCATTTGAGATTTTATACACTTATAGCTCTAGTGCATCATTTGCATGGCAATCCCTACTCCTTGCATTGACATCTATCGATGGGAATCTCCATAGCCCGTTGGGACGCCTAGTTGATGTGAGACTATCTTCTCCACCTTTCCCCTTTGATATCTACTACCATATTCTATTCCATCTAATTGCTATGTCTAATGGCTCACGCTCATGTATTGCGTGAAGAATAAAAGTTGATGCATATTGAAAAAGTACGATCCAATTGCCTGACTTGGACACCGTGGTGCTTAACATTTGTATTAATGTGGTGAAGATGGAGCCATGCCTTGCTAATATAATAAGATGAATGGGGGGTCAACATTCCTTAAGGATCGTATACTTTGAAACATTGATGATTTTGTTTCTTACACTTTGAATATTGCTATGTTAATATTTGTTGATTCATCTTTTCTCAATGAGCATACATGCATAAGATTACATAATGGATAGCATGTCACATCAAAAATTCTGTTTTTATCATTTACCTACTCCAAGACAAGCAGGAATTAAGCTTGGGGGTGCTTGATACGTCTCCGACGTATCTATAATTTTTGATTGTTCCATGCTAATATATTATCATTCTAGGATACTTTTTGGGTCTTTATTTACTAATTTATATTATTTTTGAGCACTAACCTATTGACCCAGTGCCCAGTGCCAGTTGTTGTTTTCTGCGTGTTTTCACTTTTCAGGTTTACAGTACCAAACGAAGTCCAATTGCCACGAAACTTTTTGATGATTTTTTCTGGACCAAAAGAAGACCTGGAAGCTTTGGAGGGAGGCCGAGGGCCACACGAGGGCCACACAAGCCAACAGGGCGCGCCCTGGGGGGGCGCCCTAATGGCTTGTGCCTCCCTCGGGCGTCTCCCGACGCCCCTCTCTGGCTTATTGATAACCCACAAGTATAGGGGATCGCAATAGTTTTCGAGGGTAGAGTATTCAACCCAAATTTATAGATTCGACACAAGGAGAGCCAAAGAATACTTGAGAGTATTAGCAGCTGAGTTGTCAATTCAACCACACCTGGAGATTAAATATCTGCAGCAAGGTGATCAGTAGCACAATAATATGATAGTTTGGTAGCAATAGTGACGGCAACAGTAGCGGTAACAGTAGTAGCAATAGTTTTGTAGCAGTTGGAACAGCAGCAACAGTAGTAGTAAGTTAACAAGAGCAATAAGTGGAAAGGTCGTAGGCACTGAATCGGTAACTCGTTGGATGATATTCGTCATGTAACAGTCATAACCTAGGGCGATACAGAACTAGCTCAGTTCATCAATGTAATGTAGGCATGTATTCCATAAATAGTCATACGTGCTTATGGAAAAGAACTTGCATGACATCTTTTGTCCTACCCTCCTGTGGCAGTGGGGTCCATAAGGAAACTAAGGGATATTAAGGCCTCCTTTTAATAGAGAACTGGAACAAAGCATTAACACATGGTGAATACATGAACTCCTCAAACTACGGTCATCACCGTGAAGTATCCCAAATATTATCACTATGGGGTTGACGGATCATAACACGTAATAGGTGCATATGACTAGGCAAGATCGGATCAAGAACATAGATATAGAGATGATAACATAAACGGTTCAGATCTGAAATCATGACACTCGGGCCCTAGTGACAAGCATTAGGCATAGCAAAGCCATAGCAACATCAATCTCAGAACATAATGGGTACTAGTGATCAATCCCTAAGAAAACTAACTCGATTACATGATGAATCTCATCCAACTCCACACCGACCAGCAAGCCTACAAAGGAATTACTCACTCCCGGTGGGGAGCATCATGGAATTGGCGATGGAGAAAGGTTGGTGATGACGAAGACCGAAGATTGCCCTCTTCGGAGCCCCAAACGGGCTCCAGATCTGGCCTCCCGATGAAGAACAGGAGGTGGCAGCGGCTCCGTCTCGTGAAACGCGATAATTCTTTCTCTCTGATTTTTCTCTCCAAATTTAGGAATTTATAGTGGCGGAGTTAGGTCAAGTGGGGCCATGAGGTGGGCACAACCCACCAGGGCGCGCCGGGAGGGGGCTGGCGCGCCCTGGTGTATTGTGCCCAGCCTGGGCCCCCTCTCCAGTGGTTCCCGGCTCCAATATTTTTTATATTTTCCAAAATAAATCTCCAAAAAGTTTCGTTCCATTCTGAGAACTTTTATTTCTGCACAAAAACAACACCATGGTAGTTCTGCTGAAAACAGCGTCAGTCCGGGTTAGTTCCATTCAAATCATGCAAATTAGAGTCCAAAACAAGGGCAAAAGAGTGAGGAAAAGTAGATACGTTTGAGACGTATCAACTCCCCCAAGCTTAAACCTTTGCTTGTCCTCAAGCAATTCAGTTGACAAACTGAAAGTGATAAAGAAAAACTTTTATGAACTCTTTTGTTCTTGTTTACATATATATGCTTAAGTAGCACCCAGGTTTTCAGCAAAGCTTATGACTAACCATATCAACAATAACTCTTAGAAATTATATTTACTCATAACAATAACATAAGCAACTAGCGAGCAATAATAAGATATCTCAAGCGCCAACACTTTGTCAAAACAATCATGATACAATATGACAATAGTGGTATCTCTCTACCCCTTTCTGAGACCGCAAAACATAAATGCAGAGCACCTCCAAAGTTCAAGCAGTGACTAAACATTGTAATTCATAGTAGAAAAGATCCAGTCATGCTGCACCCAACATCAACTATACACAATGCATGAGGATGACAATAGTGCTCTCAGGTCTGGCGCTTATTTGAGAAGGTGATGACTCAACATAAAAGTAAATAGATAGTCCCTTCGCAGAGGGAAGCATGGATTTGCAGCGGTGCCAGAGCTCAAAATTTAAAACAGAGATATATATAATTTTGAGAGGTACACCCTTCCTGTCAACGTCACGACCAAGAGTTATCAATATCTTCCATGCTAAACAAATTAGTGGCGGTTCCCAAGCGATAAAAGTAAAGGTTTACTACCCCTCCACCAACAATCACACTCCATGGCGAGCCGCATCCACGGGTACCGTCCAAACCAACAACATTCCTGGGGGAGTTTTGTTTAATTATTTTTGATTTTTGATTTCGTGACTGGGAATCCCTATTACCGCCCCTCTCGTGTAAGGACAAGTGAATAAACACTCGTCATGAGAATAACCCGCTTAGCATGGAAGATACTGACCGCTCCCTGTCGCTTCATGAGAGGTCCAGGCACACAAAACAGATGATCATTTGAATTTTTAGAGGTGGCACATGCAAATTTACTTTGGAACGGCAGGGTAATACCGCATATAGGTAGATATGGTGGACTCATCTGGCATAACTTGGTTTAAGGATTTTGATGCACAAGCAGTATTTCCGCTTAGTACAGGCGAAGGCTAGCAATTAGATTGAGAAGCGGCCAGCTAGAGAGTGAAAATGGTCATGAACATGCATTACATATAATCAACATTGAATACTAGCATGAGTAGGATATGGACACCATGAACATAAATATCATGAAGGCTATGTTGGTTTTGATTCAACTACATGCGTGAACATGTGCCAAGTCAAGCCACTTGAAACATTCAGAGGAGGATACCATATCATCATACCGCATCACAACCATTTTAATGCATGTTGATACTCAAGATAAATCATTACCCACTCCTAGCTACTTAAGAATGGCATGAACACCTATAATCTCTAATGGTCATTGCAAACATGTTTGATCATAATGAGTTGAATCAAGGGATACTAGGTTAAACATATTTACAAAAACAAAAACAAGTTGAGTTCATACCCGCCTTCCTCTGCCACAGTCAATTCATCAAATGTCGTCATTATTGCCTTTCACTTGCATGATCGAACGATAAGAAGGTAATAATAGTGCAAGAGTGACGTGGACTAAGCTGGAATCTGCAAACATTTTATTCAAAAGGAGAAGACAAAGTAATATGGGTTCTCTTTTTAGATAAACGATAGTGCAGACGAGAGCCACTCAACAATTTCATTGTGGCCTTCTCCTTGGTATGACTCAAACAAAAAGAAAAGAATTTCAGAGAAACACATTGAAATATTTGGAGTTTTTGTTTTTTCAAGAAGAAAGCAAATTAAAGAGAAAAAAAAACGAGAAAAACTATTTACACGGGAAAGCTCCCAACAAGTAAAAGAAGAAGCGAGAAATCTTTTGGGGTTTTCTTTTTAATACGACAATTAAACTAGGCTAGAAAGAAAAACTAAAAAGAAGTAGGAAATATTTTTGGATTTTCTCGAATTTTTCAAACACACAAAAAGAAAGCGAGAAAACAAATCTAGCATGGATATTACAATGAAAAAGTATGGACACTGACAACTGGAATGAAATGTGTGAACATGAATGCAATGTCGGTGGAAATACATACTCCCCCAAGTTTAGGCTTTTGGCCTAGCTTGGTAATCACCATCCGTAGTAGCCATCCGGTCCTAGGTCGTAATGAGGCGGAGGCAGCACCTGAGCATCCCACCCCTGGGGCTCCTCCTCAGCGGCTGCTAGGTTGTTCCGGTATGCTACAATATCATCCGGCATAATCCTGTATCCGTTCCTGGCAATAGGATCAAACAAAGCATGTGCATGCAATGGAATAATATCACACGTTTCCTGGCTAAATACTAAGTTATAATGAATATGACGTGGAGACTCAGTTACATCAAGGAATTGGTGAGCATGTAGTGACTTATGATCAAGGTAAACCCGGGATAAGAGATAATCATGTGGGCGAAATGGAATTCTAAAGTGGGTCGCTAAACGAGTAGCATAAATACCACCATGTATCTTTCCCTTAGTTTTGTTAAGATGCAAGCGTCGAGCAATAATAGCCCCCATACTAAAGGTGTGATCATCATAAAGCGCACGACGTAAAATAGCAAAGTCAGGAGCACTGAGTGCGCCGACCTTCTCCCTAGCAGTTAAACACTTAGTGATGACCAAAGCGAAATAATGTACTGAGGGAAACTGTAAGCTAGTAGCAGTGGCGCTCGACACGCCTCTATCCTCACCCACGGTTAATGCGAGGAGAAAATCCTCAAACTCAGATGGCCTAGGTTCTCTCAGGTCCCCATCAGAAGGAATCAAGCATATGTTACATAAGTCGGTTAGCGACATTCTGTGAGTTTCAGCATAAAGGTTAAACTCTACTTCAGGAGGATTGCTTCTCCCTAAATAATTAAAACTTTGCACAAAGGAATTCATGAGGATGTGATATTGGTCACACTTAGCTGTGAAGAACTCGGTTAACCCGGCATTTGCGACGAACTGAGCGAACTCTTGATGGAACCCGGCCTCCTCCATGAAGGCATCATGCGTCCATTCGCACGGCCGCACCTCCACCTTTCTTGGAGTGTGAAGGTCCTTGTCCTATGATTCCCCAATGACTCCCTTGGCATTTTTCTTGGAGGAGAACTTCCTAAAGATATTCATTTTTATTCCTATAAAAAATCTGAAAAAGTTTAGTCCACAATTTTTTTTTGTCAATAAAACTTTGTAAGATTGTTAGCAACTACTCCTAAGCATGCATAGAGGCAATATTGAGCATTCAAACTACTTAGAATTCTAAGAATTCAACATGCAAGCTCATATACAACAACACCAAGAGTAGCTAATTACTCTAAAAATAACCCACTAAAACAAAAACTAATTGGAGCAATGGAGGAGTCACACACCAAGAACTAATCCCTCCAAACAGTTTCGGAAATGGAGCTTCGAGCAAAGAGATCGAAATCCGCGGGTTTGAGAGCAAGAACATGAAAATGGTGGCTGTGGTGATTTTTTGCTGGAGGTAGGTGATGATGTGGGCTAAAGAGATAAGTGAGGGGGCCCACGTGGGGGCCACAACCCACCAGGGCGCGCCTAGGGGTGCTGGCGCGCCCTGGTGTCTTGTGGGCACCAGGTGCACCCCCTCTGGTATTATTTGCACCAAAAATTCTTAAATATTCGGAAAAAACCCGTGTTAAATTTTCAGGGCATTCTGAGAATTTTTATTTTTGGGTCATTTTTTATTGCACGGAGAAAACAAAAAACAGGATAAACATGGCATTTAATTTAATTTGACTAACTAAAACAGAAAATAAAGGGTGAGAGCAGAGAGTTGTGCTTACTAGATTCATCGACGTCATACCTCTCAAAAATGATCCATTAATAAGGTTGATCAAGTCTTATTAACAACCACTTCCGATTAGCATGAAACCGAAGAACTTTCGTAAAACACTAAGTTACCTCAATGGGGATGTGCATATCCCCTACAATAAGTATATCATATTTCTTTTTGGCAGTAGGTAGAGATAATTGAAAAGTTCCAATAGTGATGTTCGGAGATTCTTCAATAACATTTATACCATTCACTTGGAATTGCTTCTTCGGAAAGTGCACCGTGTGCTCATTACCATTAATATGAAAAGTGACTTTGCTTTTATTGCAATCAATAACAGCCCCTGCAGTATTCAAAAAGGGTCTACCAAGGATAATCGACAAGTTGTCGTCCTCGGGCGTCTCAAGAATAACAAAGTCCGTTCAGATAGTAACATTTGCAACAACAACGGGCACATCCTCACAAATACCGATAGGTATGGCCGTTGATTTGTCAGCCATTTGCAATGATATCTCAGTAGGTGTGAGTTTATTCAAATCAAGTCTTTTATATAAGGAGAAAGGCATAACACTAACACCGGCTCCCAAATCACGCAAAGCAGTTTTGACATAGTTTCTTTTGATGGAGCAAGGTATAGTTGGTATTCCAGGATCTCCAAGTTTTTTAGGTACTCCATCTTTAAAAGAATAATTAGCAAGCATGGTGGAGATTTCAGCTTCAGGTATTTTTCTTTTATTTGTGATGATGTCTTTCATATACTTTGCATAAGGGGCCATCTTCAAAATATTAGTTAAGCGGGTACACAAAAAGACTGGCGTAATCATTTCAGCAAATCGCTCAAATTCTTCATCATCTTTTTTCTTAGATGGCTTAGGTGGAAATGGCATGTGTTTCTGAACCCATGGCTCTCTTTCTTTACCATGTTTTCTAGCCACAAAGTCTCTTTTGTCATACCGTTTATTTTTAGGTTGTGGGTTATCAAGATTAGGAGCAGGCTCTATTTCAACATCATTATCTGGTTCTACATCATTACTAGGTTGAGCATCACCATTATCATTTTCATTATCACTAGGTTGATGTTCACTACCAGATTGAGTTTCAGCATCGGAAATAGAGACATCATTACTATCAGGAGGTTTTTGTGTCTCAGGTTCACTAGAGGTATGCAAAGTCCTATCATTTTTCTTTTTGTTTCTCTTCCTAGAAGGACTAGGTGCATCAGGATTAATTCTCTGAGAGACTTGTTCAATTCTTTTGGGATGACCCTCAGGATAAAGTGGTTCTTGGGTCATTCTACCTCCTCTAGTTACTACTCTAGCAGCAAAATCATGCATATTATTATTCATTTCATCAAGCAATTCTTTTTGAGACTTAGCAACTTGTTCTAACCGAGTTTGAACCATAGAGGCATGCTTTCCTACACCTCTAACATCATTACTAATTCTAAATAGCAAGTCCCTCAAGTGAGCAATCATATCAGAATTATATTTCAATTGTTTCAGAACATGAGCATTGAAATGATCTTGCTTCATGATATAGTTGTCAAACTCATATAAGCATTGCCTAGGATGTTTGTTGTGAGGGATGTCACCTTCATTAAACTTTAATAAAGAATTTACCTCTACCACCTGTGGAGGTGGTGGTGTTTCCAGGCCATGTATTTCTTCAATAGGTGGCAAGTTCTTAACATCCTCAGCTTTAATACCTTTTTCCTTCATAGATTTCTTTGCCTCTTGCATATCTTCAGGACTGAGAAATAAGATACCCCTCTTCTTCGGAGTGGGTTTAGGCGGTGGTTCAGGAAGAGTCCAATCATCATAATTCTTCAATATGTTATTCAATAATTCCTCAGCTTGTTCAACAGTTCGTTCCCTAAAAACACAACCAACACAACTATCTAGGAAGTCCCTAGAAGTATCGGTTAGTCCATTATAAAAGATATCAAGTATTTCATTTTTCTCGAGTGGATGATCAGGCAAAGCATTAAGCAACTGGAGAAGCCTCCCCCAAGCTTGTGGGAGACTCTCTTCTTCAATTTGCACAAAGTTAAATATTTCCTGTTAGGCAGCTTGTTTCTTATGAGCAGGAAAATATTTTTCAGAGAAGTAGTAAATCATATCCTGGGGACTACGCACACAACCAGGAGCAAGAGTGTTGTACCATGTCTTAGCATCACCCTTTAATGAGAACGGAAATAAATTAAGGATGTAATAGTAGCGAATCTTCTCATCATGAGCAAAGAGGGTGGCTATATCATTTAGCTTAGTAAGGTGTGCCACTACAGTTTCAGTTTCATAGCCATGGAAAGGATCAGATTCAACCAAAGTAATTAACTCTGGGTCGACAGAGAATTCATAATCCTTATCGGTAACAAAGATAGGTGAAGTAGCAAACTTAGGATCACATTTCATTCTAGCATTCAAAGTCTTTTCCTTATACTTGCATAGAAATTTCTTAAGATCGTCGCTATCCTCGCAAGAAAGAATTTCTCTAGTTATCTCTTCGTCCATAACATAACCTTCAGGTATCTTAGGCATTTCAAATTTAGGAGAGCTAGGACTAATAGGAGTTTGATAATCATTATCAGTTTCATAAGCTTCATCAGTTTCAACAATTTCAGTAGTTTCATTCCCTTTAGCTCTAGCAATTTGTTCATCAAGAAATTCTCCTAGCGGCACATTATCATCAAGCATGGTACTAGCATCATCAATAGCATAATTCATGGCAGAGGTAGCATCATGAATAACTTGCGACATACCAGGATTACTAGCATGTGGTGGTGTTGCAAGCTTACTCATAATAGAAGGTGAATCAAGTGCAGAGTGTGATGGCAGTTCCTTACCTCCCCTCGTAGTAGAGGGGAAAATCTTGGTCTTAGTATCCTTCATATTCTTCATAGTGATAGATTGATATAAATCCCAAGTGACTCAACAAATATTGCTATGCTGCCCGGCAACGGCGCTAGAAAAAGGTCTTGATAACCCACAAGTATAGGGGATCGCAACAGTTTTCGAGGGTAGATTATTCAACCCAAATTTATAGATTCGACACAAGGGGAGCCAAAGAATACTTGAGAGTATTAGCAGCTGAGTTGTCAATTCAACCACACCTGGAGATTAAATATCTGGAGCAAGGTGATCAGTAGCACAGTAATATGATAGTTCGGTAGCAATAGTGACGGCAACAGTAGCGGTAACAGTAGTAGCAATAGTTTTGTAGCAGTTGGAACAGCAGCAATAGTAGTAGTAACTTAACAAGAGCAATAAGTGGAAAGGTCGTAGGTACTGAGTCGGTAACTCGTTGGATGATATTCGTCATGTAACAGTCATAACCTAGGGCGATACAGAACTAGCTCAGTTCATCAATGTAATGTAGGCATGTATTCCGTAAATAGTCATACGTGCTTATGGAAAAGAACTTGCATGACATCTTTTGTCCTACCCTCCCTTGGCAGCAGGGTCCATAAGGAAACTAAGGGATATTAAGGCCTCCTTTTAATAGAGAACCAGAACAAAGCATTAACACATGGTGCATACATGACCTCCTCAAACTACGGTCATCACTGTGAAGTATCCCAAATATTGTCACTATGGGGTTGACGGATCATAACACGTATAGGTGCATATGACTAGGCAAGATCGGATCAAGAACATAGATATAGAGATGATAACATAAACGGTTCAGATCTGAAATCATGGCACTCGGGCCCTAGTGACAAGCATTAGGCATAGCAAAGTCATAGCAACATCAATCTCAGAACATAATGGGTACTAGTGATCAAGCCCTAACAAAACCAACTCGATTACATTATGAATCTCATCCAACTCCTCACCGAGCAGCAAGCCTACGAAGGAATTACTCACTCCTGGTGGGGAGCATCATGGAATTGGCGATGGAGAAAGGTTGGTGATGACGAAGACCGAAGATTCCCCTCTCCGGAGCCCCAAACGGGCTCCAGATCTGGCCTCCCGATGAAGAACAGGAGGTGGCGGCGACTCCGTCTCGTGAAACGCGATAATTCTTGCTCTCTGATTTTTCTCTCCAAATTTAGGAATTTATAGTGGCGGAGTTAGGTCAAGTGGGGCCACGAGGTGGGCACAACCCACGAGGGCGCGCCGGGAGGGGGCTGGCGCGTCCTGGTGTATTTTGCCCAGCCTGGGCCCCCTCTCCGGTGGTTTCCGGCTCCAATATTTTTTATATTTTCCAAAATAAATCTCCAAAAAGTTTCGTTCCATTCCGAGAACTTTTATTTCTGCACAAAAACAACACCATGGTAGTTCTGCTGAAAACAACGTCAGTCCGGGTTAGTTCCATTCAAATCATGCAAATTAGAGTCCAAAACAAGGGCAAAAGAGTGAGGAAAAGTAGATACGTTGGAGATGTATCACTTATAAATACTCATCTACCCTAAAAATACCAGAGGCAGTCCTGAAACCCTTTTTCGCCATCACAAGTCTTTGTTCTGTCGCGAGGCCATGTGGAGCTCCATTCCGGCACCCTGCACGAGGGGGGATCGATCACGGAGGGCCTCTACATCAACCTTGTTGCCCTCATGATGATGTGTGAGTAGTTCACCACAGGCCTACGGGTCCATAGCTAGTACCTAGATGGAAATCTCTCTATCTCTTGATCTCCAATACAATGATCATCGCATCTTCGCTTTGATCTATCCGATGTAATCCTATTGTGCGGTGTGTTTGTTGGGATCCAATGAATCGTGGGTTTATGTTCAGATTATTCATGAAAAGTATTTGAGTCACCTCTGAATATTAAGATTCTTATTTGCATGATCATTATAGCTTTGTAATGCTCTCCGATTTATCGATGTACTTTGGACAAGTAGATTGATATATCTTCAGTGGGAGTGGTGCGTTGTGGTAGGTTCAACCTGGCGAGTTTCTATACCCCAGTGACAAAGTAGGGGACAAGATGCGTCTTTGTGTTGTTGCTACTAAGGATAACACGACGGGGTTCATTCATATTGCTTGAGTTTACTTTGTCTACATCATGTCATCGTTCTCCATGCATTACTCTGTTTTACTTAATACTCTAGATGCATGCTGGATAGCGGTCGATGAGTGGAGTAATAGTAATAGGTGCAGGCAGGAGTCGGCCTATTTGTTTATGGACGTGATGCATATATACAGATGATCATTGCCGTGAAAATCGCATAACTATCCGCTTTTCTATCAATTGCCCAACAGTAATTTGTTACCCACCGTATGCTGCCTACATGAGAGATGCCGCTAGGGAAAACTATGGCCCCCGGGTCTATTCACTTATATATTTACAAACGCTACTAGCTATTACCTGGCTGCCTTTATTTACTTTTTATTTTATTTTGCAATTTACAATTATCTACAATTATCTACACAACTCATTTGCTTGCAAATAACGAGATCAAGGGGATTGACAACCCTCTTGCCCGCGTTGGTTGCAAGTTGTTTGTTCATTTGTGTGCAACCGCTGAAGACGGTTGAGGATTGATATTCCTATTTGTTCGATAAACCTTGGTTTCATAACTGAGGGAAATACTTACCCACTTTGTGGTGTGATAACCCGTTCCTCTTCACAGAAAACCCAACGCAGATCACGAGTATCAGGTCTCAACATCAGAAATAGAAACATCATTATGGTTCTCAGTAGGTGTTTTTGTAATAGGTTCACTATGAGCATGCAAGTTCCTATCATTTTTCTTTTTCTTTTTCTTATTAGAGGAACTAGGTGCATCAACATTAATTTTCTGAGAATCCTGTTCTATTCTTTTAGGATGACCTTCCGGATAGAGAGGTTCTTCGGTTATACGACCTCCCCTAGTCATTACTCTAACAACATGATCATTCATATTATTGTTTACTTTAGCAAGAAAATCATTTTGTGACTTAGCAACTTGGTCTAGTTGAGTGTGAACCATAGAAGCATGTTTACCTAGACCTCTTACATCATTAGCAATTCTAAACATCAAATCACTTAAGCGATCTATCATCATAGCATTACGTCTCAATTGATCCTTAACATAGTTATTGAAGTGTTGTTGCTTAACAACGTAATTATCATATTCATCCATGCATTGTTCAGGAGTCTTTGTGTCATTTTCACTAAAGGAACGGAGAGAGTTTACCTCTACTACCTGTGTCGGGGTATCAAGTCCATGTATTTTTTCAATAGGTGGTAGTTTCTTGATATCCTCAATTTTAATACCTTTCTCTTTCATAGATCTTTTTTGCTTCTTGCATATCTTCAGGGTTGAGGAATAGAATACCTCTTTTATTTTGAATAGGTTCCGATGGTGGTTCAGGAAGCGTCCAATCATCGACATTTTGCAATATGTTATGCAATAGTTCTTCAGCTTGACTGTCAGTTCTTTCCCTGAAAACACAATCCGCACAACTATCTAGGAAGTCCCTAGAAGCATCGGTTAGTCCATTATAAAAGTTATCGAGAATTTCATTTTTCTTAAGAGGACAATCAGGCAAAGCTCTAAGTAACTGGAGAAGCCTCCCCCAAGCTTGAGGGAGATTCTCTTCTTCAATTTGCGCAAAGTTAAACATTTCCTGTAAGGCAGCTTGTTTCTTATGAACAGAAAAATATTTTTCAGAAAAGTAATGAAGCATATCCTGGGGACTACGCATACAACCAGGGGCAAGAGAAGGAAACCATTCCTTGGCATCGCCTTTTAGCGAGAAAGGAAAAAAGCTTACGGATATAATAATAGCGTATCTTTTCATCAGTGGTAAATAGAGCAGCAATATCATTTAGTTTCATAAGGTGTTCGACAACAGTTTCATTTTCATAACCGTGGAAAGGATCAGACTCTACTATAGGAATTAACTCTGGGTCCACAGAGAACTCATAATCCTTACCAGTAACAAATATATGAGAAGTAGCAAATTTAGGATCATATTTCATTTTCTCCATCATAAATTTTTCTTTCAGTTTGCATAGCAGTTTCTTCAAGTCATCTCTATTTTCACAATCAAAGAAATCCCTAGCTGTTTCCTTATCCATGACATAACCTTCAGGTACATAAGGCAATTCATATCTATTAGGAGAGCGAGGTGTAACAGGTGATTCAAAGTCCTCATCAGTTTCAGCATTTTCAAGTTCCCTAGCTTTAGCAATATGAGCATCAAGTAATTCATTCAGTGGCACAGTTTCAGTTTCAACATGTGTAGCAATAGTATCATCATTAATTTTAGAGGTAGCATCATCAAGTTCATGTGACATATCAGGACGATCAACATGTGGTGGTGTAACAAGCTGATTCAAAATTGTAGGTGAATCAAAAGCAGATCTAGATGGCAGTTCCTTACCTCCTCTCATGCGAGAGGGGACGATCTTAGTTCGATTATCTTTCAGATTCTTCATAATGGCAATTGGATATCCTCAAGTTAACATAATAAATAGAGCTATG
The DNA here is from genome assembly GCA_039707655.1 of Elymus sibiricus. Lineage (NCBI taxonomy): Eukaryota > Viridiplantae > Streptophyta > Magnoliopsida > Poales > Poaceae > Elymus > Elymus sibiricus. Next base: position 313,506,945 of record CM077667.1, on the reverse strand, counting down.
CTCCCTGACAACGGTGCCAGAAAAATGTCTTGATAACCCACAAGTATAGGGGATCGTGACAGCCTTCACGGGTAGTATTTCACCCTAATTTATTGGTTCGACACAAGGGGAGCCAAAGAATATTTATTGGCCTTGACAGTTGAGTTGTCAATTTAACCGCACCTGGGATATCTCTCTGCAACAAAGGTTTAGTAGCACGACAAATAGTAGTAACAAAAGTAACAATAGTAGTGATAGAAGCAATTTTGTAGCAGTTGTGACAGTAGCAGTAGCAATAGTAACTTAGCAAGACTCAGTATATGTAAAGCGTGGGCACATGGATCGGTGATGGATAATGATTTAGATGACATCAATCATGTAACAGTTACACACTAGGGCGACACAGAACTAGCTCTAATTCATCAATATAATAGGGCGCACGGAGCTGGAGATGCGGATTTGGAGAAGCTGGAGAGCTTCCGAACGGGCCCGCTTCCAGCTTCTCGGTGGAGCTGAGAGCGTTCGGGGCGTTGGGTCAGCTCCTTCCATGGTCTGCCAGTAGGGAGGCACGTCGGGGGTGATGGAAGGCAGGAAGTCAAGAGAGGAAGGCGGCCATGAAGCTAGGACAGACCCGGGAAGAACTTTCTCTGGCATGCATCTTGCGGAGGGCTCACCGGAGTAGATCGTATGGTTGCCGGCGGCGACCACGAACGGTGTGACGACGACAGATGTGGGAGATGACTGCGGGGGATGGCGGGGCGTGACTGTGACCGGAGATGGACGGAGTCCAGCGGGGCTCGTCGGATATGCGGGGGGGGGGGGGGGGGGAGCAGAAGACTGGCGGCGCTGCGGCGGCGCATCGCCGGATGGCTAGGGTTGTGACCGAAGAGCCGCGGGCGTCGGTCTTGTGAGTTGCGAAACGGTTCGATGGTGTGGCACTTCGGAAGGGCATTTGGAAGTAATACAGAGCAACTTCTGCTCCTGGTTTTCACGAAGCTGGTCTTCCGTAGCTCCGGGAAATTACACTGCAGGAAGATTTGCTCCGCGGAGCGAGCTTCTTGGAGCTGCGACGTTCGGCCATCTTCCCGCCCACTTCCGAAGAAGCATGGAGGCAGAGAGCCTCCGAACGGGCCCTAAGCAAACCTGGCCAAGTGGGCCATGCCTGGCAGGCCGGCCAACACGTGTGCCTGGCCCGTGACAAGTTGGCCATGCACGTGGTTAATCGGGCCGTGCCGGCACGTGGCCCGCCTAGCGCCGTGCTTGGGCTTGGAGGCTGGGCACACGTGTCGGCCCGCACGGCCCATTTAGACGCACCCCGCTGCCTCCCCTTGTAGCCGACACCAAAGCGGCAAGCCGGCATACCTGCTTTCATCCCTCCACCCCCAAATGCCGCCGGCGAACCTCACCCCGACCAAATGGCCCAAGAACCTCACCGCCGAACACCTCCACCGCCTTGTCCGCGCCGAGCGTGACCCCCGCCGCGCGCTCGCCCTCTTCGACGCGGCCACCGCCGCATCCGTCTCCACTTCCGCGCCGCCCACACAAATCCTCCCCTCCCCGGACACCGTCTCCCTCCTCACCTCCCGCCTCGCCTCCGCCGGCCTCCTCCCCCTCGCCACCTCCCTCCTCTCCCGCTCGCGCGCTCTCTTCCCCTCCAACGCCGACCTCGAGGCCCCCTTCCTCACGCTTCTCCGCGCCTTCTCCCGCACCCACCGCCCCCTCGACGCCCTCCAGCTCTTCCGCTCCGCCCCCTCCGCCCTCTCTCTCCCCCACTCCGCCCGCTCCTACACCGCCGTCCTTGCCGGCCTCGTCGCGCACTCCCATCTCCCCCTCGCCCACTCCCTCCTCGCCGACATGCGCGCCGGCGGCTTCAGCCCCACCACCGCCACCTACAACGTCCTCCTCAAGGCCCACTGCTCCGATGCCGACGCTCCTATCGATGACGCGGTCCGCCTTTTCCGCAACATCCCCAAACCTGACGCCTGCTCCTACAACACCCTCATTGACGGGCTCTGCCGCCGCAGCCGCCGGGCCGAGGCTCAGGAGCTGTTCTCCGAGATGGTAGAAAATGGCATTGCGCCTACAGTGGTTACTTACACGACTATTATCAATTGGCTCGCACGGGAGGGCTGCTTGGATGATGCACTGAAGATGTTTGACGAAATGGGGATGAGAGGTATTGCACCCAATGTTGTCACCTATAGTTCTCTGATTGATGGTTTGTGCAAGGGTGGGCGTGCAGCATCAGCACTGGACTTGCTGGATAGGTTGGCCAAGGAGGTGAAGCCGCCAAATACAATCATATATAGTTCTGTCATTAATGGCCTCTGTAAGGAGGGCCTGCTGAGGGAGGCAATGGAGGTTTTGGACCGGATGCGTCTTCAGGGGAGGAAGCCTGATGCTGGATTGTTTGGGAAGCTCATTGTTGGGCTGTGTGATGCAGGAAGGGCTGTGGAGGCTGCAAATTACCTGGATGAGATGGTTCTTGCTGGCGTTCAACCTAACCGGGTGACTTGGAGCCTTCATGTCAGGATAAACGTTGCAGTGGTGACAGCATTATGTGTTAAGGGTGAAGTTGGGAGGGCTTTCCAGGTGTACCAGAGCATGAGGACACGTGGCATTTCTACCGAGCCAAGCACTTTTCATCTCCTGGTTGAGTTCTTCTCCAAAAAGAACCATTTGGAGAAAGCAGCTCGTGTTGTGCTTGACATGTTGTCAGAGAGGTGCATCCCTGAGAGGGAAACATGGGATGTTATTGTCAGTGGGTATTGGAGTAAGAAGAAAGTGAGACAAGAAGCTGAGCAAATATGGAACCAATTAACAGTTATCTGATTTAAAATTTAAATAAATCTGGTGCTACACTGTGCTGGTACATGATGCGCCTGAGCCTTATCAAGCAAAATTGTGTAGAGACACACTTCTTTCATCGTGGTGTTACACAAGGCAGAGAGTTTTGCTACCAAAACTCTTACATTCCAGTGCTTCCATGTCCAGGATATGTGAAGTACTAATGTTTATTGTATGAATAATTTTTGAAGTGACAAGCCTGCTGGCAGTGTTCAGGTGTGATGTGGGGTTGTCTTCCATAGCTCTTGTTTTTGTAGGTATAGAGATACATACACGCTCTGCACAAGTTTATTTCTTTTCTCGTCATGTGTTTCTTTTTCTTATTTGGTCGACCCAAATGTTTGCTCAGGGTTATTGCGTGACGACTTGAAAGATGTATGATATGACCTAAAAAATGCACTGTATGATATGATTTTTAATGTCTTCTTTTCTAGACATGTTAAATTTTGGAAAAACTAGCAAATCACAATACAAAAACGTAACTACATATATGTATGAAGATGCAAGACAAAAACAAGCTATCAACTCCTGGTACATTGATTCTTTTCCAATTAATGAAGACTTTTTTCTGTGAATACCACTTATTTGATTCCATCCATGAATTGACTTTCCCTCCTATGCTCTGAGTTGGAGTATCGATAAGAATTCAATTTCATATTGTTCCTATGTTATGGTATGAATATACATGATGGATGAAATTCCATGGACAGAGAGCCAGTTCCAGTAGACTTATGAAATGTTCTTCACGTGCATCCAGTAGGAATTGAACCCTCAAATTTACCAATTATGAGTTGGGCGCTTTAACTATTCAACCAAAGGTCTTAGTTGTATCATATGAAAGATTTAAAAATTGTAGTAGTATATGTCAAAGATGTATCCAATATATTGTCCTGCCAAGTGCCAGCACTGTTTATTTCTGAATACACAAAATAAAGTGTGTTCATGTCGAAGACCACCATAGGTACTCTTATAAGTATTAATTTACAGAAATAGCTGCTGTATATTTCTCTCTATCCCGCTTAAGGGGCTTTCGACTCTGTGTTTGATCAACAGGAACTAGAGCAACAGATCTTTTGACGACTCAACTATTGTGGAGAGACTGGGAAGCCAATGCCATGGCGGGTGGTTGGGAAGCTAACAAACAACATGCTTCCAATAACTCCAATAGCAACTGGGAATGTTGTGAGAACTTGCTTTGTGTCCTCTGATGGTATTGGATAAAAGCAAGATACCACATTCTGGTCAAACAGGGCGATTGCAACAAAAATCATTGCTGAGACAGTTGCATGGAAAAAGTCTAGAAATTTTATCTTATATTCAACGGCAGCGTGTGGATCAAGAGTAAGTCCACCATCAATGACCCACAATCCCTTGAACGTGGCAAACCCGTAACGTACCTTTCCTTTCTCATCCCTGAAGCTATCTGTAAAGCTAAGAACAAAGCATGAGAGTGCACAGAGCACCACAAGCCCTCCTGTGATCATCCGATCCAAGTCACCACAGTGGCCTTGTTTAGCCACGGTTGGAGCCAGCAGCTAGAAGGCAAGTACGGTGCTTGATGGAAGGAGTTTGGCGAGGTGCCCGGTGCTCTGGTACGCCTGTCCGATTGCTTTCTGCATGGGGCTCATGTTGTCGGTGCCATCAGTTCTGTTGGACAAAAGAGGATGGCTCTGATCCTTCTGCAATTCCATGTCGGGCTGTGTGCTGCTGGTGCCCTCTTCGTTTGCTTCCTTCTAACAGGTCTTTGAGAATGGTGTGTCAGGGAAGAGAAGATGGGGCTTGTAGTAGGGATTTGAAGGGAATGAAACCGGTGATCGGCTTCTATTTCCCGCCGATTTGGGATTGCCTTGCAAGAAAAAGAAGCAAAACTGCAGGCAAGCTTGGATCCTGGGTTGCAGTATCTGGCAAGAAAAACATGGGGGGTTGGTGGTGCTGCAGTTTCTCTGTTGCGTTCTAGCTGTTGTAAAAGCACGTCTGGGTAACAGAAGGAACCATCCCATAGTTATTCCGGGTCTAATGTCTTGTCCGTTATGTTTTGAGGTGATTAAGCAAGTGGTGCCTAAGAGCAACTATAGCAGATTCTAAATAAAGGCAGCCTCAAACAGTTTTCGAGTGCACCCCAAGTTTTTTTGGAGGCTCAAAAGCACTCGTGCAAACTTAGACATTGTAAAATTGTAGCCTCTATCCTTTCAAAAAAGTAAGGGCACTGATCTGCGCCGGCCCAAATTTGGGCCGGTCGCACCCTGTCCGTCTGATTTGGGCGCCCTTGACCGTCAGATCTCCTCATCCCAACCTTCCGGCCCAAATTTGGGCCGGTCGCACCCTGTCCGTCAGATTTGGGCGCCCTTGACCGTCAGATCTCCTCATCCCAATTCAGCCAACGAACGCGAGCACCTCGCCGGCCGTCCTCGTCCAACGCGCAGCCCGCCCCCCCCCCCCCCCCCCCCCGCCGCGGTCGAGCAGTCCTTCTCTTGCCGGCCGTCCTCGCCGCCGGTCGCCGTCCTTGCAGCTCCCGTCGTTGCCTCTCGCCATCGTTGTCAAGCTCGCTGCTTGTAGCAGAGGTCGCAGCTCGCCACAAGTCATTGGAAGCCCCTTGCAGCTCCTGTTGTTGCCGCTCGCCATTGTTAACCCACCGGTCGAAACTTTCTCGTCGTCGGTTGCAGTTGTTTCCTCCGGTTGATTTTTCCCCCCGAAGCTGGTTAAAGCTTTTTTCACCGCCGGTTGAAGCTTTTCCTACGCTGGTTGAAGCTTTTTTCAACTGTCGATACTGATTGTAGCAAAACTCGACGCCGGTGGTAGCACGGGCAAATGCAGGTTGCAACAAAACTGGATGCCGGTTGCAGCTCCTTCATCATACGTTGCAGCTATATCCGTCGCCGGCCACAAGTTCGCCGTCGCCGTCCACCCGCGGGTTGAAGCTTTTTATGAAGCCGGTTGAAACTTTCTATAAAGCGCGATGAAGCTTTTCAATTCAACGGTTGAAGCTTCCCAACTCAACATGGATGCAGCTTTCTTGTGCTCAGTGCCCCGGCGACCAGCTTCTCCGTATTTTTGGTTGAACTCGCCTGTTGTAGCTTTCCAGGCCACCGGTTGCACCTTTTGTTGTAGGAGTGCGCCGGTGACCAGCATCTTCGTTTGTCTTCTAAAACTTTCTATGTTGCCGGTTGAAGCTATCTTGGTCACCGGTTGTAGCATTTTGCACTGCCGGTTGCAGCTTCTCTCACACGCGGCCATGGGACGACGGTGCGGCCATGGCGAAAAACGCGGCCATGGAACGGCAGTGTTGCCCCGAGGGGTGCACGAACATCATAGGGGGCGGGAGCATGAAGGCCGACCTGAATACATGAAGTTTGCTGCCTGGGCGGTCGCGAGGAAGAAGATGTAGATGCGGACGTTGGGGAGAGGATAAGGTACACGTGTTGCATTCCTGGTGGCTAGCGCCAGCGAGTCGAAGCGACCGGCCCGAGCGTTCTGCCGGCGCGCCGCGCGCAATCGTTTCCCAAAAAATAAAATAAAATTGTAGCCTCTATCCTTTCAAAATAATAATAATTGTAGCCTCTAAATTTCTGTCACCTCGAGGGACCTATTCATCAGTGGGTGCGTCTATTTCTCGCCTAATGCGAGACGTAGCGCAGCCATGCCCGCGGGAGCGTGAGACTGGGCCGGCCCAGATTGCGGGAAGCCACAGCCTTGTATTTTTTCCTTTTTTTTGTTTATACTTCCAAATGATATAAATATGTACAGTATATTGCAGGAAACACTCTACATATTTTAATTTTTTTTTCCAATCTAGCATTTGTAAAATGTTAAATGTGTATAAAAAAATATATCTCACATAGACAAAAATGTATAAAGAAATACAACATGTATGAAAATAATCATTGTGTATTAAAAATATATATTAATCAAGAATTTGCAAAAATTGTAATCATCTATTAAAACAATATTAAACATTTATAAAAATTGTTCCGGATGTACACAAAAAATGTAGGACGTGTATTAAAAATTGGACATAAAAACATAAATTTTAAAAAATGTTGATCATGTATCAAAAAAATATTAATAATATGTTTTTTTAAAAGAGCTCCTGATATATATTGGAAATGTTGTATGAAAGAAGTAGTTATCGAACACAAATATTAGAAAAATGTTAATCATATATACGAAAAATGAAGAATGTGTATTATTATTTTTTGAACATATAAACATAAAATTGAATTTTTTTTGATCATGCATAAAAAAAGTTCATATATTGAATTTTTTTTAAACATGCAGATGTTCAAATTTTTTGAAAAGTATATTAAAAATAATTGTGTATGAGCAAAGTAATATTGAAAATTATTTTAAATTTTTTAATAGTGTATTTTCAAAATGTTAACCATGTATAAATAATGTATCAATGTGTAAGAAAAATGTACACATAAAGCATTAACAAAATATGTGAAAACTCTACTCATAAGAAAAGTAGTCATAAAAACCGATTTTTAATATTAATTATCTATTTGAAAAACAATTGACGACGTGTTTTTTTTATGTATACGTAAAATGAACAAATGTGTACAGAAATATAGAAATGTGTTGAAGAAAAAAGTCCAAAGAAATGTGTGAACACGAAGAAACAAAAGAAGCACCTAAAAAACGAAGAAAAACGAAAAACACGAAGAAAAAACCGTTATAATTATGAGGAAAAAAAGAAGAACAAAACAAACTGGAAAAAACGAAGAAAAATAAAAATAAAAAAATCAAAGAAATATAAAAAATATAATAGAAAAGGTAAAACTAATAAACCGGAGATAGGAACAAAAGAAAAACAGAAAAAAAGGAGGGAAAAGGAAGAAAAAACCATTAAGAACATAAATAAAAGGAAGAAAACAATGATAAAACAAAAAAAAAAGAAACGAAAAAAAGGAAGAAAAACGAACAAGAAACCTCCAGGAAAAAAGAAATGAGAGGGGGCATCAAATTTGGGGATGGGCATACAACCTTGGCTCTTATCAGTAGGACATTGTTTTTCTTATTACTCTGCAAATGCCAAAATACCACACCCGCACTCAACCCATCCCCAAATCTGATGCCCACAAACTCATCACCTCCCATCTCCGGTGAGCGTGACGCCCATCTTCGGCGAAAACCAGGACTTGAGCCCATCCCCAAATTTGATGCCCCCTCTCATCTCTGGTGACCGTGTCTCTAAACTTCGGGGACAAGGGTTGCTTGGCTGCTTAGCTCCGGCATGCTCGCCTACATGTATACTTTGGAAATACACATTGTACGTTTTTCGTTTACATCAGTAACATTTTTTATATACACGTTTAATATTTTAAAAATACATGATCAACATTTTTAAAACATGTATTTTATGTCTATTTTTTCGTCATAAACAATTGTACTTTTTTATATGCACCAGAAACATTTTATTATGCACATTTAACATTTTTTTGAGTACATGATTAACATTTTGTCATATATTACCTTCGTCCCGAATTACTTGTCTTAGATGTGTCTAGATACAGATGTATTTAGATATGTTTTGGTGTCTAATTTTTTTCATACACATTGTATATTTTTGTATACATTAGTAGCATTTTTCAATGCATGTTTAACATTTTTCAACGTGGGATTTACATTTTTCAATTCTGTATGTAAAGTATTTTTTCGAGAATTCAGAAAAAAATATATATGTTATGTGAGAAAATAACAAATATATTTATAATATTTCGAAATATAAGGATGCATGGTGTTCGTTTAAGCCCCAAACGGGGGCTAGCCTCACCTGGTGTATAAAAAATAGTAAGCCCAGAGACCGGCCTCGGCGATATTTTTTTTCCTTTCTGATGAAAACTCCTCGACAATCTTCAGAGCTACAATTCAGACAAAACATCCCTTGTCTCATGCATGCGATCAAGCATAAAAATGACATAGGAACAATCCGCTTTAGGCTCCGACAAGCAATTAAATTGCTTTTCTCAGGACAAACCTGCTCCTCCCTGTAGCACGCAGCTGTTTTGCTGATGACACGAGCAAGCATGCACGCTTTGCATAGCATGCAGTGCTGCTGCCTACTGCTACTCACCTGACCTGAGTCCTGGAGTCTTGGGTGGAGCAGGGCAAAGTTGATAATATATCACACACGATTGCATACGGCTTTAATCATGTGATTTCTTCGCCCCCCCCCCCCCCCCCCCCCCCCACCCCCCTCCCCTCTTGCATCATGGCAATAGAATGATTTCATGCATGTAACTTTTGATTGGGTAATCATCTGGAGCATATGTTGGCATGCAAAACTTCCATGTATAATACCTAAATAAGGGCAACTCTAACGCAGATCATCAAACGGACGACACCAAATGTTCACGGACATGTCCAGACATGTAAGTGGATAGCGGGCAGGGTGTCAGCCATCCAACTGTATGCACCAAATGTCCTGGCAAATGGATCAAACACGAACACTGATGAAAGTTATGCTAAACTGATGAAAAGAACTAGTCGTTCAGCCGGCGCCGGCGGCAGGCGTCCGAATCAGCAGTGGTCTTGGACCTTTCAATGACCCAAGCCTCCGCGAGTGCGGGGTTTGCGAGCACCCAAGCCGGGCGACCTGACTCTTCAAGAACGCTGCCATGTGAGCCAGTGGCGGAGCTTGGGCCACATGTTAGGAGGGGCAATGGGCTGGGGGGGCGACCCAAACCAGGCTTGGGCCAGATTTCATTGATTTTCTGAACAATTTACTGAGGAATAGTATGAAGAAATCCCATGGGCCGGGGGGGGCGATGGCCCAGGTTGGCCTCCACTAAGCTCCGCCACTGATGTGAGCTGCATTACGCTGCCCCCGGCACGCTGCCTCCGCATCGGCTTTGCTCTTAAACGACGAGGAGCCGACACCTTTACTGTAGTAGGGGAGGTGTAGCTGGCGATAGGGTGGGGACGCGGTCTCCTCCTCCATGATGGCTTGGAGGATCTGAATATGTCAAATCTGTTGGCTAAGCTTCTACCACAAGCAAAGCATGAATAACACAGGAACACCATGGGTGTTAGCATCTTATGTATCTACACCTATGAGCCAAAGTGAATTTCTCCTTGTCTATTGACTAGATTACTGACTATAATGCAAGTGGGAGACTATTGAAAATGCCCTAGAGGCAATAATAAAATTGTCATTATGCTACTGAAAACCTATTTGTATGCATGGAAAGATAAACACCAACCATCCCTATTCATGCCTCTACGCTAGCTCATGTATTATTGATGGCTATGTTTTTCTAACCACGGACGTTGTTATTGTGACGAGGATGCCGACAATAACGCGAACACATCATTAGGATAACAACGGTGTTGGATAGAATCACCTAATGAAATACTTTGAGATCATTTCGTCAATATGTTGTTAGTATTTTTGGAAAAAATGTTAACATTTACTTATGTCCTTAGAGCATCTACAACTGGACCCCTTATATTGCCCCTATAAGTCCAACCGGACGACCCGGTCCATGACTGGTCAAGAAATTATGACCCAACCGCACCCCTCATTTCGGCCCTATAAATTCGGGCCGACATGCACCACTCATATCCAACCTATATCTGGGACGTATATGGGGAGGCTCGGACGCGCTCGGGGCACCCGCCATGTCGGATCCGGTCCAGGCTGGCCCACCCCAACCCCACAAGTATACCCACCCAATCCACATCCGGACGAACCCCTAGACACATGACCCTCCACTCCACTTCGAGTCTGCGTCGCACCGTGTACGCCGACTCCTCTCCGACCTCCTCGGGCATGGCGGGCAGCAGATCCGACTCTAGTAAGTTTAAATATGTCCACTAGGACATCATCCCATGCGAGACGAGGATGAGATCGTCGTTCGCCTGGCTATTCACTGCCCCTTAAGGAATCCGACTGACCAGAGAACGAGACGATCCAATGGGAATACATTGCTTCAGCGCAAGCAGCGCTTGGATCTGCCCGAGACGGTAGCTCGAGAAGCATTACCGCGGCGGACGACCCCGATCTGGCGGTGAAAGCCCTACGGTGGAGCCTCCTCCCCGTGATATTAGGCTCCGAGGCTGAGGTAAGCGCTAGTAGATGGCCCAATCGTGGTTGCGCCGAGGAGCGACATCCCACTGGGTGTCGGTACTAAAACCGGCTGATCTCGGGTGGTGGGTCCCGAGCTGTGGATCTACGATCAATGGGTATCACGAGACATGGGAGACGATGTTTACCCAGGTTCGGGCCCTCTCGAGGATGTAAAACCCTACGTCCTGCTTGATTATATTTATGTGATGGAGTATCGAGTACAAGATGACCTACCCCGAGATCGTATGTTTTTGCTCTAAACTCTAAGGTGAGTAATTGTGTCTTTACAGACGAAAACCCTTGGCTTATATAGATGCCCGTGGTAGCTAGGTTTACACATAAGGTCGGTTGACAACCAGAGATAAACATGCCGGATACAAGAGCCGTCCTTGGAGTACACACCAAGTCTTCGGCGGTTTCCATATTACTCACGACGAAGTCTTTCAGCTTCGACCATCCTCCAGGCGGTGGCTAGTGGGCCTCAGTTCGGCCCGTAGGAACTAACCCCTTGGGCTAGTACCCCTAGTCCGGGACACCCTCAGTAGCTCCTGAACTGCTCTCCAATGCCGAGGAAGACCATTTTCCTCAGATCAGGTTCTTGCACTTGATGTCTTCGGCTTGGCAGGCGAGTTCCTTCATAGTTGATTTGTGTTTGGATCTAAAGTCTATTCTCATCCAAGGCATCTTCTCGGGTTCCTCCTTGACGTCCGAACCCATCGACCATATACTTTGTGAGTTATATCTCAACATCCGACATCTTGAGGTCGCTTAGCCTCAAAGGCTCTCCACGTAGGAGTGAATGATCATTTTATCTGACAACTTTTACCGAGCCGTCATCACCTATAAGGTGAACTGAACCAGTTATAGCGAATCAAAGCGCGTTTCAAGGCAGTTTTCCCATTGGAACGTCTTATCAAAGTGGAGATCACGCTCCGTTTTTCAAGGGATATCATCAACATATTGTTTTAACCGATGCACGCTTAATAGCATGATGGGATGGAATGTGGCGATTCATACGGCGTAGTAAGGGGACTCTTGGTCTTTCACTGTCTTATAAAATCATAGGAGGGTAACTTATCTTCTTCCCACGCCTTCATCTCTTGCGCCATTGCTCACAACCTCCAGAGCTCCAACGCCCTAGATCTGTTCCCAAGATTTCCCCCCGCTCGACCTTCTTCCACTCGGCATGGCCGGCAAAGGCAAGTGGGTGTCCTCCAATGTGATGGAGGGCACCATCCTCGAGCTCCGAGCCATGGGCTACATACCCGTCGGAGCCAACTGCCGGACTCCGGAGCACGGCAACCCCATCCCAACTCCCAAACAAGGGGAGAGGGTGATCTTCGCCCCCCATGTCAGCCAAGGTCCGGGGTTTCCTCCCCACCTCTTCACGAGGGGCCTAATGTTCTTCTACGGGCTAGATTTCCATCATCTAGCCCCAAATTCCATCCTCCACATCGCCGCTTCCATCAGTATCTGCGAGGCATTCCTCCGCATCGAGCCGCACTTCGGCCTATGGCTGAAAGTATTCAACATCAAGCTGAAGAGCAGCGACACCCAACTTGCTGACTGTAGCGAGGCCATGGTGAGTAAGCTCCTAAAGGTGACCTGGCCAAAAGTTACCTTTGTGGAAATCATCAAGGTATGACATGTTCTACATCACCGAGCTACCTGCCGAAGGCCTGACGGAGACCTACGCCTTCAAGGCCGGCCCCCAGAGAGGTTGGTCTCCTGGACGAAGAAGGGCCTCGACTGGGGGAATCCGGAGGAGGTGAAGTCACTCTAGAAGAGGATCAAGTCGATGATTGATAACGGCATCCAGCTGGTGGATGTCATCCAGGTCATGCTCCAGCGCCGTAACCTCCCCCTACAACTTCGGGCCACCCCGATGTGGCTGTACAAGCCCGAAGACGATGCTCCTGTGCGGAACTTCTTCCGTGCGGGTCTTGACGAGATGTGGACGACGCTTTTCAAGCCGTCCAAAAATGCATTCCCCAAAGCGGGGGAAGACTGCGGCCTCGACGCCACGAATGGTCCATCCGAGGTAAAACAGTTCATTCATACTGTTATTTATTTCAATATCTTTCAACCTTTCAACAAAGTAATCAGACCCCTCCTCTCATAATCAACGCTGGTGCACCAAGGAGGAGCAGATGAAGTGCCCAGTACCGTTGCCCAAAGCAGCCCGGACTCCCCACGTCGAGGCTCTGCGGGCCGAGAAACCATACGTGGTTCCGGTCAAGGAGAAGAAAGAGCCGAAGAGGAAGAGGGAGGGCCTAAGGATCTAGGGCTCCACGGATGCCAAGTCCGAGGATACCCATACCTCTTCCGTTCGTGAGGAAGAGGTGAAAGAGGGGAAGGAGGAGGACGAGGAGGAAGACGAGGCCTCTTCCCCGAAGAGGAAGAGGGTGGCATCCGAGGGCGCCAAGGAGGACGACCCTCTCCGAGTCCGCAGAAGGCTTCAAAAGCCTCCACAGACCAGCTCGACCAGCCCTCTGCGCACGCCCCCGCCCCCGCCAAGGTCATGCTCTATGACTCCTCCGAGGACACGGTGCACCCGCTAAGCCGGGAGAAGCCACCGCCGACAAGGTATCGCATTTAGTGCTCTTTACTAGTCATGCTTTATTGTCATATTCTTGACTTGTGACACACTACTTGCTTTCATAGCCCGCAACACATCTTGCTCGACAGCAAAGGGTCGGAGGACGAGCTCCCTCCGGCCGAAATACTCGAGAGTGGCACGGGCGCACACGCGCCCCCTTCCCTTGCTCAAGGCGATCTAGGGGAGGTGTCCTCGCACTCGCCCCCTCTTGCGCTAACCGCAGAGGGCAACATCGGTCTCCCTACGACCAAGGTTCAAACCTCGGTCGCTGAGGACCAAGGGGAGTAGATCCCTTTGGTCGAAGAGGGAGAGAGGCTAGGATAGCCCGAGTCCTTGGTCCCAGTCGTCCCGGAGCTGCTACGGCAACCGGAGACGACCATCCCTGCCTCTATGGGGGGAGGAGCTGAGGTGGTTCCACCATTCCCACCTGTTCTAGGACAGGTGGGCACGGGGTGACACGAGCTGGAGGCAGCTGTGACGAGCTGCTTCATTCTTCCTGAACATCGTGTCCTCTTTGACACGGTGTTGCATCACTTCCGGTCTGCAGAGACCGAGATGAAGGAGGCCTTCAAAGGCCTTTTCAAAGGTTTTGAGGTATGACAAGCGTAACATGTTTGCCGTTTTTATGAATTCAGAGCTTTTAGTTAGCACCTAATATATCCAGTAGCCCTTTAACAAATCAATTTTGTCGAAATTTTCCGAAGACTTAATTCTTTTAAAAGATAAACTATAGATGTATGCATAAGAACATGGTGACAGTATCCCCCGAGCCCTAAGATAGTTTTATTAAACTAACTTGGGGCTCGTCTTGTTATTCAACATGCATAAAAGCGAATATGCAGTAGCCCCCGAGACTCTAGTCGGATTGACAAAGCCGAACAGAGGATCGACATCAATTCAGAAGGCTAACGATTCATTTTTAGGTATCGTCCTTGGCTTCGGCATCCATCTCCAAGGAGTTGGAAGAGCTGAACAAGAAGCTCATGCGCTCCGAGGAGGATATCAATCTACTTAGAAAGCAAATGGATAACGCGCAAGGTTAGAAAAAAAACTTCGCCTTTTTCGTATTTTTTAATAAGGGTACTTTTTTAACACAAGGCTGTTGTAATTGTTTTTAGCTGCCGCTGCAGAGATAGAGACCCTTCGAGCCGAGATCAACAAAGCTCGGCAAGAAGCCGAGCAGCAGAAGGCTGTGGCGGAGAGGGCTAGCTTGGAGCTAGCCCAGAAGAAGGTAGACCGTGGCAAGGATCAAGCCCGAGTTCTCGAGGTCAAAGAAGACCTGAAGGGTTTGTACGCACAACGCGACGCCCTTCAGGATGACCAGGAGAAGAAAGTCGTCGAGCTTGAAAGGCTCGGCTTGGCTTGCAATGAGGAACAAGGTCAGGCGAGGTGGACCGCGAGGAACTTCAGCAAGTGAAGCAAATAGCCTCCAGTAAGCCATACATACTGTGATGCATCTTTGGTGATATCAGGTTCGCCCAGCTGACTCAAATCTGGCTTTCCTCATACGCCTTTATGGACCTGCCGAGGAGTGCGTCGAAAGCCTTCCAGTACTACGGCTCCCATGAAGGTGATGCTGAGCAGAAGGCATTTTGGGCACAGTTCCAAGTGCCTTCACATCCGCCGCTCCTTAACAACCAAATGAAGTGGTTGGAACTGCACCGCATGGCGAGGCTGGCCATGGAGGACCTCTGTATCAACCTCTAGCCCGCGGAGCCATTGCACAACAGTTACTTCGGACTGGTTCAATGTCTTCAAGGCGCTAGCCCTCGGGGCCATCATTAGAAGTGCTCCGCCTGCCACGAGGGCACACGACTAGTGTATGCGTCTATGAAGACGCACTATCTGGGTATCAAGGCCAAGGTCTTCACTGCGCGACCACTTGAAGGGAAGGTCTGGGTCCCCGAGAAGTATTTCTCCGGGGTCATGGAGGGTGCTCGGATAACTGAGGCCCGTTGTAGCAAAACTATTATTCTAGAGTACATGACCCCTCGGTATACTGAGGTTTGATGATGTAAAAAAGACAATTTCTATTTTCAGATGAAAAGTTGTTTTGTCATATGTGTTATTTTGACTCATGTGCTACCGATAATACTGAAAGTGACCAATCATCGGCTTCTGCCCCCTTGTAGAAGCTACACGGGATGTCTCCATAACAATACAACCCTTAGCCGACATTTTGGTGCCCGGAGGCGATCGTGTTGGTAGAAATGAGGCAATCAGACTATGCAGCTTTATAACTTTCACTTAGTCATAGGAGCTTGACTATGGGAGCAAGTGACTAGCCCCCGGTATGTGAAGTGTTCGGGTTTGCCGAGGTCGAGTCATTAACACCTCAGTTCTTCTGACAAGAACCCTTCGTTTAACACGGGGAAACCTCTATCAATTTTTAGTTTGACACAGTCATTGGATCGCTGACTAGTTTACGCCTATCATGACAGTCATTTTCGGCTTTCTCTACTGAGGTACTTAACTAATTAAGCTGGAAGTACAATCGCACTAGGTCTCCCTTTACACCCTTAGCCAAACAATGAGGAAACATAAGGGGTAAGCACAGGAGCCGGGCAACCCAACTATTGACCCAAGACGTGATTCGAAACTGCTGCACATAATGCAATATCCGAGACGCCGAGCACTTTTATATGAGTACCGAAAGACTGAGGAGGGCTTGAATCCGAGCCCCCGGTCGAATACCAATGTATCGCAAGAGTTATCTTCATCCCGTTTAGCAAGAAAGGAAATTGTATTACACAAAGGAATGTATAGCGATCACAAAAGATCTTTTTCTTTACTTTTATTTATAAGATCAAAACGTATAAGCCGGGCTATAAATAAACTTTAAAAGATATATAAAAATAAATTAGGGGGGAGGTTTACACATGGCATCTATTATTGGGTTCTAGCATCCTTGTTTTGGCCCTACCACACGTCTCCGCCTCCGTGCTATTTACCAACTACTCCTTTTCGATTACAAGATTCATGAATGTCGCGTGCTATGTTGCTACTTGTTGTGCATAGTAATGCATTCGAGCAGTGGATCCTTTGAGGAGGTTGTACCCAGTATCCGCGAAGTAACAATTTGACGTCGTTGTTGTATAGGTCCTGGTGGGCCTTTGACAATGCCGTAAAGAATATCCAAGACGTGGTGTGCCCTTGTTACTATGCTCCACAACCTCCCATGACATTTTAAGTGCGAAGTTATGTATCCGAGGTACATAATACTCAGCTAAGAAGGGAGAGCCATGGAGCGTGTACCCCTATTTGGGGTTACGACGTGGATGCCGGGAGTGTAGGGAAACACCTCAGATGCGCTTTGAAGAATTCTGCACGTTGAAATCAGCAAGGATCCTCGATGCCTTCGAGGCTTCTTGGACCTTGATACTCGTGATCTGCGTTGGGTTTTCCGTGAAGAGGAACGGGTAATCGCAGCACAAAGTGGGTAAGTATTTCCCTCAGTTATGAAACCAAGGTTTATCGAACCAATAGGAATACCAATCCTCAACCGTCTTCAGCGGCTGCACACAAAAGAACAAACAACTTGCACTCAACGCCGGCAAGAGGGTTGTCAATCCCCTTGATCTTGTTATTTGCAAGCAAGTGAGTTGTGTAGATAATTGTAGATAATAGTAAAGTGCAAAATAAAATAAAAGGTAATAAATAACAGCAAGGTAATGATAGCGTTTGTGAATATATAAGTGAATAGACCCAGGGGCCGTAGAGTTCTCTAGTGGCATCTCTCATAAGCAAAGCATACGGTGGGTAGACAAATTACTGTTGGGCAATTGATAGAAAAGCAAATAATTATGCGATGTTCACGGCAATGGTCATGTGTATATAAGCATCACGTCCATAAGCAAATAGGCTGACTCCTGCCTGCACCTACTACTATTACTCCACTTCAAGAGTGCTTCTATGCTTGCCTCTCTACGTATTAAGTTCATGACAAATGGAGTAATGCTTGGAGAACAATGACATGATGTAGACAAAGTGAACTCAACTAATATGAATAAACCCCATCGTTTTATCCTTAGTAGCAACAACACAAAGACGCAACTTGTCCCCTTCTATCACTGGGATATAGAAACTCGTCAGGTTGAACCTACTACAACGCACCATTCCCACCGAAGAAATATCAATCTAGTTGGCCAAACTATCTCAATAGATCGGAGAGCATTACGAAGCTATGATGATCATGCAAATAAGAATCATAGTAATCAGGTTTGACTCAAATACTTTTCATGAATACTATGAACATAAACTCACAATTCATCGGATCCCAACAAACACACCATACAAAGGGATTACATCGGATAGATCAAGGCAAAGATGCGATGAACATTGTATTGAAGATCAAGAGAGAGAGAGAGAGAGAGAGAGAGAGAGAGAGAGAGAGAGAGAGAGAGATTGCCATCTAGGTACTACCTACGGACCCGTAGGCCTATGGCGAACTACTCACACATCATGGTGAGGGCAGCAAGGTTGATGAAGAGGCCCTTAGTGATCGATCTCCCTCCGGCAGGGTGCCGGAACGAAGGTGTAGATGGCCTCCCGTCGGAATAGAGACTTGCGGCAGCAGAAAAAGTGTTTCGGGAGCGCTTCTGGTGTTTTTAGGGTAGATGTGAATTTATAGGCCAGAGAACAACGTCGGGAAAGGCTCCAGGGGGCCACAACATATCTGGCCGCGCCCCCTGGGGGCGCGGCCAGATGGCTTGTGGGACCCTGGTGCATCTCCTTGTCCTCCTCCGAAGCTTCTAGGTCTTGTATTGGTCCAGAAAAAATCACCAAAAAGTTTTGTGACAATTGGACCCCGTTTGGTATTGTAACTCTGAAAAGGCAAAAACACGCAGAAAATAGGAACTGGCACTAGGCACTGGGTCAATAGGTTAGTGCTCAAAAATATTTTAAATTGGTAAATAAATACCCAAAAAGTATCCTAGAATAATAATATATCAGCATGGAACAATCACAAATTATAGGTACGTTGGAGACGTATCAGACCTCGGCTGCAAAAGCTGCAGTTTGCTCCTTGGTACAGAGAGAGCCTTTGGTGTTACCATTAATTCTGATAACATCTTTCGATCCTGGCATCTTAAGCTTTAGATAAGCGTAGTGCAAGACAACATTGAACGGGCGAATGCGGTTCGCCCGAGGAGCACGTGATAACCACCGCGGAACAAAACGAGATCAAAGATCAAGTCTTCACTTCGGTAGTTCTCGGGAGAGACGAAGACTACCTACAAAGTGACGGTCCTGGAGCATTGCGCCTCCACACCTTGTTTGACATCCTTAAAAGTGGTGTTGCTGGGTTTAATCGTTGATGTATCAACGTCCATCTTCCTGACCATGTCAGCATAGATCAGATTCTGGCTGCCGCCTTCGTCCATGAGAACACGTGTCAGGTGGAACCCATCTACGATTGGATTGAGGACCAGAGCCGCCAAACCTCCATGATGGGTATTGGTTGGATTGTCACGTCGGTCGAAGGTGATCGGGCAAGCCGACCATGGGTTGTACTTCGGTGCTATTGGCTCTAGGGCGTAGACGTCCCGAAGTGCTTGCTTCCTATCCTTCTTAGGGATGTGGGTAACATATTTCATGTTCACATCCTTTACTTTGGGAGGAAATTGTCTTTGGCCTCCATTATGCGGCCTAGGGGGTTTGTCCCCGTCCTTGCTACGAGGCTGTCCCTTGCCTAGGCTTTTGGCCAAAGCCTTGTCGGCCTGCTCGATAACCTAGCAGTTCCGATTTGTATGATTGGTGGGTTTGTCCAAAGTGTCGTGAATTTGGCAAGGTCTGTCGAGGATTTTATCCAGTGTGGATGGGCCATCTTTGTTCCCTTTAAAGGGCTTCTTCTTCTCGTTGTTGTGTTGGTTGCTGAATCCAACTTTTACTGTTTTTTCCTCAGCGTTACTATTGTTGCCTTTATGGCGTCATTTATTGTTCTTATTACGTCAAGGCTTCCCGTTCTCGTCACGTACCTTGGAGGTGCTTGGGTCACCGTTGTTGGTACTACTACGTGCCAACCAGTTGTCCTCTCCTGCATAAAATCGAGTCATGAGGGAGGTGAGGGCCGCCATGGTCATTAGCTTATCCTGTCAAAGCTGCCGTGCCAACCATTCATCTCGAACGCTGTTCCTAAAAGTGACAAGAGCCTCCGTGTCAGGGCAATCAATTATTTGGTTCTTCTTGGTCAAAAACCAGTTCCAAAACTTCTGAGCAGACTCGCCGTGCTGTTGCCTGATGTGGCTTAAGTCATTGGCATATGGGGGTCGCACATACGTGCCTTAGAAGTTAGCTCAGAATGCATCCTCGAGCTCTTCCCAGCTCACGATAGAGTTCTCGGGCAGGCTGTTGAGCCAGTGCCTTGCCATCCCTTAAAGATTTAGGGGTAGGTATTTAATTGTGTGGAGGTCATCTCCCTTGGCCATATGTATGTGGAGAAGAAAATCTTTTATCCACACTGCTAGGTCAGTAGTCCCATCGTATGGTTTGATGTTGATGGGTTTAAACCCTTCTGAGAATTGGTGTTGCATGACCTCATCTGTGAAACACATCGGGTGTGCGGCTCCTTTGACCCGAGCTATAGATTGCCGAACATACGGTGCTATCCGAGCACACGTGTCCTCCCGATCCCTGTCGTGTCTATCCAGCCATGCTTGATATCCCGCCGGTCCGGCGGGCGCCCGATACTTGGATCCGTATATTGATTGTGGTGGGATAGGTGGGGCGTCTAATATTTCCCGCAACTTGAATGGCGAAATAAGGGAGTTTGGATTTCTGCCTTCACGGCGATTGTTAACAGGGATTTCTTGGGGCCGTCCTGATGGTCTGTCCCGCCCCCTAGGAGGGCGGTCAGGCTGATCAAGGCGATCGTGGTTATGTGGTAAGTTTTTTTCCACCTCATCATCGAATGATGGAAGCACGTGCGTTGGTGGGTAAGACTTGGGCTGACTCTCGAGTCTATCTTCGAGGTTCTATTCGGCCACCAGGACTTCTACCCACTTATCATTGAGTGTGTCCTGATCGGCTTGAAGATGTGCACACCCTTGTTTTTGGAAGGTTTCAAGAGCTTGATAGTTCACGGGGACGTCGAAGTCGTCTGGTCTGAGGCTTATGTCCTCCGATTCTAGCATATAATTGTTTTCATCGGGGTCATCCAA
Source organism: Elymus sibiricus (assembly GCA_039707655.1). Lineage (NCBI taxonomy): Eukaryota > Viridiplantae > Streptophyta > Magnoliopsida > Poales > Poaceae > Elymus > Elymus sibiricus. The sequence continues at coordinate 313,486,292 of CM077667.1, read as the reverse complement.
GTCCTCGGCCCCAGCGGTGCCATCGATCTGACCGGACGCAACCTCGTTGGAGTTATATTTGTCCTCGGTGCCAACATGGGTGTCATTGTTACCAGGAGTCCATTACCAGCATCCATGTTGCCGGTGTTGCCTTTACCAGGTCGTTTGGATCACTTCCCACTTTGTCGACCCTTGGGGGGATCATCCTTCTCTTGTCCCTCACCATCTTTGAGGGTATCCACCATGTATACATCATAGGTGGAGTTTACCTCCCATTTACCGGTATTGTATGATGCAACGCCAGGTCAACCACCGGCATCTTCATCCATGTCAGACTCCTCATTAGATGCATAGTCAAGTACGCCTGTTAGATCCTCGACTGTAGCGACTTGGTGGGTGGTGGGTGGGACATAAATTTCCCTATCATCGCGTTTACATCCGACCCGATCATAGACCGAAGTCGGGTCGCCTGAAATTCCAAGGCTCTGGATTCGGTCCAACATCTTGTTTAAGAGAGAGAGGTCCATCGGGTTCATTGCCTAGCTATAGGCCAGGATGACTTGAAGCACGTTCGCTGGGGTTAACATCATGGTGTCAGAGCACAAATATGCCAAGATGGGGATATGGCTCGTGGAGGAAGTAATCGGATCCGAGCTCAAAGCCAGTTCTGAAGTAAGACCGGGCTCGAGGTTAAGATCCGAAATGATAATCATTGGATCCACACTTGATGCTGAATCGGATGCGTGATCCAGCTCAAGGTCCAGGTCAGGGGTCAGTTCCGGGGTCAAGGCCGCGGTGCCCGATGAGTTTTCTAGCCAATCTGGAACCCAGGCGGAGGGGGGGGGGGGGAGATCGCCATAGGAGTCGGCAGTGTAATCCAAACTTCTGAACATGACAACTTGGTTTGGGACAAAGCAATCGACATGGTCGAGGCGGCTGTTCGTGCCGGCATGGAGAACAACGCTGTCGAACGAGAAAAGCTGACCGAGGACGAAGATGTTGCCGTAGCTGATATCGCTCTTGATCTGAAGATGGGCCATTGAACCTATTTGACCACACTTCGGGACCTGCATGGGGCACCAATGTCGGTACTAAAACCGGTTGATCTTGAGTAGGGGGTGCTACTTGTCACGTGAGTTGGGTTTTTCCCCGAAGAGGAAGGGTGAAGCAATATAGTAGCGATAAGTATTTCCCTAAGTGAGAACTAAGGTTATCAAACCAGTAGGAGAATGATACCTCTCCAACGTAACTATAATTTTTGATTGTTCCATACTATTATATTACCATTCTAGGATACTTTTTAAGCATTTACTTGCTGATTCATATTATTTTTGAGCACTAACCTATTAACCCAGTGACCAGTGCCAGCTGCTGTTTTCTGGCCTTTCAGGAATACTGTACCAAACAAAGTCCAAATACCCCGATTTTTTGAAGATTTTTTGTGGACAAAAATAAGACCTGGAAGCTTCGGAGGGAGACCGGAGGCCACACGGGGTGGTTCCAAGCCAACAGGGCGCGCCCAGGGGGGGTGGCCACGCCATGCTGGCCTGGGGCCACCTCCCACGACCTCTGGCCCTGATCTCTTCGCTATAAATTCACATATATTGGAAAAACCCTAGAGAGCCTCCCGAAACACTTTTTCCACTGCCGCAAGTCTCTGTTCCGCCATGTGCCCATCTGGAGCCCTGTTCTGGTGCCCTGCCGGAGGGGGGGGGGTCGGTCACGGAGGGCCTCTACATCAACCTTGCTGCTCCCATGGTGATGTGTGTGTCGTTCACCACAGACCTATGGGTCCGTAGTTAGTACCTAGATAGCTATCTCTATTTCAATGTTCTTCAATGCAAAGATCACCGCGATTCCCGCGTCGATCTATCCTATATAATCAACTTTGCGGTGCGTTTGTTGGGATCTGATGAATTGTGGGTTTATGTTCAGATTATTCATGAATAATATTTGAGTCTTCTCTGAATTCCTATATGCTTGATTGTTAAAGCTTCGTAATGCTCTCCGATCTATCGGTTTGGTTTGGCTAACTAGATTGATTTATCTTCAGTGGGAGTGGTGCGTTGTAGTGGGTTCACTCTTGCGGTGCTCAATCCCAGTGACAGAAAGGGACATGACACATATTGTATTACCGCCATTAAGGGTAAAACGATAAGGTTCATTCATATTAATTGGATTTACTTTGTCTACATCATGTCATCGTCCTCCAAGCATTACTCTGTTTTACTTAATACTCTAGATCATGCTGGACAGCGGTCGATGGGTGGAGTGATAGTAGTAGATGCAGGTAGGAGTCGGTCTAGTTGCTTATGGACGTGATGCTTATATACATGATCATTTCAGTGAATAAATATTACAAAATTATGCGCTTTTCTATCAATTGCCCAACAGTAATTTGTCTACCCATCATATGCTTTCTTCGAGAGAGAAGCCTCTAGCAAAAACTATGGCCCCCGGGTCTCTTCACAAATATTATTACAAAAAATCCCAAAATATTTATTCCAATATTTACTTCATTTTTATTTGCAATTTATACTCGTCAATTTATCTATCTATCACTACTTATCGCTTGCAAGTAATGAGTTCAAGGGGATTGATAACCCTCTTGCCTGCGTTGGGTGCAAGTGTGTGCTCTTTTGTGTGTAGGCGCTGAAGACGGGAATTTGCGTGGCTCTCCTATTGGTTTGATAACCTTGGTTCTCACTGAGGGAAATACTTATCTCTACTGTGCTGCATCTCCCCTCCTCTTCGAGGAAAATCCCAATGCAGTTTACAAGTAGTAGAGAACCACGACAACTTGTGTCAACAACACCTGCACACACAAACCCAAACACTTGCACCCAACGTGGGCAAGAGGGTTGTCAAGCCCCTTGAACTCGTTACCTTGAACTTGATTCAATGAATTATATGTTGTTGTTATTTACCAAAACCATCTAGGGAGAAGTCATGCTTTCAAACTCTCATGCTTCACTTAAATCTTTTTGAGAGTATAAGTGATGACATCATAGTCCTTTTGATAAGTAAGAGTGTCAAACCCAACGAGGAGCAGAAGGAAATGACAAGCGATTTTCAGCAAGGTAATTTCTGCAAGCACTGAAATTGTAGGTAACAGATAGTTTGATAGCAAGATAATTGGTAACGAGCAAGTAACGGTAACGGTAAATAAAGTGCAGCAAGGTAGCCCAATACTTTTGTGGCAAAGGACAGGACATAACAGTCTCTAGTAATAGGCAAAGTGTTCTTGAGGGTACACGGGAATTTCATCTAGTCACTTTTATCATGTTGGTTTGATTCGTGTTTGCTACTTTGATAATTTGATATGTGGGTGGACCGGTGCTTGGGTGCTGTTCTTACTTGAACAACCTCCCACTTATGATTAACCCCCTCGCAAGCATCCTCAACTACGAGAAAAGTATTAAGATAAAATCTAACCATAGCATTAAACGTTTGCATCCAAATCAGCCCCTTACGAAGTAGCGCATAAACTAGGGTTTACGCTTCTATCACTCTAGCAACCCATCATCTAATAACTACTCCACAATGCATTCCCTTAGGCCCAAGGATGGTGAAGTGTCATGTAGCCGACGTTCACATGACACCACTAAGGGAATCACAACATACATATCATCAAAATATCGAACACATATCAAATTCACATGATTACTTGCAACATGACTTCTCCCGTGACCTCAAGGACAAAGGTAACTACTCACAAATAATATTCATGCTCAAGATCAGAGGGGTATTGAATAGCATAATGGATCTAAACATATAATCTTCCACCAAATAAACCATATAGCAATCAACTAAAAGATGTAATCAACACTACTAGTCACCCACAGGTACCAATCTGAGGTTCCGGTACAAAGATTGAACACAAGAGATGAACTAGGGTTTGAGAGGAGATGGTGCTGTTGAAGATGTTGATGAAGATTGGCCTCCCAAAGATGAGAGGGGTGTTGGTGCTGACGATGGCTTCGATTTCCCCCTCCGGGAGGGAAGTTCCCCCGGCGGAATCGCTCCGCCGGAGGGCAAAAGTGCTCCTTCCCAAGTTCCGCCTCGAGACGGCGGCGCTCCGTCCCGAAAGTCCTCTCCTTATTTTTTCTAGGTCAAAAGACCCTATATACCAGAAGATGGGCACCGGAGGTGGTCCGAGGAGGGCACAACCCACCAGGGCGTGCCTGGGAGGCCTCGCGCGCCCTGGTGTCTTGTGCCCACCAGGGTGGCCCCCTCCGGTAGTTCTTTGCTCCAGTATTTTTTATATATTCTGAAAATATTCTCTGTAAAATTTCAGCTTCTTTGGAGTTGTGCAGAATAGGTATCTCTGATGTGCTTTTTCAGGTCCAGAATTCCAACTGCCGGTATTCTCCTTCTTTGTGTAAACCTTGCATATTATGAGAGAAAAGGCATTAGAATCACTCCCTAAAGCATTATTATTCAACAAAACATAATAAATAACAGTAGGAAATCATGATGCAAAATGGACGTATCAACTCCCCCAATCTTAGACCTCGCTTGTCCTCAAGCGAAAAGCCGATATTGAAAAGCATGTCCACATGGTTTGAGAGAGAGGTGTCGATAAAAAAAATACGGACATAGTAGCATCATGCTTATTATCATAACCGCAACAAACTCTAACATAAAACTTATTCATATAACTTTCATCATATAACTTCTCATGAACAAGTAACAATTCATCACAACATAGAAGTATAAAGCATAAACCTTATTGAAAACCAACAAACTATCTTCTCAGTCAACTCTGCAACTACAATTCGTCATATTTTCAGGAAGGGTCTCATGTCGGAGCCTTTTGGCAAGTCCACATGCTCAACCATCATTTAGTCTTCTATGATTGCTAACACTCACTGCATACCCATGAGCAAAAAGCTTCAACCGGACACATAGAAAGATAGGGGCTTATAGTTTCGCCTCCCAACGTATTCACCTCAAGGGTGATGTCAACAATAATAATTCATGCTCACTCACATCCAACTGGATATATGTGCCTAGATCTTTCCTCACCACATGATGCTTGCAAAAAGAGAAAAGTAAAAGGGAATAGGGAAGAATACTTTGACTCTTGCATAAAAGTAAATACATAAAAGTAAAAGATAGTCCCTTCGCAGAGGGAAGCAGAGGTTGTCATGCGCTTTTTTGGTTTGTATGCCCAATCGCTTAATGTAAAAGAACGTCACGCTATATTGCCCCCTATGATAGCAACCTTTATTATGCAGTTCGTCGCTTTTTTTACTTTGCCATCATAAGTTCGTATAGCGCTCAATTTTCCCTTACACTAACTGATCAAAACACGTTCAGAAGTAATCCTTGTAAGTAACAAGTTCAAGGGGCTTGACAACCCTCTTGCCCGTGTTGGTTGCAAGTGTTTGGTTTTTTGTGTGTAGGTGCTGTTGACACAAGTTGTCGTGGTTCTCTGCTACTTGTAAATTGCATTGGGTTTTTCCCTGAAGAGGAGGGGAGATGCAGCACAATAGAGATAAGTATTTCAGTCAGTGAGAACCAAGGTTATCAAACCAATTGGACAACCACACAAATTCCTGTCTTCAACGCCTACACAATAAAAGAGCACACACCTACACCCAACGCGGGCAAGAGGGTTGTCAATCCCCTTGAACTCATTACTTGCAAGCGATAAGTAGTGATAGATAGATAGATTGATAAATATAAATTGCAGATAAAAATAAAGTAAATAATGGCAGAAATATTTTGGGAGTTTTTGGAATAATATTTGTGAAGAGACTCGGGGGGCCATAGTTTTTGCTAGAGGCTTCTCTCTCGAAGAAAGCATACGGTGGGTAGACAAATTACTGTTGAGCAATTGATAGAAAAGCGCATAGTTATTTAATATTTATTCACGGAAATGATCATGTATATATGCATCACGTCCATAAGCAAGTAGACCGACTCCTGCCTGCATCTACTACTATTACTACACCCATCGACCGTTGTCCAGCATGCATCTAGAGTATTAAGTAAAACAGAGTAATGCTTGGAGGAGGATGACATGATGTAGACAAAGTAAAGCCAAATAATATGAATGAACCCCATCGTTTTACCCTTAATGGCAGCAATACAATATGTGTCTTGTCCCTTTCTGTCTCTGGGATTGAGCATCGCAAGATTGAACCCACTACAACGCACCACTCCCACTGAAGATAAATCAATCTAGTTGGCCAAACCAAACTGATAGATCGGAGAGCATTACAAAGCTATAACAATCATGCATATCAGAATTCAAAGAAGAGTCAAATATTATTCATGAATAATTTGAACATAAACCCACAATTCATCGGATCCCAACAAACACACCGCAAAGTTGATTACAAGGATAGATCGCCGCGGGAATCGCGGTGATCTTCGCATTGAAAAACATAGAAATAGAGATAGCCATCTAGGTACTAACTACGGACCCGTAGGTCTGTGGTGAAATACTCACACATAACCATGGGAGCAGCAAGGTTGATGTAGAGGCCCTCCGTGATTGACCCCCCTCCGGCAGGGCACCGGAACATGGCTCCAGATGGGCACACGACGGAACAGAGACTTGCGGTAGTGGAAAAAGTGTTTCGGGAGGCTCTCTAGGGTCTTCCCAATATATGTGAATTTATAGCAAAGAGATCAGGGCCAGAGGCCGTGGGAGGTGGCCCCAGGCCATCAAGGCATGGCCACCCCCTGGGCGTGCCCTGTTGGCTTGGCACCACCCCGTGTGGCCTCCGGTATCCCTCCGAAGCTTCCATGTCTTATTTTAGGGTATTCATCTGCCCTAGGTCAACCGAATCGGTCTCACCAAATTGTTTCCTATCGGTCTCACCGAAAAGTTGCAACCTTCTTCACTAGTCGGTGAAACCGAGTTTTTACTTCGGTTCCACCGAGTTGGGAAATAATGTTAAACGGCTAGATTTTTGGAGATGGATATATATACCCCTCCACCCCTCTCATTCATAGAGAGAGCACTCAGAACAAACCAACACTTCCACCATTCATTTTCTGAGAGAGAACCACCTACTCATGTGTTGAGATCAAGATATTCCATTCCCACCATATAAATCTTGATTTATAGCCTCCCCAAGTTGCTTTCCACCCAATCATCCTCTTCCACTAAGACAAATTCTATGAGGGAGTGATTGAGTGTTGAGGAGACTATATTTTGAAGAACAAGAGCAAGGAGTTCATCATCTATAAACCATCTATTACCTTTTGGAGAGTGGTGACTCCTAGATTGGTTAGGTGTCGCTTGGGAGCCTCTGGATCATGTGGAGTTGAACCAAGAAGTTTGTAAGGGCAAGGAGATCTCCTACTTCTTGAAGATCTAGCCCGAGTGAGGCTAGTCCTTCGTGCATGTAAGCCATGGTGGAATAGGCAAGGTTGCTTCTTCGTGGACCCTTCGTGGGTGGAGCCCTCCGTGGAATCGCGCAACCGTTACCCTCTATGGGTTTAAGTCTCCATCAACGTGGACGTACGATAGCACCACCTATCGGAACCACACCAAAAATCTTCGTGTCTTCATTGCGTTTGATCTTCCTATCCCTACCTTTACTCACACTTGCATGTCGTTACTTTCCACTGCTATACTTGTAGACTTGTATGTGTAAGGTGTGCTAGACTTGGTAAAATCGCTAAAACTTGCCAACCTATAAAATTGGGAAAAGGTTAGTTTTTTAAATTGATCAAGTAGTCTAATCACCCCCTCTAGACATACTTTGGATCCTACAGAGTTCAACTATTTCTATAAAATACGACCGCTGCCGTGCTCTAACAAGATATAAGTGAAGCACTAGAGCATCTGCCTAGCTCAAAAGATATAAGTGAAGCACATAGAGTATTCTAACAAACTGTGACGAAAGTGTGTTTCTCTCGAAAAGTGTATCCAACAAACGATGATTGTGTCAAACTAAAAATAAAAATGAACTATAATACATGAAACTCCATGCAAAACTCATATCATGTAATGAATAAAAATATAGCTCCAAGTGACATACCGATAGATTGGAGATGAAAGAGTGGATGCCTTCCGAGGAACCTCCAAGCTTAGACGCTTGGGTCTTCCTTGAATATTACCTTGGGGTGCCTTGGGCATCCCCAAGCTTAGGGTCTTGCCGCTCCTTATTCCTTCATCCACCGTTGTCTCACCCAAAACTTGAAAACTACAGCACACAAAACTCAAGAAAACCTCATGAGATCCGTTAGTATAATAGACATATCAAATACTTTAGGCACTGTTATAAATTGATTCATATTTTATAATTGCATAATAGTTACTGTATTCCAACTTCTCCATGGCTTGTACCCCCGATACAATCCATAGCATCATCAAAACAAGCAAACTATGCAAGCAAAAAACAGAATCTGTCTAAAACAGAACAGTCTGTAGTGATCTGTACTAAAACCATACTTCTATAACTCCGAAAATTCTGAAAAATTAGGACAACCTGGGCAATTTGTATATCAATACTGTGAAAAACAGTAATATCAAAAAGACGCTCTAGTAAAATCAGATAAATTTTGCTCTGGCCGTAAAAGTTTCTTTTTTTGCACAACATCAATTCTACTATCTTCCAAATAATCCCAATGGCTTTACTTGGCACAAACACTAATTAAAACACACAAAAACAACCATAACAGTAGCAAAAAATGTGTAAACTCAAAATAATAAAAATTACAAATTATTGGGTTTTCTCCCAACAAGCTCTTTCTTTATAGCCATTAAGATAGGCTTGGGATAATAATGATTCTCACATAAAAGACAAGAACTGTAGCACAAAGAGAGCGTCATATAGCATAAAATTAACACATTTGAGTCTAACATACTTCCTATGCATATGCATTTTATAAGCAAAGAAATTATCAACACAAGAAGTATCTAGCATATGCAAATAGGAAGAATGGAGGATTAGCAATTTGAACATCAAGAGAGGTAATTGAACATGAAAATTCCTATAACCATATTTGCCTCTCTCTCATAATAGTTACATGCATGATCATTTTCAAATTCAACAATATAGCTATCATAAAAAACATTTTCTTCATGATCCACACGCACAAAAGTTTTACAATCTTCCAAGATAGTGGGATTAACATTAACTAAAGTCATGACCTCTCCAAACCCACTTTTATCAAAATGTTCATAATATTGAACACCGTCAGAATATGTGGGATTCTTTTTACCTAAAGTTGACACTCTTCCAAACCCACTTTCAATAATATTGCAAATTTCCTTATCAATAATAGATTCATTATGAGGCTTAAACAGATCAAAAGAAACGTCATCACCCCAATCATGATCATTGGCACAATAGAATTTCATGGAATTCATATTAATATCATTGCAATCATGCTTTCCATTCCATAAGTGTATCCCAATACCATTTACTTTTATAACTTCTTCATTATTAGCTATTGGTTTACAATAAGCATCAAGTTTGAAAAGATTAGCAAGCAGATGAGGATCCATTTATCTTAAACTTTTACTTTTACTTCCCGTTCTTGCGAGTCAAAGATAAAGATAACATAACTAGGCAAGAAAAAGTAGAACAAGTGAATGATAGTCTGTGTGAAGGGACCTCGAGCAAGTTGGTGATGTCTCCCCGATAATGGAGCCAGCAATTCTTTCTGCTACTTGTGAGCCGCGTTGGGTTTTTCCTCGAAGGGGAAGGGTGAAGAAATATAGTAGCGATAAGTATTTCCCTTGGTGAGAACCAAGGTTATCGAACGAGTAGGAGAACAAAGACAACTTGTGTCAACAATACATGCACATACAAAACCAAACACTTGCACCCAACGCGGGCAAGAGGGTTATCAAGCCCCTTGAACTTGTTACTTGCAAGGATTACTTCTGATAGTGGTAGATAGATAAATACAAAAGCAAATTAAAATAAAATAAATTGCAGAAAAATATTTGTAGGTTTTTAGCAAATATAATTAAGCAGACCCGGGGGCCATAGTGTTCACTAGAGGCTTCTCTCGCGAATGTAGCATACAGTGGGTAGACAAATTACCGTTGGGCAATTGATACAAAAGCGCATAGTTATGATTATGTATTCATGGAAATGATCATGTATATAGGCATTACGTCCATGACAATTAACCCGAAACGATTCTGCATCTACTACTATTACTCCACCAATCGACCGCTATCCAGCATGCATCTATGATATTAAGTTCATGACAAACAAAGTAATGCTTTAAGTAAGATGACATGATGTAGACAAAGTAAGTACAAACAATATGTTCAAACCCCATTGTTTTACCCTTAGTAGCAACAGTATAATATGTGTCTTGTCCCCTTCTGCCATTGGGATATAGAGCACCACAAGATTGAACCCACTACAATGCACTCCTCCTGCTGAAGATAAATAAATCTAGTTGGCCAAACCAAACCGATAGATCGGAGAGACTTGCGAAGCTATAACAATCATGCATAATAGAATTCAGAGAATACTCAATTACTTTTCATGAATAATCTGATCATAAACCCACAATTCATCGAATCCCAACAAACACACCGCAAAAGAAGATTACATCGGATAGATCAGCGCGAGAATCGTGAAGAACTTTGTATTGAAGATCAAAGAGAGAGAAGAAGCCATCTAGCTACTAGCTATGGACCCGTAGGTCTATGGTGAACTACTCACACATCATTATGGAGGCAGCAAGATTGATGTAGACGTCCTCCGTGATGGATTTCCTCTCTATCAGAGTATCGAAAAAGGCCTCCTGATGGGATTGCGGAAGAACAGAGACTTGCGGCGGCAGAAAAATCGTTCCGGTGGCTCTCTGATGTTTTTGGGCCAATTGGGAATATATAGAAGTGGAATTATGTCAGGAGGTGTCACGAGGGGCCCACGAGCCATGGGGTGCGTCCTAACCCCCCAGGGCGCGCCCCTGTGGCTCGTGGCCACCTCATTGGTCTTCTGGCCTCCTCCCGAAGCTTCCTGGGTCTCTTTTGGCCCAAAAATAACTCCCGTAAACTTTTATCCAATTTGAACTTCGTTTGATACTGATTTTCTGGAAAGTCCAAAAACAGGCAAAAAACGGAAACTGGCATTGGGCACTAAGTTAATAGGTTAGTCCCAAAAATTATATAAAATAGCATGTTATTGCATATAAAGTATCCAAGATTGATAATATAATAGCATGAAACAATCAAAAATTATAGATACGTCGGAGACGTATTAGGGGGTTCCGAGCTGTGGATCTAGGATCAATGGGTAACATGAGACAAGGGAGACAATGTTTACCCAGGTTTCGACCCTCTCGAGGAGGTAAAACCCTACGTCCTGCTTGATTATATTGATGTGATGGAGTATCGAGTACAAGGTGATCTACCTCAAGATCGTATATTTTTTCTCTAAAGCCCAAGACGAGTAATTGTGTCTTTACAAACTAAAAACCCTGGCTTAAATAGATGTCCGGGGTACCTAGTTTACACATAAGGTCGGTTGACAACCAGAGATAAGCATGCCTTATACAAGAGCCGTCCTTGAAGTACACTCCAAGTCTTCAACGGTTTCCATCTTGCTCACGGAAAAGTCTTTTAGCTTCAGCCATCCTCTAGGCGGTGGCTAGTGGGCCTCAGTTCGGCCCATACGAACTAACCCCATGGGCTAGTACCCCCTAGACCAGGACACCCTCACCGGGCGAGAGAGGGCACAACAAACAACGAATGCAAAGTTACATGCCGTGTTGGACATGACCGAGGATGCCCTCCGAGCCCGCATCCTCATGAAGCGTCAAGCCTGGATGATTCGTTCCCTTGAAAAGAAGCAAACCCGAATGTTCGTGCCCTCATCATACTTTCCCCAAAAGAGGAGTAGGAGGAGTAGGCTGGTGACAAATCACACAACTCCTACAGTGAGCAGATCCGACTCGATCTATTTTGCGTATTCAGCCGCTACTTCGTGACAAAGACGACAAGGGGCTAGGACAGTCCTGTGTGAACTTTCTATGTAGCTCTAGTATTTAGAACATGCTCATTTTTGGTAGTCCTATGACATGTATGATAAAGTAGTTGTATGCTACGTGTGCGATTTGGATGGAGTACGTGAGTTTGTTTTATGTTACATGATATGTATGGATTTGAGGATTTGCTAATGAGGTATCCATTTTTGGATATAGAGATTTGAGAGTTGACCGGTCACCGTCTGCAGATGCGTCCAGGTGCTTCCGCGAACGTTTACGGGGGCAGATTTTCTAGTTCCGGCTGTAGAAGCTCTTACACCATGAGAATATCATAAACATGGATACTTGTTGATTACTTTTGGGTTACCGTACATCACCCCTAACCGGGTGATTATAAATGCAGTTAAATTTTAATAGTGAATTTTTGTTTCCTTTTGCCACTAACAGAATTTGATCAAAAATTGAATAATGAATCCCAAATTTATCGTGTAACCCGAATGCCCATCCCTAACCAACCGTCACTAATGACAATGTGATTAGAAAGGCGATATTCCGGTATAGCAAAGAAGTATGATGTGGTGTTCAGTATGTCGAGACTTGGATTGCTCTTCTTACGATAGAGAGATACACACTGACCCAATCGGTATTACGATGTCTATCATCGCTTGGGCAAGCATAGTTACTAAGGTGTTATTCATGGGGACATCATAATATAGTAATGAGAAAACTGATAACGAGGATAACTAGGTATTATGATCAAAGTGTTGATTATGGGGATACCATAAAGTCTCGCCTCAGGTTTTTTAAAGTACCATGAAGCAAAGGGAATTGTATATGATAATAGAAGGTTCGCTCGATAAAGATCTTCGTTGGTATGTGGTACTTATTAGGGGTGGCCAGATCCCGCTAATAATTATTGACTGAAAGGTGTTCTACACATGTCCGCTTATTATCGAACATATACTGTGACACTTAACTGCTAGCTGTATAGAGCCAGAGGTGATGAAGAATAGGAGGATGGGATCCAGAAGTGTTCTAGGAGGTCCCAGGAGCATCCCGTTTGATGAGGTCGCCTACCAGAGGTAGGGTCACAGACCTTACATCCAGGGCCCACCAGGGGTCACACATTGTCATTAAAGTCCCTGGACTAGAGATGCATTCGGATGCATACGAAGATTCGCTCGGATCTATGAAGTCACTCGGACGTCCTTTCGTCAGTCGGATAGTTATCTTCACTCGGATCACTGAAGCTCAGGCGACATATAGGCTGTAACGTTCGAGGGACTTCATAACTCACATGAAGTGATGTGAAGACTAGCGTTACCTGTAACGCCCTAGTTAAAGCGGCAGTTTCTAGTAACACCTGCAGTTACTGGCAATAAATGGCCTTGTAATGGCGCTCGGCCGGCGGTGGCACACTCTATATAAGACACCCCCGGGCTCCAGAGCAGGGGTTTAGCACCCATTGTATTCACACACCCCCATAAGCAAACACTAAGCCTCAGGGCTCGAGACGTAGGGTTTTTACCACTCCCGAGTGGGGCCCAAACTCGTACATCCGAGTGTTATACCCATGCCATAGCTAGGCTCCGCCCTTTACATTCATACCACCTAGTACTATTGTCAGACTCATCCCCTCGACAGTTGGCGCCCACCGTGGGGTGGAGTGTTTAGCAACTTCCGGCGCAGGTGGAGTTTTGTTTTTCCGGTCATCATGATGACACTCGGCGGTGAGATCCTCTTCGGTTCCCTCAGCTTCATCGCCGACGATTTGGTGTGGCTGCAGGATGCACCGCTGGATACGGATGCGCTGCCCGCTCGTGGCGCGACGCACTTCAGCGAGGTGGCACACAGAGTCCTTCTCCGACAGCCGTCGGTGCCATATCTTTCTGCACCCCCTCGTTCCATTGTGGTATGGCACAAGTGCTCTGGGCGCTCGCGGCTGCAACGATGGATCAAGCATGCCGTGGTGCTCCAAGCCATGGCCGAGCAGGTGGCCATGCTTGATTCCGACGAGCCCGTCCTCAGCCTGTTCCCTTCCTCGGGCGACGAGTCTTCCGACGCGTCTGAGTGCGAGAGCAGCGGAAACACTGCGGAGATTTTGATGGCCGATACCGGTAGTGGAGCGCCCCCTGGATACTCTGTGGGTAATGCCCGCGGGCGGGACGGTGGCCGTAACGACGCCAGCATCGACGCCTACATTCCCCAACCCCTCAATCGGGAGCAGCGGGCGGAGATCAGGCACAGGAACGATCAGGTTCTGCTTACGCCTATCACCAGGACCACCCTGGAGGAGATGGCCTTAGAGGCCATGCGCCAAGCCACCTTGGCTGAGCGCGAGCGGCTCGGGCGACTTCAGCAGTCACTTGATGACCGCCCGGCAAGGGAGCATCCTAGCTCCAGCCACAATCGGCGGCAATTGTTTCTGGACAGTCGGCCGTATGATATCCCAGCGATGCGCACGTCGATGTTGAATCTGGCTGCAGCTAGTCGGACCGCTGAATCTATTCAGCCATCGGACTCGGCCGCAGAAGAAGGCATTCGGCAGATCCAAACTCTGCTGAAGACTGCCATGCAGCAGAATTCCGCAGTTTTGCAGTCGGCTCAGCGCATACGCATCAAGTCCACTCGGGCGGATACGGTGCAGTCCCCGCACAGTCCACTCGCGCCGAGAAGAAACCAGCGTTCTCCTCCTCCTCCGAGAGGCCAGTACGATGGGTGCTGGTGAGACCACCGCGACGTCAGTCGGACACCCCCTCCGAGGGGCGGGTCGTACGGCCAGCGGCCTTACGACGGCGGCCGACCCCATATGGAGGGCCACGAGCGGAGTCCCATTCGGCGTAGGGGCTACGGAGAAGACTACCAGCGACCCCCTCGGCTCAATGCTATGTCCATCATAACCCAGCATGTAGTTGACAGGAATAGGCATCACAGAGACCAAGTGAGTGGGTGGGAGACATCTAGTCTCGAGTGTTTCAGTAGATATATCCGAGAGGCCGAAATCCCTTCCAACTACAGGTTGGCAACGGGGATTGGAAAGTTCAACGGCGAATCGAAGCCGGAAACTTGGCTAGAGGATTACCGAGTGGCCATCCAGATCGGTGGCGGCGATGATTTTGTCGCGATGAAGCACCTTCCGCTCATGCTGGAGGGATCTGCGCGGGCATGGCTAAACCAGCTACCCACAAGTTGCATATACTGCTGGGAGGACTTGACCCGAGTGTTTGTCAAAACATTCGAAGGCACTTACAAGCGCCCGAGTGGTTTAACGGAGTTACAATAGTGCGTCCAGAAAAGCAATGAGATGCTCCGAGAGTATATTCAGCGCTGGACGACTCTGCACAACACTGTGTAGAACGTGTCTGAGCACCAGGCCGTTTGCTCCTTCAAGGCAGGCACTCGATATCGGGAGCTCATCTTGAAGTTCGGTCGGTTTGGTGACCTGTCCCTCAGTCGGGCCATGGAAATCGCCAACAAGTACTCCAATGGTGAAGAAGAAGACCGCCTCCGTAGAGGCAAGGGACGGGCTAGTGAAGCTCCTCAGTCGGGGGGCAACGTTGGCAAAAAGCAGAAACGCAAGGCCGATGCACCCGGCAAAGCAGAGGCCGCAGCGGTGCCCAGCCAGAATAAGGGCAAGTCGAACAAGAACAAGAAAGAGTGGACCTCCAATAAGAAGTCTGTCTCCAAATCGGACATTTTGGATCAGCCCTGCCAGATTCATACCAAGAAGGATGAAGAAGGCAACATCGTCTACCCTAAGCACACCACTCGGCAGTGTCGCCTGCTAAAGCAGGAGATGTGTTGCGAGCCCTCCGGGGGCAAGGAGGACGACTGCGTCAAGGAAGAAAATGCCTCAGGGTACCCCAATGTCGAGAAGGTCCTCATGATTTCGCTGACGTTGAAAGCAAAAGACGATTGAAAGTCATCAATCGGGAGGTCAACATGGCAGTTCCGACTACCATAAAGTATCTCAATTGGACCAAGACGGCCATCACTTTTGATCAGTCGGATCACCCAGCTCACATACTGACCCCTGGGTGGCAGGCGTTGGTTGTGGATTCGGCTGTCAACGGAGTCCGACTGCGCAAGGTCCTCATGGACGGTGGCAGTGGGCTCAACATTATTTACGTCGACACGCTCAAGGCAATGGACATTCCGATGTCCCGATTGAGCAAAAGTAACATGCACTTCCATGGGGTAATCCCCGGGAAGAGGGCAGAATCACTCGGTCAAATCGCACTCGATGTCGTTTACGGTGATGCGAAATTTTTCCGAAAGGAGCTCCTAACTTTCGAAGTGGTCGACTTCTGCAGCGCTTATCACGCCATCCTGGGTAGGCCAGCCTACACACATTTCATGGCCCATCCATGCTACGTGTATCTTAAACTTAAGATGCCAGGGAAGAATGGCATGATTATGGTCACAGGTGATCGGAGGGTGGTGGAGGAGTGCCTTTAGAAGGGCTCCAAGATAGCTGACGAACAGATAGCAGCGGCTGAGTTCGATGAAATCAAGAAGACGGTGGATGCGGCGGATCTTTTGAAGTCGAAGAAGCTAGCGACTGAGTCCGCCTTTCAGTCGGCTGGTGAAACGAAGCAGGTTCACATTTACCCGTCGGATCCGAGTGCCGTCGTGACAAACATTTCATCGTCACTCGGTGATAAATAGTAAGCCGAGCTCATCCAGTTCCTCCGTGAGAATAGGGACATCTTCGCATGGAAGCCGTCTGACATGCCAGGTGTTCCTAGGGAACTGGCTGAGCACCGACTCCATGTCGACCCCAAGGCCAAGCCTATCAAAGAACACCCGCGTCGCTCTTCCACAGTGAAGCGCAAGGCAATCGGCGAAGAGCTCGCTCGGCTCGTGGCGGCCGTGTTCATACGCGAAGTATACTCCGAGTGGCTCGCTAACCCCTTCCTAGTGCCGAAGAAGGACAAATCACTCTGAATGTGTATTGACTTCAAGCATCTGAACCGGGCCTCCCCGAAGGATCATTTCCCTCTTCCCCGTATAGTCAAATAGTAGACTCTACTGCCGGATGTGAATGCCTGTCATTCCTGGATGCGTACTCCGGGTATCACCAAATCCGAGTGTACGGTCCTGATGAAATAAAAATAGCCTTCATCACCCCATTCGGGTGTTTTTGCTACATCACCATGCCATTCGGCCTTAAAAACGCCAGAGCCATGTTCATGCGCATGATTCAAAAATGCTTACAAAAGCAGATCAGTCGAAATGTGGAGGCATACATGGATGACATAGTGGTCTAGTCCAGGAAAGGTTCCAACCTCCTAGCTGATCTAGCCGAAACGTTCGCCAATTTACGGCGCTTCCAAATAAAGCTCAATCCAGCTAAGTGTACATTCGGCGTTCCTGCTGGCAAGTTACTGTTGGGGAACGTAGTAATAATTCAAAATTTTCCTACGTGTGACCAAGATCAATCTAGGAGATGCTAGCAACGAGAGAGAGGGAGTGCATCTTCATACCATTGAAGATCGCTAAGCGGAAGCGTTGCAAAGAACGCGGTTGATGGAGTCGTACTCGCGGCGATTCAAATCGCGGAAGATCCGATCCAAGCGCCGAACGGACGGCGCCTCCGCGTTCAACACACGTACAGCCCGGGGACGTCTCCTCCTTCTTTATTCAGCAAGGGGGAGGAGAAGTTGAGGGAGAGCTCCGGCAGCACGACGGCGTGGTGGCGGTGGAGCTCATGGTTCTCCGGCAGAGCTTCACTAAGCACTACGGAGGAGGAGGAGGTGTAGGAGGGGGGAGGGCTGCGCCAGGGGCCAGAGTGCGGCTGCCCTCCCACCCCCCTCTATTTATAGGCTGAAGGGGAGAGGGGCCCGGCCCCCTAGATCCATCTAGAGGGGGGGCGGCGGCCAAGGGGGGGAGCTTGGCCCCCAAGTTGGTGGGAGGCACCCCCACCCCTAGGGTTCCCAACCCTAGGCGCCTTGGGCCCTTGGGGGGGGGGCGCACCAGCCACTAGGGGGCTGGTTCCCACCCATATTCAGCCCACGTGGTCCTCTGGGGCAGGTGGCCCCTCCCGGTGGACCCCCGGAACCCTTTCGGTGGTCCCGGTACAATACCGATAAACCCCGAAACTTTTCCGGTGACTGAAACTGGACTTCCAATATATAAATCTTCACCTCCGGACCATTCCGGAACTCCTCGTGACGTCCGGGATCTCATCCGGGACTCCGAACAACTTTCGGTAACCACATACAATTCCCATTACAACTCTAGCGTCACCGAACCTTAAGTGTGTAGACCCTACGGGTTCGGGAACCATGCAGACATGACCGGGACACCTCTCCGGCCAATAACCAATAGCAGGATCTGGATACCCATATTGGCTCCCACATGTTCCACGATGATCTCATCGGATGAACCACGATGTCGGGGATTCAATTAATCCCGTATACAATTCCCTTTGTCCATCGGTATGTTACTTGCCCGAGATTCGATCGTCGGTATCCCTATACCTTGTTCAATCTCGTTACCGGCAAGTCTCTTTACTCGTTCCGTAACACATAATCCCGTGACTAACTCCTTAGTCACATTGAGCTCCTTATGATGATGTATTACCGAGTGGGCCCAGAGATACCTCTCCGTCACACGGAGTGACAAATCCCAGTCTCGATTCGTGCCAACCCAACAGACACTTTCGGAGATACCTGTAGTGCACCTTTATAGTCACCCAGTTACGTTGTGACGTTTAATACACCCAAAGCATTCCTACGGTATCCGGGAGTTGCATAATCTCATGGTCTAAGGAAATGATACTTGACATTAGAAAAGCTCTAGCAGACGAACTACACGATCTTGTGCTATGCTTAGGATTGGGTCTTGTCCATCACATCATACTCCTAATGATGTGATCCCGTTATCAACGACATCCAATGTCCATGGTCAGGAAACCATGACCATCTATTGATCAACGAGCTAGTCAACTAGAGGCTCACTAGGGACATGGTGTGGTCTATGTATTCACACATGTATTACGGTTTCCGGTTAATACAATTATAGCATGAACAATAGACAATTATCATGAACAAGGAAATATAATAATAACCATTTTATTATTGCCTCTAGGGCATATTTCCAATAGTTACTTGGATTCCTCATTTCCAAACATGGTATAGATGCCAACCCCGACAAGATCGGAGCCATAGTCCGAATGAAGCGTCCCGAGCACCTTCATGACGTCCAGAGACTCACGGGTTGCCTTGCGGCCCTTAGTCGGTTTATATCAAGACTCGGTGAGAAAGCCTTGCCTCTCTACCGATTGATGAAAAAGTCTGACAAGTTCGAGTGGATGGACAAGGCGCAAGCCGTGTTCCAGGAACTTAAGACCTTGCTTTCCACCCAGCCAGCGTTGACTACTCCAGGCAACCGAGAGTCTTTGCTCTTATACATCGCGGCTACGAGCCAGGTGGTCAGCATCATCCTCACTGTGGAACGCGAGGAGCGTGGAAAGGCATTCAAGACTCAACATCGTGTATACTATGTTTTGGAGGTCCCGACTCCCTCCAAACAAAGATATCCTCACTACCAGAAGCTGGTTTATGGTATTTACTTAACAGTGAAGAAAGTGATCCATTACTTCCAAAACCACTCGGTCACTGTGATTAGTGATGCTCCGTTGTCCGATATTCTGAACAATCGAGATGCGACAGACCGAGTGGTGAAGTGGGCTGTAGAACTCTCCCCATTGGAGATCAAATTCGAAGCCAAGAAAGCGATCAAGTCTCATGCCCTGGCAGATTTTTTTGGCAGAGTGGATTGAACACGAGCACCCGGCCCCGAGCCTTCCCGAGAACTGGACTATGTTCTTTAACGTGTCTAAGATGCTCCATGGCTCAGGAGGTGGAGTAGTCTTAGTTTCCCCCAGGGGAGACCGACTGAGCTACGTCCTTCAGATCCACTTTGATTCTTCCAACAATGAAGCCGAGTACGAAGCCCTCCTGTACGGGCTCCGCATGGCCATCTCACTCGGTGTCCGTCGCCTGATGATATATGGCGACTCAGACCTTGTTGTGAACCAAGTTATGATGGAGTGGGACGTCCGAAGCCCCTCGATGTCCGGTTACTGCAACCCAGTAAGGAAGCTCGAGAAGAATTTCGAGGGTCTGGAACTTCACCACATACCTCGAGCTAAGAACCAAGCGACTGATGATTTGGCTAAGATTGGCTCCACTCGGCGCTCTATTCCGAGTGATGTTTGCCTCGAACATTTGCATTCCCCAGTTGTTGTGGAAGATCCCTTCACGGAGGAGCCCCCACAGGCAGTCGGCTCGTCAAATCCGACTGAGGTCGACATTCCAGCAGTGGTCGACCTAATCCATGAAATGTTGGTGATCACTCCCGAGTGGACCCAACCTTATTTAACATACTTGCTCTGACAAGAACTCCCTGAAGATCAAGAGGAAACTCGCCAAATCGTCCGGCAGTCTAAATCCTTTGAAGTGATGGGAGATCAGTTGTACAAGAAAAGCACTACATGAGTCGCTCAGAAATGCATTTCCTTGGAGGAAGGACTATTGATCTTGCATGAGATTCATACGGGTACCTGGGGTTATCATGCGTCCTCTCGGACGTTGGTCGTAAAAGCGTTCCATGCGGGTTTTTATTGGCCCCGAGCTAATGAGGTAGCAAGAGATTGGTTGACCTATGTGTTGGGTGTCAGTTTTATAAGAACCAGACACATAAGCCTGCATCCGCACTAAAGACCACCCCGCTCACCTGGCCGTTCGCCGTGTGGGGTCCGACATGGTCAGCCCTCTACGGACCGGGACGAGTGGGTTTACTCACCTGCTAGTGGCGGTGGATAAGTTCACCAAGTGGGTCGAAGCTAAGCCCATTAAAAGCTTCGATGCAAAGACCGCCATCAGCTTCATTCGGCAAATTATCTTTAGATTCGGAGTTCCGCATGATATCATCACTGACAACGGGTCTAATTTCGACTCGGATGAATTCTGTGAGTTTTGCTTCTCCCAAGGTACTCAGGTTAACTATGCCTCTGTGGCTCACCCACAGTCGAATGGACAAGCAGAGCGAGCGAATGGGATGATCTTACAAGGGTTGAAACCTCGGCTGATGAGGGTTTTGGAGTATGCTGCAGGAGCCTGGGTCAAAGAGCTACCGTCTATTGTATGGGGCATACGGACGACCCCAAACCGCTCCACTAAACGCACCCCATTCTTCATGGTGTATGGATCTAAAGCCGTCCTACCGAGTGACTTGCGTCATAATCCCCCCCCTGAGTGGAACTATACGATGAAGCTGAGGCTGAAGCAGCATGCCAAGACGGTCTGGATCTCCTGGAAGAGGAGAGAGAGCTAGCCCTAGCCAGATCGGTGCTTTATTAGCAATCACGAGAAACAGGTCTGGGGGCGTGCTTTCCAAGAGGGTGACCTCGTCCTCCGACTGGACCAACAAAAGCCACACAAGCTGGTGCCTCCGTGGCAAGGGCCTTTTGCGGTTTCCAAAGTCCTAAACAATGGAGCCTATCGGTTGTATAACTTCAAAACTAGGGCAGAAGAGCTCCGGACGTGGAACGCGGATATGCTTCGCAAGTTCTATACTTAAAATAGAGAACACTCTGTCATTCGTGTAATGAACTGCCGAGTGATTTTGATGAATAAAAGTCTTTACTTTTTCTACACTTTGTCAAAAAAAATCTCATTTCCCCCCTTTTTCACCCTGGTGATCCTTATAACTTCCCGCACCCCCAGTGGGTGTATTGATCGACTTAGCCGTGAACCTGATTTCGCCTAAGTTTAAAAACTGTTCTGAGTGAGGATAACGTCCACACTCGGGGGCTTAGCCGCGAACCTGATTTCGCCTAAGTTTAAAAACTACTCCGAGTGAGGATAACGTCCACACTCGGGGGCTTAGCCATGAACCTGGCTTCGCCTAAGTTTGAAAATTACACCGAGTGAGGATAGCATCCACACTCGGGGGCTTAGCCGCAAACCTGATTTCGTCTAAGCTTAAAAACTACTACTAGTGAGGATAGCATCCACACTCGGGGGCTTAGCCGTGAACCTGATTTCACCTAAGTTTAAAAACTACTTCGAGTGAGGATAATGTCCACACTCAGGGGCTTAGCCGCGAACCTGGCTTCGCCTAAGTTTGAAAATTACTCCGAGTGAGGATAGCATCCACACTCGGGGCCTTAGCCGCGAACCTGATTTCGCCTAAGCTTAAAAACTACTCCGAGTGAGGATAGCATCCACACTCGGGGGCTTAGCCGCAAACCTGATTTTGCCTAAGCTTAAAAACTACTCCGAGTGAGGATAGCATCCACACTCGAGGGCTTAGTCATGAACCTGATTTCGCCTAAGTTTGAAAATTACTCCGAGTGAGGATAGCATCCACACTCGGGGGCTTAGCCGCGAACCTGATTTCATCTAAGCTTAAAAACTACTCCGAGTGAGGATAGAATCCACACTCAGGGGCTTAGCCGCGAACCTGATTTTGCCTAAGTTTAAAAACGACTCCGAGTGAGGATAACGTCCACACTCGGGGGCTTAGCCGCGAACCTGGCTTCGCCTAAGTTTGATAATTACTCCGAGTGAGGATAGGATCCACACTCGGGGCCTTAGCCACGAACTTGATTTCTCCTAAGCTTAAAAACTACTCCGAGTGAGGTTAACATCCACACTCGGGGGCTTAGCCGCGAACCTGATTTCACCTAAGTTTAAAAACTACTCCGAGTGAGGATAACGTCCACACACGGGAGCTTAGCCGTGAACCTGGCTTCGCCTAAGTTTGAAAATTACTCCGAGTGAGGATAACATCCACACTTGGGGGCTTAGCCGCGAACCTAATTTCGCCGAAGTTTAAAAACTACCCCGAGTGAGGATAACGTCCACACTCGGGGACTTAGCCGCGGACCTGATTTCGCCTAAGTTTGAAAGTCACTCCGAGTGAGGATAACATCCACACTTGGGGACTTGGCCGCGAAACCAATTTCGTTTAATTCGAAAACAAAGCAAAAGACACAGAAACCGAATGAAAATGAGGCAACAAACTGCGTTTAACCCAAAATAAGAGTGCAGATAGCGGCGGGCAGCAACCCGTTCATAGTTTTCGGTTACAGTTACCACTCGGCATTCCGAGGTGAATTTAATTCAAAGTTTTTACCCAAGGATCACTCCGCGGTTGACGGACCAGCTGCGTTGATGAAGGTGTCGAGGTCGATGAAATCAACAATCCGAGTGGTGGCCTCCAGGAACATCTCCATGAAGTCTTGAATCTTGGCGTTCTTCTTGTTTATGACCTTGAGGGACTTTAACTTCTCCTCGTCCACACCCTTGCAATGGACGCGGACGAGGGAAATGGCAATATTGGCTCCACCTCGGGTTGCAGATTTCTTTCAAGAGTGCACTCGGCGTGACACGTCCTTCAATCGGTTAACTAGGATGTCCAAGTCCTTCGAGAACTCCTCTCCACGGGCGACTTCTCAGTCGATGTCTTGAATGGCGGTGCGTAGGCGATTGAGAAAGATGATCACCTCCCCGATGCGGTCTTCCAGTCGGAGGAGAGCGAGGGCTGAGCTGTCTCTGAGGACTCCTCTAGTCGGATCTAGCTCCTTCTCGATCCTATCCGTCTTGTCTTCGACATCAACACATAATTCTAGACATGGGAAGAAGAGAAAAACCAATCAAGGATGAGTGGGAAAGTGAAACAATGCGAAAGGCAATCAAATTATCGACTCACCCTTAAGCTTATCATTCATCTCATTGCCGAAGTCCTCGATGAACTTCTCCACTTCGAGCCTCTTGGATGTGAGTTGATTGAGCTTGGACTCCCACTCAGCAGCTTCGTCCTTGGATTTTTTGGCAGCCAGCTCCAGGGTTTTCTTATCCTCCTCCCACTTCTCGAATGACTTTAACTAGTCTTCGGCTTCCTTGGTCTTCCGTTTGGCCTCCTTCCAAGCGGACTCCAGCTCCATGTCTTTCTTGTCCAGGGCCTCCTTCATAGTGTCTATAGAAATGGAAGCCCGGAGCCACTTAGTAAGTTGAAGATTTTCGCTACGAACATCTGATAAAGTGACTTCAGTCGGACAGGGAAGAGAAACAAGTTCTACGGTAGTCGGACAGAAAGCGCTTAGCTCTGAGTGATCGCTTCTCCTGCTCCAGACGCGTGTTCTTGGCTTTCTAAGCCTCAAGACTGAGGCGCAGGTCCTGCACCTCCTTCTCCAGGGCGTTGTAATGGGTCCCGAGATCGCACACGCTCTGCCAACAAGAAACAAAGAAATGTCAGTGATGTCAGTCGGATATTACAAAAGGATTCATTCAGTTGAAAGGTAAAACTCTAAGACTCCCGCCGACTGCTTTAGTCGATGGCAGTCTCGGGGACTACACCCAGTGGCTGCGCTTAGCGCACCCCCACTGAAAACTCTCTCGGGAAAAGGTACTTCCACGAGCTCAGCAACAGGTTCTACCCACTCGGGAAGAGATACTTCGACAAGCTCAGCAATGGGTTCTACTCACTCGAGATGAGGTACTTCCACAAGCTCATCAACAGGTTCTACCCACTCGGGATGATGTACTTCCACGAGCTCAGCAACAGGTTCTACCCACTCGGGAAGAGGTGCTTCCACAAGCTCAGCAACAGGTTCTACTCGCTCAAGATGAGGTACTTCCACAAGCTCGGTAATAGGTTCTACTCACTCGGGATGAAGTGCTTCCACAAGCCAGGCAATAGGGTCTACACCCCGACTGGCCCATCGACCTTCATCGCATCCTCTGCGACAAGTATCATTACGACTACTTCTACAAGTTCTACCCAAGATTCATTCGGACTCTAAGACTACCGCCGACTGCTTCAATCGACGGCAGTCTCGGGGACTACACCCAGTGGGTGCACTCAGCGCACCCCCACTAGAATCAGAAACACCCAGTGGGTGTGCCCCCGACGCAAACCCACTCGTGATCCAAAAACAAGATATGTATAGGCAAAAAATTTCGATTGAATACGGTACTTACGAGGGTACTTACTCGGACATTCTTCTACAGCGCCTCGCTGGCGTCGTAAGCCTCCTTCATTCTTCCACTCATCAGCTCCAGCTAGATCAGTGCTTCCTTGCTCACTCCCACTTGGTCGTCTAGGACGTGGTGAAGCGTGAAGATATTAGTCACGGGAGGGGCCGATGAGGTAGCTCTGAGTGCGGTCCCGGCCCCCGAAGAGGCTCAAACCGGTGCTAATGCCTTAGTGGGCGAAGCATCCCGCATCACAACCTCCGCGTCGGCGGAGGGGTTCGGTGGGTCGACCTTGTCATCCCCGTCGATTTCAATCGCTTCACGCGGCTCTGCTAGCGTTTGAAGAACATTCGGGAGTAAGCATAAAGGAAAAAAACATGGAGTTCAAAAATAGTTTCCAAGTGAATTCGTAAGTTACCTTTTGAGGATGCAACATCAACGTCATCTCGGTCTGTTCCTGGAGCCTTCGGTTCCGGCGAAGCAGTCGAAGTGTCGGCGCTGCAGCAAAATCATTGGGAACATCAGTCACTCGGTCAGAATAACAAGTACATCAAACTGAAGAAGAAATACTTACGCTGAAGCCACCAGCACGTCCGCCTTGATCTTCGGCAAAACGGCCTTCCGAGGCTTGACTGCAATTACTTTGGGCTGTTTGGCGGCCTTCTCGAGCGATGGAGCGAGTTCTCTGCGCCCACGCTTTGAACTACGAGTCGAGAGGGCAGGTCCAGTTGGCTTCGCGGCACTCGGCCCCTTGGTATTTCCCCCGCGGACTCCAGGGTCGTGGCGTGCCTTGGAACGGGGCTCGGGCAAGACCTCCTCTGACAGAGAAGATTCTGCCTCATCACCCGGATCTGATTCGTCCTCCTCCTCGTCGCTCTCGGCGTCGTCCACGTATTGATCCTACTCTCCCGAGCCCTCTGGATGCTCATTGTCACTCGTCACGTCAACCGGAGTGCGGTCGACGACCGGCACCAGACTCACCATCTCTGTGAAAGCTTGCCGGTTGAAATTCAAATAAGTCAAGATTTTTTACAACAAACATCATTATCACTCGGATAGGGGTCGCTCGAAGATTACCTCATTCGGTGGATTCTCAGCTGAGAATGGGGGCACCAGCCTCGACCCCCTGGGGTTGTCACGTGCTGGGTTGATCGCCATGAGCTTGGCCTCCAAGGCCTTCGTTCCGAGTTCCTCCGGGTGCGTGCGCGTGGGATCACTCGGTCCTGAATACTGCCACATGGGGTGGGCTCCGGCATGCAGCGGTTGGATTCTCCGTTGGAAGAAGACCTCCAGCAGGTCCAGGCCATTGATGCCCTTCCGCACCAAAGCCACCAGCACAATCACAAGGATGTCCACTTCTGTCCTCTTCTCCTTGGACACGATCAGTTTAGGGAGTCGCCGAATGCGCTCCGGCAAATACGGCAGGAGGCCCGATTGACCTTCGCCGACTGGGATGTCTTGGCAGTAGAACCAAGAATCCTGCTAACTGACGTGGCTTGAGACTGCGTCGGTGTTTCCCCAAAGAGGAAGGGATGATGCAGCACAACGACGGTAAGTATTTCCCTCAGTTATGAAACCAAGGTATCGAACCAGTAGGAGGATCATGCAACACTAAGTAAACAGCACCTGCACACAAAGAACAAATACTTGCAACCCGACGCGCAAGAGAGGTTGTCAATCTCTCCATGGTAAAAAGATAGATTAGATTATAGTTTGGATAAATAGATCTCACAAGAACACAAAATAAAAGAGGCAAATAAAAAGTGCAGCAAAGTATTTTTGGGTTTTGGGAATAATAGATCTGAAAACAAAAAGCAGCAAAAGATAGATCGGAAAGCAATATGTTGGAAAAGTAGAACCGTGGGCCGTAGCTTTCACTAGTGGCTTCTCTCATGAGTATAGCACACAGTGGATAAAAAAATTACTGTTGGACAATTGATAGAAGATCAAATAATCATGACGATATCCAAGGCGATGATCATTATATAGGCATCACGTCCAAGATTAGTAGACCGAAACAATTCTGCATCTACTACTATTACTCCACACATCGACCGCTATCCAGCATGCACCTAGTGTATTAAGTTCATGGAAAAACCGAGTAATGCAATAAGAACGGTGACATGATGTAGACAAGATCTATTCATGTAGGAATAGACCCCATCTTGTTATCCTTAATAGCAACGATACATGCGTGCCTCGCTGCCCCTTCTGTCACTTGGAGAGGACACCACAAGATCGAACCCATCACAAAGCAACTCTTCCCATGGCAAGAAAATTGATATAGTTGGCCTAACTAAACCAAAGATTCGAAGAAGAAATATGAGGCTATAAGTAATCATGCATATAAGAGATCAAATAAGACTCAAATAATATTCATGGATAGAAACTGATCATGAACTCAAAATTCATCGGATCCCAACAAACACACCGCAAAAAGTCATTACATCAAATAGATCTCCAAGAGACCATTGTATTGAGAATCAAAAGAGAGAGATAAAGCCATCTAGCTACTGCCTACGGACCCGTAGGTCTATGGTGGAGTACTCACGTATCATCGGAGAGGCACCAATGAGGATGACGAACCCCTCCGTGATGGTGTTAGATTGGATCTCGCGGCTCTGGAACTTGCGGCGGCTGGAAGTAGTTTTCGTTGACTCCTCTAGGGTTTCTGGAATATTTGGGCATTTATAGAGCTCAGAGGCGGTGGAGAAGGTTCCCAAGGCGGCCACAACCCACGTGGGCATGCTCGGGGCCCCTGGCACGCCCTGGTGTCTTGTGGGCGGCCTGGACTCCCTCCTGGTTACTTCTTTGGCCCACTGGCCTCCTTCTGGTCCAAAAAAATCTCCAAAAAGTTTCGTCGCGATTGGACTCCGTTTGGTACTGATATTATGCGAAGTAAAAAACAAGCAAAAACACCAACTGCACTTGGCACTAAGTCAATAGGTTATTCCCAAAAAATGTTATAAAGTTGCTATAAAATGATTGTAAAACATCCAAGAATGATAATATAACAACATGGAACAACCAAAATGTGGCACCCCGATAGAGGGCCGATGCACGCCAGCCCCAAGATAAGACCTGGCGCACGTCAAAGACATGATACAACAATTCCAGGCACAAAATGGCTTTATTATATATAATGTAGTATTACAATACTGTTGCTTACAACAATATTACATAGCTCCAAAGCTAACTAAATGGCAGCAGAGGTCTTGGTTCAGTGGCAACGACGTCTCTGGCTGGGCTCCATAACTCGCAGGACTGGCTAGGTTACGATCTAGCACGACGGATCTTCTCCTGCAACTGGCCACGTGCAAGGCCAGGTGAGTACTTTGAATGTACTCGCAAGACAACCAAATACATAGCATCCAAACAAGCAGATGACAAAGCAAGCCCTATGCGATATCAGAAGTTATTCTAAACATGGGATGGAATTAACAGAAAAACATGGATCAAGCATAGCATAACATGGATCAGGCATATAATCTACATAGCATAGCAATAATCCCACTAGGTGCTTAAATTACTTACTGTCACCGAATACCAACTTACTCTCTTCTGGGTTGTCCCACAACGCTCGACATACTCATGATCCAACCTGAAATGGATCCAAGTCCAATCCAAATCATGTGGTCATCCGGCCACTCATCATATAGCCATCCCTTGGCTAGCATATCATATTCCTGACATCACCTGATGTCTACACGAGCTGAGCTCTTCCATCATTATCATCATTATTACAGTTGACCACCTAGTGAGGTCTGGACGGGCTGTCCAATACCGTGGACGCGGCTATTCGAATAGATTTTACACTCTGCAGAGGTTGCGCACTTTACCCACACCATGAAGCACCCGGCCTCGGGATCCCCTTCGGGTGGACCAGCGTTGCTTCAACGAAACCTGCCTGACCCGTGACTCTCTCATCGTACCTCCGGCATTCATCCTCCCCCGGAGGCCTGCCCTGGGTGGCCCCTGTGTCCCCATGACACCTGCCACCGTCGTGGCCAAACAAAACTGTCCCAAACGGGCACGTGCGCACAAACAAACAACAACTGGGCTCACAGGGTTATCGCCGCCTACCTGATCAGGGTAGCACGCGCGCATAACCCTCCCTCTTTGGAGGTACTGGTGAAAGATCACGCAGTCAGGCCAAGTCAAGGCCGTCCCATACCGGCAAATGTGGTTGCACGTGTAAGCCCGGATAGGTGACTCAAGATCAACCAGCTAGGTTCATTGTATTACTCCAACTCAACATATCCATCATCGTACCATTGCATCGACATTTATAATTGCCAACAATCACTTAACAATAGTATGGCAAGATCATAATACCGATAGACACGGCATGGGATCAACCATAGTACTAACAAGACTACGTCATTAGCAATATTATTACTAGCATGGCAAAATATGGCATGAGAACAAGTCATAACCTTAGATGAAAGGTGGTGCTAACATCTAATACGGGTGGCACAACAAGTGTATGCAAGTGCGGACTAACAGGTGATACGCATGTAATATAACACACAGGGTGCAAGCAAAGTCATCACGCAAGTCCGGAGCTCATGATAAGAGGTTAGCTTGCCTGAGGGTCGATGAATACGCCGGGAAGAAGTGCGATCACCTCGCGGAAGAATTTGCCGGAAAGGGTTCTCTCACAGAGGGGACATATATAGGGCAAGGGCAAAATGATTATTTCTACGATATGAACGCATTATGAAAATAATTTCATCGGAACGGGCTCGACGAGACGAAGACGTGGGCGTTGGTTTTACCTCGATCGGAGTTACGGTCGAAAAGTTATGGCCGTTCGTTGTTTAGGCATAAAATAAATAAAAATATACTCATTTTCGGCCTAAACCAGTGAACGTCCACTAATTAATAGATTCGGCCGGCTACGGAGAGAGAAAGCGTATTTCGGCATTTACGCTTTACTGCAGTGAATGCGCATTTTCTGCTGAGGACGCGGGAAATGCGCTTCTGAAGCTGGAAAGCATATTTTGAAAATACACTTCCACTTAAAACCGGCTGGGCCCAGGGCAACAGTCACTTACACGTGGGCCAGCCCTATCCACTCTCTCTCTCCTCCCCTGGGTCATCTTCCTCGCGCCCGACAGAGCAGGGGAGGCCTCGGTGGCCGACGCCACCGGCGCCTAGCGACGCGGGAGGGCCCGTCGCTGGGCTCACCGGAGCCAGTGCACAGCGCCGCGTCCGGGGGTGGGCACGGGGTCGCCTGGGATGGCTTCCATCGCCGCCACCATGGGCAGAGCCGCGGCGACCGGAAGAGTCACGGGGCTACGCCGGTAGAGGTCCTCCGGCCAACTTGTGGTGGGGGAAGGCGATGCGGCGGCTCTGGGGCTTCTGGACATGGAGAGGGTAGCGGGGAAAGCTCCCTTGCGCGACATCGGCGGGAGGCCGAAGCCATGTCGATGGTGCCTGGTTGCGGCGACGAAGGGAGGGCTCCCGGGGCTCGATTGGGAGGGACTGGGGCTTGCTGGTTAGAGGGAGAGCTCGGGGCACGCTTAAATAGGCTCGGGGAAGGCTCGGGAAGGAGCGGGACAGCAGCCAGAGCTTCGGGACGACGGCCGGAGCTTCGGGACGGAGGCAGAGGCGGCCATGGCTAGAGGACAAGGGGGAGAGAGCTCCAGAGGGTTCACGCGCGCGATGGGGAGCTCTCAGACGCTCCCGGACAAGCTGGAACTCGCTGGAAGGGAGCGCCCGAAGGATCCAACCTACAGAGCACCAATTTGTCCTGCTCTGGTCGTGGTCACCATGTGGCCACGGCGTTGCCACGCAGCACACGAGGCCAAAATATGTCTAGGAGGTTCTCCACGCAACACTGAGTTGAGCTATGCATCTGACTAGCTCTGGAGAGGTCTGAGGTGACTGGACCAAGGTCAAATAGTTGCCAACAGCAACCTGTTTGTGCTGTGGTGTGGCCACCACAGTGCTCCTCTTGGCTTGGCCTTGGGCAGAGGTCAATCATCTACTAAGGTCATCATCTTGGCAAAGTTTCAGCACCAATGAATAAATCTAGATGATACTTCCTTTGCAAATTGCTAAACTGGACAGAATTGAAGATGATGATGCTGGGGTCAAATGGCTACATAGATTTGGATGATTTTTGGAGAAGACCAATGATTTAGGCATATGGAGGCACTGTAAAAATTTCATCCCGTTTTCAGAAGTAGAAATGGTACTTGCTTCACAGTGCTCCAATCTGGACAGAAACTTGGATAATTTGCTGAGGGAGATTGGCTAAATGGAATAAGCTGATTTTTGGTGGACAAGGGTAATATATCATAATGAATCACCCTGCAAAATTTCAGCCCAAGGAGGTCAAGGAATCAAGCACTTCCTTTGCAAACAGGAAATCTGTACAGAATTTGCAAAGGGGTGTGATGCTCAAAATTTGAATTGTGGAACTTGATATTTTGATGGAATTGATGAAGATATGAATATGAGAAGCTCCACAAATTAATTGGGATTTTTCCTCGCTACCAAAATGGTAGTTCCTTTGGAAAGGCCCTAAATTGAAATATTGGCTTTAAATAGGAAAATGCAATTTCCCCTATTTAATTATGGCCAATATTTTTATGAGGGCTCAATATGATCACAAAGAATATCTCCACATGTTTTCATGACCTCTGGAGATGGATAGATAATGTTCCTGGATTTAATTCCTCCGAAAGGCAGAAAGAGGAATTAATTCGAGATGAGAAATATTGCATGGGACTTTGCAATATTTTGCACATCTAGGGTTTATGAGAGAATAAGGATCTCTGGAAATTTTGGGAGGATTAACAGAGCAAGGGTAATGATAGCTTCTTTGTAAACACAAAGGCAGGATTTCCAGTTCCAATATTTCGGAACTAGGGTTTGAATAAGATTCGGGGTTTACGGAAAAGAGCTTGGCTGGCACATGAGCATGGGAAAGGCACTGAGAGGTTGGAGATTGTCTGGATTCACTTGGTCATTCACCAGATTCCAGAGGAAAAATTTGGGAGAGAAAAGCTAGGAAGGAATAACAGCACAAAAATCGATAACCCGATTTTTGGGGTGTTACAAACCTTCCCCCCCTTAGAAGAATCTCGTCCTCGAGATTCCTAGGGTTGGCTCAGAACAAAAATACTACGCCTCCTAGAAAAACCTCTGGGCTTGGTCTTAACCCTGCGGTTGAAAACAACCGAGTTAAGAGTACCGAAAACTGGTACACCCAGATCGAGATACGGATATCGTGGGATCTACTCCACAGGTAGGGGCCGCTGGGTTGCCCTGACATTTTTAGAAAAAGTAGAATTTCCTTTTCCAAAAATGCTCGGGGCACCACAATGAGCAGTGGCCTCTCTCGCTGTCAGGTGGGACCAAGGCCCACCGGCAGCCTTCTTCTTCTTTCTCCGGCCAACAACTCTCTCTCTCTCTCCGGCTCCTGCGCTGTCCTGAGTGCGGCTAGGCACTGCGCACGCCTAGTTCCTAGGACACAAAGCACCCTACGACGATAGTGCGCGGCGTGCACGAGGCCAACGCAGAGAGCACTCCCATCGTGGGCCAACGCCGGTCGGCACTGCTCGCGGATTCGCCTCCTGGACGCCGGTGATCGAGCGGCGCGCGGTCTCCTGGACCTGGCTCACCGTACATCGGACTGGGGCTATAAAAACGACCGCGGTTTCTTCTCTCTACCTACCACATCGCACCCTACCTCACTCCTTCTTCCTCTTTTCTTCTCCTTCTGGTTGCAGGAGCGCGAGGCAAGGCGCGAATGGCGGACGTGGGCTCAGAGCTGATCACGATCCTCCTGGCTGGCATGCTGGCGGCATTGGTTGGCTCCTCGCTGCTGCTGTGCGCGATGATCCTTGATGATCGCCGGGATGCCGCTACCAGAGGGGTGGCTGGGGGTCAACTACGCCGTCTCAGGCCGGCAGAATAAGTGCGGCTGCGGCGGCGAGGGGCAGCCTGTCAACATCACACAAGACGGTGACAGAGGCGCCGCTGGGTCTGGGGTTAGTGTGGTGCGGTCAGCGGAGCTCTACCAGTGTGAAGGCCACGTTGCTAGTTGCTCCTTGCTGAATGACATCCACAATGGGTGGGTGTTGGGGTAGGGTCAGGGTTTAGGTCTTGGGCTAAAAGGGTTGTACCGGTCTATGCTGCAATAAAATTTCCTAGAATTTCTCCGAGATTGCAACCAGGTTCTGGGAAAAGGTTTTTGGGACCGGGGAATAATTGGACAAGGCTGGTTTTCCAGAACGCTGGGTTCGGGAAAACTAGCAAATTGGGCAAGCACGGATAGGCATGGATAGGGGACTTGCATTCTGCCCGAGTACTGTTGCGACTGTACTCAGGGGAAAGAACTTGGCGTGCAGACATTGCTCACACGATACACATGCAATCTAGACTAATATGCAGGCAGATGCAGAATGTACATGATAGCAAAATGCAGACAGAGGAAAGAAAACATATCGAGCATGTTACACTAAGGTGATTTAATGCTAGTGGGTGTATGTACTCCTGGTATACATACACCTACACCAGCTCGCATTTTATTAGAGACTCTGGGCGAGTCCAATGTTATTAGGTGTAAGTGCTCTACTGACTAAAATCTTGTTACGAATCCACTGCCAGCTCTGTTAAACATTTCTGCTTAACAGAGTGACAGACGAACCAAGCACACAGAGCAAACAGGCATACATAATATTACAACAGCACACAAACACAAGCAGTACAAGCAGTGCAAACATACAACAACACGCAGCCTTACTAGGCAGCTAACAGCAACAACTCACTCCGAACTACAGAGTCCTAATCCTAGATGCCGGCGAAGAAACAGTATGCGCATTACACATACTTGCGGCATCTTCTGGCTCCGCTCACTGCCGGAGCCACAAATGGGCCTACTCTTGCTGGGGCTCTCCTGGGGGACGAAGGCTAAGCCAACTTCCGTCTTCATCGTCGGACACCTCTATGGGCTGGGGCTCAACTGCTGGAGCTGCAGGGGGATCTTGACGGAACACATCCTGACGATGAAGTTGACGGATAGCTCCTTGAATGGAATTTGGGTGGATGTTGACTGGGCGATATAGGTCTACTGATTGCGAGGGTGGTACTAGCTGCGAAGGTGGCACTGGGTTTGGCAACAGGGAACGGGTGGTCTGGGATGCAATTTCACGGGCCGCACGGTATGCTCCCGTAACAACCCGCGTGGTGTCCTGGTCAATGGCTTGGAACTCTCTAATAATGCCGGAGAGCAGAAGTCCCTGGGCATCAATATACTGGACTAGGCAAGCTATTGCTGGGTCAGCATCTCCAACTATGCTGGAGAACTTGCCACCTATGTCGGACGAAGAGGGAAAATAGCGGAACTCTTGCATCTCCGCTACTTGCGGAAACTGGGTACAAAGACGGGGGATGGCTCCTGCGGCAGCCATCTGGACAGCCAACGCAGGGGTGGGCATGGGTTTGCCCTGAAAACTCATGGGCTTCCCATCCGTTGTTGGACCTGGGTTGATATACGCCTTTGCATAAAAGCGGCAAAGGTGGGGAACGGGGTCCGACTGGAACACCAGATACACCGGAGGATTACTACAGCCAAGGGCTCGAGTGAGCATACTCGAAAGGATGCACGGAAAGCCGGGATAACCATCAGCCAAGGTTCGGCTATGGAAAGTGGGTGTGCTGGGGGTTTTGGAAGAACTGGCCATGGCTACTGGTTTGAGGATACTAGCCTGGGTTCTCTTGCAAGGGTCTGACTTATTGAATGGGAAGAGCTACGGCTCGCAGGTGGGAGGGGTTAAATAGGCAGTCGGGCCAGAGCACACCAGCATGGCATGGATCCTTCTCGTGCCGGGTAGAAGATACGCCGGCACGGCCGACAACTGAGTAGGGTCACGGTCCAATCCAAAGTGGCTGGGTGGGCGGACAGCTGGGCAGGGACACGTCCATTCCGACTGTGCTGCCTGTTGGTCAACAGTGGCCATGTCGGATGCCAGAGACGGGTCAAATCTATTGGGCTCACTACCAGTTGAAGCTAGGGGGTGGTTTGGGGCTAGGGTAACCTACAGCCAGCCTGGCTCTGATACCAAGTCTTGTGGCACCCCGATAGAGGGCCGACGCACACCAGTCCCAGGATAAGACCTGGCGCACGTCAAAGACATGATACCACAATTCCAGGCACAAAATGGCTTTATTATATATAATGGAGTATTACAATACTGTTGCTTACAACAATATTACATAGCTCCAAAGCTAACTAAATGGCAGTAGAGGTCTTGGTTCAGTGGCAACGACGTCTCTGGCTGGGCTCCATAACTCGCAGGACTGGCTAGGTTATGATCTAGCACGACGGATCTTCTCCTGCAACTGGCCACGTGCAAGGCCAGGTGAGTACTTTGAATGTACTCACAAGACAACCAAATACATAGCATCCAAACAAGCAGATGACAAAGCAAGCCCTATGTTATATCAGAAGTTATTCTAAACATGGCATGGAATTAACAGAAAAACATGGATCAAGCATAGCATAACATGGATCAGGCATATAATCTACATAGCATAGCAATAATCCCACTAGGTGCTTAAATTACTTACTATCACCGAATACCAACTTACTCTCTTCTGGGTTGTCCCACAACCCTCGACATACTCATGATCCAACCTGAAACGGATCCAAGTCCAATCCAAATCATGTGGTCATCCGGCCACTCATCATATAGCCATCCCTTGGCTGGCATATCATATTCCTAACATCACCTGATGTCTACACGAGCTGAGCTCTTCCATCATTATCATCATTATTACAGTTGACCACCTAGTGAGGTCTGGACGGGCTGTCCAATACCGTGGACGCGGCTATTTGAATAGATTTTACACTCTGCAGAGGTTGCGCACTTTACCCACACCATGAAGCACTCGGCCTCGTGATCCCCTTCGGGTGGACCAGCGTTGCTTTAACGAAACCTGCTTGACCCGTGACTCTCTCATCGTACCTCCGGCATTCATCCTCCCCCGGAGGCCTGCCCTGTGTGGCCCCTGTGTCCCCATGACACCTGAGTCCCCATGACACCTGCCACCGTCGTGGCCAAAGAAAACTGTCCCAAACGAGGACGTGCGCACAAACAAACAACAACTGGGCTCACAGGGTTATCGCCGCCTACCTGATCAGGGTAGCACGCGCGCATAACCCTCCCTCTTTGGAGGTACCGGTGAAAGATCACGCAGTCAGGCCAAGTCAAGGCCGTCCCATACCGGCAAATGTGGTTGCACGGGTAAGCCCGGACATGTGACTCAAGATCAACCAGCTAGGTTCATTGTATTACTCCAACTCAACATATCCATCATCGTACCATTGCATCGACATTTATAATTGCCAACAATCACTTAACAATAGTATGGCAAGATCATAATACCGATAGACACGGCATGGGATCAACCATAGTACTAACAAGACTACGTCATTAGCAATATTATTACTAGCATGGCAAAATATGGCATGAGAACAAGTCATAACCTTAGATGAAAGGTGGTGCTAACATCTAATACGGGTGGCACAACAAGTGTATGCAAGGGCGGACTAACAGGTGATACAGATGTAATATAACACAGGGTGCAAGCAAAATCATCACGCAAGTCCGGAGCTCATGATAAGAGGTTGGCTTGCCTGATGGTCGATGAATACGCCGGGAAGAAGTGCGATCACCTCGCGGAAGAATTTGCCGGAAAGGGTTCTCTCACAGAGGGGATAGATATAGGTCAAGGGCAAAATGGTTATTTCTACTGTGTGAACGCATTATGAAAATAATGTCGTCGGAACGGGCTCGACGAGACGAAGACGTGGGCGTTGGTTTTACCTCGATTGGAGTTACGGTCGAAAAGTTATGGCCGTTCGTTGTTTAGGCATAAAATAAATAAAAATATATTCATTTTCGGCCTAAACCAGTGAACGTCCACTAATTAATAGATTCGGCCGGCGACGGAGAGAGAAAGCGTATTTCAGCATTTACGCTTTACTACAGTGAAAGCGCATTTTCTGCGGAGGACGCGGGCAAATGCGCTTCTGAAGCTGGAAAGCGTATTTTGAAAATACGCTTCCACTTAAAACCGGCTGGGCCCAGGGCAACAGTCACTTACACGTGGGCCAGCCCTATCCACTCTCTCTCTCCTCCCCTGGGTCGTCTTCCTCGCGCCCGACAGAGCAGGGGAGGCCTCGGTGGCCGCTGCCGCCGGCGACTAGCGACGCGGGAGGGCCCGCCGCTGGGCTCACCGGAGCCAGCGCACAGCGCCGCGTCCGGGGGTGGCCACGGGGTCGCCTGGGATGACTTCCATCGCCGCCACCATGGGCAGAGCCGCGGCGACCGGAAGCATCACAGGGCTACGCCGGTGGAGGTCCTCCGGCCAACTTGTGGTGGGGGAAGGCGATGCGGCGGCTCTGGGGCTTTTGGACATGGAGAGGGTAGCGGGGAAAGCTCCCTTGCGCGACATCAGCGGGAGGCCGAAGCCATGTCGATGGTGCCCAGTTGCGGCGACGAAGGGAGGGCTCCCGGGGCTCGATTGGGAGGGGCTGGGGCTTGCTGGTTAGAGGGAGAGCTCGGGGCACGCTTAAATAGGCTCGGGGAAGGCTCGGGAAGGAGCGGGACGGCGGCCAGAGCTTCGGGACGGCGGCAGAGGCGGCCACGGCTAGGGGACAAGGGGGAGAGAGCTCCAGAGGGTCCACGCGCACGATGGGGAGCTCTTAGACGCTCCCGGACAAGCTGGAGCTCGCTGGAAGGGAGCTCCCGAAGGAGCCAACGTACAGAGCACCAATTTGTCCTGCTCTGGTCGTGGTCACCATGTGGCCACGGCGTTGCCACGCAGCACACGAGGCCAAAATATGTCTAGGGGGTTCTCCACGCAACACTGAGTTGAGCTATGCATCTGACTAGCTCTAGAGAGGTCTGAGGTGACTGGACCAAGGTCAAATAGTTGCCAACAACAACCTGTTTGTGCTGTGGTGTGGCCACCACAGTGCTCCTCTTGGCTTGGCCTTGGGCAGAGGTCAATCATCTACTAAGGTCATCATCTTGGCAAAGTTTCAGCACCAATGAATAAATCTAGATGATACTTCCTTTGCAAATTGCTAAACTGGACAGAATTGAAGATGATGATGCTGGGGTCAAATGGCTACATAGATTTGGATGATTTTTGGAGAAGACCAATGATTTAGGCATATGGAGGCACTGTAAAAATTTCATCCCATTTTCATAAGTAGAAATGGTACTTGCTTCACAGTGCTCCAATCTGGACAGAAACTTGGATAATTTGCTAAGGGAGATTGGCTAAATGGAATAAGCTGATTTTTGGTGGACAAGTTTAATATATCATAATGAATCACCCTGCAAAATTTCAGCCCAAGGAGGTCAAGGAATCAAGCACTTCCTTTGCAAACAGGAAATCTGTACAGAATTTGCAAAGAGGTGTGATGCTCAAAATTTGAATTGTGGAACTTGATATTTTGATGGAATTTATGAAGATATGAATATGAGAAGCTCCACAAATTAATTGGGATTTTTCCTACCTACCAAAATGGTAGTTCCTTTGGAAAGGCCCCAAATTGAAATATTGGCTTTAAATAGGAAAATGCAATTTCCCCTATTTAATTATGGCCAATATTTTTTTGAGGGCTCAATATGATCACAAAGAATATCTCCACAAGTTTTCATGACCTCTGGAGATGGATAGATAATTTTCCTGGATTTAATTCCTCCGAAAGGCAAAAAGAGAAATTAATTCTAGATGAGAAATATTGCATGGGACTTAGCAATATTTTGCACATCTAGGGTTTATGAGATAATAAGGATCTCTGGAAATTTTGGGAGGATTAACAGAGCAAGGGAAATGATAGCTCCTTTGTAAACACAAAGGCAGGATTCCCAGTTCCAATATTTCGGAACTAGGGTTTGAATGAGATTTGGGGTTTACGGACAAGAGCTTGGCTGGCACATGAGCATGGGAAAGGCACTGAGAGGTTGGGGATTGTCTGGATTCACTTGGTCATTCACCAGATTCCAGAGGAAAAATTTGGGAGAGAAAAGCTAGGAAGGAATAACATCACAAAAATCGATAACCCGATTTTTGGGGTGTTACACAAAAATTATAGATACGTTGGAGACGTATCAGCATCCCCAAGCTTAATTCCTACTCGTCCTCGAGTAGGTAAATGATAAAAACAGAAATTTTGTTTTGGAATGCCGCCTAACATGTTCATCACATATTCTTTTCTTTTGTAGCATGGACATTTGGACTTTTAGATGGTTCAAAGAAATAATCTAGTTTTGACATAAAGACTTCAATACTCAAGCATGCCAACAAGCAACCATGTCTTTCAAAATATCAACACTAAAGAAAGTTATCCCTAGCCCATCATGCTCAATCATTGATCCATTCATGAAACACACTCAAATATTAACTAGACCCAATGCACAAGTATGATCATAGTGCCCCCTAGTTGGTGCTTTATAGGAGAAGATGGAGACTCGAATAAAAAATAAAAAATGCATAAAGTAAATAGATAGGCCCTTCGCAGAGGGAAGTAGGGATTTATAGAGGTGCCAGAGCTCAAAGCTTAAATTGAGAGAGAAAAATATTTTGGGTGGCATGCCTTTCCTGTCAACGAAAACGACAAAGTAGTTCTCAATACTTTCCATGCTAGATACATCATAGGCGGTTCCCAAACATAAAGTAAAGTTTATTCCTTTTTCCACCATTCTTTCACAATCCATGGCTAGCCGTATCCACGGTTGCCTTCCATACCAACACTTTCCAAGGAATTTATTATTTGACAACATAAAGTACATTTCTTTTTCATTTCGGGACTGGACATCCCTATTACCGCCGTACTCTCGTGCAATGACAAGTGAATAAACATTTATCTTGAGAATAACACATCTAGCATGGAAAAATATTGGACACCCCCTACCGTTTCATGAGCGGTACGAGCACACAAAAAGGAAATTCATTTTGAAAATTAGAGATGGCACATAAAAATTTGCTTAGAACGGCATGGAAATACCGCATATAGGTAGGTATGGTGGACTCATACGGCAAAACTGGGTTTAAGGATTTTGGATGCACAAGTAGAATTTCTACTTAGTAAAAGTGGAGGCTAGCAAATAGATTGAGAAGCAACCAACCAAGAAACGAAAATTCACATAAACGGGCATTGAGCATAACTAACACCGAATAATGCACCATAAGTAGGATGTAATTTCATTGCATAACTATTGACTTTTGTACTTGCATAGGGAATCACAAACCTTAACACCAATATTCGTACTAAAGCATAATTACTCACCAACATGACTCGCATATCATTATCATCATGTCTCAAAACTATTACAAGGAATCAAGTTTAATTTGCCCAATGATCTTCATGAAAGTTTTTATTATATACTTCTTTAATAACTATCGCTTTGGGACTAGTTTCATATATAGCCATTGCTTTTGACAAGCTCAAATAAATTTAAGTGAAGAACATGAGCATAAAAATTTCATCTCTAAAAATAGTATAAGTGAAGCATGAGAGAATTTCTTCAAAGTTTACTAACTCTCAAATTTATCTAAGTGAAGCATGAGAGTATTTCTTAAATTTTTGTGACAAACTAAAAAGCAAAGCAAGCAAAAACTCAAATAGTACAAGACGCTCCAAGCAAAACTCATGATATGTGACGAATAAAAATATAGCTCCAAGTAAAATACCGATGGTCGTTAGAAGAAAGAGGGGATGCCACTCGGGGCATCCCCAAGCTTAGTTGCTTGTTTCTCCTTGGATATTATCTTGAGGGTGCTGTAGAATCCCCAAGCTTAGGATCTTTTCACTCCTTATTCCTTCATCCATTGTGATCTCTCCCAAAACTTGAAAACTTCAATCACACAAAACTCAACAAAACCTTCATGAGATCCGTTAGTATAATAATGCAAATCACCACTTTAATTGCTGTTGCAAACCCATTCAAATTTTATTATTGCATTATACCTACTGTATTTTAACTTTACCATGGCTTATACCCTTCAATACAAACCATAGATTCATCAAAACAAGCACACAATGCAACGAAAACAGAATCTGTCTCAAACAGAACAGTCTGTAGAAATCTGTACTCTAACCATACTTCTTTAACTTTAAAAATTCTGAAAAATTAGGACAACGTATAGAATTTGTATAGAAACACTGTGTTAAAATTTCAGCTCATTATCACGCTCCAGTAAAAAAATGCAAATTCACGCACTGGAGTCAAAGTTTCTGTTTCAGATTCAGCATTGTTTCTACTCATCTTATGAATCATCCTAAAGGCTTTACTTGGCACAAACACTAAATAAAACATAAAAACACAATAATAACAGAGGCATAATTGTGTCAACACTCAAAAACAGAAAGAAAAAGTTGAAAATAAATTTATTCATTGGGTTGCCTCCCAACAAGCGCTATCGTTTTACGCCCCTAGCTAGGCATAATGCATAGATTCAAGCATTGTCATCTTTAGTTTTCAACTCCTCAATCACACAATTAGATTTCTTCAAAAATTTAGCATGCACACTTTCAATGATAATATTTCTAGGAATAAAACCAAAAAATTCATTCTTGTAAGTAGGGTCTTTTACTATTTCAACAAAATCGGAATGAATACTAATCATTTTAAGATCTCCCTTGTGGCTACTAGATGTAGCATC
This sequence comes from Elymus sibiricus, assembly GCA_039707655.1. Taxonomy (NCBI): domain Eukaryota; kingdom Viridiplantae; phylum Streptophyta; class Magnoliopsida; order Poales; family Poaceae; genus Elymus; species Elymus sibiricus. The sequence goes on along the minus strand of CM077667.1, from coordinate 313,444,704 downwards.
TTTGTTTTTAGTGACTTGCGTGGTCTTGCAAATTTTTACGGGAGTTTTTTCAATAGTTTTAACAGAAGAAAAGGCCAAACTCAAGTTGCTAAAAATTTCTTCCAACTTATCAATCCGATAGGGACTTTCTTCTATTCTTTCGTTAACTACGGTCTCCTTTTCCTTCAATAATTTAAAGGCATCTCCCGCTTTTGACCCAATTTTATTAGCAAGATTATGCATTTTGTTATCCAAAATTTCAAGATGTTCTTTGGTAAGCATATTCTTTTCAATAGCATCTAGCATTTCCATAACATGTTCGAGAGTTAAGGTTGTTTCATTAATCATGAGGGATGGTGAACCCACTAAACTTACCATAGAATTAAAAGTGTCCAAAGATGGACACATCAAGAAATTCCCACCGGTAATCATATCAAAGACGAATCTATACGAAGTGGTGATGCCCACATAAAAACTGCGAAGAAGAACAACGTGTCAGATTTCGGGCTCCGCAAAACCCTCAAGGTTCGAACACAGGGGCGTGTGCGAAGATCCTCTGCAGCCTCACCCTACCTAGCTCGCTACTCGATGGTTAGGACGATGAACTCGCACGATGACGAGTAAGAAGATGCACACGATGATTTACCCAGGTTCGGGCCGCTGCGAAGCGTAAAACCCTACTCCTACTTTGGTGGATTGCCTCTCGAGGAGGTGTGGTGGATGAAGTAGTACAGAGGTAAGCAGCCTCGCGGGGGCGCTCGGGTGGTGTTCTTGGCTCTCTGCCTTTCTTGTTGTCTCTCCTTTTGTCGTCCCTCTCTATGGTGCAACCTAGCCCCTATATACAGCAGCGGCCCGGGTCCTCTTCCCTTATCGCAATGGCGGGAAGGGATCCCACAACGGCCAAATTCGAAGGGGGACAGGAGTACATCCCCACCCTGTCCAAAGGTGGTCTTCGCCTGCAAAGTAGTTGTCGATGATGCAGAGGTGGGCTCGGCGAAGACATCCGTCCTGCTGGGCTCGTGGTCGTGGTCTTGTTGCACCGGAATGGAAACCTTTGGGGGACGCTTTGGGAACCCGCGTACGTCCTTGCTCCCTTTGCACCAAAGGGGCAACTGCACCGTCTGACGCGCTGGCGCCCGCCTGTCCTTCCTTGCGTCATCCTTGACTCCTGAGGCTGGGTTCTGCATAGAGATCTCCGCTACTCCGGAGGGGGCCTGAGGAGGCCCGCTCCCTGTTGGTTTTGGTGCTGTTCTTCCTCGTGAGCTTAGGGCCCTCGCGAGGGCCTTGTCTTGAGTGAAGTCGCGCCAGGCCGTGCTTGGCTGACGAGGTGGGCCATGCCCTGGGCCGCAGGCAGGCAGGTCTGGGTACCCCCATTCCCAGAACGCCGACAGTAGCCCCCGGGCCCAAGGCGCGCTCGAGCCGGCCTCCGGGCGAAGCCATTGAGGACGGCCCGAAGCACCGCGGGCCCCAAGCGCCTGCGGACCAGGCTCTGCGCGCGTCGAGCGCCTGGGCGGCGACGCCCCCGCTCCCCGAGGGTGTCAGGAACTGTCCCAAGTCAAACTGATGCGACACCCGTGTGCAGCGCCGTCCATCATTGCCCTTCCTTGAATGCTGCTGCTCCCTCTGGTTTCCAATCTTCGGGCCATGCGGATGTGACCCAACAGCCGGCAGGCGAGGCGACGCGGATGGGACTGCGCCGATTGAACCGCCCCGCGGCGCCCGAGAGGTGCACGACGCCTGCCCTCCCACGACGCTTCGCGGCTGCAGTTACGCCTATAAATCCGCCCCGCCCCTGGGGGGGGCATTGCAGTCTCGAGGTGTCTTCTCGTTCCCATTGCTCCACAGAAAAACCTTCTCTTCCTCCTTGCTTCCCCTCTCCCATGGCGTCTGGAGGAAGTGCTGCGGGTGCGGGAAAGCGCGCAGGCCCGTCGGCTGCTTCGTCCCCTTTCGGAGGCAGCATCAGGGGGCCTTCGGGGCCGGCGCAAGTTCGCCGGCGTTGGGCCATGGTCGATGAGTGAGTCTTCCGCTGCCTACTTCTTTCTTAGTTGTCTCATCCAGTGCACCGGACCTGATCCTCTCCTTCTTCCTGGGCGCCTGCGGCCAAGAAACACAGGCTCGGCGAACTCCAGGAGGAGGTGGATGCGCTGCGGGCCCAGCTGGCGACCGCCGAGGCCGCCTTCCAAGCTGCCCTCAGGGGCGAAGCGGAGGCCAGGGCGGAGCTGGCGTCCCTCCAGGCCCAGGTTAAGGAGGCAGCCGACGCCATGCAGGCCGCCCAGGACGAGGCGGCGCATGCCAAGATGCTCGAGTCCCTGCGCGCCGAGCAGTATCTTGACATCGCCCGCCGCGCGGCCGGCGCGGTGAGCCGGTTCGTCGGGGAAGCCCCCGCGCTGCCGTGCGCGCACGGCGACGGGGGCTATCTTGACTTCTTCCGAAGGGTGGTGGAGGCGCTGGAGACCGGGGTCTCCCACGTGAACGCGAACAACGAGTCCGACGCGCGCGACCTCCTAGACCTCGCCTTGACGTGCGTCTTCTCCAACCTGCGCCGCCATGCCCCAGAGCTTGACCTTCGACGCGTCGGGGAGCGGGTGCCAGACGGGCTCCAGAGGCCCCTCCGGGATGAGGTGCGCCCGCACGTGGAGTCCCTGGTGGAGCGGTTCATCCAGGTGCCCGCCTCCATCGGGGAGGACGACTCCGACGCCGAGGCGGCCGGCGGCGCGGGCGGCGACAGCGACTCCTCCCTCTAGGCATTCCCTGTTCCCGTTCATGGTTCCTGTAATATTTAAGAAGAACTCGGCCCCGGAGGGCGTTAGCCTTTTGCATATTACCTTTGTCTCCGTCCTTCCTTTTCTTAAATCACCGGTTGCCTGCTTGCCGCAATGCAACTTAGTTTCTTCGCGCGGGGCTTGGCGTCGCCGCCGATGCGGCTTGGTGATGATGGCCGGCGGGGCCCTCGTGAGGCTCTTTCTCGTGAGGGACAGCTCGTGGCCACCACTCCCCGGGTTCGTGGCCTTGCTTCTCGTCGTGGCGGGGTCCCTCCCCTCGCGCCGTTCTTCCTGGCGCCTCAGGCCTCAAGGGTCTCAGTAGCCGCGCGTGGTGGCCCGCAGTACCTGCATCCTCACGTTAGTGCGCACAACCCTTATCCCGTCCTCGGGTCGTCGCTAGATCTAGAGGCTCTTGCTTGGTTCGGTAGTGTACTTAGCTTGTATGGCAGTGATGATCTTGTGCGTCGCGAGGCGCGGCCGGGTTGTCCAGATAGCCCGCGATTCCACCTGGGACGCTTCTTCCTTGCTTGTGGGACAGTTTGGGGGCCCTTTCGGCACTCCGTGTCTGCAGGCCCCAGTCCCGCACATTTTTCGACCACCGTAAGGGGCGTCTGGATCACCAGGACGCAACTACGGGGTGAGGCCTCAACACCCTTGATACCGACCGGATCACCAGGACGATGTCAAGGGGCGAGGGGCTATATGACCGGTAAGGCTCCTGAGGCGCGCTGCTCAGGAGCCCCCTTTGACGCTCAAGCAGCTCTACGTCGGCAGGTCCCAGTCCCGCACATTCCTCGACCACCGTAGGGGCGTCCGGATCACCAGGACGCGACCACGGGGTGAGGCCTCGACACCCTTGACGCCGACCGGATCGCCAGGACGACATCAAGGGGTGAGTGGCTATATGACCGGTAAGGCTCCTGAGGCGTGCTGCTCAGGAGCCCCCCTTGACGCTCGAGCGACCCCCATTCCGTCCTGCCGGCTGCTGCCTCAGGAGGCGCTGGGACCTCCCGGGGCCCCATGTTGCGGTGCCGCGCTGTGGTCGGAGCCCCCGAGTGGGGATCGACCACCAAAAGATGCAAGTCCCTGAGGCGACAGGGCCTTGCTATCTAGCTCCGAGGCGCCTCGAGGAGGGCCGGAGTGCACGGGCCCTTGCGAAACACCAATTCAGAGAAAGAGACTCCAAGACCGGAAAAACGAGAGAACGATGAGAGAAAAGCCCCCGCCCCTTTTTCTTTTTTAAAAAAAATAGAGTTTCGGAATTCTCAAACTTCATTCCAAAAAGTGGTAATTCGAACACCAAAAAGAAGCAAGCAACTGCCGCGTCCGGCACCTAGGCTAGTCTTCGTCATTGTCTTCCCCCAGCGCGGAGCGTAGGGCATCCACGTTGCGTGGGCACAGCCATTGGTGGGCAGTGTTGTCCGCCAGCGCGGAGCATGGGGCTTCCACTTGGGCATGGGATGGAACCCCTCCGCGTCCTCGGGGGGCTCCGGGCATATACAGCCCACTCATTATTACGTGAGAGTGTCACGGGTTGGTCCTGGGGGTGTACAGGGAGCTCCATGCCCTGCGGACATGAAGCCCACTCCCAGCCCCCAGGCTTGGCGTGGCGAAGTAGGGTCGGCCCCGGACGGGCCCTCGAGTGTAGGGGGAGCCCCTTGCGCTCTCCGATGGGAAGGCCCGCCCCGGGAGAGGGCCTTGGGCACCCCAGAGCCCGTGGCCGGGTGCTGTCGTCGTGGTGATGGCGCATCCCCCTGCGCCGCGGGTCGGGCCCGGTTGGGCCCTTCCGTCGCGCGCGAGGCCTGCACCCTGGGCAATGCCCCAGCGCGCCTCGCTGGGGCGCCCAGGGTCCCCACACAAGTACTCGAGACCCTGCCCCCAGGCCGGGCGATCTGGGCCTAGGGACATGGGCGAGTACGTGATTGCCCGCTGGTGATCGAACGAAACCCGACCCGGAGATATGGGCGTATGTTCCACCCTCCATCTCCAAGCGGGCGTCGCGCGCCCCGGAGACATGGGCGTGTGTTCCACCCTCCGTCTCCAGGTTGGGATCATCTGGCCTGAAGACATGGGCGTGTGTTCCACCCTCCGTCTCCAGGCTGGGGCCATCCGACCCGGGGACATGGGCGTGCGTTCCACCCTCCGTTCCCAGGCAAGTGACCCCCGGTCCCCAGACCCAGATGCCTGCTCAAGGCAGCTCCCTACCAGCGGGTGCGCCTCGCGAAGGTGCCTATGCCGGGCATCCTCGCGGGGCTAACCCCGCAAGCCGCCCTCGCGAGGCTGTGCATGCCAGCCCGGACGAGGGTTGCTCGCGAGGTCACGTATGCGCCTCCTGTCGCCGTGGTAGACGGCGTTGCTTCCTTCGCGGCCCGGGCGCTTGTCAACATGGTCGTTGTAGAGTTGGTGGAGCCCCCGGGCGCCGGCGTAGTCGAGCCTCTGGTCCTCCTCCCTTGTCCCGGTGGGCGTACTGAGGGGCGCGAGGCGACGCCCCTCTCGCGCGGCCAGCACCTCCCACCAGTCTCTGCCGGTGACTGCGGCCAGCTCCTGCATCCCCGGCGACTCGGGCCAGGCCGCCAGCGAGCGCGGGTCGCAGCATACGTCCCGAGCGCGCCCGGGCGACCCAGGCGCTGTGCCAGTCGGTTGAGCGAGTTCACGGGCACGAGCTTCGCTGAGATACACCTAGTTCCCGCCGGTGGTGGTGACGCGCCTGGCCCAGTCGCTGCGGCGATCGCACGCAGCGTGGTGGCCCTGTAGCTCATGCGCCATGAGGAGTACGACATGTTTGTGCGTCGGGTCGTGGCAGACCCGGAAGGGCGGCAGCGCGGCCCGGATGCGGAGAAGGGCCGGGGCGGCAAGGGCGTGCCGTGTGGTTGGTGAAGGCGGCAGCCCCCGGCGCCTGTTGAGGGCCCGGTCGGTGATGGCACCCGCCGATGGGGAGGCAGAACGACGCGGGGTGCCGAAGCCCGCCGGTGCCGCTTGCGCCACGTGGGCAGCCTGCCGCTCAGCACGGGCCTGACGTCCTTTTGCCATGAGTGCGGCGAGCGGGGGTGGGGCGAGGCTTGCGCGTGGGTTCCGACACGCCCCCTACCTGGCGCGCCAAATGTCGGATTTCGGGCTCCGCAAAACCCTCAATGTTCGAACATAGGGGCGTGTGCGAAGATCCCCTGCAACCTCGCCCTACCTAGCTCGCTACTCGATGGTTAGGACGATGAACTCGCACGATGACGAGTAAGAAGATGCACATGATGATTTACCCAGGTTCGGGCCGCTGCAAAGCGTAAAACCCTACTCCTGCTTTGGTGGATTGCCTCTCGAGGAGGTGTGGTGGATGAACTAGTATAGAGGTAAGCAGCGTCGCGGGGGCGCTCGGGTGGTGTTCTTGGCTCTCTGCCTTTCTTGTTGTCTCTCCTTTCGTCGTCCCTCTCTACGGTGTAACCTAGCCCCTATATATAGCAGCGGCCCGGGTCCTCTTCCCTTATCGCAATGGCGGGAAGGGATCCCACAACGGCCAAATTCGAAGGGGGACAGGAGTACATCCCCGCCCTGTCCAAAGGTGGTCTTCACCTGCAAAGTAGCTGTCGATGATGCAGAGGTGGGCTCGGTGATGACATCCGTCCTGCTGGGCTCGTGGTCGTGGTCTTGTTGCACCGGAATGGAAACCTTTGGGGGACGCTTTGGGAACCCGCGTATGTCCTTGCTCCCTTTGCACCAAAGGGGAAACTGCACCGTCTGGCGCGCTGGCGCCCGCCTGTCCTTCCTTGTGTCATCCTTGACTCCTGAGGCTGGGTTCTGCATAGAGATCTCCGCCACTCCGGAGGGGGCCTGAGGAGGCCCGCTCCCTGTTGGTCTTGGTGCTGTTCTTCCTCGCAAGCTTAGGGCCCTCGCGAGGGCCTTGTCTTGAGTGAAGTCGCGCCAGGCCGTGCTTGGCTGACGAGGTGGGCCATGCCCTGGGCCGCAGGCAGGCAGGTCTGGGTACCCCCGTTCCCAGAACGCCGACACAACGGTAGATTGCTTATGAATAGATCTATTATGAGCATTGCAAATTCTATACCAAGCATCTTTTAGGTTCCCCACTCCCCTTTGCTTAAAATTAAAAACTTCATTCTCAGGAGTACACGCAATAGAGGAAGGACTAGCCAAAACGACAAGGTAGGCAAACAAGAGATTAGACGAGAAAAAGGCAAACCAAAAAGAGGGCGAATAAAACGGCAAATTTGGTGAAGTGGGGGAGAGGAAAACGAGAGGCAAATGGCAAATAATGTAATTGCAAGGAGATGAGATTTGTGATTAGGAACCTGATAGATGCTGATGATGTCTCCTCGGAGCCAGAGATTGGCACGTTGAAGAGACCGCTTCCTCCCCGGCAACGGCGTTAGAAATTCCTTTGACGTGGCTTGAGACCGCGTCGGTGTTTCCCCAAAGAGGAAGGTATGATGCAACACAGCGATGGTAAGTATTTCCCTCAGTTATGAAACCAAGGTATCGAACCAGTAGGAGGATCACGCAACACTATGTAAACAACACCTGCACACAAAGATCAAATACTTGCAACCCGACGCGCAAGAGAGGTTGTCAATCTCTCCACGGTAAAAATATAGATTAGATTGTAGATTGGATAAATAGATCTCGCAAGAACACAAAATAAAAGATGCAAATAAAAAGTGCAGCAAAGTATTTTTGGGTTTTTGGAATAATAGATCTGAAAACAAAAAGCGGCAAAAGATAGATCGGAAAGCAATATGTTGGAAAAGTAGACCCGGGGGCCGTAGGTTTCACTAGTGGCTTCTCTCATGAGTATAGCACACGGTGGGTAAATAAATTACTGTTGGACAATTGATAGAAGATCAAATAATCATGACAATATCCAAGGCGATGATCATTATATAGGCATCACGTCCAAGATTAGTAGACCGAAACGATTATGCATCTACTACTATTACTCCACACATCGACCGCTATCCAGCATGCATCTAGTGTATTAAGTTCATGGAAAAACGGACTAATGCAATAAGAACGGTGACATGATGTAGACATGATCTATTCATGTAGGAATAGACACCATCTTGTTATCCTTAATAGCAATGATACATGTGGGCCTCGCTGCCCCGAGAACACCGCAAGATCGAACCCATCACAAAGCACCTCTTCCCATGGCAAGAAAAATTGAACTAGTTGGCCTAACTAAACCAAAGATTCGAAGAAGAAATACGAGGCTATAAGTAATCATGCATATAAGAGATCAAAGAAGACTCAAATAATATTCATGGATAGAAACTGATCATGAAGTCAAAATTCATCGGATCCCAACAAACACAACGCAAAAAGTCATTACATCAAATAGATCTTCAAGAGATCATTGTATTGAGAATCAAAAGAGAGAGAGAAAGCCATCTAGCTACTGCCTACGGACCCGTAGGTCTATGGTGGACTACTCACGCATCATCGGAGAGGCACCAATGAGGATAATGAACCCCTCCGTGATGGTGTTAGATTGGATCTCGCGGTTCTGGAACTTGCGGCGGCTGGAAGTATTTTTCGTCGACTCCTCTAGGGTTTCTGGAATATTTCGGTATTTATAGAGCTCAGAGGCGGTGGAGAAGGTTCCCAAGGCGGCCACAACCCACCAGGGCGCGCCGGGGCCCCCTGGCGCACCCTGGTGTCTTGTGGGCGGCCTGGGCTCCCTCCTGGTTACTTCTTTGGCCCACTGGCCTCCTTCTGGTCCAAAACAAAATCTCCAAAAAGTTTCGTCGCAATTGGACTTTGTTTGGTACTGATATTCTGCGAAGTAAAAAACAAGCAAAAACAGCAACTGACACTTGGCACTAAGTCAATAGATTAGTCCCCAAAAAATTATATAAAGTTGCTATAAAATGATTGTAAAACATCCAAGAATGATAATATAACAGCATGGAACAATCAAAAATTATAGATACATTCTAGACGTATCACTAACCCTTTACCGAATCCGGGAACGTCATTTGCGGGAAGCTAACCTTTCCCCTCAACTGAACTCCTAAACCCCCACACAGCTGTGCTACATTGGTCTTGCCCTCCGTCCGAGTGGACTTCACAGTCATCACTCAGCACGTAAAAAGATGCTTGAACAACCCCCAGTGGGGATGGCAGCCCAAGAAGTTTTCACACAGAGAAACGAAAGCGGCTAAGTATGAAACGTCGTTGGGAGGAAGATGGTGGAGCTAAGCGCCATAGAAATCTAAGAAAGAACAAAAAAACGGATGCGGCGGCAGAGAGAAACCTCACTCAATGTGAGTCACGAGGAGGACCCGCTCGTCCCCTCGTGGTGCAGGCTCGACCTCGCCTGCTTCCGGCACCAGCCAGCTCCCGACGACCAGAAGCCCTTGGCTCTCCAAATCCTTCAACTGGCCGACGGTAGTCCGCGATTGCAGCCAGTCGCCCTGGACGAATCCTGCTGGCGTGTCGGTGCTTGAAGAGGATCCGCACAACACCTTCTTAGTCTGCTCGGCCTTCCCGGTCACGCCCTTCCTCATCTCCGGTGAACTGGGTGGCGGGTTGGAGGTGGTGCGGGGAAGGGAGAGCTCTCGGCGGAGCGACGGAGGAATCGAAGGAGTGGGGAATGAGACCTGTCTCCCTCCCCCTTCCTCATCTACTGATTTTTATACCCCGTCACGGTGTATCTGCGGCCGTCAATACGCGGACGGCACGAGATCTATGGGATCTCCTGCGCAGCACTTCGGGGACGCGTGGCGTAAATCGCGGCGCGGAAATTGAGGCGCCGCGTCCACTTTCCCCACTTCTGCAGCGCAACCGCCCACGCACACGCGCGCGCGTCTCCCATGATTTCAACCGCGCGAAAAATTGGGTGCGTCATGGACCGAGCGAGCCCTGTGCTCACAAGACTCCCCTTGACTCGCGTCAGGCCGCCGAGTGCCCGATGCAGTTTTGCGGGACGTTCGGAGGAATTACCGAGCACTCGGATGGTTCCTCCCGAGAACCAATCCATCACCGTCCCAGTGTCAAACAGCCAAATCTGTCAGATCAATTAGAATTTAGGAATCCTGAATCCGCCGTGGTTTCGAGACCGAGTGGGAAACATTCTGAATCATTTTCCCGGCACCTCCGAGGTACCAACAACACTTTCGGGTGTTGTTCACTCATCTCCTTAAACCTCAACCGATTCGGGGGCTACTGATGAGGTCGCCTACCAGAGGTAGGGTCATAGACCCAACATCTAGGGCCCACCAGGGGTCACACATTGTCATTAAAGTCCCTGGACTAGAGATGCATTCGGATGCATACTAAGATTCACTTGGATCTATGAAGTCACTCGGACGTCCTTTCGTCAGTCGGATAGTTATCTTCACTCGGATCACTGAAGCTCAGGCGACATATAGGCTGTAACATTCGAGGGACTTAATAACTCACATGATGTGCTGTGAAGACTAGCATTACCTGTAACACCCTAGTTAAAGTGGCAGTTTCTAGTAACACCTACAGTTACTGGCAATAAATGCCCTTGTAAGGGCGCTCGGCCGGTGGTGGCGCACTCTATATAAGCCACCCCCGGGCTCCAGAGCAGGGGTTCATCACCCATTGTATTCACACACACTCCCCCATAAGCAAACACTAAGCCTCACGGCTCGAGACGTAGGGTTTTTACCACTGCCGAGTGGGGCCCGAACTCGTACATCCGAGTGTTACATCCGTGCCGTAGCTAGGCTCCGCCCTTTACATTCCTACCCCCTAGTAATATTGTCATACTCATCCCCTCGACATCGTTCAAACCCGAGAGCACCCCGTAATTCCCTGGAACGTCCTGGTCTTGGAAGCTTCCACAAGCCTCAGAAGGTTCCAGATCCTTCCTAGACGTTCTAGTGGGTCAAAAGTGGGCTTCCCCTACTATGCTAGAGGATCTCACTTGGGTGGAATTGAGACGACCCCAATCTTAAACTTGGGGGCAAGGCAACTAGAGTGGAATCTTTTGGAGCATTCTGTTGGGGAATGCGAAGCGCTACTCTAGCTCAAATTAAAAAAATTCTATCAGGCAACCAAAATCATACTACTAGAAATAGACCACGTGATCAGGTTGTAGCACTAGATGCGTAGTCACAATAGCGGGAGTAGAGTTGGTGGTGCATGTAGCTGATCAACTAAGGCGCTCCTCCTTGCCTAGTCGATCTCCTTGGAACAGTTCTCGTGGATCCCTCGAACAATTCCTCTTGGTTCTTTTGAACGGCTCATCAGAGCGTCAAGTTGTAGCATGATACTTGTGATCTACATTGGGTTTTCCGCGAAGAGGAGAGGGTGATGCATCATAGTATAGATAAGTATTTCCCTTAGTGAGAACCAAGGTTATCGAACCAATAGGAGTAGCATGCAACCCCCGTCTTCAGCGACTGCACACAAAGAACACTGGTGCAACGACGTGCTATACAAACGGTTTTTAACCCCTTTCTGCGACGTAGTTCTAAACCGTCGCCTTGCATGTGTGGGCGATAGGGGGGGTCCATCCCACACGACACGGAAAATCCGTCGGCGATGGTGACCAACGAACGCAAACGATCTGCAAATATAATCGTGTGCGGTGCAGGAACATATCGCACACATAATGTTTTGGGCGTACGTGTGGGATTTGGGATCAATCACACACGTCCAAGATGAGTCAAACGCGTCTAATTGCTCATGGAAAACAAACGGAGATTTACCTTTTAGCGGTTGCGAAACGTTACCTAATCCACACGGGCCATTGTATAAACTGTGCGTGATATGTTCATCATCGCACACGAGATTTCTCTGGAAACCGTCTGCCATGCATGACATCATCAGACACGTTTCCCGAGAAAAGTACGCGTGGGATCGTCTTTGCATTGGACACGGTTTCCTGTTGGCTCACGTGTGAGATACGGTTCTATCGCAAACGATTGATGAGCTCCTACGCACACGTACGAGTGCTGCAAACCGTTTGCGATTTCTTATGTATCACCAATGTTTTAGATTATATCTCGTGTGCTTTTCCTGTGGATCACAGGCGGTTGCGCTATGAGTTGCGTATGCTTTCCGTTCTGGACCGCACACGCTTAGTTGCTTGAACCATGTGCGCTGAAATTGCCAGGTTATTGTAAAATATCACATTTAATTCACCCTGCAAATAGCAAATTCGCCACAATATGCAATCGACAAATAGTGTCCACATGAAGAACATTCATCATAATTCGCCACAATATGCAATTCAACGAATAGCTTCCACAAGCAGAGAATTCATCATAATTTACGACAATATGCAATTGAGCAAATGCTAGCTAAATTCCACAGCTGTTAGACAGACATATGCAGTACATAATCATAGTGTACAAAATACGAAGACATGATCACATGGAAAATAATGCATCCATGTGTATATGTTTAGCTGATAACGCTATATGAATGCGTACTTATTATTAGGGGATATGAACCCGAAAATCTTCGACGCCGTCATCGGGCTTGATATTGTGTTTCACAAAGAAGGTGCTGATAAATTTCCTAATAGACATCAATTCATCTGCGGCGAGCGGTGAAGAGGTCATCGGTCCGAAGATCAACTGCAGGACTTTTAGATCAGAATGTGACATATGTGTGGAGTAGAAGATAGTAATTAAGAAGCAGACTTACTTGTTTTATCCTGTTAGCATCGACACCACATTCAACACGTCTGCATAGGTTTATCATGTGTGCACAAACGTAGTATCCACATAGGCTGGTACCTTGTTGTTGTTGAGGACACTGAATTTTTCTGTACAATATTAGTCATGTATTTGCTCTGTTAGGAACAACCTAACCGGTGTAAGTTGTTTCTTCTTTTTTCTATGGAGAGAAATAGAAAGAGGTTTACTTAGAAACTTGAACATCTGACTAGCATTTTCTGAAAATAACGGATTTCGTTGTCTTACCGGAGAAACGATCACGTGTTGCAGAGGTAGTTGGCGGTCGAATCGATTCCCTCCTATAGTTATGTTCTCTGACAATACACTGCAAATGAAGATGAATTTTCACACACTCAATTCTGGAACCAGATATGAACACAACTCATTAACATCAAAGAATTCAATACCTATCCATGAAATCTTGAAGATCACTCAGATCCTAAGGCGCATTTGACTCTTTGAGAGAATCCATGTAGTAAACTGTGTTGCGTTTTGGAACAATGACCACCAAGATCCAGTGACCTCTACAGTTTAAGAAAACCATGAACGTACGAACTATGTCTAAAACTGAAAGACGATCAATGTATGCGTGGTTGTATATTTAACTTACCGTTCATGATATGTCCACATGAAGAATTCTCCTATCTGTAAGTTGAACAAGATCTTGGCGACATAATCAATGGAAGCCTTGCGTGAGCCATTATCTCGTAACAAAACGTTGTTTGCTAAATCAGGATCTATATGAAATACGCATGCACCCCTGATGTTCTCTGCGTCGTCAATCCCCTGATAGGAATACAATACAGTTAGCTTTTATGTCATTTACAACCTTGTATGGAGAAGTTGATCAGAGTTTGTGAAGTACTTACAACATCAAGCATTTGACAAGAGTGGCAGCAAGCTCATCGAAGTTGAAGAAGAGATGAAAGTCCTCGAATTCCACACTGATGGTACCTGCAACGTGAGAGAAATGCCAGCTGTCGTAGTGCACTTGCAGAATGTTAGTATCTTCTCCTTCCAACATTCTGTCCATGCAATATTTATGTAACTTGCGAGCACTGGAACTGCACTCCTCCCAGAAATCACCAACAAGGAATGGCTGGCCATGCTTGTACTTGCGTTTCTCAAATGTGTCTACTTCCTTACTAGAAAGTTGCTTTTCAAGGTCTACTTCAGACATGTGGTCAGAACCGGGATTACCCAGCCCTTCGAAAACCTTGTTGTTAATTTGGGTATGGCCGATGATTCTTTGTAGAAGGAGGCTCTTGGTCCCATCCCTCCTCGCTTTTGGGAGGCCCAACTTCCTGTGTGCAACTGTGGCCGCTTCCGTCTTCTTAGCTGAAGCACTTCTTGTTTGACGTCTGGTTTCATCAACGACATGCTGCTGAGAAGCTTGTGAAGGTACGATGGACTGCTGAACAGATGATGCTACTGTGATGGACTGCTGAGCTGTAGTTCCAAAGTCGACGGACAGCTGACCAGCCGTTGAAGCTATTTCGGGCTTCTGAGCAGCTGGTGCCAACGTGTCGGTGTGTTGATGCGGCTGTGACAACGTGTTGGTTTGCTGAGCAGGCAGTGCCGACACATCGGTATGCTTATCAGGCGACTGCGAACCGCTGGACTGATGAGCAGGTGGTTCCTGACTTTCGGAGTGCTTAGCAGGCGGTCCCGGACTTTCAGACTGCTTAGCAGGCGGTTCCAGACTTTCAGACTCCTTAGCATGCGGTTCGATCGGGTTTGTCTGGTGAGCATGCAGTGCCGATGTGTCTGCACTTTCTGCTTCAGTGGCCGGCATCTGAACCGATGATACGTCTTCAGCAGTTGTAGGCCTTGCCACAGGCTGTTCAGGAGCGGACGATGACCTGGCCTCTATGGCAGGAAGTCAGTCGGGCTGATCACAGGTTGATGCCTCGGGCATCGGATTCCCAAGAGTATGTTCATCAGGGGAATCACACAAGATCTGCTGTGGCGAGAGGAGAGTCACCGATTCGAGGGCGACATTGGTTGCTTTGGGGGGGGGGGGGGGCTGGAGGGATCTCATCCAGGAAGTATATTTGTTTCTGTGGCCACTGGATATGATTTAACCGTGTTTCTTCCAAGGTCCTCTGCTCATCAGGGTCCCCAAAGACATTCTTCAGGGCAAAATTACTGAATCCAGGCTTTATTTCAGTCACGTAGCACTTCACACAACGTGGCTTCAATGGCACATTGTCCAACAAGAGTCCCCCGTCCAAGTCAGGGTAGTAAACCCACGCTGTTGCACATTGTAAAGTACCTTCATAATGTGTAAGAACAGCCTTCAATCTCCCCCCTGTCCATATAGATCAGATATAGCACCATCATGTCCAGCTGCAGCATCATTGTCGCTAGGGTCAGCTGATGCACAGCTACTCTTGTTTGGTGTTGTCATACAATAAGTGGCATCATCCATGCCGACATACCCTTCTGTCTCCTGGCTCTCTCTCAGCATTAGTGTCTTTTGCTGCATATATGACTCCTCAACTTCCTTTTGAATTCCAGGATACAGGTCCCTTTTAATACTTTCACGCAAGTCTTTATGCTTACCATCACTCCTAGCTTTTTTCATGCTGAGCCTCTCTTCTTTGCTTAGTGAGAAAGCCCTCTTGTGTGGGACATTGACCCCAATACCCTTGCACGGCCAGGGGGCTCTTTGGTAGTCAGAGCCACGGACAGAATGTCACATGGCCTTGAGTTCCTGTAGCACCTTCCAGTATTTTTGGAAGCCTTTGCCATCACATCATACAGTTCTTGGTCTGCTGAGTTTTCAAAGTTATAAGAACCGTCTCCATGCCTCTTTGCACATGCCTGCAAGTAGTCCCTAGTGCGAGTGCCCCTAATTTCACCAAAGGCCGGGCTGCCACCCGCATCTACTACTCCTTTGTCCTCCTGCTCCCATACTGGTTTCATGCCGTAGTAACCTGCCACATCCATACGGTGGGTGTGTGTGTTCTTCTTATGAAGTTCCGATTGCATGGCACTCTTCTTAATAAACTCTTCACTGGCCCTGACCCTTTTGAATTCTGTCCAGTCTTCCTTTGTAATTTGGGGGTATGAGGGATTGGGTCCTTGCCTTGACTCAAGAACTTCTTGTACAACACATGCTTCCAGTTTCTCCAAGCATCCCTGGCCTTCTTCAGTGCAGCGTGTTGCACTTGCTCTCTCCACTCCTCAGGAATATTGAAGTGCGCCATGATCTCCCGGACTATCCTCTGCCGTGTTGCTACACCAGCCTTCTGAAACCCCGGCAGATTAATGTTTAGCCTTGCCCTGCTAACAAATCCACACACACTCCTGAACCTCGTGCGTGCTTTATCTGGTTTAGTTGGAGCCCAGGACTTCAAATCGATGTCAGTTACTTTGTATACACCTTTAGGCTGGTGCGTGGGCTTTCTTGGAGCACTCTTCCGTCTCTTGACCGGATGGGTGATTGTGGCAGCTTTACCCCGTTCATCATTTCTTGATACACGAACATCTGTTGCAGACATGTTGGCTGCGGATTCAGATGAAGATACCTCGGCAGAAGTATGACTATCGTCGCTGCTAATAGACATCTATAGAGGACACATGCAAAATTCAGAAAAGGAGGATAATCACAAATAAAATGTAACAGCTTGG
Organism: Elymus sibiricus; assembly: GCA_039707655.1. Lineage (NCBI taxonomy): Eukaryota > Viridiplantae > Streptophyta > Magnoliopsida > Poales > Poaceae > Elymus > Elymus sibiricus. Next base: position 313,428,668 of record CM077667.1, on the reverse strand, counting down.
CAGCAAGCTGTCTAAACATGGCATGTGCTAATTTGGAAATGTACGGCTAATCTGTTCATTTTGTGTGACTCGTGCGCACATGATATGTAACTCGACAATAACTAATTGGAATAAATACAACTTATATGTTAAAGGGTAGATGATGAACATAAATACACTCTCCATTATTTTATAATCATTTTGGGGACAAACCGAACCAAATAGGAAAAGGGATCGCGAGATAATAGACCTCACCGCGATGGAGGGCAGCAACTGATCGTTTTTGTGTGTGCAAATCTGGCAGGAGAGGCGAGGGTACATGATCGATATGCTCGAGGGCGGCTGGCGAGCAAATGAAGACGGCAACGCGTGGGCAGCCGCATGTTTGGAGCGGCAGTGAAGGGTAGGGTTGACGCCAGGAAGCGGGTACACGGCCGGGTTAAGCACGACGGCGCCAGAAAGGGTTCTAGTGTGGATCTGGGGGCCGGGAGGGGGAGGGAGCTAGATGTCGATGGATTTTGGGCAGAATCCGCACACAGTTGAGCGAAATGGGGGAGGGCGCGGGTTCGTGCGTGGGGGGGGCATGTTGGCGGCTTCGGTGAAAAGGGTGAAAAAAGATCGCCGCGCGCCCCGCGGAAAAGCCTATGCAAACGGTTTCATATAGTAACCCGTGTGCACAAGCAGCATTAATTTGTTCGAAATGAAAACCTCACAACTTTGAAATGTAGACGTGTCTCCATCGCCTCTCCTCCAACTTTTATCCCACAGTACTCAATCATTTATACGCCAGGTTTGATTTTCTGGCGCATTTATGGCTCGTTTGATATTTTTCAAGATTTTTTTTATCATTTACGGGGCATTTAGTGCATATAAATCAAATCCCAGCTTCAACAACCTGTGTTGACAAGAGGTATAAGGACATCTGTTCGATCTGGGTAAATCCTAAGGTGCAAACATACGATCCGTGTGGTTTGGGTTTTGGCCAATCAGAACGCACCACTCACTTTGGGCGCATTAGGTGTCATCGTCCACGGTTTAGGAAGCACACAGTTTTAGTGAACCAACCGTGTGCTATTTGTTTATGCACAACAATCATATTTTCATTTCAAATGAATTTGTGACTTCATCGTTTCACCTCAAATTATTTTCATCGGCAGACGATCACCTATTAACCCCTGTATTTGCTAATTTTGAGACATTTTTTCCACCAACATTGGGCTTGTTAGTAATTGAATTGGAGGAAATGCAGATGTATTCTGAAAATCATGAAAATGGGCGTGTCACCGTGGTGTGATGTGAATACCCCGTGGAAAAAAATTGGTAATGTCTGGCGGAAGTTGTGATGTACGGCCCTTTGAAAACCAAGGCATCTCACACGAAGGATCATAGTTTCCAAATGTAGAGGTGGCATTTTGGACTCTCCAATCTATGTCAACCTCATCCTTTCTCCTAGATTTTCCCATGGTACGCAAACATCATTGTACTCATATTATTCATCTGCTGGTGGATTACATGGCTCGTTTGTTATATCTAAGTCATTTTTTTTCATTTACCATGTTAATTAGTTCTTATAAATAAAATATCCCAAAATGAATTACGTGTGGATACTCGCAAAGAATCTCTTACAAATCATTTTTGTGTCACTTTGCGTGTTTTTCGTCATTGTGCAAGGGAATGGGAATAATTTTCAAACATTTTATGACGGGAGATGCGTAAATGTCGGTAATTTAATTACAGGAAATGCAAATGGACTCAAGAAATCACGAAAATCGGCGTGTCATCGTGGCATGATATCGAGACACCGTGGAAAAAATTTGGTTATTATTGGCACATGTTACGTTGATCGCTTCTTGGAAACCGTAGCATCTCACTAGAAGGATCATAGTTCCAAAGGGAGAAGTGGCAAATCGAACTCCAATCGACGGTGTCTTCATCGCCTCTCCTCCAACTTTTATCCCACGGTACTCGGTCATTATTATACGCCAGGTTTGATTTTCTGGCGCATTTATGGGCTCGTTTGATATTTTTCAAGATTTTTTTATCATTTACGGGGCATTTAGTGCATATAAATCAAATCCCAGCTTCAACAACATGTGTTGACGAGAGGTATAAGGACAGTCGTTCGATCTGGGTGAATCCTACGGTGCAGATACGATCCGTGTGGTTTGGGTTTTGGACAATCAGAACGCACCACTCACTTTGCGCGCATTAGGTGTCATCGTCCACGGTTTAGAAAGCACACGGTTTTAGTGAACCAACCATGTGCTATTTGTTTATGCACAACAATCATATTTTCATTTCAAATGAATTTGTGACTTCATCATTTCGCCTCGAATTATTTTCATCGGCACACGATCACCTATTAACCCCTGTATTGATTTTCGGTCGCATTTCATGATTTGTTTGCTAATTCTAAGACATTTTTTCCACCAACATTGGGCTTGTTAGTAATTGAATTGGAGGAAATGCAGATGTATTCCGAAAATCAAGAAAATGGGCGTGTCACCGTGGCATGATGTGAATACCCCGTGGAAAAAAATTGGTAATGTGTGGCGGAAGTTGTGATGTACGGCCCTTTGAAAACCAAGGCATCTCACACGAAGGATCATAGTTTCCAAATGTAGAGTTGGCATTTTGGACTCTCCAATCTATGTCAACCTCATCCTTCCGCCTCAATTTTTCCCATGGTACGCAAACATCATTGTACTCATATTATTGATCTTCTGATGGATTACATGGCTCATTTGTTATATCTAAGTCATCATTTTGCATTTACAATGTTAATTAGTTGTTATAAATAAAATATCCCAACATGAATTCGTGTGGATGCTCGCAAAGAATCTCTTACAAATCATTCGTGTGTCACTTTGCGTGTTTTTCGTCATTGTGCAAGGGAATGGGAAGAATTTTCAAACATTTTGTGATGTGAGATGCGTAATTGTCGGTAATTTAATTACAGGAAATGCAAATGACTCAACAAATCACGAAAATCAATGTGTCATCCTGGTCTGATCTCGAGACACCGTGAAAAAAATTGGTTATTATTGGCACAAGTTACGATGATCGCTCCTTGGAAACCGTAGCATCTCACTAGAAGGATCATAGTTCCAAAGGGAGAAGTGGCAAATCAAACTCCAATCAACGGTGTCTTGATCGCCTCTCCTCCAACTTTTATCCCACGATACTCAACCATCATTATACGCCAGGTTTGATATTCTGGCGCATTTATGGGCTCATTTGATATTTTTCAAGATTTTTTAATCATTTACGGGGCATTTAGTGCATATAAATCAAATCCCAGCTTCAACAACGTGTGTTGACGAGAGGTATAAGGATAGCCATTCGATCTGGGTGAATCCTACGATGCAGACGTACGATCCGTGTGGTTTGCGTTTTGGCCAATCAGAACGCACCACTCACTTTGCGCCCATTAGGTGTCATCGTCCACGGTTTAGAAAGCACACAATTTTAGTGAACCAACCGTGTGCTATTTGTTTATGCACAACAATCATATTTTCATTTCAAATGAATTTGTGACTTCATCATTTCGCCTCGAATTATTTTCATCGGCAGACGATCACCTATTAACCCCTGTATTGATTTTCGGCCGCATTTCATGACTTGTTTGCTAGTTTTAAGACATTTTTCCACCAACATTGGGCTTGTTAGTAATTGAATTGGAGGAAATGCAGATGTATTCCGAAAATCACGAAAATGGGCGTGTCACCTTGGCATGATGTGAATAGCCCGTGGAAAAAATTGGTAATATCTAGCGGAAGTTGTGATGTACAGACCTTTGAAAACCAAGGCATGTCACACGAAGGATCATAGTTTCCAAATGTAGAGTTGGCATTTTGGACTCTCCAATCTATGTCAACCTCATCCTTTCGCCTCGATTATTCCCATGGTTTGCAAGCATGATTGTACTCATATTATTGATCTTCTGGTGGATTACATGGCTCGTTTGTTATATCTAAGTCATTTTTTGCATTTACCATGTTAATTAGTTCTTATATAAATAAAATATCCCAACATGAATTACGTGTGGATGCTCGCAAAGAATCTCTTACAAATCATTTGTGTGTCACTTTGCGTGTTTTTCGTCATTGTGCAAAGGAATGGGAAACATTTTATGATGGGAGATGCATAAATGTCGGTAATTTAATTACAGGAAATGCAAATGGACTCAAGAAATCACGAAAATCAGTGTGTCATCATGGCGTGATCTCAAGAGACCGTGGAAAAAAATTGATTATTATTGGCACAAGTTACGATGATCGCTCCTTGGAAACCGTAGCATCTCACTAAAAGGATCATAGTTCCAAAGGGAGAAGTGGCAAATCGAACTCCAACCAACGGTGTCTTCATCTCCTCTCTTCCAAATTATATCCCACGGTACTCAATCATCATTATATGCCAGGTTTGATTTTCTGGCACATTTATGGGCTTGGTTGATATTTTTCAGCATTTTTTATCATTTACGAGGCATTTAGTGCATATAAATCAAATCCCAGCTTCAACAACGTGTGTTGACGAGAGGTATAAGGACAGGTGTTCGATCTGGGTGAATCCTACGGTGCAAACGTACGATCCGTGTGGTTTTGGTTTTGGCCAATTAGAACGCACCACTCACTTTGCGCGCATTAGGTGTCATCGGCCACGGTTTAGAAAGCACACGGTTTTAGTGAACCAACCGTGTGCAATTGGTAAACCAAACTAGACATGTTCAGTTCATACATACCAGAGTGAGATCAACTGAGCGTTCTAGCTATAGGGTAAATTATCATAAATATTTCAAATTCATTGCTACGGTTGACAACATATTAATCTAGATCAACATAAGGCTGGGCATAACTCACAATATAGTACATGGGAAAACTTCTAACAGAACGAACTCAGTACACATCGCTCACGATTCACTACAGTAGACATAATGATTAGTTTTTTGAATCAATTCCCATGTACATGGGGTGATCACGATCATTAGGTTGACCCCTAATGAACTAAGGATTTCTGATGATTTTACGCTTCTCCTCTTTGAAGTTGCGTGGCCCCTCAGGTGGCAACTCATCATATTGATTGTACTCCTCCTCATCACCAACATTCTCGATGCCTAGTACCCTCCTCTTCCATACATCACTACATGGCAGTGCGTATGCAAGAGGTCTGGCACAAAGAAAATCTGGGTAGCATCGCTGGCAAGAATAAATGGGTCCTTGTGATATGCCATAACTCTGCGATCAACATATGTCTTCCTACTGTAAGCATCAACCTTTACGCTACTAAGAGGGACCCATATGCACTTGAATAATGCCACCATCATTTTCACATAGTTAAGCTCCCAAATCTCTTGGATGGATCCATAGTACACCTGTTTATCATCCCCCTCTACAGTTAGGCATTCTATTCGAACAGAGCTGTTCTACGAGGTCTTAGCATGACGTTCCTCAGTGTAGAACGTGTTGCCATTTATGTCGTATGCTTGGTACTTCATAATCGTCATTGATGGCTTTTGTGCCAACCACGTTGCAAGGTCTTCATCGGATCCTCTTGTCAAACGATCCTTCAGCCATCTTACATAGTCCTTATTGTGTGCATTTGTCACGGCAGCTGGTGACAACACATTTGGTAAGTTGCTTCGTCGTATCTCATCCATGTGATCTTTAGCATAAGCGTCGAGTATCGGGCTGTTAAGCAGTACCGTCAAATGGGCTTGATCGGCCATTTCTCTAGGTGCACAAAACTGCGTGCCAGCAAGGACCGGCTTACCAGCCAACCTTCCCTCATGGCGAGAGAGGGGCACACCTATAGGTCTAAGTTTCATGTATTCGGTGCAAAAATCAACCACTTCCTCCGCGGTATAACCTTGTAGGATGCTTGCCTCTGGATGACATCGGTTCCGACAATAGCGCTTCAATATTCCCATGTACCGCTCGAAGGGATACATGTTGCGAAGAAACACAGGACTGATGACCGACAAGTATAGGGGATCAATCATAGTCCTTTCGATAAGTAAAAGTGTCAAACCCAACGAGGAGCAGAAGGAAATGACAAGCGGTTTTCAGCAAGGTAATTTCTGCAAGCCCTGAAATTGTAGGTAACAGATAGTTTGATAGCAAGATAATTGGTAACGAGCAAGCAACGGTAATGGTAAGTAAGGTTCAGCAAGGTAGCCCAATCCTTTTGTGGCAAAGGACAGGCCAGAACAGTCTCTAGTAATAGGCAAAGTGTTCTTGAGGGTACACGGGAATTTCATCTAGTCACTTTCATCATGTTGGTTTGATTCGTGTTCTCTACTTTGATAATTTGATATGTGGGTGGACCGGTGCTTGGGTGCTGTTCTTACTTGAACAACCTCCCACTTATGATTAACCCCCTCGCAAGCATCCGCAACTACGAGAAAAGTATTAAGATAAATCTAACCATAGCATTAAACGTGTGGATCCAAATCAGCCCCTTACGAAGTAGCGCATAAACTAGGGTTTAAGCTTCTGTCACTCTAGCAACCCATCATCTAATAAATACTCCACAATGCATTCCCTTAGGCCCATGAATGGTGAAGTGTCATGTAGTCGATGTTCAGATGACACCACTAAGGGAATCACAACATACATATCATCAAAATATCGAACACATATCAAATTCACATGATTACTTGCAACATGACTTCTCCCGTGACCTCAATAACAAATGTAACTACTCACAAATAATAAACATGCTGAAGATCAGAGGGGTATTAAATAGCATAATGGATCTGAACATATAATCTTCCACCAAATAAACCATATAGTAATCAACTACGCAAGGTAATCAACACTACTAGTCACCCACATGTACCAATCTGAGGTTCCGGTATAAAGATTGAACACAAGAGATGAACTAGGGTTTGAGAGGAGATGGTGCTGTTGAAGATGTTGATGAAGATTTGCCTCCCAAAGATGAGAGGGGTGTTGGTGATGACGATGGCTTCGATTTCCCCCTCCGGGAGGGAAGTTCCCCCGGCGGAATCGCTCCGTCGGAGGGCAAAAGTGCTCCTGCCCAAGTTCCGCCTTGAGGCGGCGGCGCTTAATCCTGAAAGTCCTCCTCTTATTTTTTCTAGGTCAAATGTGACTATATACCAGAAGATGGGCATCGGAGGTGGGCCGAGGAGGGCACAACCCACCAGGGCGCACCCTGGTGTCTTGTGCCCACCAGGGTGGCCCTCTCCAGTAGTTTTTTTCTCGAGTATTTTTTATTAATTCCAAAAATAATCTCCCTAAAATTTCAGCTTCATTGGAGTTGTGCAGAATAGGTATCTCTGATGTGCTTTTTTCAGGTCCAGAATTCCGGCTGCCGGTATTCTCCCTCTTTGTGTAAACCTTGCATATTATGAGAGAAAAGGCATTAGAATCACACCCTAAAGCATTATTATTCAACAAAGCATAATAAACAACAGTAGGAAATCATGATGCAAAATGGACGTATCAACTCCCCCAAGCTTAGACCTCGCTTGTCCTCAAGCGAAAGCCGATAATGAAAAGCATGTCCACATGGTTTGAGAGAGAGGTGTCGATAAAAACAAAATACGGACATAGTAGCATCTTGCTTATTATCATAACAGCAACAAACTCTATCATAAAACTTATTCAATACATTTTTATCATATACCTTCTCATGAACAAGTAACAATTCATCAGAACATAGAAGTATGAAGCATAAACCTTATTGAAAACCAACAAACTATGTTCTCTGTCAACTTTGCAACTACAATTCATCATATTTTCATGAAGGGTCTCATGTCGGAGCCTTTTGGCAAGTCCACATACTCAACCATCATTTAGTCTTCTATGATTGCTAACACTCACGGCATACCCATGAACAAAAAGTTTCAACCAGACACATAGGAAGATAGGGGCTTTTAGTTTCGCCTCCCAACGTATTCACCTCAAGGGTGATGTCAACAATAATAACTCATGCCCACTCATATCCAACTGGATATATGTTCCTAGATCTTTCCTCACCACATGATGCTTGCAAAAGTAAAAAGTAAAAAGGAATAGGGAAGAATACTTTGACTCTTGCATAAAAGTAAATACATAAAAGTAAAAGATAGTCCCTTCACAGAGGGAAGCAGAGGTTGTCATGCGCCTTTTTGGTTTGTATGCCCAATGCCTTAATGTAAAAGAACGTCACGCTATATTGCCCCCTATGATAGCAACCTTTATTATGCAGTCTGTCGCTTTTATTACTTTGCCATCATAAGTTCGTATAGCGCTGAATTTTCTCTTACACTAATTGATCAAAACACTTTTAGAAGGAATTTTTATTGCCTTATTGCACCGATGACAACTTACTTGAAGGATCTTACTCGATTCATAGGTAGGTATGGTGGACACTCAAAGAATGAATTTGGGTTTGGGTTTTTGGATGCACAAGTAGTATCTCTACTTAGTGCGGAATTTTTGGCTAGCAAAGATATTGAGCAAGCACCACATGTTGAAGGATCTATGACAATATAACTTCTATGTGGATATGAATAAACATAAATCATTACGTTGTCTTCCTTGTCCAACGTCAACAATTTTGACATATAATATTTGATGGGGGATCACAATCATAAAAGATGTCCAAGATAGTGTATTTGCATGTGAATCTTCTCTTCCCTTATTAATTCTTTCATGAATTGCATCATTGAGCAATGATATGTTTGTCAATCTCCAATAAATTTTACTACTTATACTTTTCCTTATGTGATGTCATTACTCACCATAAGATTAGCATATGATTCTTTTCATTTATTTCTCTTCCCTTTATTTTGATTGCAACAAGAAAGTAGAGAGGCAAAAACTCAAACTAAACTTTATTATATAACTCTCACTCGATTACATAGATAGATAGGCCACGAGACTAACACACGAAAATAGACCATGCTAAACTTTTATTCAACTAAAGCAAAGGGAAACTAAAGATCGAACTAAAATAGGTAGAGGTGAATAAAAGTGATGGTGATACGATACCGGGGCACCTCCCCCAAGCTTGGCTCAAGCCAAGGGAGTGCCCATACCCGTGTGCTCAAGTCTCCTTTGGTGGTGGTGATGAAGCAGGTGGTGGTGATGAGGTGTCACACTTCAACTTCAAAAGGTGCTCCAATTTGTGGATGACCCTCCTAAGGTTATTGATGTGCTCATCTAGCAAAATATTTTCACGGATGAGAAATTTATTCTGAACACGGACCACTTCGAAAGCTCTAAAAGCTTCGATTTCAATAGGGGTGAGATGACTGTAATAAGGTTGAAGGATATCTTCTTCTTCTCCCTCCTTTGTTGGCATGGATTGATCTCCTTCAGGGGGCTGATCCACCATAGCCTCCTTGCCCTTGTCTTCCTTGTTGGCTTCTTCTGGCTTCTCCCACTTCAGCTCTATCTTCATTAGCCAGGCATCTTCTTCCGCATTATTTGAAGAGGGAGAAGATATGATGCCTTACTTGACAGATCTGACTGGAAAACAACACAAAACAAGAATAGAGGATTTTTCTGCGATGTGGTCGTCAAAACAGTCTGGGGTATATATAGAGAAATTTTATTCTTGGGAAACAAGCATATGGAAGGAAAACGGAGTCGGGGAGGTGTCCGAAGTGGGCACAACCCACCAGGGTGCGCCCAGGGGTGCCTGGCGCGCCCTGGTGTATCGTGCTCACCTCGATCACCTTCCGGTTTATTTCTTTATTTCCAAAATTTTCTAATATTCCAAAACTGACAAAAAATATTTTTGCGGATTTTTCGGAGTCCGTTTACTTACCGTATCACGTACCTCCTATTTTTTTTAGAATTCTGGAGTGTTCCGGATGGTTTCTTTTATGTGTTCCTCCGGTGTCATGGTTTGGATAACATTGCTTTCAATGTTAATAGGCGTACCTGAGATGTAATGCTTAATTTTTTGTCCATTGACCACCTTCGGATTAGTACCTTCGGCGTTATTAATCTTGATAGCTCCAGAACGATAAACCTCTTCGATAATATAAGGTCCTTCCCATTTGGAGAGAAGCTTACCTGCAAAAAATCTTAAACGAGAGTTGAACAAAAGAACATAGTCTCCTATTTTGAATTCCCGCTTTTGGATTCTTTTTTCATGCCATCTTTTTACTTTTTCTTTGAATAGTTTGGCATTTTCATAGGCTTGGGTTCTCCATTCATCTAATGAGCTAATATCAAATAGCCTCTCCTCACTGGCAAGTTTGAAATCATAGTTGAGTTCTTTAATTGCCCAAAATGCTTTATGTTCTAATTCTAGGGGCAAGTGACAAGCTTTACCATACACCATTTTGTATGGAGACATACCCATAGGATTTTTATAAGCTGTTCTACAGGCCCAAAGTGCATCATCTAATTTCTTAGACCAATTCTTACGAGACCTATTGACAGTTTTTGTAATATTAATTTTATTTCTCTATTGCTAAGTTCAACTTGACCACTAGATTGAGGATGATAGGGTGATGCAATTCTATGGTTAACATCATATTTAGCAAGCATCTTACGGAAAGCACCATGAATAGTGAACCACCATCAGTCATTAAATATCTAGGGACTCCAAACCCCGAGAAGATAACCTCTTTAAGAATTTTAATGGAGGTGTGGTGATCAACACTACTAGTTGGAATAGCTTCTACCCACTTAGTGACATAATGAACAGCAACCAAAATATGAGTGTACCCGTTAGAGGAAGGAAAAGGCCCCATATAATCAAAACCCCAAACGTCAAATGGTTCGACAACAAGTGAATAATTCATAGGCATTTCCTGACGCTTACCTATATTACCAATTCTCTGACATTCATCACAAGACAATACAAACTTACGGGCATCCTTGAAGAGAGTAGGCCAATAAAAACCAGATTGCAATACCTTATGAGCAGTTCTATATCCCGCATGATGTCCTCCATAAGCTTCAGAATGACATTTCCGTAGGATTTGTTCCTATTCATGCTCAGGTACACAACGTCTAATAATACCATCTACTCCTTCTTTATAAAGATGTGGGTCATCCCAAAAGTAATGTCTCAAGTCATAGAAGAATTTTTTCTTTTGTTGGCATGTGAAGCTAGGTGGTATATATTTAGCGACAATGTAATTAGCATAATCAACATACCAAGGGGTGTTTTGTGAAACACTTATTGCAGCTAACTGTTCGTCAGGCAAACTATCATCAATAGGTAATGGGTCATCAAGAATAGTTTCTAACCTAGACAAGTTATCAGCTACGGGGTTCTCAGCTCCCTTCCTATCAACGATGTGTAAGTCAAATTCTTGAAGCAAGAGAACCCACCTAATGAGTCTAGGTTTAGCATCTTTCTTTTCCATAAGATATTTTATAGCAGCATGATCGGTGTGAACAATAACTTTGGAATCAACAATATAGGATCTAAATTTATCACACGCAAACACAACTGCTAAAAATTCCTTTTCAGTAGTAGCATAATTTCGTTGGGCATTGTCTAGAGTTTTACTAGCATAATGGATAACATTCAATTTCTTATCAACTCTTTGTCCTAGAACAGCACCAACAACATAATCACTAGCATCACACATAATTTCAAAAGGCAAGTTCCAATCAGGTGGTTGAACGATACGTGCAGAGGTTAAGGCTTTCTTGAGTGTTTCAAAGGCTTCCACACAATCATCATCAAAAACAAAAGGAATATCCTATGGCACCCCGGCTCAGAGAACCGGATTACCAGTGTTTCCAACCCAAAGATCATGTCTTCTAGAAACACACAACAACTTGGTACAGAACAGAACTGAACTTTTATTGATAGGAGTCGAGTACAAGCGCATATTTTACAATGATGACGTGGCCAAAGGCACCCTCGGTGCTATGACAGTATCTACATTATTTATGTCACATAGCAGGGCCTCGGAATACTAAGTACTTCTACGGCGTAGCGGAACATAGCGCAACTCCATCCACAGGGACACTGCTGTGGACACATCCTAGTTATCGTAGCACGAACCATCAGGACCTCCGTCCTCGGCTTCTCCTGCATCTGGCATGATACACCAGGTGAATGTACTCGCAAGCTCACAACAACCAAGTAGTGCAGCAAACAATAGCATGGCAATCAACATGTCATCATCAAGGTAATTTACTTACTGTACCGATCATCAACTTACTCTCTTCCGGGTTGTTCCACAACCCTCGGAATACTCGCAACCATCGAGTACTTCCGAACACAAGACGAGTTCTTCCATCATTACTGTCAGTAATATGATTGATCACCTACTGAGGTCTGGACGGGCTGTCCAATACCGTGGACACGGCTATTCGAATAGATTTTACACTCTGCAGAGGTTGCGCACTTTACCCACATCATGAAGCACCTGGCCTCGTGATCCCACTCGGGTGGACCAGCGTTGCTTCAACAAAACCTGCCTGACCCGTGACTCTCCCATCGTACCACCGGCACTCAGCCTCCCCCGGAGGCCTGCCTTGGGTGGCCCCTGTGTCCTCATGACACCTGCCACCGTCGTGGCCAAACTATGTAGACCCAAACGGGGGCTACTGTCCCAAACGGGGACGCCGGCACAAACTCAACTATCAACTGGGTTCACAGGGTTATCACCGCCTACCTGATCAGGGTAGCGCGCGTGCATAACCCTCCCTCTTGGGAGGTACCGGTGAAAGATCACGCAGTCAGGCCCGGTCAGGGCCGTCCCATACCGGCAAATGTGGTTGCATGAGTATACCCGGACAGGTGACTCAAGATCAACCACTAAGTTCATTTGACAACTATAGTGATTCAACACAATACTTAAGTATTTAAATATTGCTATTAGTTATTTATATCAAATAAATCAACCTAATGTATATAAAGATGCAATGCTATGGAAATGCATGCATGAAATGGGTATCATGGCTTGCCTTGCTCTGTTGGGTGGTTCACACACTCTTGATCTTCAAAGGCACCAAAATCTCCTTCTGAAAGTATTTTCAAATACAATTGAAAATGTCACATAAAGCATTTTTCTTAAACAGAAATTCTGTAGGCATAGGGAAAATACCAAAATTTGTTAGTAAATAAAGGGGCTAAATACCAACTCAGTGCAAAAAGAATCAATTGAATTGGAGCTATAGATAAAAAGTTATTAATGGTCAAAGTCTGGTCAAAAATCTGAATTTAAATAGAAAATCAGAAAATCAAAAGGGGGCCACGTCGAAAGCGTAAAGTGGAGGGGGCGCCTCCACTTACCGCTTCGGGCGCGTGCTTGGGTGGCCGACAGGTGGGGCCTGTCGTTTGAAACAGAGAGAGGGAGGAGGAGACAGAGACATGGTGGGGCTCCGGCGACGGTCGCCGGCGACAGAGACGGCGGCGGCGCTCGAAGATGATGGGAATGGATCGGGCGCTCGACGGCGAGCATGCACGTACCCGCAAACTGGCTAGAGGTGGCCGGACGGCGTCGTCCCCTTCGTCTCCGGCGGCGGCGGCGCTCGGGTGGAATCGGAGACGGCGGTTCCGGCGATGGATGGCTTGGGCAGGATGTCGGGGAGCACTAGGGGAATGCCCTGAGCTCAATGGGGTGGTCAATTGGGCTCGGGGAGGGGAGGAAGTGCTGGCGACGAGGAAACTACAGAGGGCGGAGCTCCGGCGAGGTTCGAGGCCAGAGGGCCTCTCGGCCTTGGCTCGTTGCTCGGGGGAATGATTGAGAGGAGGAGGAGATGGTTGAGGAGCTCGGAGGGACTGGGCGAGGTCTTATATAGGCAGGGGGCGAGGGCGGCGATCTCTCCCGAAGCGGCGAGGCTTGGCCACGTCGCCGGCGTTCGTACGATGCGCTGGCTGGCCGGGAGCGTCGACGGGATGGGAGAGAGCAGGAGGAAGCGATGGGACGGGTCCGACGCCATTAATGGCTCGCGGACGACCACAGTGGCCGAAGCTCACTGTTATGCCCGTGGCGAAGCTTGGCCGGGAGCGGCGGCATCCATCTCCGGCGACCAGGAGGGTTCGAGAGGAGCCACGCGGCTGGCTGCGGCGATGTCGACACCAAGGGACAAGGGGGGCAGTGATGGACGGCTCGGGCGCGCTCGTCCAACTCTGTCGCCGTGCAGAGTGCGCGCACTGGCATGCCAGTGCCGTGCTCACCACGGATGCGGCCACCAGGAGGACACGCACACCGGTCACACCATGTCCACAGCATCGACCCTTGTCCACTTAGTCACTCTAGGCCACTGGCTCGACTAGGTGCACCCCTCTGCGATGTGTAGCTTCAGCTACAGCTCCTGCCAGCAATCTTGGGGAGGATCTGGAGGAGAAAATACATAGAGATGGAACCAATGGAGATGTCTGGGATCATCTATGTTGGAAGGACTAAAGACTGGCAAAGTTTGAGAGAGTTTGAGAAAGAAATGAATAGGGTTGCTTTGAAAACTATCATTCTGGTCCAGAACACAAATGAGCATGTGGCACTCAACTGGTTGCTCTGCAAATGATGAAACTTGGTGGAAGGAGGTTATTTGGTAGTGTACTCATGCCATAAAAATTATAGATCAATTGTGCACCACTAGCTTGTACTTCCTTCACAAAGGTTCAACATAAGCAGAAACTTGACAGGGTCCTGCTGCTCAAAAATTGAATTGGACCAGAGGAAGTTTTTGGATATTGGGGCTAGATAAGATCCCTAGGAGCTTGAGGAATTTATTGAGAATTTTCTGGAATGGGAATAATAGGTTTGCTTCACAATGGACATATTCTGGTCAGAAACAAAATAATTATTCTGTCCAAAATTTCCCATTGGGCAATCAAACATTTTTGGAGAATATGGAATCCTATGATGATGAGAAGATTAGGGAAAAGTTTGGGAGTTAATTGACCACCCAAACTATAGGTCGCTTCACAACCCACAATGATGACCTAAATTCCCAAATTAAGAAAATGATTTTAGAGAAAAGATTAAATATTGGAAAATTGTCCAAGAGAGGCATGGAAGGGTTTTATCAAGATGATGAAGGTTTTGGGATGTTTAAAGAAAAATTCAACAAGTCATAGGTCAATTCAACTGAAAGGGTTTTGAAAATCAACTGAATTGCAAATAAAACCCAAATGTTTTTGAAAAGAAAAAGTTGCCAAAATTAGGGTGTCACATATCATTTTGCAAAAGATTAGTAAGAGGCCTAGAAATTTTTGAGAAGTCTTTAATGAACCTCCTATAAAAACCAGCATGACCAAGGAAACTTCGAATACCTTTAATATCTTTAGGACATGACATTTTCTCAATTGCATCAACTTTAGCTTTATCCACCTCAATACCTCGTTCAGATATTTTATGCCCCAAGACAATGCCTTCATTAACCATAAAGTGACACTTCTCCCAATTCAAGACGAGATTAGTTTGTTCACGTCTCTGCAAAACTCGCTCAAGGTTGCTTAAGCAATCATCAAAAGAAGTTCCGTAAACGGAAAAATCATCCATGAAAACTTTCACAATCTTTTTACAAAAATCAGAGAATATAGCAGTCATACATCTTTGAAAGGTACCAGGTGCATTGCATAAACCAAAAGGCATACGTCTATAAGCATAGGTTCCAAAAGGGCAAGTAAAGGTGGTTTTCTCTTGATCGGATTGCGACACAGGTATTTGAGAGAAACCAGAATATCCGTCTAGGAAACAAAAGTGTGTGTGCTTAGATAATCTTTCTAGCATTTGATCAATGAAAGGCAGAGGGTAATGATCTTTCCTAGTAGCTTTATTTAACTTTCTAAAATCAATTACCATTCTATAGCCAGTAACAATTCTTTGTGGAATGAGTTAATTTTTATCATTGGGAACAACGGTAATACCTCCTTTCTTACGGACACAATGAACGGGACTTACCCATCTACTATCAGCAATGGGATAGATTATACCTGCTTCCAGAAGTTTTAATATTTCAGTTCTTACCACTTCCTTCATCTTAGGATTCAATCACCGTTGGTGATCAACAACGGGTTTAGCAACAGGTTCCATATTAATCTTGTGCTGACATAGAGTGGGGCAAATGCCCTTAAGATCATCAAGAGTATATCCAATAGCAGCCCGGTGCTTCCTTAGAACTTTTAATAATCTTTCTTTTCATGTTCTGAAAGGTTAGCACTAATAATAATAGGATGTATCCTTTTCTCATCAAGATAAGCATACTTCAAAGTGTTAGGCAATTGCTTTAATTCGAACACAGGATCACCTTTAGGTGGAGGAGGACCTCCAAGAGTTTCAATAGCCAAATTTTGTTTCAGGAGAGGTTGTTGTTCAAAGAAAATTTGATCTATTTCATTTCTTTCACGCAAGTGCATATCATTTTCATGGTCAAGCAAATATTGTTCCAATGGATCAGTAGGAGGCACAACAATAGAGGCAAGACCAATTATTTCATCCTTACTAGATAACGCTTTATCACGAGGTTGTCTACTAAACTTGGAAAAATCAAACTCATGAGACACACCACCAAAACTGATACCGACAGTTTGTTTCACAATCTATCTTAGCATTAACGGTGTTCAAGAAAGGTCTATCAAAGATAATGGGACAAAAGTCATCTTGTGGGAAACCAAGGACTATAAAATCAGTAGGGTATTTTACTTTCCCACACAAGACTTCAACATATCTAACAATCCCAAGTGGTGTGATAGTGTCTCTATTAGCAAGTTTAATGTGACATCAATGTCTTCTATTTCAGTAGGTGCTATTTCATCCATAATTTCTTGGTATAAAGTAAAAGGGATATTACTCACACTAGCACCCAAGTCACATAAACCATGATAGAAATGATCTCCTATTTTGACTGAGACAACAGGCATGCCTTCTATGGGTCTATGTTTATCTTTTTCATCGGGTTTAGCAATTCTAGCAGCTTCATCACAGAAGTAGATAACATGCCCATCAATATTTTCTACCAAGAGATCTTTAACCATAGCAATACTAGGTTCTACTTTAATTTGCTCAGGGGCTTAGGTGCTCTTATATTACTCTTACGAACCACAGTTGATACCTTAGCATGCTCCTTTATCCTAACAGGGAAAGGTGGTTTTTCAATATAAGCGGTAGGCAAAACTGGATCAACATTGTAAATGATGGTTTCTTCTTTAGCTATGACCGGTTCTTTAATTTCTTCTTTAATAGGGGGATGATATTTAAACCACTTCTCCTTAGGGAGATCAACGTGAGTAGCAAATGCTTCGCAGAAAGAGGCTACTATCTCAGAGTGAATTCCATATTTAGTGCTAAAGTTGTGAAAAATATTGGTATTCATAAAAGATTTAATACAATCAAACTCAAGCTTTATACCTGACTCATTACCTTTGTCCAGTTCCCAATCTTCAGAGTTGCGTTTAATTCTTTCTAACGGATCCCACTTGAATTCAATAGTCTTCTTCATATAGGAACCAATACAAGAAGTATCGAGCATGGATTGATCATTATGAGAAAGCCGAGCATAAAAATTCTGAATGATAACTTCTCTCGGGATGTCATGATTGGGGCATGAATATAACATTGACTTAAGCCTCCCCCAAGCTAGAGCGATGCTTTCTCCTTCACGAGGCAAAAAATTATATATATAATTCCGATCACGATGAGATGCATGGGATAAAACTTTTGGTGGAATTCCAATTGCAAACGATTCCAGTTCCACGATCCAAGATCATCACATAGCCTATACCATGTCAATGCTTTTCCCTTCAAAGATAAAGGGAAAACCTTCTTCTTAGCTTCATCTCCGGGTAAACCTGCAAGATTAAATAATCCACAAATTTCGTTCACATATAATAGGTGCATATCAGGATGTTCAGTTCCATCTCCTGCATAAGGTTTAGCATCTTGGAAACCGTAGCATCTCACTAGAAGGATCATAGTTCCAAAGGGAGAAGTGGCAAATCGAACTACAATTAACAGTGTCTTCATCTCCTCTCCTCCAACTTTTATCCCACGGTACTCAATCATCATTATATTCCAGGTTTGATTTTCTGGCATATTTATGGGCCCGGTTGATATTTTTCAGCATTTTTTATCATTTACGGGGCATTTAGTGCATATAAATCAAATCCCAGCTTCAACAACGTGTGTTGACGAGAAGTATAAGGACAGCTGTTCGATCTTGGTGAATCCTACGGTGCAAACGTACGATCCGTGTGGTTTGGGTTTTGGCCAATCAGAACGCACCACTCACTTTGCACGCATTAGGTGTCATTGGCCACGGTTTAGAAAGCACACGGTTTTAGTGAACCAACCGTGTGCAATTGGTAAACCAAATTGCACATGTTCAGTTCATACATACCGGAGTGAGATCAACTGAGCGTTCTAGCTATAGGGTAAATTATCATAAATATTTCAAAGTCATTCCTACGGTTGACAACATATTAATCTAGATCAACATAAGGCTGGGCATAACTCACAATACAGTACATGGGAAAACTTCTAACAGAACGAACTCAGTACACATCGCTCATGATTCACTACAGTAGACATAATGATTAGTTTTTTGAATCAATTCCCATGTACATGGGGTGATCGCGATCATTAGGTTGACCGCTAATGAACTTAGGATTTCTGACGATTTTACACTTCTCCTCTTTTAAGTTGTGTGGCCCCTCAGGTGGCAACTCATCATATTGATTGTTCCCCTCCTCATTACCAACATTCTCGACGCCTAGTACCCTCCTCTTCCCATACATCACTACATGGCAGTGCGTATGCAAGAGGTCTGGCACAAAGAAAATCTGGATAACATCGCTGGCAAGAATAAATGGGTCTTTGTGATATGCCATAACTCTGCGATCAACATATGTCTTCCTACTGTAAGAATCAACCTTAACGCTACTAAGAGGGACCCATCTGCACTTGAATAATGCCACCTTCATTTGCACATAGTTAAGCTCCCAAATCTCTTGGATGGTTCCATAGTACACCTGTTTATCATCCCCCTCTACAGTTAGGCATTCTATTCGAACAGAGCTGTTCTACGAGGTCTTAGCATCACGTTCCTCAGTGTAGAACGTGTTGCCATTTATGTCGTACGCTTGGTACTTCATAATCATCGTTGATGGCTTTTGTGCCAACCACGTTGCAAGGTCTTCATCGGATCCTCTTGTCAAACGATCCTTCAGCCATCTTACATAGTCCTTATTGTGTGCATTTGTCACGGCAGCTGGTGACAGCACATTTGGTAAGTTGCTTCGTCGTATCTCATCCATGTGTTCTTCAGTATAAGCGTCGAGTATCGGGCTTTTAAGCAGTACCGTCAAATGGGCTTGATCGGCCATTTCTCTAGGTGCACAAAACTGCGTGCCAGCAAGGACCAGCTTACCAGCCAGCCTTCCCTCATGGCAAGAGAGGGGCAATCCTATAGGTCTAATTTTCATGTATTCGGTGCAAAACTCAACCACCTCCTCCGCGGTATAACCTTGTAGGATGCTTGCCTCTGGATGACATCGTTTCCGACAATAGCGCTTCAAAATTCCCATGTACCGCTCGAAGGGATACATGTTGCGAAGAAACACAGGACTGATGACCCACAAGTATAGGGGATCAATCGTAGTCCTTTCGATAAGTAAGAGTGTCAAACCCAACGAGGAGCAGAAGGAAATGACAAGCGGTTTTCAGCAAGGTAATTTCTGCAAGCACTGAAATTGTAGGTAACAGATAGTTTGATAGCAAGATAATTGGTAACGAGCAAGCAACCGTAACGGTAAGTAAGGTGCAACAAGGTAGCACAATCCTTTTGTGGCAAAGGACAGGCCATAACAGTCTCTAGTAATAGGCAAAGTGTTCTTGAGGGTACACGGGAATTTCATCTAGTCACTTTCATCATGTTGGTTTGATTCGTGTTCTCTACTTTGATAATTTGATATGTGGGTGGACCGGTGCTTGGGTGCTGTTCTTGCTTGAACAACCTCCCACTTATGATTAACCCCCTCGCAAGCATCCGCAACTACGAGAAAACTATTAAGATAAATCTAACC
This sequence comes from Elymus sibiricus, assembly GCA_039707655.1. Taxonomy (NCBI): domain Eukaryota; kingdom Viridiplantae; phylum Streptophyta; class Magnoliopsida; order Poales; family Poaceae; genus Elymus; species Elymus sibiricus. The sequence continues at coordinate 313,408,733 of CM077667.1, read as the reverse complement.
ATAGCATTAAACGTTTGGATCCAAATCAACCCCTTACAAAGTAGCGCATAAACTAGGGTTTAAGCTTCTGTCACTCTAGCAACCTATCATCTAATAACTACTCCACAATGCATCCCCTTAGGCCCATGAATGGTGAAGTGTCATGTAGTCGACGTTCACATGACACCACTAAGGGAATCACAACATACATATCATCAAAATATCGAACACATATCAAATTCACATGATTACTTGCAACATGACTTCTCCCGTGACCTCAAGAACAAAGGTAACTACTCACAAATAATAAAAATGCTCAAGATCAGAGGGGTGTTGAATAGCATAATGGATCTGAACATATAATCTTCCACCAAATAAACCATATAGTAATCAACTACGCAAGTTAATCAATACTACTAGTCACCCAGAGGTACCAATCTGAGGTTCCGGTACAAAGATTGAACACAAGAGATGAACTAGGGTTTGAGAGGAGATGGTGCTATTGAAGATGTTGATGAAGATTGGCCTCCCAAATATGAGAGGGGTGTTTGTGATGACGATGGCTTCGATTTCCCCCTCCGGGAGGGAAGTTCCCCCGGTGGAATCGCTCCGCTGGAGGGCAAAAGTGCTCCTGCCCATGTTCCGCCTCGAGGCGGCGGCGCTTCATCCTGAAAGTCCTCCTCTTATTTTTTTCTAGGTCAAATGTGACTATATACCAGAAGATGGGCACCGGAGGTGGGACGAGGAGGGCACAACCCACAAGGGCGCGCCCAGGGGGGCCTGGCACGCCCTGGTGTCTTGTGCCCACCAGGGTGGCCCCCTCCGGTAGTTTTTTGCTCCAGTATTTTTTATTAATTCCAAAAATAATCTCCATAAAATATCAGCTTCATTGGAGTTGTGCAGAATAGGTATCTCTGATGTGCTTTTTTCAGGTCCAGAATTCCGGCTTCCGGTATTCTCCCTTATTGTGTAAACCTTATATATTATGAGAGAAAAGGCATTAGAATGACTCCCTAAAGCATTATTATTCAACAAAACATAATAAACAACAGTAGAAAATCATGATGCAAAATGGAAGTATCAAGGAACACACTACTTTATCTCATCCACGAGGTGCACGGTGAGATGGACCATGACATCAAAGAATGACGGTGGGAAGAACATCTCTAAGTTTGACAATATTCTTGCAATATCATCTTGCATATTATCCATCTCTTCAATATCTACCACCTTCTGCCATAGTTTGTTGAAAAAATCATAGAGATCAATCAATGTGTTTCATATGTCTGTGTCCATCATATTCCTTATGGCCACTAGGAGGATTTGTGTAAACATTACGTGGGAATCATGTGACTTCATGTGAGACAACTTCTTTCTAGCCAAGCTGTCATCCATGAGACTTCTGATGTTTGCGGAGTAGGAATAGGGTGTCTTAATTGACAACAAAAATTGGAAGAACTCTTTTGCTTCTGATGTAGTGAAATTGTAACTCTGGTGTTGCTGGAGCAATTTGTCATCATCTTCTGCTTCATTCACGCGTTGTGATTGATCACCAAGCATATCGAGTCGTGCATCGTCACCATCCTTTCTTTTGCCTTTAATCTTGAGCAGAATACCAAGGATGCTTTCACATACATTCTTCTCTACGTGCATGACATCAATGCAGTGACGTACACTTAGGAACTCCCAGTAAGGTAATTCCCAGAACACTGATTTCTTCTTAAACACTTGGTCCTTGGGTGTTATTTTTGACGTCGAACCGGATCCCTTGCCATGCACAACTTCAATTTTTTTAACCATGCTGTGGACTACTTTCGCATCATAGGGTCTTGGGCCCGTTCCTTTCTCTACCGTACCATCAAATTCAGCTGTCATTTTTCGGTAAGGGTGACTTTTCCTTAAGAACCTTCGATGACGCAAATACACGGTTTTGCGCAAGTTGGAAAGAAATCTACTGTTGGAAATATGCCCTAGAGGCAATAATAAAATGGTTATTATTATATTTCCTTGTTCATGATAAATGTTTATTATCGATGCCGAAATTGTATTGATTGGAAACTCAAATACATGTGTGGGTATATAGACAACACCGTGTCCCTAGTAAGCCTCTATAGGACTAGCTCATTGATCAAAGATGATCAAGGTTTCCTGGCCATAGACAAGATTTGTCATTTGACAACGGAATCACATCATTAGGAGAATGATGTGATGGACAAGACCCAAACTATGAACGTAGCATATGATCGTGTCAGTTTGTTGCTATTGTTTTCTGCATGTCAAGTATGTGTTCCTATAACCATGAGATCATGTAACTCACTGACATCGGAGGAATACCTTGGGTGTATAAAATGTCACAACATAACTGGATGACTATAAATATGCTCTACAGGTATCTTCGAGGGTGTCTGTTGAGGTTGCATGGATCAAGACTGGGTTTTGTTACTCCGTGTGACGGAGAGGTATCGCAAGGCCCACTCGGTAATACAACATCACAATGAGCTTGCAAGAAAAGTGACTAAAGAGTTAGCCACAGGATCTTGTATGACGGAATGAGTAAAGAGACTTGCCGTTAACGAGATTGAACTAGGTATGGAGATACCGACGATAGAATCTCGGGCAAGTAACATACCGACAAACAAAGGGAACAACGTACGGGATTAACTGAATCCTTGACATAGAGGTTCAACTGATAAAGATCTTCGTAGAATATGTAGGAACCAATATGAGCATCCAGGTCCCGCTATTGGTTATTGACCGTAGAGGTGTCTCGGTCATGTCTACATAGTTCATGAACCCGCAAGGTCTGCACACTTAACGTTCGGTGACGTTTCGGTATTATTGAGTTATGTATGTTGGTGACCGAAGGTTGTTTGGAGTCCCGGATGAGATCCCGGACGTCTCGAGGAGCTCTGGAATGGTCCGGAGGTAAAGATTTATACATAGGAAAGTGGTATTTGGGTTCTGGAAAAGTTTCGGGTATTTCCGGTAGTGTACTGGGAGTGACGAATGGGTTCCGGGGGTCCACCGGGAGGGGCCCACCCACCCCGGGGGGGCACATGGGCCCAAGAGGTGGCGCAGCAGCCCCTGGTGGGCTGGGTAGCCAACCCCATGAGGGCCCATGCGCCCAAGAGGAAAAAGGTGGAGGGTGGGAGGAGTCCTTGTTGGAGTAGGACTCCTCCCTAGCGCCCCACATCCTTGTTGGAGGTGGATTCCACCTCTTGGCCGGCGGCCAAGGCCCTAGGGGAAACCCTAGGGCGCCTCCTCCCACCCCTTCCTCCTATATATAGTGGAGGTTTGAGGGCAGCCCAACACCTGGAAAGCCACGTCCTACCCTCTCCTCTCTAGATCGTCTTTCTCCTATAGATTAGTTCGGTAGAGCTCGGCGAAGCCCTGCCGGATTAGTTCACCACCATCGCCACCATGCCGTTGTGCTGCCGGAGAACTCATCTACCTCTCCGCCCTCGCTTGCTATATCAAGGAGGCGGAGATCGTCATCGAGCTGTACGTGTGCTGAACGCGGAGGTGCCGTCCGTTCGGCACTAGATCGTGATTGGATCGCGGGACGGCTTGTGATTTGGATCGCGAAGACGTTCGACTACATCAATCGTGTTTCTTAGTGCTTCGCGCTTAGCGATCTACAAGGGTATGTGGATCCGATCTCCCCTCTCGTAGATGCTCATCTCCATGGATAGATCTTGTGTGTGCGTTGGAAATTTTTTGTTTCCCATGCAACGTTCCCCAACAGTGGCATCATGAGCTAGGTCTATGCATAGATAAGATCACGAGTAGAACACAAAGGAGTTTGTGGGCATTGATATTCAGATTGCTTCCCTCCTTTTCTTGATTCAGTGGTATTGTGGGATGAAGCGGCCCGGACCAACCTTACTCGTCCACGTACGAGAGACCGGTTCCATCGACTGACATGTAACTTTGTTGCATAAGATGGTTGGCGGGTGTCTGTCTCTCCCACTTTAGTTGAATCGGATTCGACAAAGGCGGTCCTTGTAGAAGGTTAAATAGCAACTTGTATATCACTGTTGTGGTTTTGTGTAGGTAAGAATCGTTCTTACTAGACACCCATAGCAGCCACGTAAAACATGCAACAACAAATTAGAGGACGTCTAAATTCTTTTTGCAGGGTATGATGTGATATGATATGGCCAGAAACATGATGAGATATATGTGAAGTATGAGATGATCATGTTTTGTATAGATTATCATGACTTGCATGTCGATGAGTACGGCAACGGGTAGGAGCCATAGGGTTGTCTTTAATTTATTCTCGCCTTTTTGCTTTACTTTATCGCTATGAGTTAGCAATAGTTATAGAAGCAATAGTTGGCGCGACAACCTCATGGCGACACGTTGATGGAGATCAAGATGATGGAGATCATGGTGTCATGCCGGTGACGATGGAGATCATGCCGGTGCTTTGGAGATGGAGATCAAAAGCACAAGTTCATGGCCATATCATGTCACTTATGATTTGCATGTGATGCTAATCCTTTTATGCATCTTATTATGCTTAGGACGATGGTAGCATTATAAGGTGATCCCTCACTAAAATTTCAAGATAAAAATTGTGTTCTCCCCGAGTGTGCACCGTTGCGAAAGTTCGTCGTTTCGAAACACCATGTGATGATCGGGTGTGATAGACTCTACGTTCGCATACAATGGGTGCAAGCCAGTGTTGCACATGCGGAACACTTGGGTTAAACTTGACGAGCCTAGCATGTACAGACATGGCCTCGGAACACAAGAGACCGAAAGGTCGAACATGAGTCATATAGTAGATATGACCAACATGGAGATGTTCACCATTGAAACCACCTCATCTCACATGATGATCGGACTTGGGTTGGTGAATTTGGATCATGTAGCACTCGGATGACTAGAGGGATGTCAATTTGAGTGGGAGTTTTTAAGTAATAGGATTAACTAAACTCATTATCTTGAACAATAGTCTAAGTTGTCTTTGCAAATTTATGTTGTAGATCAATGGCTCGCGCAGTAGTTCCCCTGAATTTCAATGCATTCCTAGAGAAAGCCAAGCTGAAAGATGATGGAAGTAACTTTGTAGACTGGGCCCGTAATCTGAGGATTATCCTCACGGCTTCCCAAAAGGCTTATGTCCTTGATGCACCGCTCGGTGAGCCACCCGCTCAGTGTCGTCTGCAGACGTTGTGAACGCATGGCAGTCGCGTTCGAATGATTACTCAATAGTTCAGTGTGCTATGTTGTATGGCTTAGAACCGGGACTTCAAAGGCGTTTTGAACGTCATGGAGCATTTGAGATGTTCCAGGAGTTGAAGTTTATATTTGAAAAGAATGCCCGGATCGAGAGGTATGAGACCTCCGATAAGTTCTATGCTTGCAAGATGGAGGAGAACGGGTCTGTCAGTGAACACATACTCAGAATGTCTGGGTATTCCAACCGTCTGGCTGAGTTAGGAATTGCCCTCCCGCCGGAGGCGATCACTGACAGAGTTCTTCAATCACTGGCACCTAGCTACAAGAGCTTTGTGTTGAACTATAACATGCAAGGGATGAACAAGTCAGTCGCCGAGCTGTTTGCGATGCTGAAAGTCGCTGAGTCTGAAATCCAGAAGGAGCATCAAGTGTTGATGGTCAATAAAACCACTAGTTTCAAGAAGAATGGCAAGGGAAAGAAGGGTAACTCCAAGAAGAGTGGCAAATCAGTTGCCCCTCCCGTGAAGAAACCCAAGGCTGGAGCCAAGCCAGAAACTGAGTGCTTTCATTGCAAGGGTACTGGCCACTAGAAGCGGAACTGCCCCAAGTATCTGGCCGACAAGAAGGCGGCCAACACCAAACAAGGTATATATGATATACATGTTATTGATGTGTACCTTACCAACTCTCGTTGTAGTTCCTGGGTATTTGATACCGGTTCGGTTGCTCACATTTGCAACTCAAAACAGGAACTGCGGAATAGACGGAGGCTGGCAAAGGCCGAAGTGACGATGCGCGTGGGAAATGGTTCCAAGGTTGATGTGATCGCCGTCGGCACGCTCGCTCTTCGATTACCATCGGGATTAGTGATGAACCTTAATAATTGTTATTTAGTGCCTGCGTTAAGCATGAACATTATATCTGGATCTTGTTTATTGCGAGACGGTTACTCATTTAAATCAGAGAATAATGGTTGTTCTATTTATATGAGTAATATCTTTTATGGTCATGCACCCATTGTGAGGGGTTTATTCTTATTGAATCTTGATAGTGATGATACACATGTTCTTAACATTTATGCCAAAATATGTAGAGTTGATAATGATAGCACCACTTTCTTGTGGCACTGCCGCTTAGGTCATATTGGTGTAAAACACATGAAGAAACTCGATGCTGATGGACTTTTGGAGTCACTTGATTTTTAATCACTTGACACATGTGAACCATGCCTCATGGGCAAGATGATTAAGACCCCGTTCTCTGGAACAATGGAACGGGCAAGTGACTTGTTGGAAATCATACATACTGATGTGTGTGGTCCGATGAGCATTGAGGCGCGCGGTGGATATCGTTACTTTCTCACCTTCACCGATGACTTAAGTAGATATGGGTATATTTACTTAATGAAACATAAGTCTGAAATGTTTGAAAAGTTCAAGCAATTTCAGAGTGAAGTTGAGAATCATCGTAACAACAAGATTAAATTCCTACGATCTGATCGAGGAGGAGAATATCTGAGTTATGAGTTTGGCAATCACTTAAGACAATGTGGAATTGTTTCACAGTTGACGCCACCTGGAACACCACAGCGTAATGGTGTGTCCGAACGTCGTAATCAAACCTTATTGGGTATGGTGCGTTCTATGATGTCTCTTGCCGATTTGCCGCTACCGTTTTGGGGTTATGTGTTAGAGACAGCTGCATTCACTTTAAATAGGGCACCATCTAAATCCGTTGAGACGACGCCTCTTAAAGTTTGGGGATGCGATGCTTATGTCAAAAAGCTTCAGCCTGAAAAGATGGAACCCAAAGCCGAGAAATGCGTCTTCATAGGATACCCAAAAGAGACGGTTGGGTATACCTTCTATCTCAGATCCAAAGGCAAAGTGTTAGTCGCTAAGAATATGTCATTTCTTGAGAAAGAGTTTCTCTCGAAAGAATTGAGTGGGAGGAAGATAGAACTTGATGAGGTTGTTGAACCTGTGTTTCAACCGGAGAGTAGCACATCACAGAAAGATGTTTCTGTAAAGTCTACACTAGTTGAAGAGGAAACTAATGATGATGATCATGAAGCTTCGGATCAAGTTACTATCGAACCTCGTAGGTCGACAAGGGCACGTACTACTCCTGAGTGGTACGGTAACCCTGTCTTGCAGGTCATGTTGTTGGACAATGATGAACCTACGAGCTATGGAGATGCGATGGTGGGCACGGATTCCGACAAATGGTTAGAGGCCATGAAATCCGAGATAGGATCCATGTATGAAAACAAAGTGTGGACTTTGGAAGTATTACCTGAAGGGCGAAAGGCCATTCAGAATAAATGGATCTTTAAGAGGAAGACGGACGCGGACGGTAATGTCACCGTCTATAAAGCTCGACTTGTGGCAAAGGGTTTTTCACAAGTTCTAGGAATTGACTACGATGAGACTTTCTCTCCCATAGTGATGCTTAAGTCCGTCAGAATCATGTTAGCAATAGCTGCATTTTTCGATTATGAAATTTGGCAGATGGATGTCAAAACAGCGTTCCTCAACGGTTTCCTTGTGGAAGAGTTGTATATGATGCAACCAGAAGGTTTTGTCGATCTAGAGAATGTTGACAAAGTTTGCAAGCTCCAGCGATCCATTTATGGACTGGTGCAGGCATCTCGGAGTTGGAATAAGCGCTTTGATGAGGTGATCAAAGCATTTGGGTTTATACAAGTTTTTGGAGAAGCTTGTATTTACAAGAAAGTGAGTGGGAGATCTATAGTGTTTCTAATATTATATGTGGATGACATATTGCTGATTGGAAACAATATAGAATTTTTGGAAAGCGTGAAGGAATATTTGAACAAGAGATTTTCAATGAAGGACCTAGGAGAAGCTGCTTTCATATTAGGCATCAAGATCTATAGAGATAGATCGAGACGCTTAATAGGACTTTCACAGAGCACATACCTTGATAAAGTTTTGAAGAAGTTCAAAATGGATCAGTCCAAGAAAGGGTTCTTGCCTATATTACAAGGTGTAAAGTTGAGTAAGACTCAATGCCCAGTGACTGCAGATGATAGAGAAAAGATGAGTGTCATCCCCTATGCTTCTGCGATAGGCTCTATCATGTATGCAATGCTGTGCACAAGACCATATGTCAGCCTTACCATAAGTATGACTGGAAGGTTTCAAAGTAATCCAGGAGTGGATCACTGGACGGCGGTCAAGAATATCCTAAAGTACCTGAAAAGGACTAAGGAAATTTTTCTTGTTTATGGAGGTGATCAAGAGCTCATCGTACAGGGTTACGTCGTTGCAAGCTTTGACACTGATCCGGATGACTCTAAGTCCCAAACCGGATACGTATATATTCTCAATGAGGGAGCGGTAAGCTGGTGTAGTTCCAAGAAAAGCATGGTAGCTTATTCTACATGCGAAGCGGAGTACATAGCTGCCTCGGAGGCGGCGAAGGAAGGTGTCTGGATGAAGCAGTTCATGACGGATCTTGGAGTTGTGCCTAGTGCACTGAACCCAATGAGTCTGTTCTGTGACAACACTGGTGCCATTGCTCTAGCCAAGGAACAAAGGTTTCACAAGAGGACTAGACACATAAAGCGACGCTTCAATTCCATCCGCGATTACATCGAGGGAGGAGACATAAATATTTGCAAAGTACACACGGATCAGAATGTTGCAGATCCGCTAACTAAGCCTCTTCCACGAGGGAAACATGATCAACACCAGAACTGTATGGGTGTTAGATTCATTACAATGTAAAATCACATAGTGATGTGAGCTAGATTATTAACTCTAGTGCAAGTGGGAGACTGTTGGAAATATGCCCTAGAGGCAATAATAAAATGGTTATTATTACATTTCCTTGCTCATGATAAATGTTTATTATCCATGCTGAAATTGTATTGATTGGAAAATCAAATACATGTGTGGGTATATAGACAACACCGTGCCCCTAGTAAGCCTTTATAGGACTAGCTCGTTGATCAAAGATGGTCAAGGTTTCCTCGCCATAGACATGAGTTGTCATTTGACAATGGGATCACATCATTAGGAGAATGATGTGATGGACAAGACCCAAACTATGAACGTAGCATATGATCGTGTCAGTTTGTTGCTATTGTTTTCTGCTTGTCAAGTATGTGTTCCTATAACCATGAGATCATGTAACTCACTGACATCGGAGGAATACCTTGGGTCTATAAAATGTCACAACATAAGTGGATGACTATAAATATGCTCTACAGGTATCTTCGAGGGTGTCTGTTGAGGTTGCATGGATCAAGACTGGGTTTTGTTACTCCGTGTGACGGAGAGGTATCGCAAGGCCCACTCGGTAATACAACATCACAATGAGCTTGCAAGCAAAGTGACTAAAGAGTTTTGGGTTCTGGAAAAGTTTTGGGTATTTCTGGTAGTGTACTAGGAGTGACGAATGGGTTCCAGGGGTCCACCAGGAGGGGCCCACCCACCCCGGGGGGGGGGGGCACATGGGCCCAAGAGGCGGCGCACCAGCCCCTGGTGGGCTAGGCAGTCGACCCCATGAGGGCCCATGCGCCCAAGAGGAAAAAGGTGGAGGGTGGGAGGAGTCCTTGTTGGAGTAGGACTCCTCCCTAGCGCCCCACCCCCTTATTGGAGGTGGATTCCACCTCTTGGCCGGCGGCCAAGGCCCTAGGGGAAACCCTAGGGCGCCTCCTCCCACCCCTTCCTCCTATATATAGTGGAGGTTTGAGGGAAGCCCAACACCTGAAAAGGCACGTGCTGCCCTCTCCTCTCTAGATCGTCTTTCTCCTCTAGATTAGTTCAGTAGAGCTCGGCGAAGCCCTGCCGGATTAGTTCACCACCACCGCCACCATGCCGTTGTGCTACCGGACAACTCATCTTCCTCTCCGCCTTCGCTTGCTGGATCAAGGAGGCGGAGATCGTCATCAAGCTGTACGTGTCCTGAACGCGGAGGTGCCGTCCGCTCGGCACTAGATCGTGATTGGATCGCGGGACGGCTTGCGATTTGGATCGCGAAGACGTTCGACTACATCAACCGCGTTTCTTAACGCTTCCCGCTTAACGATCTACAAGGGTATGTGGATCCGATCTCCCCTCTCGTAGATGCTCATCTCCATGGATAGATCTTGTGTGTGCGTACGATTTTTTTTGTTTCCCATGCAACGTTCCCCAACATCTACTTGCTATCCTATCCTTGCTTGTGACACATCCTACTGGTCCCCTTGTTTTCTGCCCCGAACTGTTGCCTAATGCCGCATATCTTGAATGGTGTGCAGCAGCAATGCATGTAGCCGGAAAAACTCCTTTGCGTAGGCATCATAATAGTTCACACCAGGCAACCACAATGTCTGCAGTTCTTCTACCAGTAACTGAAAGTAAATGTCGATATCATTTCCAGGTTGCTTCGGGCCTTGGATAATCATCGACATCATGATGTATTTTTTCTTTATACACAACCAAGGAGGAAGGTTATATATGCACAGAATCACCGGCCAAGTGTTGTGTTTGGTGTTCATATCGCCAAATGGATTAAATCCACCAGTACACTCCCCTAGCCATATATTTCTAGGATCCTTTGCAAAATCTTTAAACCTGTCCGCGATTTGTTCCCACTGAGCCCCATCTTTCGGGTGCCTCGTATACTTATCCGCAGTTCGCTCATCATGATGCCACCGCAACCTCTTTGCCTCTCTAGGGTTTGCAAACAAACGCTTCAACTTTGGAATTATAGGCAAGTACCAAAAAACCTTGAACAGGATTACTGTCTCGATCTCTTCGTCCATTTTGTACTTGTCCTTTGCTCTCCTGCAATTGTATCATGGGTGCTTGCATATGCGACATGAATGCAAATCTTTGTAGTCACCGCGGTACAACATACAATCATTCACACAAGCGTGTATCTTCTGGACTTCAAGTTCCAATGGACAAACAGCTTTCTTCGCTTCATTTGTGCTTTTGGGGAGCACATTATCTTCTGGAAGAAAGTCTTTGAAAAGAGTCAACAACTGTGTGAAGGCCTTGTTTGATAGACCGCTTTCAGCTTTAAATCTGAGAAGCGTCAGTGTGACACTCAACTTGGAATATTTATTTTTATAACCTGGATACAAATCTTTCTTGGAGGCCGCATCAATGCTTGGCAGCTCCTTGTACCCGACCATTTCTTTATCTGGGCCCTGGAAATCTGCCATCAGAGCAGCAAAATCTGGCATATCATCAAGGTCGGTGATGTCTACTTCACACTCTTGGTTTTTCTTTGGTTTTTTTGGCATGCCAGTCTTCTGTCTGTAGCTTGACGTCTCAGCCCCGAAGTTAAATTCAACACCCATGCGACTCTGATCGGGGTTTGGCACCTCGCCGACATGCACGTTATTACCTTCATCCATAACCGGCTCTTCACCGTGTTTAGTCCATATTGTGTATCCACCCATGAATCCCCTCTTGTATAAGTGTAACTCGACCAAATCAATTGCAATTGACACCGTATTGGTACAATCCTTGCATGGACAGAGGACGTAATCTTCTTTGCCAATTCTCTTCTTTGTCCGTTCACCTAAAACCATGAACTCCTCCATGGCAGCCCTATACCTTGAGGTTGTCCGATCCCTCATCCATTCAGATCGTTCCATCTGCACACGTTCCATCCTTAATGGATGGACAAAGATATGGGTGAATAAATAAAAATATTTTATTTTCAAAATTTATGAAGGGCGCTGCATAATGTTATCCAGCCGTGCAATGACACTAATCAACCAGTCAATTTACACGCATCATCAGTAGTAGTGCCCTTATATGAATTTAATACCTTAATAAGGCCACTCAAAGAAAAGAATACCTTAATTGATTAGCAGCGGCACGGAGAGACAACACAGTCGAGGAGCAGAGCTTAGCGGGGCACCTGCCTGAAGTCCGGGCTCCACTATCCTGCCTACGACCGCGAGGGACGTGCTCCAGTCACGCCGGCGCCGACCACGAGGATTGAGCTCCTCCTATATCTCCTGCCGCCGACCGAGGATTGACCTCCTATCATGCCGCCACCACCGACCGACCTCGGATGGACTTCCTATAACGCCGACACCGCCGACCGACCGGGGATTGACCTCCGATCCTGCAGCCACTGCCTTGGTCGCCGCCGACATCTCTATTAGCATAACGTTTTTTGGGGGTTTCTCAAGAGCGGCTGTTTACCGCACCCATATGTACCGGGTAGCACATCACAAACGGTCATGTTATGGAAACTGTGTATCACACACCATCTCACACGATTTGGCTCGGAAAACCATGTGCTGTATACAACAGAATGCGATAAATAGTTCCTCGATCGTTATCATCAGATCCCCATAGTTTCCCCGTCTTCCCCAAATCCCTAAATAGCTTCCAAATCCCTAGCACCCAAATTCCCTAGCGTGGCGCTCACATTGGGGGAATGCGGACGAGTGGTGCTGATGGTTTCAGTGCGGCTGCACCGGTTCATACAGTCGCTCTTGGCAGCGCCATTGCCGGCGCCACCACGACGGCGGTCACCGCCGTGCACTTGCCTAAGGTCACCAGGAGGCCGGTGTACTACGGGTCCGAATCATCTTGTCAGGTCCCAATCTTTCCTCATCTTTTTAGCGTGTCCAAAGCAAGCAGCTCACTCAGTCCGTCCTGAATTGGACCCCCACCCCCCCCACACACAAGAAAGCGATCAAATGCCGGATCCAGAGTATGACTCCAGTAGACTCCCGCAACATGAGTTCGATTCCGAGTTTTGCTCCACCGAGAAGTACCAAAAGCTGAGATGTGTGCACGGACACACACCCGCTCGACGTGTATGCACGGAGGGATTCAACATTGGCAGACGGTTTCTCGGTTGCCCCTTAGAGGTTAGTGATAAGTTCTTCCCTTAAGTTCAGTTAATGCCACCGCTGATCCTGATTATTTAACATTCGCAGGGATATGAGGCTTGTGCCTTTGTTAACTGGTTGGATGATGAATGGCATGGCAGGGCTCGGAGTGTTATCACCAAGCTTGCAGAAGATAACGTAAAGCTGAAGAAGAAACTGACTAATCTGGAGTGTACAATCACCATGATGAAGCAAGAAAGAATCAATCACAAGCAATAGATGAAAGCAAGAGACAAGAAGGAACTAGCATGTGTAGTTGTAGTTGCCGCATTAGCCATCTTCTATGCGCTGTTTGCAATGATCATTAGGGGTTTCGTTTGATTATTAATGGCTACATCAATAAGCAGAGCTCATCTATATTGCTTACCGACTGTCCTATGTTAAATGCTTACTATTTCACTCCCGTTGTGTTTCATATAAGCGTGTGGGTAGTTAAACAAAGCATCTAGTGAACCGTGTGAACTCCTAAAATGTACACATGAGAAACATTTGGCATATTGAGAACTGCACAATAGCGGGAATTTAGAGCGATCGGCCGGGTGCACACAATAGCGGTTGATTATATTGGAATTCTAACTACCTGCCAAGGCGCCAATATAATCCGTCAATCCCCCGCTTCAATTGCCATTACTCTTGTCTTCACACCACGCTTTAGTTGCCACCATCTTCATCGTCCCGGCCAGCCACTCTACACTTCCACACACTCTGCAATGTCGCTTTCTCGCCGGTTGTTTAATTATGTAGCGCAGCAATGTCGAGCGATAGCGAGGACGATAGTTCCGCCAGTCTGGGGTCAACCACACAATCATCGCGCTCGTCTTCCATGAGTCCGGCATCAATCCCTGACCTCCATTTTATCCGGCTCATGGAAGGGATGCCGCCGCTGGAGTCATCGGACGATGACCAGACGGACGAGGAGCCGCCAAGGACGAAGAAGACGATAATGCTGATTAGGAGGAGGAATGGTCGGACAAGGAGGAGGACGACGAGGATCCTCCGAAGGACGAAGAAGATGACGACGATGAGGAGGATGAGGAATGGTCGAACAAGGAGGACGACGACGAGGACATCAACGACGATGGCGATGAAAATCCAACGGTCAGCGGCAAGAAGCGTCCACGTCAAGATGATGGCGCGGGGCCATCTAACAACAACAAGAAGAAGTAAAACAGACTGTACTCCTTAAATTTGTTGTCGTTTCCTCATATTTATTCCTTAACTCTGTCTACCCTCTCGATCTCATCGCAAATGGTTTAGAATACAGATTCGTCAGTGATCATTCACAATATCGCACACATTTGGTTTCTTGAATTGTGTGCCCTGTCGAGCACACAATTCAGAACAACAAATCATATGTGTTGTCCAGAATTATAGCACACAGTTCTGATTATCGAACTGTTTGCAGCCTATCGTTGTTACACCGAACCGTTTGTGTTCTTCCGTATCATCGCAAACAGTTCATCTGAGGGACCTGTATGCCGTACATCACACACATTTATGTTTGATTAACCATTTGTGCCATTTTGCCTCATCACAAACAGTTCTTAAAAGTCAACTGTCTGCCGTAGATCGGACACGCAAATATTTTCTGAATCGTATTTGATGATCCTCCATCGCACACAGTTCATGTCATTGACGACGGAGGTTGAACTATACCGTTTGCGATTCATGCATCGCACACAGTTTCGTCGAAGGGTCTCTGATTGTAGTGTCGCATTAGCAGCATCCTGCAGTAGTGGAAGCAAACACTTGCACCCAACACGGACAAGAGGGTTGTCAATCCCCGTGGACTCGTTATTTGCAAGCAAATGAAGTGTGTAGATGATAATTGAATAATGCAAATTGCAAAATAAAATAAAATATAATAAATGGCAGCAAGGCAATGGAAGCTTTTGTAAATATATAACTGAATAGACCAGAGGGCCGTAGTTTTCCCTAGTGGCATCTCTCATGTAGTAGGCATACAGTGGGTAAACAAATTATTGTTGGGCAATTGATAGAAAAGCGCATAGTTATACAATATTTATTCACGGCAATGATCATGTGTATATAGGCATCACGTACATAAGAAAATAAGCCGACTCCTGCCTGCACCTATTACTATTACTCCACGTCGAGAGCGCTTCTATGCTTGCCTCTCTAAGTATTAAGTTCATGACAAACAAAGTAATGCTTGGAGAACGATGACATGATGTAGACAAAGAAAACTCAATAAATATGAATTAACCCCATCGTTTTATCCTTAGTGGCAAGAATACAAATACATGTCTTGTCCCTTTCTGTCAATGGGATATAGAGAACTGCCAGATGGAACCCACTACAACGCACCCCTCTCACTGAAGAAATATCAATCTAGTTGGCCAAACTATTTCAATAGATCGGAGATATTTACAAAGCTATAATAATCATGCAAATAAGAATCAGAATAGAATTCAGAGAAGACTCAAATATTTTTCATGAATAATCTGAACATAAACCCACAATTCATTGGATCCCAACAAACGCACCGCACAAAGTGATCACATCGAATAGATCACCGCGAAGATGCGGTGAACTTTGTATTGAAGATCAAGAGAGAGGGAGAGAGAGAGGGAGAGAGAGAGAGAGAGAGAGAGAGAGATAGCCATCTAGGTACTAACTACAAACCCGTAGGTCTGTAGGGAACTACTCACACATCACCATGATAGTAACAAGGTTGATGTAGAGGCCCTCCGTGATCGATCCCCCCTCCGGCAGGGCACCGGAACAGGGCTCCAGATGGGCACATGGAGGAACAGAGACTTGCGGTGGCGGAAAAAGTGTTTCTGGTGGCTCTCTAGGGTTTTTGGGAAAGATTAAAATTCATAGGCCAGAGAGGGGCGTCGGGAGACGCCAGGGGGAGTGATACGTCTCCAACGTATCTAAATTTTTTGATTGTTCCATGCTGATATATTATCATTCTAGGATACTTTTTGGGTATTTATTTACCAATTTATAATATTTTTGAGCACTAACCTATTGACCCAGTGCACAGTGCCAGTTCCTGTTTTCTGCATGTTTTTGCCTTTTCAGAGTTACAATACCAAATGGAGTCCAATTGCCATGAAACTTTTTGGTGATTTTTTTTGGACCAATACAAGACCTAGAAGCTTCGGAGCAGGGCCAGGAGATGCACCAGGGACCCACCACATACCCAGCCGCACCCCCTAGGGGGGCACGGCTGGGTATGTGGATTTCCCCTGGAGCGTCCTCCGACATCGTTCTCTGGCCTATAAATTCACATCTACCCTAAAAACATCACAAGCACTCCCGAAACACTTTTTCTGCTGCCGCAAGCCTCTGTTTCGACGGGAGGCCATCTACACCTCCATTCCAGCACCCTGCCGGAGGGGAGATCGATCACGGTGGGCCTCTTCATCAACCTTGCTGCCCTCACCATGATGTGTGAGTAGTTCACCGTAGACCTATGGGTCCGTGGGTAGTACCTAGATGACAATCTCTCTCTCTCTCTCGATCTTCAATACAATGTTCATCGCATCTTTGTATTGATCTATCCGATGTAATCCCTTTGTATGGTGTGTTTGTTGGGATCCGATGAATTGTGAGTTTATGTTCAGATTATTCATGAAAAGTATTTGAGTCAAACCTGATTACTATGATTCTTATTTGCATGATGATCATAGCTTCGTAATGCTCTCCGATCTAATGAGATAGTTTGGTCAACTAGATAGATATTTCTCCGGTGGGAGTGGTGCGTTGTAGTAGGTTCAACTTGACGAGTTTCTATATCCCAGTTGTCGGTGTCAAAACCGGCGGATCTCGGGTAAGCGGTCCTGAACTATGAATCTAGAATCGATGGTAACAGGGGACGAAGGAGACGGTGTTTACCAAGGTTCAGGCCCTCGTGACGAGGTAAAACCCTATGTCCTGCTTGATTGTATTAATGAGTATGAGCGTTACAGAGTAGATCTACCTCGAGATCAAATGAGCTAAACCCTATATGAGTTGACTTGTCCTCCTTTGAACTAAGCCCCCTGGATTATATATACACCAGGGGTACCTAGGGTTACATATGGTCGGTTTCTATCCGGGCACATATACGCCCATTCTTTCTTGGAGGGCACACCAAGTCTTCGGGACTCCTCCTTCCGAACACGGGATTGTCTGGTAACTCGGCCTTCTAATAATTGCCTCTGTATGGCCCATCGTGTTGGCCCACCGGGGATGAACCAACGGCCCGAGGACCCCTTAGTCCTGGACTCCCTCAGTAGCCCCCGAACTTGCCTCCAATGCCGAGGCACTCCGTGTTCGGCAACTTCGTTCACCAAGGGTCTTCGGCTTGCAAGGCGAGTTTTTCCTCTTCTCTGATTCATTAGACGATAACCTGATCACATTAAGAATCCCCAACTGTCGGAAATGGCACGGGCCCACAACATTGATTTCCCTGCCCGAGGCTCAATGAAACCCCTCGATTCCTGCGCCCCAATAGAAGGCATGCATCCCAACAGTCCTTTTACGGAAATAGCATCCACAAGCCGAGGGATAAGCGCCTATATATAGCAAGTCAAACTTGTCGTAGGCAACGCTTGTCCCCCCTCCGTCTCCAAGAAACTCTAGCATCAACAAACTTTGGAGGTATGGCGAGCGCCCGAGGTTCTTCCTCGCGCCCTCACGGCCCACTTCCTGGTGGCTGGGCCAGCTGCTCTGTTTCTCTCCTCCGGCTGCGCAGTCTTGAGACGCAGGGATATCTCCCTGCTTGGGATCTGGCACCCACTCGCGCAGGGTTAACCTCTGCGAACGGCGTGGCTTTCGCGGAGAACTTCCCCGCTCCCCGCCAAGACGAGAGGGTATGCTTTACCTCCTTCCTCCTACGAGGCCCGGGCTTCCCCATTCACCCTTCTTGAGGGGTCTATTGGAGTTCTATGGTATCCAACTCCACAACCTTACCCCCGGGTCCATCCTGCATATCTCGGGCTTTGTCGCCCTTTGCGAGATGTTCCTCGGCAGCGAACCCCACTTCGATCTATGGAGAAAGTACTTCTACCTCGTCCCCCGAACTCGGGGAGGGTCAATCTGGGAAGTGGGTGGAGCCGAGGTGTGGCGCATAGCCGGGACGGGGTACCTCATCGGAACTCCGAAAAAGGAATCTGAAGAGTGGGCTTTGGAGTGGTTTTATATCGAAGACGTCCCCTTATTCGACCCAGCTCGAAGGGGTCTGCCCGAATACTCCGAGGCTCCTTTAAAGAAGCAATTCAACTAGCGTTCGAGAAGCGCTTCTCAAGAGGAGAGCGCCGAGGTAAAGTGCCTAGCCGCCCAAGTGAAGCTGCTGGGTCACAGCAAACTGACCATTATGGATGTGATGGCTGCCGCTATTACCCGTTGCGTTCAACCCCTGCAACAGAGGATCCATCCCTATGGTGCTATAATGGGACGAGTGACACGACCTGTTGCCGAAGAGAAGGGCCTGCCGACCAAGCGGCATTGTCGGTCATGTTAGCCGACCTGTTCAAAGGAGAAATGAAAGATTTCATTCGCCTGATGACCAGGGAAGGCTACTCGACTCATAACCCCATCGAATGGGTAAGTACATTCATACTCCCCTCCCTTGGATCATCAATTCTTGATTTTACTGACCGAAAGTAAGTGTTTCTCCGAACAACAATGGAGGCGTTGGGTTGAGACAGTTAAATGTCCCGCCCCACAACCGGAGGAATATTCCCGCAGCGACGACCCCGGATTTCACGATGATCTGGAGATTTCAATAGAGTTCGAGGACGGGACCTTTTATCAGAGGAGCGTTGACGAATCCAAGGTGGCCCTTCAAGCTGATCACCCTAGATCGCTCCCTTCCTCTACGACCAGCAAGAAGAAGGCTCTGATAACCAACAAGTATAGGGGATCGCAATAGTTTTTGAGGGTAGAGTATTCAACCCAAATTTATAGATTCGACACAAGGGGATCCAAAGAATACTTGAGAGTATTAGCGGTTGAGTTGTCAATTCAACCACACCTGGAGATTAAATATCTGTAGCAGAGTGATCAGTAGCACAGTAATATCATACTTTGATAGCAGTAGTGACAGTAACAGTAGTAGTAACAGTAGTAACAATAGCTTTGTAGCAGTTGGAACAGTAGCAGCAGCAATAGTGACTTAGCAAGTACAATAAGTGGAAAGCTCGTAGGCACTGGATCGGTAACTCGTTGGATGATATTTGTCATGTAACAGTCATAACCTAGGGCGATACAGAACTAGCTCCAGTTCGTCAATGTAATGTAGGCATGTATTTCGTAAATAGTCATACGTGCTTATGGAAAAGAACTTGCATGACATCTTTTGTCCTACCCTCCCATGGCAGCGGGGTCCATAAGGAAACTAAGGGATATTAAATCCTCCTTTTAATAGAGAACCAGAACAAAGCATTAACACATGGTGAATACATGAACTCCTCAAACTACGGTCATCACCGTGAAGTATCCCAAATATTGTCACTATGGGATTGACGGATCATAATACGTAATAGCTGCATATGACTAGGCAAGATCGGATCAAGAACATGGATATAGAGATGATAACATAAACGGTTCAGATCTGAAATCATGGCACTCGTGCCCTAGTGACAAGCATTAGGCATAGCAAAGTCATAGCAACATCAATCTCAGAACATAATGGATACTAGGGATCAAGCCCTAACAAAACTAACTCGATTACATGATGAATCTCATCCAACTCCTCACCGACCAGCAAGCCTATGAAGGGATTACTCACTCCCGGTGGGGAGCCTCATGGAATTGGCGATGGAGAAAGGTTGGTGATGACGAAGACCGAAGATTCCCCTCTCCGGAGCCCCAAACGGGCTCCAGATCTGGCCTCCCGATGAAGAACAGGAGGTGGCAGTGGCTCCGTATCGTAAAACGCGATGAAACTTTCTCTCTGGTTTTTTCTTCGAAAATAGGAATTTATAGTGGCAGAATTAGGGTCAGTGGGGCCACGAGGTGGGCACAACCCACCAGGGCGCGCCTAGGGGGCCTGGCGCGCCCTGGTGGGTGCTGCTCACCCTGGGCCCCCTCTTCGGTGGATTTTGGCTCGAATAATTCTTATATATTCTGAAATATTTCTCCAAAAAGTTTCGTTCCATTCCGAGAACTTTTATTTCTACACAAAAACAACACCATGGTAGTTCTGCTGAAAACAACATTAGTCCAGGTTAGTTCCATTCAAATCATGCAAATTAGAGTCCAAAACAAGGGCAAAAGAGTGAGGAAAAGTAGATACGTTGGAGACGTATCAACTCCCCCAAGCTTAAACCTTTGCTTGTCCTCAAGCAATTCCGTTGACAAACTGAAAGTGATAAAGAAAAATTTTATGAACTCTTTTGTTCTTGTTTACATATATATATATATGCTTAAGTAGCACCCAGGTTTTCAGCAAAGATTATGACTAACCGTGCCAACAATAACTCTTAGAAATTATATTAACTCATATCAATAACATACGCAACTAGCGAGCAATAATGATATATCTTAAGCGCCAACACTTTGTCAAAACAATCATGATACAATATGACAATAGTGGTATCTCGCTAGCCCTTTCCGAGACCGCAAAACATAAATGCAGAGCACCTCCAAAGTTCAAGTAGCGACTAAACATTGTAATTCATGGTAGAAAAGATCCAGTCATGCTGCACCCTACATCAACTATACACAATGCATGAGGATGACAATAGTGCTCTCAGGTCTGGCGCTTATTTGAGAAGGTGATGACTCAACATAAAAGTAAATAGATAGTCCCTTCGCAGAGGGAAGCATGGATTTGCAGCGGTGCCAGAGCTCAAAGTTTAAAACTGAAAGTGCGTTATATCGACTAGAGGGGGGGTGAATAGGCGATTTTTACAAATTCATCACTGAGGAATTTCACCTTGAGGAATTTGAAATGTGATGAATAACTAGCAGCGGAATAAGTACTCAAGTGCATACGAAGCATAGTGATCGCATAGTCATCATGATGAAATAACGCATGCACAAATTACAGGTAGCGTGATACAGGATAAGCAGGTGAGGAACAAGGTAGCTTGAGGAATTTGAGGTGAGGAAATTGAGAAAGTCTTCTGTCAAATTCTTCAAACAGTAACGATCAATTTCATCAACAAGTATACGAGGAAATGGAAGGGTTGAGGAAATAGAACCAGGTAGCTCGATGAAGACAATGATTTGATGACCCAGTTCCAACTGCTGTGACAGTCGTACGTCTGGTTTGGAGCGGCCTGGTATTTAAACCAGAGGACACACAGTCCCAGGACACACAGTCCTTACCGTATTCTCCTTGAGCTAAGGTCACACAGACCTCGCCCAACACTCGTGGTAAGTCTTCAGGGTAGACTTCCAAAACCCTCACAAACTAGTCACCCGGCGATCCACAATTGACTGCTGGATGCTCTAGACCAAGGTCACTTCGTGATCCCCAATTGACTGCAGGATGCACTAGACCATGACGCCTAACCATCTGGAGGATACACAGTCTTCAAAGGTAACAAGCATCGGTTCCACACAGGAACAATTTCTTCAGTGATGCTCAATCACTTTGGGTTTGGTGGTTTGGTTTGGGGTTTTTCCTCACTGATGATTTTCTCTCAAAGTCCTCAAGGAATGGGATGCTCTCAAATGACAAGTGTCAGTTCTCTCTCGGAGCAGCCAACCAACTAGTGGTTGTGGGGGGTGGCTATTTATAGCCAGGGTGCAACCCGACATGATAAGACATAAATGCCCCCAATGATATGACCGTTATGTGGATAGGATGATTAGGGACAGCTGGCACTTAGCACGGCAACGGTCGGAATTTCGAACTATGAAAGTCCTCAGGCTTATCATATTCCTCACTTGTAGGCAATTCGCACTGGCGAAATCCTAAATCCTCAGTCAGACCAATTTCCTCAGAGACCAGAAGATCATCGTCTCTGTCACTGAAGAACTTGACTGAACTGCAACAGATTTCCAAAGGCTTCACTCAAAGGATTGGATAGGTTGAGGCTTTTGAGTTGAGCATCAGTTGGAAATTTTCCTTAGTATTACCTCGGCCCCCTTTAACAGTACGGTGTTTCCTATGACTCAAAGAAAGGAAATGAAACTATGAAAACAAAAGTCTTCACGCTTCATAGTCCTTGTTCATATCTTCAAGGTCACACCAACTTCTTCTTTTTCAAAGTCTTCAGGGAATACCAAAGTCTTCAGCAAAGTCTTCACCAAAGTCTTCACCAAAGACATACATTTTTAGGGGTCGATAATCTCCGAATGTATCAAACTCCTCAGCGACTTATAGAGCATGTGTACACTTACAAACGCATTAGTCTCTTAACCTATAAGTCTTCAATACACCAAAATCACTAAGGGGCACTAGATGCACTAACAATCTCCCCCTTTTTGGTGATTGATGACAAATAGGTTAAGTTTTCAACGGGGATAATAATATGAAGTGTAAGTACTGAGTTTGAGGAATTTGATTGCAAGATACAGAAGAACTCCCCCTGAAGATGTGCATATTTGAGGAATTTGCTTTGGACTGCAAATGCACATGGCAGGTTAAAATCATGGAGAACTCCCCCTATATCTTGTAATCCATACACGCATTTAATATATATCATGAGGAAATTGAAATGCATGATGGAAAATGGGGTCTGAGGAAGTTCAGCATGCGTGCATTAAGATAACTTGAGGAAATAGCATGCGGAAAGCAGTTCAAAAGCATCGGACCACCATCGGACTTAAGTTTACAACTCAACCAACAAAAGCTTCAGAAGAGCGAGAGTTGTAACTTAAACAAAAACAGCCCATATATAGAGACCCGCTTGAAGACTAACTCAAATTTTCTCCCGCTTTGTCATCGAAGACCAAAAGGGACGAAAAAATGAGGACTAACGCCCCTGAAGAATTTCATCTTGAAGGTGGTGGAGGAGCGCCAGTGTTGTCGGGGTCGTTCGTTGATGTAGGGACTGCAGCAGTGTCATCAATATCCTCAGCTTCATCCGCCTGGCGTGATGAAGAATATGAGCTTGTAGCCAGCTGAGGAACTTGAACTTTCTTCCATTTCTTCCTTAGAGGGATGGACCAATCAAAGTCCTGCTGAAATTCCATCTCCTTGAGTTTTCAGGAGTCTTGAGGTGAGACAGGATGGCCCATGTGCGGTCAAAGACTTCATGAAGATAATAGTGGTTCTTCCTCACAGAGTTGTGCGTGACAGTCACGTCTCGAAGAAGTGAACCAAACTGACGTTTTACCCACTTGTGATTGCGATCAATCTTCTGATGAAGACTTAGAAGAAGCTCTCGATCAGTCATCACACGAGGGGCAGTTTCTTGAGGATTTTGCGATGAGGCTTTTGCGGCAGAATCTTGGGTAGCAGTGTCATCATTGGTGGAATAGGATGCAGCTTTGCGAAACTGACCATCCAATGGACGAGTACCTTCATCAACGACAGCTTTGCCTTTACCCTCAACTGAGGAAAATGAGCTCTTGAGGACTTCAATTGGAGGCAGAAAGCTGAAGTGATTCTGAAAGTCAGCCTTGAATGGAAGTGAAGACCTTGATCTGATGAATTTCATGATCCAGGGAGCGTAAGGCTTCAATTCAAATGGGGCTGAAGCAGCATTGGCCAAAGTCCTCATGAAGAAATCATGGTAATTTACGGGAATCCCATGAATGATGTTGAATAGCATGTTCTTCATGATTCCCTCCACTTCTTCTTCTTCAGAATTGTGGCCCTTCTGAGGACTGAGGGTTTTGGTCAGAATGCGATAAACGGTCCTAGGCACATAGAGCAAATCCTTCACAAGGAAGGAAGTCCTTTGAGGTTGGCCCTGAGCCAATGGCTTCATCAGCACTTGCATCAAGTGGTTGGGTAGTTCAGTTTCATCATAGATGCAGCGTGCTCCTTCTGAAGGAATTGCTATTGGCACAGCCTGAAGCAATTCAGTGGCTGGGGCAGTGTAGTGAGTAGATCCAGTCATCCAGTCCAGAATCCATGAATTGACATCAGAAGCATCACCCGAGATATGCAAGGTTGCATAGAATTGAAGAATTAGCTCTTCATTCCAGTCGCATATGTCAACGCAGAAGGGAAGAAGTCCAGCATCATGAAGAACTGCGAGCACAGGTGTGAAGCACGGAATGGATTCCATATCCACATGAGTAATTTGCTGATGCTCGAAGACTTTCTCTTTGTCAAATAGTACTGATGCATAGAAATTCATCTGCGAAGGGGTCCAAAATCTTGTGCGACCGGTCCTTGCTGAGTCATAAGGATTTGTCCTGTTGAAGAAAATGTGCTCGTTGAAGAAATTGGTCTTGATGAATTTGGGGCGCTTTGAGCCTTTGAGGGGCAACTTTGGCTTCGGCTGAAGATTTGGCTTGAAGCGGCCCACAATGTCCTTAATCATAGGAGGAACTTCTTCAGATTGAGGAATTTGAATAGCAGTTTCCTCATTTGCGGTTTGAGCAACAATTTCTTCAGCTGATGCAGCTGGAATATCTTCAGTATGAATTTCTTCAGTCTGGGCTGGAGACTGAGGAATTTGAGTAATTGGTGTGGTCATTGGAGAATTTGGGTGTGCAGCTTCCCAATATTCATCATTGATTAGAGGAGTTGTGTTGCCAATGTCCACGACCTCTTCCATTTCTTCAACGCCGGCCTCTTCAGCAGTCAACTGAGGCAGGGGCGATGATACCAGTGGAGTTGAAGCATTTGCTTCCACTTCAATTTCTTCAACAATCTGCTCTGTTGAAGCAGCAGAATGAACTTCTTCATCATCAACATTTGGAATGTCATACTCGACACCAAATGGAACTATTTCATAGCCAGGTACTGAGGAGATTGAGGTTGCATCAATGGGTTCAGTTGAAGAACTTGGCAGTGTCTTCAATTTCTTCACCGCTAAGGAATCTGAAGTTGATGCTTTTCTTTTATTAGCAGCAATTTTCTCCGCAGCCTTTGTTTTCTTCGCTTCTGATGCAGAAGGAAGGTTGATGTTCTTCACCCTTGAGGACTTTGCAGTTTCAGCAGAGGGTGAAGGTGGAGCAGTTTCTTCAGGAACAACTGATGCAGTCGCCCTAGTGGTCTCAATTTCATCAGGCGCAACAAAAGCTTCAGCTGGCCTGGCAGTTTCTTCAGGCGCAACAGTGGAGGTTGCCCTGACAGGTTCTTCAGCAGCCTGAATTTCTTCAGCTGCGCGTGCAGTTTCTTCAGCAGGCTAAGCAGATTCTTCAGCCTGAGGAATTTGTTGTTGCAATTGAGCTGCAACCCTTGAGTTGTGATCTTTAACTGCAGCTTGGGCTGCCCTGACAAATCTTACTTTGGTGCCCTTCCATTCAGCATCATATTTTGCTTGTTCATCAGCCAGGCAGCGAATCTCAGACTGAACTGTGATGAGTTGAGTAGGAGTCAAATTCATCACATTGTTCTTCAGGAACTTTTCCTTTCTGGCCCTGCTCCTCTTAGCTCTCTAAGCTTGATCTCTCTTCCATTTTTCTTCAGTAATGAAGTGGGTGAGGACATGGTCAACACCAAGAGGTAACTTCAGTGAGGAAAGTGGAGTGCTGCGATCCTCATGCCATATGTCAATGAAGTTGAGGATCATCTTTGGATCCAGCATAAGAGGAACAGAGCTGCCCTTAGCTATTGCAGCTCTCTACTGACTGTTTCTGATGATTTCTTCCAATTCTTCATTAGTAGCATCATCATTATCCTCAGACCCTGAGGGTACATTCACAGTAACTTGGCTTTTGTGAGGACTTGGTCTCTGACCTCGTCCAGCAGTTCTCTTTATCTTCATCAAGGTAGGACTTGTTGAAGACTGTTCTTGCGCTGAGGAACTTGCAGAGGCCCCTGAAGCAATTGATAAGCCAGTAGTCCTCTGACATGTTGTAAGATTTACAGGAGTTGAGGACTTTGCAGCAGCAGCTGATGATTGTGCAGCTACTGAAGGCATTGCAGTGGCCTTTGAAGAATTTGCATGAGTATTTTGCAGTGAGGATTTTGAAGTTGAGGACTTTGACTTCACTGCAGATTTCTTCACTAATGATTTCTTCGGAGCACTATCAGAGGCTCCGGCAGAGGCAGCAGCAGCAGCAAAATCTTCATTGAATTTCTTCACTGCAGCTTTGGCAGTTCTCTGAAGTTTTTGTTGATGCTTTGCCCATTCAGCTGGAAAGTCTTTAGCACGAGCAACGCTAGTGGGATCAATTTCTTGACCATCAGCAGGAGGAGCCCTTTTGCAAGGAGGTTTGAGGGCGAATTTCTTCATGTACTTGGGAGTGACATAGCGATAGTCTCTCCACTCCTTTGCCCACCTCCGTTCAATCCTCTGAATTCTAATTTTCCTCTGCTCTTTAGTTTCTTTGCCATGAATGGCCTCATCTGGAGTACAGTAACCAGCATACAGATCCTCAGGTATCTCAAAAGCAGTGTTCTGTTCAGCCTTCTTTCCACCCTTCTGAGGTCTTTTACCATCTGCCATTTTCTTCACTTGATGACTTTGAACTCTTGATGATTCTGAAGATGTATACAATTTTTCCTCAAGAAACGCTGCAAATGAGTTAAGTTGATGAGAACCTAGTGATTCATCAGCAGACATTTTGTACCTGTGAACAGAGTATAGGTGCGAGGAATTTGAAGAGGTCATATGCGTTCTCAGAAATTTTTCAAAATACATCAAGTTGAGGATTTTGACCATAGATGTCTTGAGGAATTTCACTAAGTGTTCTTTGTTTTAGGTTCCAGAGTTGTGCGAATATGTAGATCCACACAATTGAGGAATCTTGAAGAAAATCATAACATAGAGAAAAACATCAAGGGATTGAAACATGTAAGGTGCTTAAGAAGATGATTCTTGAAGAAAAAACACTTTTGAGGATTTTGTGGAAGACATGAATATCAAACAAGGGCAGTAAATTTAGATTTTATTTACCCTGATGAAGAACACGACGAACAGACAGATGAAATCTGGGAAGTTCGCCCGTCCAGATCTCCCACGCCCTAGCTTGGCAGAGGGAGACAGCTACAGCGGCGGCGGGGTGAAGACTTCCGCGGCCGATGCGAGTACGGCGACGGCGAGGTCGAGGCAGTGAAGCTCTTCCTCTCCGGCGGCGATGATTTTAGCGGCGGCGCTAGGTTTGAGCTCGGGAGAGATGGGAGTGAGGAGTAACTCGAGCACAGTGAAGGGGAGGGGGTATATATAGTGGCAGTAAAAATGAATCGGCCCGAAGATTTTGGACCAGATTGCCCTTGACCCTTGCTCTCCACGCGACAGGTGTCACCCACGTTCCGAGTAGTGGAGATAGTGGGGGATCGTGGCTTATCCAGTCTTGGGAATCGGAACTGTTTGAGCGGGAAGCGCCGAAAAATTTGATAGTGAAAATTTTAAAGTTTCCGTTCGCAAATTCTTCAGCTGTCAAGGATATAGTGAAGACTTTGAACGAGTTTCAAAGTAGAACGCATATGAAGAATTTGTGAACAGACTGGGTTGAGTTTAGCATAGAGGGGGAACGGGTCCGATCACATTCACTTAGATGAAAATCAACTTGAAGAATTAGCAATAAGTGAATGCTGTTGAGGACATTGAAAACTCAAATATATATATATATATATATATATATATATATATATATATATATATATATAGTCAATGAAGAACATCAGTTTCACTGTTTGAAGAATTTGAAAAGTTGAGGAATTTGAAAATTTGAAGAATTTGCAAAATGATGAAAAACTCAACTCTGAAGAATTTCAACTATTGTTGGTGGCGTGACCCACCGTATAAGAATGATGATTTCAGACACCGCGTACAATTGTCATAGGGTTCTGAGAATCAAATTCTTCGTTAATTTCTTCACACTTAGAGAGTTATTCTTCATTGATTGAAGAAAAACGTTACTTCGTGTGTTGCACATCAAAGTCATCAATTTTGCATAAGTGTTAGGATGTGTGTCCTTTCAAAGAACATTTGAAGATTCTAAGATATTTAGCTCACACCGCAACTTGCACAATCTCTTTTCATCCAAGGGCTTAGTGAAGATATCGGCCAGTTGTTTTTCAGTGGGGATGTGATCGATGGAGATGTCGCCCTTGAGTACATGATCTCAAAGAAAATGATGACGAATCTGGATGTGCTTCGTCTTGGAGTGCTGAACTGGGTTGTAAGAAATCTTGATAGCGCTCTCATTGTCACAGTAGAGAGGCACATTCTTCACCTTGATGCCATAGTCCTTGAGGGTTTGCTTCATCCACAGCAGCTGAGCGCAGCATGAACCAGCAGCAATGTACTCAGCTTCAGCAGTAGAAAGTGACACGCAGTTCTGCTTCTTTGAGGACCAACAGACTAAGGATCGTCCGAGGAAATGACATGTGCCTGAGGTTGACTTGCGATCCACACGATCTCCAGCATAGTCAGCATCTGAGTATCCGACGAGGTGAAGATTTGAGCCCTTGGGATACCATAATCCAAGCGTTGGTGTGTGAGCTAAGTATCGAAGAATATGTTTCACAGCCTTATGGTGTGATTCCTTCGGTGTTGCTTGGAATCGGGCACACATGCAAACACTCAGCATAATATCAGGCCTAGATGCACATAGATACAATAAAGAGCCAATCATGGAGCGGTATACCTTCTGATCGAAATCTTTACCATTTTTGTCAGTGCAGAGGTGGCCTTTTGAAGGCATTGGAGTTTTGACGCCTTTGCATTCGTGCATGTTGAATTTCCTCAGCACATCCTTGAGGTATTTCTCTTGTGAGATGAAGATGCCATTGTCTTGCTGACGAATTTGAAGACCTAAGAAGAATTTCAACTCTCCCATCATAGACATTTGATATTCTTCACTCATCATATAGGCAAATTCATCACTGTAACGTTTGTCAGTACAGCCAAAGATAATATCGTCGATATATATTTGGCATATGAACAGTTCATTGTCATAGGATTTGGTGAAAAGAGTTGGGTCGAGTGAACTGGGTTTGAAGCCTTTCTTCATGAGGAATTCCTTCAGAGTGTCATACCACGCCCGAGGGGCCTGCTTGAGGCCATAGAGGGCCTTGTTGAGTCTGAAGACTTTGTCAGGATGCTTAGGATCTTCAAAACCTAGGGGTTGAGCAACATATACTTCTTCCTCAAGCTTACCATTGAGGAATGCACTTTTCACATCCATTTGATATAAAGTGATATCATGATGGTTAGCATAAGCAAGCAATATGCGAATTGCTTCAAGTCTAGCAACAGGTGCAAAAGTTTCATCAAAGTCAATTCCTTCAACCTGTGTGTAGCCTTGAGCTACAAGACGAGCCTTATTCCTTACCACAAGGCCATTTTCATCTTGCTTGTTGCGGTAGATCCACTTGGTACCTATGATGTTATGCTTGCGAGGATCTGGCCGCTTGACAAGTTCCCACACGTTGTTGAGCTTGAATTGATGCAATTCCTCTTGCATAGCTTGAATCCACTCAGGCTCCTTGAAAGCTTCATCAACTTTGGTGGGCTCTATCATAGAGACAAAAGCAAAATGCCCACAAAAGCTAGTCAGATGTGAAGCTCTTGAGCGAGTGAGAGGACCTGGTGCATTGATGTTGTCGATGATTTTGTCAATCTGCACTTCATTTGCAACTCTTTGATGAGCAGGTTGACGTGGCTGAGGATTTTCTTCAGCACCATTTTCTTCAGGTGTATCAGCATGAATGTCTTCATTGATTGGAATGACTTCCTCAGTTGGTTGAGGATTTTCTTCAGTGGGTACTACATCCTCAGTAGCCTTCAACTTAATGGATTCCTCAGGAGTCTTTTCATCTAGCACAGAAGGCAGGTGCTCTCTTTGCGAGCCGTTAGTTTCATCGAACCGCACATCTACAGTTTCAACAACCTTGTGATGGTAGGTATTGAAGACTCTGTAGGTGTGCGAGTCCTTTCCGTAACCAAGCATAAAACCTTCATGTGCTTTCGGTGCAAATTTAGAACTGTGGTGAGGATCTCTTATCCAGCATTTTGCACCGAAGACTTTGAGATAACTTACATTGGGTTTCTTGCCGGTCATGAGTTCATATGATGTCTTCTTGAGGAATTTACGAAGATATACCCTGTTGATGATGTGGCATGCTGTATCAATTGCCTCAGGCCAGAAGCGACGAGGAGTCTTATATTCATCAAGCATGGTGCGAGCCATCTCAATAAGAGTCCTATTCTTGCGATCCACGACCCCGTTCTGCTGAGGAGTATATGGGGCAGATAGCTCATGAGTAATACCAAGTTCATCAAGATATTCATCAAGATTGGTGTTCTTGAACTCAGTCCCGTTATCACTCCCGATATGCTTGATCTTGACGCCGAAGTTTGTTGAGGCCCTTGAAGCAAATCGTCTGAAGACATCCTGCACTTCAGACTTGTACAGAATAATATGCACCCAAGTCTAATGAGAGTAATCATCAACAATGACAAAACCATACAAACTTGAAGCATTTGTTAGTGTGGAATAATGAGTGGGGCCAAAGAGGTCCATGTGAAGCAATTCAAAAGGTTGAGTCGTGGTCATGATGGTCTTTGAGGGATGCTTGGATCTGGTCATCTTCCCAGACTCACAAGCACCACAGAGGTGATCCTTGAGGAATTTGTCACCTTCAATGCCCATGACGTGCTTTTTCTTCACGAGCGTGTGCAAGTTCCTCATACCAGCATGTCCAAGTCGTCGATGCCATAACCAGCCTTCTGAGGACTTTGCAAGTAGGCACGTGGCAGGCTGAGGACCTGTAGACAAATCAACAATATACAAGTCTCCTCTCCTAAAGCCTTCGAAGACTTTGGAATGGTCAGATTCCATGATGACAACACAACGATATTTTCCAAAGACGACAACCATATCAAGATCACAAAGCATTGAGACAGACATAAGGTTGAACCCGAGGGATTCGACAAGCATCACCTTGTCCATGTGTCGGTCCTTGGAGATTGCAACCTTACCTAGACCCAATACCTTGCTTTTTCCTTTGTCAGCGTAGGTGATATGCTTCAGATGAGATGGGGCAAGTGGCATATTCATCAATAGACTCTTGTCACCAGTCATGTGGTTGGTGCATCCACTATCGAGGACCCACTCAGTAGTTTTAGGAGTTTCATCCTGCAGATGAATTAGTACAACTTACGAACTCATATGCTTCAGAGTGAAGAATATGACATCAAATTCATCAGGCAGAATTTCATCACACAACATAGTAAGTAAAGCAGTGTGAGGACGTGAGAAATGAGGGACTCATTTCTGCATGATTAGCTTGCGTCCTTTCAAGCATTTCCTCAGGTCTCCAGCAAATTCATCAGACGTTCAAGTTCGTCTGGAGACCTGACCCTGCATAAGAAGTTAGTTCAATTTTTTCACCACCCACATCTGGAGGGGTGGCAAAGAGTTCATCATTCTGCGAGCTCCATATGAGAAGGGAGGCATTGAAGCTAGTGCACTTCGTTTCACAGGACTAGGGTTAGAGTACTCATATGAATAAGCAGAGAAATTCTTCGAGGACTTATGAACATAATGATTTGAAGAATAATGCACATATTCAGAACTCTTAGATTTTTCCAGCGAAACAGATGCATTAGCATGAGAATGATACTTTTGACCATTTGAGGAATTTGGTCCAAGTGAAGACTTTGGTCCATATGAGGAATTTGATCTGGGGTTCCTTTTCTTCATGGGAGGTGTCGTGAGGACATTCACTTGAAGATTTTCCAAGCAGCTCTTAGGAACCCAGATTTTCCTCATAGGTGAACCGTTCCTGTAGTTAGTTCCAACAAATCTGGCAAATACTTCACCTTTCTGATTTTTGAAGAATTTGTAGTTGGAGTCAAGTGACTCATCAGAGGAATATGAAGTTTCACAAGTAAAGCTAGATAAAGTGGATGGATCCACAGGAGGTCCTTTTGCAACAACCCATGAGGTTTTGGGGTACTGCTCAGGTGTCCAGTAGGATCCATCAGCATTGAGTTTCCTCTCAAATGCAATACCCTCTTTCCTAGAGTTCCTGTTCAGAATCTGCTTTTTGAGCACATCACAAAGGGTTTGATGCCCTTTGAGACTTTTGTACATGCCTGTCACATACAATTCCTTCAACCCTGCATTTTCGTCAGTGATACTTGTGGTATCCTCAGATGAGGAATTTGTGACCACGGGGATAGTTGAAGAATTTGCAGCAATAGAAGCATTTGAACATTCAGGTGAAGAATTAGTAGTCTCACGTTCGATGCATTTCATACATGGTGGAACAAATTCTTCCTGAGCGGTACTGATCTGTTGAGCCAGTAAGGAATCGTTTTCCCTTTGGAGATCCTCATGAGCCACTCTTAGTTTCTCAAGATCTTGCTTTCTTTGAAGAAATTCATAAGAAAGCTTCTCATGGTCAACTAAGAGAGCATTATGATGACTCTGAAGGTTATCATACTTTGTCTGAAGACTTTTGAGATCATCAGACAGAGTTCGAGTCCGATCCACTTCCTCATTCAACAGATCATCGCTTTTGTCTAGCAATTTCTGAAGCTTTTCAAGTGCACTTTGTTGCTTAGTGGCAATTTTAGCAAGTTTGGCATAGCTAGGTTTCACATATTCATCAGATTCACCTTCACTTGATTCAGAAGAAGAGTGATGCTTGTGTACCTTGGAACCTTTTGCCATGAAGCAGTAAGTGGGAGCATATTCATCGTTGCTAACGTCAGAGTCGTTGGAGTGGTCATTTTCTTCATCGTTGAAGATGGGCTTGTTGACGAAAGCAGTGGCGAGAGCAAGGCTAGCAACACCAGAGTCAGACTCCTCCTCAGATTCTTCCTCTTCTTCATATTCTTCAGATTCTTCTTCAGAATCCATTTCCTTGCCAATGAAAGCCCGAGCCTTTCTGGAACCTTTCTTCTTGTGCGATGAGGACTTTGCAGATGAAGACTTTGAAGTTGAGGACTTTGAAGATTTCTTCTTTTTCTTCGAGTCATCAGAACTGTAGTCCTTGTATTTCTTCTTCTTTGATTCTTTTTCCCAGAGGGGACAGTCAGAGATAAAGTGACCAGACTTCTTGCATTTGTGACAAGTTCTCTTCTTGTAGTCGCTTGAGGAATCTGATTTCCTCAAACCACTTTTTGATGACTTTCCAAATTGGCCTCTCCTTGAGAACTTCTGGAATTTCCTCACAAGCATTGCCAGCTCCTGACTCAGTTCTTCAGGATCACCAAGGCTGCTATCAGAATCTTCGTCTTCGGATGAGGAAATTGCTTTTGCCTTCAGAGCACAAGATCTTCCATAGCTTGGTTTGTAGAGGTCACTCTTCTCAGCTTGTTGGAATTCATGAGTATTGAGTCTCTCAAGTATATCAGCAGGATCAAGTGACTTGTAGTCTCCACATTCTTGAATCATCAAAGCCAGAGTATCGAATGAGGAATCAAGAGATCTTAGCAGTTTCTTCACCACCTCATGGTCGGTGATGTTAGTGGCACCCAGAGCTTGAAGCTCGTTGGAGATATCAGTGAGACGATCAAAAGTTTGCTGAACATTTTCATTGTCGAGTCTTTTGAAGCGATTGAAGAGATTGCGAAGAACATCAACACGGGAGTCACGTTGAGTGGAAACACCTTCATTGACTTTGGACAGCCTATCCCAGATAAGCTTAGCAGTCTCCAAAGGACTCACACTGCCATACTGACCTTTGCTCAGATGGCCACAGATGATATTCTTCGCTTGAGAATCGAGTTGCTTGAATTTCTTCGCATCAGCAGCAGTAACAGTCGGAGATGTGCGGGGAACACCATTTTCCACAACATACCAGAGATCGTTGTCAATAGCCTCAAGATGCATGCGCATCTTGTTCTTCCAGTAGGGGTAGTCCGTCCCATCGAAGGTAGGACAGCCTGTGGAAACCTTGATCATACCTGCAGTCGACATAACTAGAACTCCAGGTGGTTAAACCAAAATCACACAGAACAAGGGAGTACCTTGCTCTGATACCAATTGAAAGTGCGTTATATCGACTAGAGGGGGGTGAATAGGCGATTTTTACAAATTCATCACTGAGGAATTTCACCTTGAGGAATTTGAAATGTGATGAATAACTAGCAGCGGAATAAGTACTCAAGTGCATACGAAGCATAGTGATCATAATAGTCATCATGATGAAATAACGCATGCACAAATTACAGGTAGCGTGATACAGGATAAGCAAGTGAGGAACAAGGTAGCTTGAGGAATTTGAGGTGAGGAAATTGAGAAAGTCTTCAGTCAAATTCTTCAAACAGTAACGATCAATTTCATCAACAAGTATACGAGGAAATGGAAGGGTTGAGGAAATAGAACCAGGTAGCTCGATGAAGACAATGATTTGATGACCCAGTTCCAACTGCTGTGACAGTCGTACGTCTGGTTTGGAGCGGCCTGGTATTTAAACCAGAGGACACACAGTCCCAGGACACACAGTCCTTACCGTATTCTCCTTGAGCTAAGGTCACACAGACCTCGCCCAACACTCGTGGTAAGTCTTCAGGGTAGACTTCCAAAACCCTCACAAACTGGTCACCCGGCGATCCACAATTGACTGCTGGATGCTCTAGACCAAGGTCACTTCGTGATCCCCAATTGACTGCAGGATGCACTAGACCATGACGCCTAACCGTCTGGAGGATACACAGTCTTCAAAGGTAACAAGCGTCGGTTCCACACAGGAACAATTTCTTCAGTGATGCTCAATCACTTTGGGTTTGGTGGTTTGGTTTGGGGTTTTTCCTCACTGATGATTTTCTCTCAAAGTCCTCGAGGAATGGGATGCTCTCAAATGACAAGTGTCAGTTCTCTCTCGGAGCAGCCAACCAACTAGTGGTTGTGGGGGGTGGCTATTTATAGCCAGGGTGCAACCCGACATGATAAGACATAAATGCCCCCAATGATATGACCGTTATGTGGATAGGATGATTGGGGACAGCTGGCACTTAGCACAGCAACGGTCGGAATTTCGAACTATGAAAGTCCTCAGGCTTATCATATTCCTCACTTGTAGGCAATTTGCACTGGCGAAATCCTAACTCCTCAGTCAGACCAATTTCCTCAGAGACCAGAAGATCATCGTCTCTGTCACTGAAGAACTTGACTGAACTGCAAAAGATTTCCAAAGGCTTCACTCGAAGGATTGGATAGGTTGAGGCTTTTGAGTTGAGCATCAGTTGGAATTTTCCTTAGTATTACCTCGGCCCCCTTTAACAGTACGGTGTTTCCTATGACTCAAAGAAAGGAAATGAAACTACGAAAACAAAAGTCTTCACGCTTCATAGTCCTCGTTCATATCTTCAAGGTCACACCAACTTCTTCTTTTTCAAAGTCTTCAGGGAATACCAAAGTCTTCAGCAAAGTCTTCACCAAAGTCTTCACCAAAGACATACATTTTTAGGGGTCGATAATCTCCGAATATATCAAACTCCTCAGCGACTTATAGAGCCTATGTACACTTACAAACGCATTAGTCTCTTAACCTATAAGTCTTCAATACACCAAAATCACTAAGGGGCACTAGATGCACTAACAAAAACAGAGATAGATATAATTTTGGGAGGTACACCCTTCCTGTCAACGTCACGACCAAGAGTTATCAATATCTTCCATGCTAAACAAATTAGCGGCGGTTCCCAAGCGGTAAAAGTAAAGGTTTACTCCCCCTCCACCAACAATCACACTCCACGGCTAGCCGCATCCACGGGTACCGTCCAAACCAACAACATTCCCGGGGGAGTTTTGTTTAATTATTTTTTATTTTTTATTTCGGGACTGGGAATCCCTACTACCGCCCCTCTTGTGTAAGGATAGTGAATAAACACTTATCATGAGAATACCCCGCTTAGCATGGAAGATACTGACCGCCCCCTGTCGCTCCATGAGCGGTCCAGGCACACAAAACAGATGTTCATTTGAATTTTTAGAGATGGCACATGCAAATTTACTTTGGAACGGCAGGGTAATACCGCATATAGGTAGATATAGTGGACTCATCTGGCACAACTTGGTTTAAAGGTTTTGATGTACAAGCAGTATTCCCGCTTAGTACAGGCGAAGGCTAGCAATTAGATTGAGAAGCGGCCAGCTAGAGAGCGAAAACGGTCATGAACATGCATTACATATAATCAACATTGAATACTAGCATGAGTAGGATATGGACACCATGAACATAAATATCATGAAGGCTGTGTTGGTTTTGATTCAACTACATGCGTGAACATGTGCCAAGTCAAGCCACTTGAAACATTCAGAGGAGGATACCATATCATCATACCACATCACAACCATTCTATGTTGACACCCAAGATAAATCATTATCCACTCCTAGCTACTTAAGCATGGCATGAACAACTATAATCTCTAATGGTCATTGCAAACATGCTTGATCATAATGAGCTGAATCAAGGATACTAGGTTGAACATATTTACAAAAACAAAAACAAGTTGAGTTCATACCCGCTTTTCTCTGCCACAGTCAATTCATCAAATGTCGTCATTATTGCCTTTCACTTGCACGACCGAATGATAAGAAAATAATAATAGTGCAAGAGTGTCGTGGACTAAGCTGGAATCTGCAAACATTTTATTCAAGAGGAGCAGACGAAGTAATATGGGCTCTTCGTTAGATAAACAATAATGCAGATGAGAGCCACTCAACAATTTCATTTTGGTCTTCTCCTAGGTATGACTCAAGTAAAAGAAAAGAAATTCAGAGAAACACACTGAAATATTTTTGGAGTTTTTGTTTTTTCTTGAAGAAAGAAAATTAAAGAGGAAAAACAAAAACGAGAAAACTATTTACACGGGAAAGCTCCCAACAAGTAAAAGAATAAGCGAGAAATCTTTTTGGGTTTTCTTTCGATGCTATGATTAAACTAAGCTAGAAAGAAAAACTAAAAAGAAGTAGGAAATATTTTCGGATTTTCTCAAAGTTTTTCAAACACACAAGAAGAAAGCGAGAAAACAAATTTCGCATGGATATTACAATGAAAAAGTGTGAACACTGACAACTGGAATGAAAAGTGTGAACATGAATGTAATGTCGGTGGAAATACGTACTCCCCCAAGCTTAGGCTTTTCGCCTAGCTTGGTAATCACCATTCGTATGAATAATAATCTGGGCGATGGCTCACCGAGGCCCTCGGTGCAAACTCCGCGGCCCTCCTGGCAGCTTCAACCTCCGCATTGTACGCATGGGCTTCGCTCTCAAGGACATAGTATCTTCCCCTACTGTGAAAATCAAAGAGAGCAGGAGCAGGCAAAGCGACAGGCACAACGTTTTTTTATATTAAATCTCAAGTTATAAGTGTAGTTGGTGGCCGTACCCGTAAGGAACTTATGACGCTTCATGGCATCAAAGTCTAAATACTGAGTAGGTAAGATGGGGTCATTAGGCCATGGTGAGACATTTAATCTCTCCGCTACACGGTAGGCATATATTCCTCCATAAAAATTACCATTGGTAGCATTGAGCTGCAACCTCCGTGCAACAATTGCACCAAGATTATAATCCTTATTCCCAGTTATGGCAGTGTATAAGAGACTCAAATCATGAGCCCACGGTGTGATACAATCTTGTTTGCCTACGATATATTTACCGTTAAAGAGCGTGAAATATTGTATTGATGGGAAATGGATGCTGTTAATTACCCCTTGTGTTACCCCCCTATCTTCACCAAAGCAAAGATTAACTAAAAATGACTCGTATTCAGATTTTGTTGGTTCATCGAGGGAACCCCAATATGGAAGTTTGCATGCTTCACTAAACATTTCTAATGGCATGGTGAAGGAACAATCATACAGGTTGAATGAAACTCTAGACTCATGAGAAAAATATTTAAATTTCTTTGTGAAGGTTTTCGTGAGTTCAAGGTGTTGGGGGCACCTATCTGCGATGAAGGGAGGAAGCTCTGTGTTGTGGATAAATTGGTCAAATTCCTCCTAAATACCTGCACCTTCCATGAACTCGTCGCACGGCCACAAGCATGATTTGGTGGCGGCATCTCGCATCGAGCTTTCGCTTGGTTCAACATAAGACTGTCGAACC
The DNA here is from genome assembly GCA_039707655.1 of Elymus sibiricus. Lineage (NCBI taxonomy): Eukaryota > Viridiplantae > Streptophyta > Magnoliopsida > Poales > Poaceae > Elymus > Elymus sibiricus. Next base: position 313,370,634 of record CM077667.1, on the reverse strand, counting down.
GAGCTACTACTTGATGAGGCTTCCGAGGATCTTCTCCTCGAAGAACTCCTAAAGAATTGCATTTTTATTCCTATAAAAATTCTGAAAAATTTTAGTCCACAAAAATTTTGTCAACAAAACTTTGTAAGATTGTTAGCAACTACTCCTAAGCATGCATAGAGGCCATATTGAGCATTCAAACTACTTAGAACTCTAAGAATTCAACATGCAAGCTCATCTACAACAGCACCAAGAGTAGCTAATTACTCTAAAAATAACCCACTAAATAAAAAACTAATTGGAGCAATGGAGGAGTCACATACCAAGTAGCAATCCCTCCAAACAGTTTCAGAAACGGAGCTTCGAGCAAAGAGATCGAAATCCGCGGGTTTGAGAGCAAGAACACGAGAATGGTGGCTGTGGTGATTTTTTTCTGGAGGTAGGGGATGATGTGGGCTAAAGAGATAAGTGAGGGGGCCCACGTGGGGGCCACAACCCACCAGGGCGCGCCTGGGGGTGCTGGCGCGCCCTGGTGTCTTGTGGGCACCAGGTGCACCCCCCTCTGGTATTATTTGCACCAAAAAATCATAAATATTTGGAAAAAACCGTGTTAAATTTTCAGGGCATTCTGAGAATTTTTATTTTTGGGTCATTTTTTATTGCACGCGGAAAACAGAAAACAGGATAATCATTTCATTTTATTTTATTTGACTAACTAAAACAGAAAAAAAGGTGGGAGCAGAGAATTGTGCTTACTAGATTCATCAACTTCATACCTCTCAAAAATGATCCATTAAAAAGGTTGATCAAGTCTTATTAACAACCACTTCCGATTGGCATGAAACCGAAGAACTTTCGTAAAACACTAAGTTACCTCAATGGAGATGTGCATATCCCCTACAATAAGTATATCATATTTCTTTTTGGTAGTAGGCAGAGGTAATTTAAAACTTCCAATAGTGATGGTCGAAGATTCTTCAAAAACATTTACACCATTCACTTGGAATTGCTTCTTCGGAAAGTGCACCGTATGCTCATTACCATTGATATGAAAAGTGACTTTGCTTTTATTGCAATCAATAACAGCCCCTAAAGTATTCAAAAAGGGTCTACCAAGGATAATCGACATGTTGTCGTCCTCGGGCATCTCAAGAATAACAAAGTCCGTTAAGATAGTAACATTTGCAACAACAACGGGCACGTCCTCACAAATACCGATAGGTATGGCCGTTGATTTGTCAGCCATTTGCAATGATATCTCGGTAGGTGTGAGTTTATTCAAATCAAGTCTTTTATATAAGGAGAAAGGCATAACACTAACACCGGCTCCCAAATCACACAAAGCAGTTTTGACAAAGTTTCTTTTAATGGAGCAAGGTATAGTTGGTATTCCAGGATCTCCAAGTTTTTTAGGTACTCCATCCTTAAAAGAATAGTTATCAAGCATGGTGGAGATTTCAGCTTCCGGTATCTTTCTTTTATTTGTGATGATGTCTTTCATATACTTTGCATAAGGGGCCATCTTCAAAATATCGGTTAAACGGGTACACAAAAAGACTGGCCTAATCATTTCAGCAAAGCGTTCAAATTCTTCATCATCCTTTTTCTTAGATGGCTTAGGTAGAAATGGCATGGGTTTCTGAACCCATGGCTCTCTTTCTTTACCATGTTTCCTAGCCACAAAGTCTCTTTTATCATAACGTTTATTTTTAGGTTGTGGGTTATCAAGATCAGCAGCAGGCTCTATTTCAACATCATTATCTGGTTCTATATCATTGCTAGGTTGAGCATCTTCATGAACATCATCATTATCATTTTCATTATCACTAGGTGAATGTTCATTACTAGACCGAGTTTCAGCATCAGAAATAGAGAGATCATTATTATCAGTAGGTTTTTGTGTCTCAGGCTCAATAGAGGTATGCAAAGTCCTATCATTTTTATTTTTGTTTTTCTTCTTAGAAGGATTAGGTGCATCAGTATTAATTCTCTGAGAGTCTTGTTCAATTCTTTTAGGATGACCCTCAGGATAAAGTGGTTCTTGGGTCATTCTACCTCTTCTAGTTACTACTCTAGCAGTAAAATCATTCATATTATTATTCATTTCATCAAGCAATTATTTTTGAGACTTAGCAACTTGTTCTAACTGAGTTTGAACCATAGAGGCATGTTTTCCTACACTCCTAACATCATTACTGATTCTAAATAGCAAGTCACTCAAGCGAGCATTCATATCGGAATTATATTTCAATTGTTTCAGAACATGAGCATTGAAATGATCTTGCATCATAATATAGTTGTCAAACTCATATAAGCATTGACTAGGATGTTTATTGTGAGGAATGTCACTTTCATCAAACTTTAGTAAAGAATTTACCTCTACCACCTGTGGAGGTGGTGGTGTGTCAAGGCCATGTGTTTCTTCAATAGGTGGCAGATTCTTAACATCCTCAGCTTTAATACCTTTTTCCTTCATAGATTTCTTTGCCTCTTGCATATCTTCAGGACTGAGAAATAAGATACCCCTCTCCTTCGGACTGGTTTAGGCGGTGGTTAAGGAGGAGTCCAATCATCATAATTCTTCAATATGTTATTCAATAATTCTTCAGCTTGTTCAATGGTTTGCTCCCTGAAAACACAACCAGCACAACTATCTAGGAAGTCCCTAGAAGCATCGGTTAGTCCATTATAGAAGATATCAAGTATTTCATTTTTCTTAAGAGGATGATCAGGCAAAGCATTAAGCAATTGGAGAAGCCTCCCCCAAGCTTGTGGGAGACTCTCTTCTTCAATTTGCACAAAGTTAAATATTTCCTGTAAGGCAGCTTGTTTCTTATGGGCAAGAAAATATTTTTCAGAGAAATAGTAAATCATATCCTGGGGACTACGCACACAACCAGGAGCAAGAGTGTTGTACCATATCTTAGCATCACCCTTTAATGATAACAGAAATTACTTAAGGATGTAATAGTAGCGAATCTTCTCATAATGAGCAAAGAGGGTGGCTATATCATTTAGCTTAGTAAGGTGTGCCACTAAAGTTTCAGTTTCATAGCCATGGAAAGGATCAGATTCAACCAAAGTAATTAACTCTGGGTCGACAGAGAATTCATAATCCTTATCGGTAACAAAGATAGGTGAAGTAGCAAACTTAGGATCACATTTCATTCTAGCATTCAAAGTCTTTTCCTTATACTTGCGTAGCAATTTCTTAAGATCGTTTCTATCCTTGCAAGAAAGAATTTCTCTAGTTACCTCTTCGTCCATAACATAACCTTCAGGTATCTTAGGCATTTCAAACTTAGGAGAGCTAGGACTAATAGGTGTTTCATAGTCATCATCGGTTTCAGCAATTTCATCAATTTCAGTAGTTTCATTTTCTTTAGCTCTAGCAATTTGTTCATCAAGAAATTCTCCTAGTGGCACATTATCATCAAGCATGGTACTAGCATCATCATAAGCATCATTCATAGCAGAGGTAGCATCATCAATCACTTGCGACATATCAGGATTACTAGCATGTGGTGGTGTTGCAAGCTTACTCATAACAGAAGGTGAATCAAGTGCAGAGCTAGATGGCGGTTCCTTACCTCCCCTCGTCTTAGAGGAAAAAATCTTAGTCTTTGGATCCTTCAGATTCTTCATAGTGATCAATTGATATAAATCCCAAGTGACTCAACAAATATAGCTATGCTCCCCGGCAACGGCGCCAGAAAAAGGTCTTGATAACCCACAAGTATAGGGGATCGCAACAGTTTTCGAGGGTAGAGTATTCAACCCAAATTTATAGATTCGACATAATGGGAGCCAAACAATACTTGAGAGTATTAGCAGTTGAGTTGTCAATTCAACCACACCTGGAGATTAAATATCTGCAGCAGAGTGATCAGTAGCACAGTAATATGACAGTTTGATAGCATAGTGACAGTAACAGTAGTAGTAACCGTAGTAACAATAGCTTTGTAGCAGTTGGAACTGTAGCAACAGCAATAGTGACTTAGCAAGAACAATAAGTGGAAAGCTCATAGGCACTGGATCGGTAACTCGTTGGATGATATTCGTCATGTAACAGTCATAACCTAGGGCGATACAGAACAAGCTCCAGTTCGTCAATGTAATGTAGGCATGTATTCCGTAAATAGTCATACGTGCTTATGGATAAGAACTTGCATGACATCTTTTGTCCTACCCTCCCGTGGCAGAGGGGTCCATAAGGAAACTAAGGGATATTAAGGCATCCTTTTAATAGAGAACCGGAACAAAGTATTAACACATGGTGAATACATGAACTCCTCAAACTACGGTCATCACCGTGAAGTATCCCAAATATTGTCACTATGGGGTTGACAGATCATAATACGTAATAGGTGCATATGACTAGGAAAGATCGGATCAAGAACATGGATATAGAGATGATAACATAAACGGTTCAGATCTAAAATCATGGCACTCGGGCCCTAGTGACAAGCATTAGGCATAGCAAAGTCATAGCAACATCAATCTCAGAACATAATGGATACTAGGGATCAAGCCCTAACAAAACTAACTCGATTACATGATGAATCTCATTCAAGTCCTCACCGACCAGCAAGCCTATGAAGGGATTACTCACTCCCGGTGGGGAGCATCATGGAAATGGCGATGGAGAAAGGTTGGTGATGACGAAGACCGAAGATTCCCCTCTCCGAAGCCCCAAACGGGCTCCAGATCTGGCCTCCTGATGAAGAACAGGAGGTGGCGGCGGCTCCGTATCATAAAATGCGATGAAACTTTCTCTCTGATTTTTTCTTCGAAAATAGGAATTTATAGTGGCGGAATTAGGGTCAGTGGGGCCACGAGGTGGGCACAACCCACCAGGGCACGCCCAAGGGGCCTGGCGCGCCCTGGTGGGTGCTGCTCACCCTGGCCCCCCTCTTCGGTGGATTTTGGCTCCAATAATTCTTATATATTCTGAAATAATTTTCCAAAAAGTTTTGTTCCATTCCGAGAACTTTTATTTCTGCACAAAAACAACACCATGGTAGTTCTGCTGAAAACAGCGTTAGTCTGGGTTAGTTCCATTCAAATCATGCAAATTAGAGTCCAAAACAAGGGCAGAAGAGTGAGGAAAAGTAGATACGTTGGAGACGTATCAGGCTCCTTCTCAGAAAAGACATTCGTCTCCCGTAATTCCCATCTCATCGACCTCTGTCCCCAAGGGCAGCTGGTCTATGCGCTGGTCATCCTTGGAAACTACTCCAGCAAGGTCCGCGCCTAACAATGGCCTGACTCCCGAGCCAGAGACTGCAGAGGGAGTTTTACCGACCGCTCCCCCTACCAAAAGGTATTTAATCTTGCAACTTGGTCTTTGTTTTTGCCAATGTTCACGGAATCGGTAACTGGTAGCTGCTCGGTCGGTTGGAGGTAGCGATTAATCGGTGAATCGGCCTATTAACTGGATTAATCGGTCAACCATTAATCGGTAGATTAAATAGAACTTGCCAACTTATATCTAGATTATTTTATGTATTACACCATACTTCCATGCACCTAGCTACATAATATAACAAAATATTCTATTGTAGGCATTAAAAAATAGACAAGAGGTAAAATCAATAATCGTTATGCATCCAAACCTATGAAATCTCAAAATTCAAATTACCAGTTTAACATTTAAAGTTGTCCATATACATGCTAACATACATCACACAATATACTACAAATAGCAATCAAAACCAATAGTTCCATCCACTAATCTACAAAATTGCAATCTATAATCTACTAATATATGAATTGTGGATTTTCCACTAAGATAGGGGAAGAAGATGGTAGTACCTTGCCTGCTTGTGACGCCATGGAGGAAGAGACTGGGGTGCATCCCACGGGTCAGGCGATGGGGAGCATCCAATGGGAGAGGATGGGGAGTGGCCAATGGGGGATGGGGTGCAGGCAGGCGACCAGAGTGGCTGAGCAGCAGGATCTTGGAGGTGTAGTGTGGTGGCTGGCACCGGTGATGACTTGGCTAGCCACCAGCCATATTAGGAGGGGATGAAAGGAGCATGAGGGTGCGGGAGGAGGGCCAGACTATATCTATTTATTAGCAATAGGGGTGGGAGGGGTTATTGGCCAAAATTATGGGATTTGTTTGCCCACCAGTTAACGAGCCAGTAGCGGTTAATCGGTCTGGCAACTAATTAATCGGTGTGACAATTGATTAATCGGTCTAACCGGACAATTAATCGGCCTCACAAGTTAATGCGATGAATAGGTGCTATTCGATTCGGCCACCCTACGAGTAGTGATTAACTGGCAAGTTAACTGATTAATTGGATGAATTCTTGCACAGTGTTGCCCGTTCCGAATACTCATGGTTTTTAAACTGACATACTCAGGAGGCGAGTAGAACCACCTTCGTCTGAAGACGCTGACAGGCGCAGGGCAATCCTCGACCAAGGTCTCCGGTACACGCCGAAGTGAATGCGGGAGATCTTGTCGCGGGCCAACCTCCCGAGGACTTAGGGGATGTCTCGGCTACCAACTCCGAGGTTGAGAGTGCGATGAATCACCAATGACGGAGGGAGGCTCTGCGTCACCCCATATTTTCTGACCAGGAGTTTAATGCCCTCAATTCCGTGGACTCATACCTCGGGGCCACTCGAGCGGGACTTGATGGAGCGGCTAAACTAATATCCGCCAGCCTGCAGGTAAATGGTCGGCACGGAAGGCCGATCATAATTCGTAACCCAGTAGCCCCCGAGCCTTAATTTGGACGGAACGGCTGAATTCAAGGGTCTGACAACTATGTTCGTGCGTATGTAGGTTTCAAAGCAACAAAACAAGAAGCTGTCTACGGACCTCGAGTCAAGTCGAGCAGAGCTGCAGGACGTTAGGACCAAGCTGGAACAGGTGAAGAAATTCACCAGGGAGGTGCACGGTGAGTACAAACTATTGCTTTTTGTGCTGAAGTTATTTAAAGGACATCTCTTCTGACGAAAGATTGTTTCGTAGCAGCCGAGTCCATAGGGCAATTACAGAATGATTTGGATGCTTCCCGAAAATCCCAAAGGTTTGCTGAATCCCAGCTAGAGGCCGGGCACCGCGTATTGACTCGAAGTCTGGAGGATAAGAACCAACTCAAAGCGGAAAATCAGCGACAGGCCGAAGAAATTAAGAGCTTGAGAGCTCAATTGGCACAATCCTGCCAAGAGAACCAGAGATTGAAGGTAGGCATCTTCTGTAAGTGAAAATCTAACCTTTAACTCCACCAAGTGCTTTGTATTGTATCGAGTGTAAGGAGCATTGTTTATTTCCTCCCTAGGTCTCCTGACCGGGTGTCCCGAGGAAGAAGCCAGCTCGTACGGAGGAGATCTATTAAAGGAACTTTCCGTTGTGCACGAGCGGGCTCGGAAGGCTATGAATAGCATGATTAAAGCCCTCTGACCGGCTCAGACGCCTCCGGAAGGGATGGCAGAACTGGCCGAGAAGTTTAGGGGAGCTCGGAGTCGTTTTGAGCTATGGAAGACTTCCGCTTGCTGAGAGGGAGCCCGGGAGGTGTGGGCCATGGTCGAGACCAGCTTTACCAAACTCAACCCAGAGCATATGGCTCGGGTTGGGCCTGTAGGGCCGGATGGTAAAGAGGTGCCTGTGAGCTTGGTTTATGACCAAGTGATGCCCACTGCTCGAATGTCACACGAAGATTGTGTCCTAGACACCATAATAGACCATCTTGAGTGACAGCCTTGAGTTTTGAATTTATGTAACTATATACTTTTTATCAAACCCTCTCTATCCATGCTATAAACATTGTCTTAAACGGTCATCGGCCTCTGCCTCCGTCGCCGATAGGTAAGGAGTATTCCGGACTATGCATCCTGCGATAACAGGGAATTGTCTCGGGGAACTAGGCAATCCGACCTTGTGGTGCGAACAGACGAAACATGCATGGGGAGGTATGTTATATTACTATTTAACGTAAGAAACATCTTCCAAAGAAAATAGTTCCTCTATGGGTTCCTTTCTTTAGGTTACTACGTGAACCGTAGATGTCATAGTCGTGTATCCGTATTATGCGGATAATTTTGCTATTTGGGGGAATAGCCCCCATGTACGGCAAGAAGCACCAACCCTACCTTTTTCCTTCCGAGCCGACCAATTTGTATCATAAGAATGCTAGCCTTCGGCTTTGTCCGTCTGAGGTACGTGTCCGGGTAATCCGGTCGTAGCAATCGCAGAGGTGCTCCCTTTACCCCCTAGCCGACGGACTTGCCGGGCTTCGGATACCCTGTCGACGACAACATATCCTCAAGCGCCAGGCTAACCATGTTCTACGACAAGCTCGTCGACGCCCTCAAGCTACTCCAGGCGAACCAGACAAGCAAGCTGGCCGACGAATCCCGGAAACTCTGCCAGCTCGTCCTCCGCAAGGTGTTGATGAAGGTGGCGTACAGGAACCCTGGCATCGACCTCTCCAAAGCATCGAAAAGCTTGCCGAAGGACGCGGACGTCAAGGCTCTCGAGGAGCTTGTCGCGCCCATCGTCGATCGGGTGAGCCAGGTGAAGAGGGTCGAGGGCGATCGCCGGGACTAGCCACACCCGCCTCATCTTTTCTCCATCTTGCCGCCGGCGTTATATGTAAAAGACAATTTGTCTTATGTCAGAAACGCGGCAAGCACTAGATGTAATATAACTTGCTCTCTTTGAATTATGGCATGCTATTCCCTTTGTTCAATTTCTTTCTGTATAGCATATACCCTACGCTTTGCTGGGAACTTGCCGGAGCATAACCCCGTCGCGAGCGCTGGATTCGGGTCGTTAGCAGCTTGCGGGCAGTGCTGCTCACGGCAAGAAATCTTGACGCTTTCAGCGCGGCCACCTAGACTGTTGAGCGGACTCGAAACAGAGTAAGGGCGCAGCCGATCACGACAAGATTCCATCGCGTGCAGGTTTTCCATACAAAGCCGAAATCGTTCAAGGGAATACAGCCTTACAAAAATCAAAATCTGCTTAAGGGGTTTAGCAACTTAGCTCTGCTTTTCGTCGCTATTCTTTTTCTTCCGGCAAGGCGCCAACCTTGAACGTCGTCTGGTATCTATACCACTATTCTCCTTCCCCCCCCCCCCCCCCCCCCCGGCAAACTTGCGCGTGAGGGAATCTTCTGTCTCTTGAGAAAAAGAAAGAAGAGAAAATAAAAGTATGGAACCTTGACGGTTCGTTAGCTCTTACCGGGATCGAGTGCAATACACATCTCAGATAACACATGCATATATATGACATGGAAATCAACAAGAAATGTAAAACACACAGATCTTATTAAATATGCACAGGGATGTGCCTGCTCTGTACGAAGGATTACATGCCAGCGGCAACACTTGTACAGAATGGTGTTGCCGGGATCTTGCCGGAGCGTTACGCTACCGCGAGCGCTGGATTCGGGTCGTCAGCAGCCTGCTGGCCGTATCGCTATCACAGCAAGAAACCCGAACAACCGCGCCTTACGGGTAGAACTTGCGAAGGTGCTCGATGTTCCAGGAGTTGCTGACTGGCAAGCCCCCTTCGGTCTCCAGGCGGACAGCGCCAGGCCTGGTGACTCGCACTACCCGGTAAGGGCCTTCCCACTTCGGCGTCAACTTGTTGGAATTCTTGGTCGACTGAACGCGCCGAAGAACAAGGTCGCCTTCCTCAAGACTCCGGGCATGAACCTTGCTGCTATGGTAGCGGCGCAAAGCTTGCTGGTAGCGAGCGGCTCGCACAGCAGCCCGAAGACGGTTCTCCTCAAGGAGCAGCGCGTCATCTTGCCGCAGCTGCTCTTGCTCAAGCTCATCATAAGCGAGCACTCGAGGTGACCCGTATATGAGTTCCGTGGGGAGAACTGCTTCCGCTTCGTAGACCAGAGCGAAGGGCGTCTGGCCGGTGGCTCGATTCGGCGTTGTCCTGATCGACCAAAGAACCACCGGCAGCTCATCAATCCAGCGTCTTCCATGCTTGTGCAGCTTGTCGAAAGTTCTGGTCCGGAGACCACGCAACACTTCAGCGTTCGCCCTTTCCGCTTGGCCATTGCTTCTCGGGTGAGCAACAGAGGCAAAACAAATCTTGCCGCCAAGGTCTTGGACGTACTGCATGAAGGTGCGGCTTGTGAACTGCGTACCGTTGTCGGTGATGATCCTGTTCGGCACACCAAAATGGCACACAATCCCCTTGAAGAACTTGACTGCTGACTGTGCTGTCACCCTCCTCACTGCTTCCACTTCTGGCCACTTCGTGATCTTGTCGATAGCGACGTACAAGTACTCGATGCCCCCGGCAGCGCGGGGGAAGGGACCCAGTATGTCGAGCCCCCAGACCGAGAAGGGCCAGGAGAGAGGGATCGGCTGGAGAGCTTGAGCTGGCTGATGAAGTTGCTTCGAATGAAACTGGCACGCTTCACACTTGGTTACTAGTGCCGTTGCATCCTGGAGGGCAGTAGGCCAGAAGAATCCTTGCCGGAATGCCTTGCCGACAAGGGCTCTCGAGCCTATGTGGGATCCACATATGCCCCCATGAATCTCTGCCAACAGCTCTAGTCCATCCTCCCGAGGAATGCACTTCAATTTCACACCGTTAGGTCTCTTTCTGTACAGGATGTCATCGATGAACTAGTACATACTTGACTGACGGGCTACTTTCTCAGCTTCTTCCTGCTCCTCAGGGAGTTCTCCTGTCTGAAGGAAATGGACTATTTGCTGTGCCCATGCCGGAGCTTGTGGCTCGACGACAAGGACTAAAGGTGACTCTTCAGCTGCGGGAGCATTTGCTTCTACGGCAAGAACCTGAGGTTCTTGGCGGAGCAGCTGCTCACCGGCAACTGGTATTTCTTCGGCAGCAGGGGCGCTTGCTTCGGCGGCAAGAACCCGGGGTTCTGCGCGAAGCCGCTGCTCACCGGCAACCGGTATTTCTTCGGCAGCAGGGGCGCTTGCTTCGGCGGCAGGAACTTGAGGTTCTGCGCGAAGCCGCTGCTCACCGGCAACCGTGTCGTTCCCGGCAAGATCCTTGCCGGGGCCTTCGGGAAGCCCTGCCGGGAAGTACTCGCCGGTACTTAACTTTCTTCTCTTATCAGGCCTTGTCGATGGCGACACGGATGGTTGAGTCAAGCGGAGCACAAAAGTCCCTGGTTCCACAGGCAGCTTGAGTGCGGCACGCTTCGACAGGTCGTCGGCAACGCTGTTCTCTGATCGAGGAACATGCTCTGTCTGAAGACCGTCAAAGCGCTCCTCCAGCTTCCTCACTTCATCGACGTACGCTTCCATTAACGGGCTCTGATAATCTTTGTTGACCTGCCTCACGACGAGCTGGGAGTCACCTCTGACGATGAGCTTCTTGATCCCAAGGTCTGCTGCGATCCTGAGACCGGCAAGCAGTCCTTCATACTCCGCCGTGTTATTGGTCGATCTCTCCCGGGGAAAATGCATCTGGATGACGTACTTGAGGTGCTCTCCGGTGGGTGCGACAAGCAGCACGCCGGCACCGGCGCCTTGCAGCGAAAAGGCTCCATCAAAGTACATGATCCATTCGCGATCTGTTTCCTTGCCGGGAATCGCTGATTCTTGAACTTCGTCGTCTGGCGTTGGGGTCCATTCTGCAATGAACTCTGCCAAGGCTCTGCTCTGGATAGTTGAAGAACTTTCAAACTTGAGACCAAAGCATGACAGCTCCAACGCCCACTCCACGATCCTGCCGGTTGCTTCTGGGTTCCGGAGAATCCGTTGCAGCGGAAAGCGAGTGACGACAGTGACGTCATGTGCTTGGAAGTATTGGCGCAGCTTCCTCGAGGCCATGAGAAGGCCGAAGAGCAACTTCTGCACACCAGAATATCTCGACCTAGCCCCCTGCAATAGGGAGCTGACGAAATAGACTGGGCGCTGCACCATCTTCTTCTTCTGCACTGCTTGACTTGACTGCGCGGATCTTTCCTTGTCGGCACCAGACTCTGCCGGGGCCGGCCCCGGCAAGTCACTTGGCGGGCCTGCCGTTGCCGCTGCATCCTCCTCTGATTTTCTCTCTGCCACCAGTGCAGCACTAACCACTTGATTCGTTGCCGCCAGATATAGCAGCAACGGCTCTTGTGGTCTAGGCGCGACTAGTACTGGCGGAGAGGAGAGGTACTTCTTCAAATCCTGCAGTGCTGCCTCCGCTTCTGGAGTCCATTTCATTGGACCTGCCTTCTTCAAAATTTTGAAAAACGGCAGGGCGCGCTCAGCAGACTTTGAGATGAACCTACTCAAAGCAGCGACGCAGCCGGCAAGGCGGCGCACATCCTTAACTCGTCTTGGCGCTTCGATCTGCTCAATTGCCTTGATCTTGTCGGGATTGGCCTCAATTCCACGCTGAGATACAAAGAACCCGAGAAGCTTGCCGGATGGGACGCCAAACACGCACTTCTCGGGATTGAGCTTCAGGTTGATCCTGCGCAGATTTGCAAATGTCTCCTCCAGATCTTGAATGAGCGTTGCCTTGTCCTTGGTTTTGACCACTATGTCATCCATGTAAGCTTCCATATTTCTATGCAGCTGGGCCCCGTAACCAATCTGGACAGCTCTTGCGAAGGTCGACCCAGCACTTTTCAACCCGAAAGGCATACGCAAGAAGCAATATGTGCCACACGGGGTGATAAATGCGGTCTTCTCTTCGTCTTCCTTCGCCATGAAGATCTGGTGGTAGCCTGAGTATGCATCAAGAAATGACAGCAAATCGCAGCCGGCAGTGGAATCCACAATCTGGTCGATGCGCGGCAAGGGAAAGGGATCTTTCGGACAGGCTTTATTGATATCTGTAAAGTCAATACATAGCCTCCATTTACCGTTCGCCTTGCGCACAACAACTGGATTGGCCAACCATGTAGGATGGAGGACTCCTCTAACCAGGCCTGCTGCCTCAAGCTTCTTAATCTCTTCTGCAATGAATTCTTGCCGCTCCAAAGCTTGCTTCCGCACCTTCTGCTTGACGGGCCGCGCGTGAGGACAGACAGCTAGGTGGTGCTCAATTACCTCCCTGGGAACATCGGGGATGTCAGATGGTTGCCATGCAAACACATCGACATTCGCCCGCAGGAAGGCAACGAGCGCGCTTTCCTGTTTGTCGTCAAGGGTGGAACTTATGGTGAAAGTTCCCCCTGTCCCGTCCTCCTTGGCGGGCACCTTCTTGGTCTCAGGCGGGGCAGCCTTGGATTTCTTTGTCTGGCCAGCAGAGCTCCCTGGTGCACCCTCGACGGTAGCGCAGCACTCCGGAGAGGCGCGCTTGCCGGAGTTTGTACCAGAGGTCTTGCCGGGCTTCTTCTTGCCGGGATCTTGAGCGGCAGGAGCATGCGCCTTGGCGGCGGACGCTGCAACTGCTTCCCGGTAGAGCTTGTCGGTGCAAATGAGCGCGTCTTTCTTGTCGGAGTGGACAGTGATGACGCTCATTGGACCGGGCATCTTCAAGACGTTGTAGGCGTAGTGCGAGGCCGCCATGAACTTAGCCAGCGCTGGGCGGCCAAGGATTCCATTGTATGGCAACGGAATCCTGGCGACGTCGAAGACGACCTTCTCCGTCCTGAAGTTCAGCTCGCTGCCGAAAGTTACCGGCAGCGTGATCTTGCCTTTCGGATGGTTCCTTCCCGGATTGACCCCTTGGAAAGAACCTGTCTCCTCAAGGTCCTCGTCAGGAATCTGCAGCCTCTTGATGACGTCCGGTGAGATCAAGTTCAGGCCGGCCCCACCGTCAACTAACATTTTCGTCACCTGGAGGTTGCGGATTGTTGGTGAAACCAACGGCAAACACCCGACCGCAGTTGTGCGATCAGGGTGATCCTCGGCGTCAAAAATGATAGGCGTGTGGGACCACTTCAGTGGCTTCTGTGCATTAATAGAGGGTTCTGCCGCATTAATCTCACGTGCCCACCGCTTGAGTTGGCAGTGAGAGAAATGCAACGAAGCGCCCCCGTCGACGCACATGGCCTCTGTAGCCTTCTGGAACTCGTGTTCGCTGGACTCGTCGCCCTCTGCATCACCATCATCATCTCCTTGCTCTTTGGCGCGGCCCTAGGCGGGTTCTCTTGCTGCTGCCTGGGCTTGCCACGGCGACCTCCTCGACCGCGCTTCCTGCCAGACCCTCCGGCACCATCTTGGGCTCTCTCCTTGTCGCGCCTTTCGTACTCGGCGCGCTGCTTCTCGGCAAGCTCCTCAACTTGCCGGCAGTCTTGGAGATCATGGCCCTTGGTGCGATGGATCTTGCAGTACTGCTTGCCGGATCCTTCTGGTTTGTCGGCAGCCGCCAAGGCCTGACACGCCGCACACCCGGCAACCTCCTTGCCGGGGTCGTCGGTCTTGGACTTCTTGGCGGTGCCGGTGTTGCCGGAACCTTCAACGGCAAGCACGGTCTTGCCCTTGCGCTTCTTGTTCTTCCGCCGCCCCTTCTTTGCCGGGGCAGGAGCGTCTTCACTATGGAGTCGACTCCCGCGCCAGCGTTCTCGCCGGGGAGCCTCCTTCCTTCTTCTGCCCGAGCACATTTATCGGCCAAAGCGTAGAGCTCGGCGACATCCCTGACTTTGTTCATCGCCAGCTCCTCCCACATCTTACGATTGCGCACATTCTGATGAAAGGCGCTGATGACGGCGGCGGGATGAACGTCAGGAATGTTGTGCTGGATGCGGCTGAACCTCTGGATATACTTGCGCAAAGTTTCGCCCTCCTTCTGGGGAATGATGTGCAGATCACTCTCCTGGCCAGGAGCTTGATGGCCGCCGGTGAAGGCGCCAACAAACTGATGGCACAGGTCGGCCCAAGAAGAGATGGAATTCTCGGGCAGGTGCATCAACCACGATCTCACGTTGGGCTTCAGCACCAACGGAAAGTAGTTGGCCAGTACCTTATCGTCACGAGCCCCGGCAGCCTGCACCGCGATGGTGTAGATGCTCAAGAACTCGGACGGATGGGTCTTGCCGTCGTACTTCTCCGGTACTTCCGGCTTGAAGGAGCGGGAGCTAGGCCACTGGACTTGCCGCAGCTCACGAGTAAACGCTGGACATCCCACCTCGTAGGGTAGGCAGCCAGGGTACCCTGGCGCGGGCTCGTCAACAGCGGTCCCAGCGCGCTTGTCAGACTGGCGACGCGCTTCCCTTCGGCGCTCGATGGTGGTTCGAGCGTCCTCCTTCTTCCGTTCCCGAAGAACGTGACGTTGATCTCGGCGAACCCGCGGATCAGATGACGCCGTGGAACCATCCTCACTGGCACTGGTCCATCGAGTTAATGACCGCTCTTGATGCAGTGGAGGGGAACGCAACGCAGTCGTTCCAGCTCCGGTCTTCTCTCCATCGCCACGCACCAGCCTAGACGACTGCGGCCGCGAGGGTTCACCCTGCTGCGGTACGTCGTTGTTGGCTAGGCCGATGAGGCTCTGGATAGCGGCTCACCACTCGTCTAGCTTCTCCGTGGCGGGAGGGAAGTCTAGGAGCAGCTGAGCTCGCGCCAACGCCTCTGCTGGCGTAGGCGGCGGCGACAGGTGCGAAGAACGTGAGGTGCTCAAACTCCTAATAGGGTTAGAAGGAGCACCATCACGACTCTGCACCCGCACGCGGCTTCCACCAGCGCGCTGGCGCGGATCTTGGCCCTGCGCATCCTGGGAGTGATGCGCAGGGGTCTTCCCATGCGGACGCCTAGAACCACCAACGTCTTGAGGCCGCATGTCACGCGCGTCCTGAGAAGGTCACGGTGCATGCGCCGGCGTATTCGTCCTGGAAGGCGCCGCTCCATCTTTGGAAGTCGCTGCACCACCCGCAGGTTGCGCAGCTCCATCCTTGGACCTGTTGCTCGTCCGGCTCGGATCGCCGGAACGCCGTGGAAGCTCGGAGCCTCCACCCGCGTCTACCCCGTCGCCTGCGCGCGCAGCATCAGGCACGACGGATGCGGATGGACCCACCGCCATGAAACCCTTCTTCTTGGGAGCCATGGTGGTGAAGATGATCGAAGATCTGACGCGCTGATCGCTAGATCAGGTTCGCACAACCTCGATCCCCCTACCTGGCGCGCCAAAGATGTCGTGGGAAACGAACACCTATGGGATCGCTATCGAGCGGATCCCTTTACGGTTCGGCAAGGGGAGAGGATTGCACAAAGAGCAGAACTAACGAACAGCACGCGGGGATTTACCCAGGTTCGGGCCGCACGGATGCGTAAAACCCTACTCCTGCTTTGATTGTATTATTGTGGATGTTCTTGGCCAAGTTCTGGGAGCTACAGTATTCAGTAGCTACGCATGCAGAATGGGCTTCCGAAGTTCTTCCTTCCCCTGAACCCCCTTCTCTGTACGCCTCGGGCCTCCTTTTATATGAGTCAAAGGGGCTACCACAGTGGCGTACGAGATAAGGCATGAGGTGGAAAGTAGCTATAGTGTTACCACAGCGTTATCATACCTAACCCTGACGGCTTAGGACAAACTCATTAAATGCCCCGTGAGGTGTCCGTCGAGGTGTCCCTTAGCGTCTCGGGCTTGGAAAAGCTTTACAGGGGATGGGCAAAAGCAGCCATCCCATCAGCACCGCTTAAGCATCGCGTGGCCAGCATTACGCCACGTCATCATGAGGACAAGCCCTAAACGACAAGGCTGGCCGCTGCACTGGAGCGATAGCGCTGCACTGTGCAGAGCCTTGCCGGGACTGAATCCTTGCCGGGCCCGGGGCTTGCCGGGACCGAATCCTTGCCGGGCCCGGGGCTTGCCGGGACCGGGTCTTGCCGGGCGCGAAGCTTCGCCGGCAAGGGCCTTGCCGGGCGCGAGGCCTTGCCGGCAAGGGTCTTGCCGGGCCTCCGCAACCCTTTGGTCTTCTGTCTGGTCGTTGACTTGAACGTCTCCTTGGCATCTTAGTCTCGTGATTACTCCTAGCTATTCCCCGGCAAGGCTTGCCGCGGTATGGCTACAACTGCCCGTGCACAAGTAAGCGGTACTAAAAAGACCCATACTTTAGTACACCGACACTCGGCGTGAATTTCGGGTGGTATTACTGAACGTTTGCCTGGGGGTGAGGACATGAGGATGGCCTCTCCGCTCTTTGCGACCTGCCTAACGACCCAGCATGCTCGAAGGCTGTGAGTTGGGCTTGCGTTTAATGAAGCAGAATGTATGGGGCATGGACTGTCCAGTAGTCCATCAAGGACTGTTTTCTCGTTCATGGGGTATTTGTTCCTTTTTCGGCAGGCCTGTGCCTGGGCGGGTACTATGGTGGCACGAGCCTTTTCCGAACTCCTCTAGGTTGTTCGGTGTGGACCGGCTCTGTGAAAAATTGTTGTTCTTTCCACGTACTCTCCATAGCGCAATACTTTTCCATCAAGTATGTTAGCTCGGAGAAGTTTTGGACGCGACGACGGTCAAGGGTGTTGAGGATTCCTTTATCATGGCAATTCCGCTCGAAGGCTGCAATCATTTCTAGGTCGGTAACACCCTTCAGCCTGTTTTTGCTGAGGAGGAATCTGGCCCAAAAATGATGGACCGATTCCCCTGGCTGTTGTTTGATCTCCCGTAAGATCATTGAACCGGGTTCTCTTGCGCTTGCAAGGCGCTCGATCTGGGTGGTGGGTGGGAAAAAATTTCGCGCCCCGGCGAGGTGCATGTTCGGTGCACTGACGGCCGTGTTTTGTACCGTTATGGGATTAGGTGTGAAACCTCCGACCTCTGCCTCAACGGGCCTGGGGGACGCGGCATCAATAGTGTTTTGCCGAGAGGGCCCCAGGTTGTGCGTTAGGCCGGCTGTCGGCTTCAAATCAGTGTCCGGGGAGAATTCTAATCCCGAGTGATCGAAGATCGGGATGTACACCGTTTTAGCTTCGCCGGTTGGGGGGATGTGTCTTCGGACGGGCACTCGACGGTGGCGACCAAGTGTGTTATCGGAGGGACGTGAATTTCCCTATTGTCGGGCCTCAGCCCGATCTGGTCGTAAATCGATGGTTGGCGATCAGTTATGCTCAAGGCTTGGATCCGACCGAGTAGCTCGCCCGGCGATGGGGCCTCGGTTGGGTCGGCACTAAAGGCGCGACTGGGGTCGGTTAGAAGCGCCTCCGTCCCGGGGTCACTCGACGGTGTTCCCGGGGGGTGTGCGGCCGTGGCCGACTCAGATACATCGGCCAGGTTAGGTTTTAAGACCGAGCTGGGGACCGAGGTTATCCCGGCGGCGGGGTTTCCTGCCTCCGACGTCAAGGTGTCAGGGGCCGTGCGGCCTTTAAGAAGGGCTGAGGTCCTGGTTAAAACAAGATCTCCCCGAGAGTCGGCGGCGAACTCTAGGTTCCCGAACCTGACTTCTGAACCAGGGACAAAGCGTCCGATCTGGCCAAGATGGCCAGAGGGATCGGCATGAAGCACGATGCTTCCGAACGCAAAGATCTGTCCGGGAACGAAGACGTCCTTGTTACAGATCTCCTCACCAATGATTAAGCGAGCCATTGATCCTTTGGTGATTCATAGCGGAACTCTCAATGAAAGCACCAGTATCGGTGTCAAAACCGGCGGATCTCGGGTAGGGGGTCCCGAACTATGAATCTAGGATCGATTGTAACAGGGGACGAAGGAGACGGTGTTTACCAAGGTTTGGGCCCTCATGAGGAGGTAAAACACTATGTCCTGCTTGATTGTATTGATGAGTGTGAGGGTTACAGAGTAGATCTACCTCGATATCAAATGAGCTAAACCCTATATGAGTTGACTTGTCCTTCTACGAACTAAGCCCCCTTGTTTATATAGACACCAGGGGTACCTAGGGTTACATATGGTCGGTTTCTGATACGCCCATTCTTTCTTGGAGGGCACACCAAGTCTTCGGGACTCCTCCTTCCGAACACAGGATTGTCTGGTAGCTCGGCCTTCTAGTAATTGCCTCTGTATGGCCCATCGTATTGGCCCACCGGGGATGAACCAACAGCCCGAGGACCCCTTAGTCCCGGACTCCCACACCAGTGACAGAAGGGGACAAGTTGCATCTTTGTGTTGTTGCTACTAAGGATAAAATGATGGGGTCTATTCATATTAGTTGAGTTTACTTTGTCTACATCATGTGATCGTTCTCCAAGCACTACTCCGTTTGGCATCAACTTAATACGTAGAGAGGCAAGCATAGAAGCGCTCTTGAAGTGGAGTAATAGTAGTAGGTGCAGGCAGGAGTCGGCCTATTTGCTAATGGACCTGATGCCTATATACACATGATCATTGCCGTGAACATCGCATAATTATTCGCTCTTCTACCAATTGCCCAATAGTAATTTGTTTACCCAGCGTATGCTTTGCTTATGAGAGATGCCACTAGAGAACTCTACGGCCCCCGGATCTATTCACTTATAAATTCACAAATGCTATCATTACCTTTCTGTTATTTATTACCTTTTATTTTATTTTGCACTTTACTATTATCTACAATTATCTACACAACTCACTTGCTTGCAAATAATGATATCAAGGGGATTGACAACCCTCTTGCCGGCGTTGGGTGCAACTTGTTTGTTCTTTTGTGTGCAGCCGCTGAAGACGGTTGAGGATTGGTATTCCTATTGGCTTGATAAACCTTGGTTTCATAACTGAGGGAAATACTTACCCACTTTGTGCTGCGATTACCCGTTCCTCTTCACGGAAAACCCAACGCAGATCACGAGTATCAGGAAGGATTTCTAATGCCGTTGCCGGGGAATACCATCACCAACTATCACGTAACTTCGCACAAAATTTCATTCACTTGTTCTTCTTTTTATTTTCTTTTATATTTAGTTTGTCTCATAAAAATAAAAAATACAAAAATATTTACCTTTGCTAGTTACTAGTTTGCTTGTAGTTTGCTTTACTTGCTAGTTTACTTCTCTTGCTTGTTTTGCTAGTCCGGTCACCATGTCTCAAGATACTACTAAGTTGTGTGATTTCTCAAATACTAATAATAATGATTTTATTAGTACTCCTATACCACCCGCCACTAGTGCAGAGGCATTTGATATTAATGCTGCATTGCTCAATCTTGTCATGAAAGATCAATTTTCGGGAAGTCCTAATGAGGAGCCCGCATCACATCTTAATACCTTTGTTGAATTATGTGATATGCAAAAGAAAAAGGATATAGATAATGATATTGTGAAATTAAAATTATTTCCTTTTTCACTAAGAGACAAAGCTAAAGCTTGGTTTTTATCTTTACCTCGTAATAGTATTGGAACGTGGGATAAGTGTAAAGATGCTTTTATTGCCAAGTATTTTCCTCCTGCTAAGATTATCTCCCTTAGAAATCAAATAATGAATTTTAAACAGCAAGATCAAGAACATGTTCCTCAAGCTTGGGAGAGAATGAAATTGATGATAAGAAATTGTCCAACTCATGGCTTAAACTTGTGGATGATTATCCAAAAATTCTATGCTGGACTAAACTTTGTGTCTAGAAATCTTCTAGATTCTGCCGCAGGTGGTACCTTCATGGATGAGGAGAGGCCACAAAACTTCTGGACAACATTATGACAAATTATTCTCAATGGCATACCGAAAGAGCTCCAACTAGTAAGAAGGTAAATTCTGTTGAAGAAATCGCTACTTTGAGTGAAAAAGTGGATGCTCTTATGAATATGGTTGCTAATAAAAATGCTAATGTTGATCCCAATGATATGCCTTTGTCTACTTTGATTGAGCAAAATAATAATGCTATTGATGTGAACTTCATCTCGCGAAATAATTTCAACAACAATGCTTATAGAGGAAATTTCAATGCTAGACCGTATCCCGGTAATTGCTCTAACAACTATGGAAATTCTTATGGTAATTCATATCGCAATGCTTCTACAAATTATAATAGGATACCTTCTGATCTTGAGAACACAATTAAAGAATTTATTAATTCTCAAAAGGTTTTCAACACTACAGTAGAAGAAAAGTTGCATATGATTGATACTTTGGCTAAAAACATGGATATAATTGCTCTTGATGTTGAAACTCTTAAAAATAAGTCTTTGCCACCCAAGCATGATTTTAGTGAGACTATTAAATATATCCAATTATCTATTAATGAAAGTAAGGAGAGGACCGCTAAGTTGAGAGCCAAGCGAGAATTCTTAGAAAAAGCTCTTCCACCCGGTTTTTACCGGAATCATGATGAAGATCTTAAAATTATTGGTGTTTCTCCTATTGAATCTTTGTTTACATCTCTGAATATAAATGATAAAGGGACTGGAGATGAGTCAACTTTAGTTAAGGAGCGTCCCGTTTGCTTGGAGGGTGATGATTCTAATGCTAAAACTGAAAAAGGTGGGTTTGGAGAGGTCAAAACTTTAACTCGTGATGTGCCCACTATCTTGGATAACAAAGGCTTTAATTATGATAAATGCTCTTTAGTAGAATGTATTTCCTTGCTGCAATCCATTATTAGCTCACCCAATGCTTATGAACAAAACAAAGCTTTTACCGAACATATAGTAGAAGCTATGATGAAAGCTTATGATGAGAAACTTGAGCTTGAAATTTCTATTCCTAAAAAAATGCATGATTAGTGGGAACCTACTATCAAAATAAAGAGAAATAAATATGATGCAATGATTTGTGTGACCTTGGTGCTAGTGTTTCAACTGTACCCAAAACTTTATGTGATGTGCTTGGTCTCACAAATATTGAAGAGTGTTCCCTAAACTTGCATCTTGCGGATTCTACCATCAAGAAACCTTTTAGTAGAATTAATGATGTGCTTATTATTGCAAACAAAAATTATATGCCTGTAGATTTCATTGTGCTTGATATTGATTGCAATCCTTCTTGTCCCATAATACTTGGAAGGCCATTTTTACGAACTATAGGTGCAATTATTGATATGAAAGAGGGAAACATAAGATTCCAATTCCCATTAAAGAAGGGGATGGAACACTTCCCTACGAAGAGAATTAAACCACCTTATGAATCAATCATGAGAGCTACCTACGGGTTGAGTGTCAAAGATGACAACACTTGAAACTATGCATTATGCCTAGCTAGGGGCATAAAACAATAGCGCTTGTTGGGAGGCAACCCAATATGTATCTTTATTTTTATTTTTACTTTATGTTTTTGTGTGATAACATGATTTTTACCTCTATAATGATTGTGTTTTTATGTTTTAATTAGTGTTCGTGCCAGGTAAAGCCTTTGGGATGACTCACAAGATGAGTAAAAACGATGCTGAATTCGAAACAGAAACTTTGACTCCAGTGCAGGAATTTTCGTTTTTTACTGGAGCGTGATAATGATCTGAAATTTTAACACAGTACTGCTATACAAATTATTTACTTCGTAATAATTGTTCAGAATTTTAAGAGTGACATAAGTATGGGCTCTTTACATATTGCTACAGACTGTTCTGTTTTAATCAGATTCTGTTTTGCTTGCATAGTTTGCTTGTTTTGATTATGCCATGGACTATATCAGGGGGTGTAAGCCATGGGGAAGTTAGAATACAGAACCTATTATGCAAAAATGAATTTGAATCAATTTATCACAGTACCTCAAGTATGCAATATGTTTCTTATACTAACGGATCTCACGAAGTTTTGTTGAGTTTTGTGTGATTGAAGTTTTTCAAGTTTTGGGTGTGATCACGATGGACTATGGAATAAGGAGTAGAAAGAGCCCAAGCTTGGGGATGCCCAAGGCACCCCAAGTATAATTCTAAGGAGACTCAAGCGTCTAAGCTTGGGGATGCCCTGGAAGGCATCCCCTCTATCGTCTCAATCCATCGGCATGTCACTTGGAGCTATATTTTTATTCATCACATGATATGTGTTTTGCTTGGAGCGTCGTTTGCTTTTGTTTTCTTTTACTTTCAGTTTGTCACAATCATCATTTGCTGCACACACCTATTTGAGAGAGACACACCTTCATGATAATTTGCTAGAATACTCTATGTGCATCACTTATATCTTTTGAGCTCGGCAGTTGCTCTAGTACTTCACTTATATCTTTTTGAGCGCGGTGGCATGTAGATTTTATAGAAATAATATGCTCTCATTCTTCACTCATATTTGTTTGAGAGCTGAGTAATAGTGACGGTAATTTGCATGGGTCATAAGACTAGTCCAAGAATATTAGGTATTCAAGGAATGATAATCAAAATCATCGTGTAGCACATATAGAGAAGTTCTGGGTTAATGACATTGATGTGGCAATATGAAAAAGGTGTGAGACCAAAATTATTGATTCGTAGAAGTGTCAAGTTTAAGAGGTGCTTACTTGTTATTCATCTAAAAAGTAAAGAGGCATGGTGATGATGTGTGAGCATTTATATTCCTCGTTGAAATCCTAGTGTTGGTTTGAGTCGGGGGCGTGCGATGGTTAACTCCTACCAACCTCCTCCCTCGGGGCATGCGAGGAGTACTTTGATTTGTGATAAAACTAATAAAACTTTGCAATAAGTATGTGAGTTCTTTATGACTAATGTGACACCATGGACATACGCATCATCACCTTCTGATATTTTCTATCCTCTTCGGTACTGTGCATAGCCCATTCTCACCTCGAGGATCGGTGCAAATATTCGCCGGTGCATCCAAACCCCGTGACATGATATGCTCTGTTGCACATAAGCCTCATTATATCTTCCTCAAAACAGCCACTATACATACCTATTATGGCATTTCCATAGCCATTCCGAGATATATTGCCCTGCAAATTCCATCATCCCTTCACATGACTAGTTCGTCCATCATCATAATGCTTTGCATGATCGTATAGAGCTGACATAGTATTTGTGGCAAAGCCACCATTCTTCATATTTTTGATACATGTCACGCTAGATCATTGCACATCCTGGTACACTGCCAGAGGCATTCATACAGAGTCATATCTTCCTATCAGTTCTTCATGTTGAGTTGTAAGTAAATAAAAGTGTGATGATCATCATTATTAGATCATTGTCCCAGTGAGGAAAGGATGATGGAGACTATGATTCCCCCACAAGTCAGGATGAGACTCCGGACGAAAAATGAAATAAAAATGGGGGAGGCCAAATGAGCCCACCATATAAAAAAAGAGAAAATGGGGGAGGCAAAAAGAAAAAAAAAGGAGAAAAGCCCACCATAAAAAAATTAAAATGAGAGAAAAGAGAGAAGGGACTTTGCTACTATCCTTTACCACACTTGTGCCTCATAGTGGCACAATGTTCTTCATATAGAAAGTCTCCTATGGTGACACTTCCATATGCTAGTGGGAATTACCTTTTCATATAATAAACTTGGCTTGTATATTCCTATGACGGGCTTCCTCAAATGCCCGAGGTCTTCATGAGCAAGCAAGTTTGATGCACACCCCACTTAGCTTCAGTTGAGCTTTCATACACTTATAGCTCTAGTGCATCATTTGCATGACAATCCCTACTCCTCGCATTGATATCTATCGATGAGCATCTCCATAGCTCGGTGGTACGCCTAGTTGATGCGAGAATATCTTCTCCACTTTTTACCCCTTTGATACCTACCACCATATTCTATTCCACCTATATGCCATGCCCAATGGTTCACTCTCATGTATTGCATGAAGAATAAAAAGTTGATGCATATTGAAAAAGTACAATCCAATTGCCTGACTTGGACACCGTGGTACTTAACATTTGTATCTATGTGGTGAAGACGGAGTCATGCCTTGCTAATATAATAAGATGAATAGGGGTAAAACATTCTTTTAGGATCATATACTTTGAAAAATTAATGATTTTGTTTCTTATACTTATAAATATTACTATGTTGTTGTTTGTTAATTCATCATTTCTCAATGAGCATACATACCAAAGATTACATAACGGATAGCATGTTAAATAAAAAATTCTGTTTTTATCATTTACCTACTCGAGGATGAGCATGAATTAAGCTTGGCGATGCTAATACGTCTCCAACGTATCTATAATTTTTTATTGTTCCATGCTGATATTTTATCATTCTAGGATACTTTTTGGGTATTTATTTACCAATTTATATTATTTTTGAGCACTAACCTATTGACCCAGTGCCCAGTGCCCAGTGCCAGTTCTTGTTTTCTGCGTGTTTTTGCCTTTTCAGAGTTACAATACCAAACGGAGTCCAATTGCCACGAAACTTTTTGGTGATTTTTTTGGACCAATACAAGACCTAGAAGCTTTAGAGGAGGGCCAGGAGATGCACCAGGGGCCCACCACATATCCAGTCGCGCCCCCTAGGGGGGGCAGATATGTGGTGGCCCCCTGGAGCGTCCCCTGACGTTGTTCTCTGGCCTATAAGTTCACATCTACCCTAAAATATCAGAAGCGCTCCCGAAACACTTTTTCCGCCGCCGCAAGGCTCTGTTCCGATGGGAGGCCATCTACACCTCTGTTCCGGCACCCTGCGGGAGGGGAGATCAATCACGGAGGGCCTCTTCATCAACCTTGATGCCCTCACCATGATGTGTGAGTAGTTCACCGCAGAGCTACGGGTCCGTAGGTAGTACCTAGATGGCAATCTCTCTCTCTCTCTCTCGATCTTCAATACAATGTTCATCGCATCTTTGCCTTGATCTATCCAATGTAATCCCTTTGTATGGTTTGTTTGTTGGGATCCAATGAATTGTGAGTTTATGTTTAGATTATTCATGAAAAGTATTTGAGTCAAACCTGATTACTATGATTCTTATTTGCATGATCATCATAGCTTAGTAATGCTCTCCGATCTATTGAGATAGTTTGGCCAACTAGATTGATATTTCTTCGGTGGGAGTGGTGTGTTGTAGTAGGTTCAACCTGACGAGTTTCTATATCCCAGTGACAGAAGGGGACAAGTTGCGTCTTTGTGTTGTTGCTACTAAGGATAAAACGATGGGGTTTATTCATATTAGTTGAGTTTACTTTGTCTACATCATGTCATCGTTCTCCAAGCATTACTCCGTTTGTCATGAACTTAATACGTAGAGAGGCAAGCATAGAAGCACTTTTGAAGTGGAGTAATAGTAGTAGGTGTAGGCAGGAGTCAACGTATTTGCTTATGGAGGTGATGCATATATACACATGATCATTGCCGTGAACATCGCATAATTATTCGCTTTTCTATCAATTGCCCAACAGTAATTTGTTTACCCACCGTATGCTTTGCTTATGAGAGATGCCACTAGAGAACTCTACGGCCCCCGGGTCTATTCACTTATAAATTCACAAACGCTATCATTACCTTGCTGTTATTTATTACCTTTTATTTTATTTTGCACTTAACTATTATCTACACAACTCACTTGATTGCAAATAACGAGATCAAGGGGATTGACAACCCTCTTGCCGGCGTTGGGTGCAAGTTGTTTGTTCTTTTGTGTGCAGCCGCTGAAGACCACATAATAGGGCAGGGCCACCCCCGGGCGCGCCCTGTTATGTGGTCCCTCCCTCCCGCGGCCTCCGGTCTCCTCCTGGAGCTTCCACATCTTCTTTGATCCAGAAAAAATCATAATATTTTTTCGGGGCAATTGGACTTCATTTGGTACTGTAAACCTGAAAAGCCAAAAACATGCAGAAAATGACAACTGGCACTGGGCACTGGGTTAATAGGTTAGTGCTAAAAAATAATATGAATCGGTAAATAAATACCCAAAAAGCATCCTAGAATGATAATATTATAGCATGGAACAATGAAAAAATTATAGATACGTTGGAGACGTATCACAGCGCCTCCAAGGTATGCACATGTGCGGTAGTAGTGTGAGGCGACGGACTGCTAGGTCCGATTGTGCAACAGATGTGCAGGGGGCCTGGCGGCGGCAGCTGTGTTGTGTCGAAGAGGATAAACTCTGAGCTGCGCAACGCACTCTCCTTTATATAGACCTCCCTAATTGGATTCTACATTAGAGGACCATTAGTGCTCTAATCCCTTCCTAGTTTGGATCCAAATTCGGATAAGGATGCAACCCCTTAAGTGTGCGACCATATAGGTTCACGCACACATGGACACGACCCGAGTCAATAGGTAGTAAAGGCTCTTAGCAGAATGTGTCAACTCCCATGTGTGCGTAAAATTGTTTGATGAACCTTAATAGAGTGTCGTATGCATCATTCTTTTGCCTCATGATATATGTTTGATGACCCACAAGTATAGGGGATCAATCGTAGTCCTTTCGATAAGTAAGAGTGTCAAACCCAACGAGGAGCGGAAGGAAATGACAAGCGGTTTTCAGAAAGGTATTCTCTGCAAGTGCTATAAGTAACACTGATAGATAGTTTTGTTGCAAGATAATTCATAACAAGTAACAAGTAGCAATAGTAACAAATGTGCAGCAAGGTGGCCCAATCCTTTTTGTAGCAAAGGATAAGCCTAATAGTTCTCTTATATAAAGCAAAGCGCGCTCGAGGACTCATGGGAATTTCCTTCTAGTCATGTTCATCATATTTAGTTGATTCACGTTCTCTACTTTGATAATTTGATATGTGGGTGGACCAGTGCTAAGGTGTTGTTCTTACTTGAACAAACAATCCACTTATGATTACCACCTCTCGCAAGCATCCGCAACTACGAAAGAAGAATTAAGATAAATCTAACCATAGCATTATACGTGTGGATCCAAATCAGCCCCTTACGGAACAACTCATAAACTAGGGTTTGAGCTTCCGTCACTCTCGCAACCCATCATCTACTTATTTTTCCCCAATGCTTCCCTTTAGGCCCAAACATGGTGAAGTGTCATGTGGTCGATGTTCACATGACACCACTAAAGGAATAGCAACATACATATCATCAAAATATCAAACGAATACCAACATCACATGATTACTTATAACAAGACTTCTCACATGTCCTCGAGAACAAAAGTAACTACTCCCAAATCATGTTCATGTTCAAGATCAGAGGGGTGTTGAATATCATTAAGGATCTGAACATATAATCTTCCACCAAATAAACCAACAAGCATCAACTACGAGATGTAATCAACACTACTATTAATCCATAGGTACCAATCTGAGGTTTTGAGAAAAAGATTGAATACAAGAGATGAACTAGGGTTTGATATGAGATGGTATTGGTGAAGATGTTGATGAAGATTGGTCCTCCCACGATGTAGATAGGGTTGGTGATGACGATGGCTTCGATTTCACCCTCCCAGAGGGAAGTTTCCCTGGGGAAATCCCTCCGCCGGAGATCAAAAGTGCTCCTGTCCAGGTTCCGCCTCGAGACGGTAGTGCTTCATCCCGAAAGTCTCCTTCCTAGGTCAAAACCCTTCATATAGAAGAAGAGGGGGACCGGAGATCGCCTGT
The DNA here is from genome assembly GCA_039707655.1 of Elymus sibiricus. Lineage (NCBI taxonomy): Eukaryota > Viridiplantae > Streptophyta > Magnoliopsida > Poales > Poaceae > Elymus > Elymus sibiricus. The sequence goes on along the minus strand of CM077667.1, from coordinate 313,342,463 downwards.
GGGCCCCACAAGGCATCAGGGCGCGCCCAGGGGGTGGGCACGCCCTGTTCCCTTGTGAGCGACAGGTGGTCCTTCTCTGGTATTTCTTGGCTCAAGTATTTTTTATATATTCCAAAAATATTCTCCGTAAAATTTCAAGTCATTTGGAGTCCAGCAAAATAGGTATCTCTGATGTGGCTTTTTCAAGTCCAGAATTTCAGCTGCCAGTAATGTTCCTCTCCATTAAAATTGTATCATAAAGTGGAATAATGATCAAAATAAATATAAATAATAGTAGAAAATCATGATGCAAAATATACGTATCAATGTTGTCGAACTCAAGGAGAGTACTTGTCACCCTTAGTGGTAGCTCGACCTCTCTTCTCAAAACTGTGATACAGATTCTTGAACCGGGTTAACACTTAACCCATGTTGCATGGACATACTTTTAGAATCGGATCACTCGAGAGGGACCATGGAATATATCTTCGAATCGGATGGGAAAATCCTATCTTGGTCAACCATGTCTCGCAACATGTTTCACGACTCATCAAAAAGTACCTTTATAACCATCCTGTTATGGAGTTGCGTTTATAGACCCAAAGTGAGTTAGTCCTCATCACTAGAACATGCGAGGACCTCAAGTCTAGGAAATGCCATATACATTGTACTTGACGCTAACCGATGATAATATCTCACTGCCTCTCAGAGTGGGTCTGTCTGAATAAATGACCTCCATCCTCGAGTCCATACTATCGGGTTAGAATATCTATGCCCATGGCTTGTGAAACATAGTCATCATCTACTCCTATAACTTTGTCACCCAGGGATCATTATAATAATTCTCATACAATACATAGTCTCACAAAATAAGGCACATACTTACTCATACATATCAGTGTTGATGTTCAAAGACAATACAACCAACTCATGAATACATGAGGAAAGAAATCATCACATGATTGCATATAGGCATCTTTACAATAGATTCCACCTCAAGGTTTGATCGAACCCTAGGGATTGTTTCCTCCCTCTCCAAGTTGACTATCCCTCCTCCCACCTATAAATGGATGGGGGCTCACACCAAAGGCACTTCAAGCCTCCCAGACCCCTCTCCCTCCTCTTTGAGTGTTTCCATGTGTGCATGTTTTTTTCCTCTAGTTCTCTTGGTGGTTCTCAGTGATGGTTCATGGACTATTGTTGTACCTCTAGTACTAGATACGTGGACACCTCGGAGGTGTCCTAACTTCAACACTAGATCGACGATTCGTTTCGGGAGAAATTCTAGCAGCTGAGAGGTATAACCTAGTTGCGGGAATCGCCATGCTGCACCAACTCTTCTTCCTCTTCTAATGCGTTGATCATTGGTGAGATTGATCGTTGCCTACACCTCAATAGTGATCTTGGGCATTTTTGTGTGCGTAATTTTTTGTCGTTGCGTACCATGTTCCCCTTCACTTTACCCTGTGTCCACGGAGTCTCCGAGCAGGCAATAGTCACATTTGGTGGATGGGATATAAATGTCTCTTTTTCCACCTCCAACCCCTAACCCTAATGTCTTAAGCTGCTCCACCATTTTAAACCTGAAAGTTCAAATACTCTCAATCCCTCCACTCAAACTCCACCATATTTTTAGGATTACAATAGTAAGACCCGGTCCACATTTCCTCCAAACTAATTTGTGATCCCCTCTTGATTTCATCACCAACACTTGTTACTCTTGGAGATTTGGGGATCCTAGGTGGCAGGATTCAAGGCCGGGAAGCTTCCTTGCTTGTGGTGTGAAGGTTTGTTGCTCGCCTTCAAGACCAACCCCGAGTGATTTGAGCCACTCGGGGTTGAAAATTGTAGTCACTTGGTGGAGAATAAGGTGAGCCTCTTGGTGTCTCTCCCGAGATTTGGCTTTGGCACCTCTTCAACGAAGATTAGCACTCCCCAAAGTGTGTCAACTTTGGGATACATCCATGTTCTTGACTCACTTGTGGTTTATCAGTTCTTGGTCCTTTACTTGCTTTGTATGCTTGTTGGCTTGCTTACCTTGTATCCCGCTTGCTTATTATATATACACTATTCTTACCAAGTTGCATATCTCGAGAACCTACTGTATCCGCATTACCCTAAAATTGGCAATTAAGTTGAAAATTGTAGTCGCCTATTCATCCCTTCCCCCTCTAGTCGAGCGATTCAATCATTTGAGAAGGCATATCCCTGAGATCACCACGATGCCAGCGTCAAAACCAGATCGTCCATGAGAATACACATGTTCTGCCATCGAAGTTCCTTCATACCAACACCACATTCCTGCTTATCAAAACACATTTTATCCCAATCAATTAAACATTTTGATCTAGAGCACTTCTTAGCCCCAGTCCAAAAAATAGCTCGACATCTTCTATCATTAGCTTCGATCACTTCAAGGGTAGCACAAGGGAGGACATGAAATGGGGAGGGAGGGAGTTGAGGACGGAATCGTAGAGAATCCCCCCACCCCCAAAAAGGAAAGCATATGAGCTTGCCATCCAACAAGGTATTTGTTAATTTTATTGATCAGAGGCGCAAACATCGAGGGGCTTTGGATCCGTGGCGGCGGCCACGGTTGGTGGACCGACGTCGGCCTTGCGGTGGCCGGCGCTCGTTGGTGACGCCCGTTCTTCCTCAGCCACGGGCGCGGCGAGGCAGCGGCGGCTGGCGGCTGGGATGCAAGCGTCTTGGCAGCGCCCAATCCGGATCTGGAGGCCACCGTCTGCTTCAACCAGGGCGCCTCCACTGGTCCTGCCTTGGGCGGTCTTCGGTCGCCGGAGTTGGATCATGTTGGAGGCTAGAGGTGGGAGGGGGATCCAGAAATATCCGAGGCCGGCTCCGCTGGCCACGACGGCGGTGATGCCCAAGGGCATCGTACCCTTGTTGTAGGTGCCGTCCAGGTTGCCTCCTTCCCCTCGTCCTTCCTCTCAGCTCGTATGCCGGGTGAAAGCCCAATTCCTTGCCGGATCGAGCGACAGCGGCGCTTCGGGCGTCGTCACCCTCTTGGGGGTGTCGTTCGTGGTGAGCTTGGGGTGGATGTGATGCTTTGGTTGCTTGGGGGCGGTTGGTGAAGTTGTCGGAGTTCGTCTGGTGGCGGTGTGTTGGCGCTCTGTCGCCTATGTGCTCCGCCTCGGAGATCTCCTTCCATGGTGCTTGGTCTTCAGCAGCCCTACCGGACTCGGTGGAGCGGTGCTTCATCCTACACATTGATGGTGGTGGATATCGGCGGCGTGGCGCAGTGGAGACTAGATGTCCGATGTGTGGCGATGGACTCGCGCAGGAGGATGAAGTTGTCCGGTGTCGTGGTGGCGTCGATGGCAGAGAGGCCTGGCAAGGTTGATGCATCAGTTCTAGTCTGAGGATGGAGCGATGGAAGATGGAGGTGACGGCCCTTTGCAGCGAGCGCATGTGGTGCTCACTGGGAGTGCGCCGGACCGGTGTGTGACCCGGTCCAAGGAGTTGCTTGGATGGGGCATCCTGTTAGGATTTGGTGTGATGTCTGTTTGGTATTAGGCTCGAACATTCGGTACCCCTTCATCTAGGGGATAGGAGTGGCGACAGGCGTTGCCAAGAGGGTGGCTTCAGGTTTATTGATGTATTACTTTGTAAGGTCTTTGTGAATAATTAATAAAATGGCTGCATGCATCGTATAGATGCAGTGGCCGGGGGTACAACCTCCTTTAAAAAAAGAGAGGCGCAAACATCGAGATGGGGAGCTTTGTCAGGGAGAGAGGAAGAATGAAGTAAGTTTGATAGAACCTAGACACACTGCTTCCATGGATAGACGCAATGCGGGTGGTAGCGGTTGGGGGGGTGCATAGGGACAAATTTGATTTCGTAAAATTAATCGAGAGCCCAGTGGCAGAAGCAAAGTCATCAAGGACATGCATGAGGCAACACAAGGCATCAACATATGCATTGCAGGTTATGAGAGTATCATCGGCGTAGCAAAGGATGGGGCATGCAACGCCGGCAAGGAGAGTGAGAAAGATTATCCCAGCGGAGCAAGCTTGCTTAATTAGCCGCTGGAGCACATCCGGGACAATTTTTTTTTTGAAACAGAGGCAAAATATTTGCCTCATTCATTAATTAAGAAGGAGAGTTTTGTTACAGAATCATCGGCTTTACATCTTAGCCCATCGTTAAAATCACAGTGAATCACTACTCTCGTGGCATGAGGTTCCTCATGTGTTTAGCTCCGGCAGGCACCCACGTCTTGGCCTCCTCCTGAATGAGCTTCAGTATGTAGAATGGCGGCGTCGACTTTTTCCGGAAGACCCTAGCATTTCTCTCATTCCAGATGACCCAACAGACAAGCATAGTGAGCGAGGCCATGGCCTTCCTGTTTGCTGTGTGTGGTTTTGACATGCTTGTCCACCACCGCTTGGTGTCGCGTTCCGTCCCCCACGTGTGCATCTCCAACGCCCCCAACCCAAGCCAAGCTTTGACCATACGCCAAATACGCATTGTGAATCGACATTTGAAGAATAGGTGGTCCGGAGTCTCCGTGGCTCTCCTGCAAAGGGTGCATAGTCCACTGTTCTCCCAGCCTCTCTTCTCCAGCCTATCCGCCATCCATATCCTGTTTTGGATTGCTAACCATGAGAAGAACTTAACCTTGGGTGGTGCCCAAACCTTCCAAATGGTCTTGTTCATCGTAGTGGACATGGAGCCCAGGAATTGCGCCCTATAAGCGGATGTCGCCGAGTATTCGCCGTTCGCCTCAAATTTCCATTTGATGTCATCTTGGACGTCCGGTTGCAGTTGTATGTCTTGGAGCCGCATCCATAGGTCGATAAATGGTATGATGTGCTCAATGGAGAGGTTGGTGGAGGGGTTGATCATGCGCACCCAGGCTCCGTCTCTAGTGGCCTCCCTCACAAACCAATTTTTTCGTCTGCAGGCCTCGAAGATGAGCGGGGCAATATCCTTTGGCCTTTTCCCTCTCCCAACCATGGGGCGTCCCAGAAAGGCGTCTTCCCTCCGTTGCCCAAGGCGATGACGGTTGATGCATAGAAGAGGTTCATATCCACCTCGGAGCATGGGTTGCCAAGGCCAACCCACAGCTTAGTCGGGTCCTTCCATGCCACCCATGGCCATCGCAGCCTTAGCGCCCTCGCAAACTTTCCCAGATGAAGGATACCAAGCCCACCAAGTTGCGTGGGGCGGCAAACGGTTTCCCAGTTGACCTTGCATTTGGCACCCGAGGTAGTGTCACTAGCTGACCAAAGAAAAGCCCTTTCGATCTTGTTGATGCTACACAGAACGCCAGGTGGGATTGAAAGCGGTGTAATGTGGTAGATAACTTGAGATGTTAGCACCGATTTCACCAATGCCGCACGCCCGATGGTGGTGATGTTCTGTCCCTACCAGGGGGGCAGTCTCGCGGCAACCTTGTCTTCGAGGTGTTGGAAGTCGACCCTTTTGAGCTGCCAGATAGAAAGTGGAAGCCCCAAGTATTTCATTGGGAAGGACGTCCGCAGGGCGGGGAGGCTTTGTAGAATATCGTCCAGATCCAGATGAGCACATCGTATAGGGACCATCGAGCTTTTTTGGAAGTTGGTAGACAGCCCCGTGACCTCGCCGAAGGCTCTGAGGATAGCAGCGAGATTGTCGACATCTGTGCGGGTGGGTGTGATGAAAATCGTTGTGTCATCGGCGTAAAGGGATGTCCTAACCATCGATCCCCTTCCTCTGAGTTTGTGAAGGAGGTTATGATTCGTCGCAACCTCTAGGATCTGCTGGACCGGGTCTATTGCAATGATGAACAATAGGGGGGGAGAGAGGGTCTCCCTGTCTCAGTCCGCTGCCATGGAGAATCTGTGGTCCACCTACACCGTTGAGCAGCACGCGGGAGGATGAGGTGCAAAACAGAGCGGCGATCCAATCCCGGAAGCGGTCTGGGAAGCCCAACCGTCGAAGCAAGTCAAGGATATAATCCCATCGCACCGAGTCGAAGGCTTTGCAGATGTCCAGTTTGAATACCAAGGAGGGTGTCTTGTTCCGGTGTAGCCGGCGCGCAAGGTTTCTCACGTACATGAAGTTGTCATGGATGCTCCTCTTCTTTATGAAATCACTTTGCGCGTTCGAGACAAGGGTGTTCATGAATGGTGCCAGGCGAACCGACAACACCTTGGCAATGATTTTTTCGATAGCTTGGATGAGGCCAATGGGGCGAAAATCCCCAATCTCTTCCGCCCCGTCTTTTTTGGGTAGTAAGATGATGTTTGCCGTGTTGAGCCAGTGGAGGTTGGACGTCTGCAGGTTGCTGAATTGGTGAATGACCTGCATGACGTCATCTTTGACAATTGGCCAACAAGCCTTGAAGAAAATGCCCGTGAATCCGTCGGGTCTCGGTGCCTTGTCGGCGGGCATGAGGTCAATGGTGGCCTTGACCTCCTCCTAAGAGAAGGGCTCGTCGATGCCGGCAAGGTCGACCGTCTTCAGATTCAGGCTATCCTAGTTGAGGTCTCTCCGTCGTGGTTGGCCTCTGCTACTTCTTGAGCTTGCATTGGTTTTCCCTTGAAGAGGAAAGGGTGATGCGGCAAAGTAGATAAGTATTTCCCTCAGTTGTTGAGAACCAAGGTATCAATCCAGTAGGAGATACAAGCAAGTCCCCAATCTTCGCACCTACACAAACAATCAAACACTTGCACCCAACGCTATAAAGGGGTTGTCAATCCATTCACGGTTACTTGCAAGGATGAGATCTGATAGAGATGGATATAGAAGATTACTAAAACGAAAAGTAAAACAAAAGTAAAAAGATTGCAGCAAAGTATTTTTGGTATTTTTGGTTTATAGATCTGAAAATGTAATATGGAAAATAGACCCGGGGCCCATAGGTTTCACTAGAGGCATCTCTCATGAAGGAAAATAATACGGTGGGTGCACAAATTATTGTCGAGCAATTGATAGAAAAGCGAATAATTATGAAGATATCCAAGGCAATGATTATGCATATAGGCATCACGTCCGTGTCAAGTAGACCGAAACGATTCTGCATCTACTACTATTACTCCGCACATCGACCGACTCCTGCCTGCATCTAGAGTATTAAGTTCATGAAGAACAGAGTAACGCAGTAGGTAAGATGACATGATGTAGAGGGATAAACTCAAGCAATATGATGAAAACCCCATCTTTTTATCCTTGATGGCAACAATACAAATACGTGCCTCGCTACCCCTACTGTGTCACTGGGTGAGGACACCGCAAGATTGAACCCAAAACTAAGCACTTCTCCCATTGCAAGAATTACCAATCTAGTTGGCCAAACCAAATCAATAACTCGAAGAGACTTGCAAAGATATGAAATCATGCATATAAGAATTCAGAGAAGATTCAAATAATATTCATAGATAATCTGAACATAAACCCACAATTCATCGGATCTCGACAAACACACCGCAAAAGAGTATTACATCGGATAGATCTCCATGAAGATCATGAAGAACATGGTATTGAAGAACATAGAGAGAGAAGAAGCCATCTAGCTACTAGCTATGGACCCGAAGGTCTGAGGTGAACTACTCACGCATCATCGGAGGGGCAATGGAGTTGATGTAGATGCCCTCCGTGATCGAATCCACCTCCGGCAGATTACCGGAAAAGGCTCCAAGATGGGATCTCACGGGAACAGAGGCTTCCGGCGGCGAAAAAGTATTTTCGTGGCTCTTTTTGGTATTGGGGGAATATTTGGGAATTTATAGGCCGAAGAATAGGGTTAGGAGGCTTGCTGGGGGGCCACAAGCCAGGGGGCGTGCCTCCCCCCTAGGGGCGCGCCCTGGTGGCTTGTCGCCTCCCGGCAGGTCTCCTGCCTTCATCTCCAAGTCTGGTAGGTTTCTTCTGGTCCAAGAAAAATCATCGCGAAGATTTTATTCCGTTTGGACTCCGTTTAATATTCCTTATCTGCAATACTCAAAAACAAGGAAAAAACAGAAACTGGCACTAGGCTCTAGGTTAATAGGTTAGTCCCAAAAATAATATAAAATAGCATATTAATGCATATAAAACATCCAAAACAGATAATATAATAGCATGGAACAATAAAAAATTATAGATACGTTGGAGACGTATCAGCCTCCACCCAAGGTCTCTGAAAAGTGCTCCTGGATGATATCCTCTTTGACGTCGTGCTCAGTGACCCATCCACCATTCCACTTTAGCCTGTGGATGTGGTTCTTCTTGCGTCGCCCATTAACTCTGAGATGGAAGAACTTTGTATTCGCGTCGCCTTCTCTGATATTGGCTATGCGGGCGCATTGCTTCTTCCTGGCCTTTTCAATCACCGCGAGGGAGACGACCCTACGCTTAAGCCGGTTCCGGAGGTCTCTTTCTGCCGCCGACAGCGGGCGCATCTCTTGGGCGATGTCAAGGCGGAGGATGACAAAGAGAGCGGCATGTAGTTGAAGCTTGGCCTTGGAGAAAAGATTCTTACTCCATCTGGTCAGTAGCCATCCCGTGTGTTTAAGCTTATGGAAGAGCCGTTGACAAGGTTCAGGATGGTCACATGGGTCCGTCCAAGCTTTGAGCACAATGTCACGGAAGCCGGGCAGGCAAGTCCAGAAGTTCTCGAACTTGAAGGTTCTTGGTCGTTTTGGTCCTGCCGCATTGGCAAGAAGGAGGGGGCAGTGATCGGACAGCGAGGACGAGATGGCATGGAGCACATGCGAACCGAAATGCAAATCCCAATCCGCATTGCAGAAGACCGAGTCAAGTTTGCTTAAGGTGGGGCTTTGCCGCTCATTGCTCCAGGTGAATCGCCTGTTTTGAAGGTGGATTTCTTTGAGTTCGCAGGATTGGAGCGCGTCCCGGAATCGGTTGATACGGCTGCGATTAATATTCCTGCTGTTCTTGTCTCGAGCTCTAGATATTTGGTTGAAATCACCCATTGCAATCCATTTGGTCCCAGATTCTGGTTTTTGGGCGACAAGCTCATTGAAAAAATCATCTTTTCTGCTAGAAGCCGTTGGGCCATAAACGGTCGTCAACTTGAATGATGCGTTTGAGTGGAGGATGGTGACAGTCGCCGAGAGATAAAATTCGGTGGTATGCACATCCGTCACACGGACCATGGCCTCGTCCCAAAGCATTAACATGCCACCTCTGGTGCCGATAGCAGGTCATTGGACGAAGCTTCTTAGTCGGTTCCCGCCGAGGTAGGAGGCAACAAATTGGTCTACCTCCTCCATTTTGGATTCCTGGAGGCAGACAATGTGGCAGGAGGAGGAGGCGATCGTCTCGTGCACCGCCGCTCTTCGGTTGGGGTCATTAAGCCCTCGCACGTTCCAGGTTAAGAAGTTTATGCTGCGTTGTGACATTTGGAAATAAGCGATCGTCTGGTTTCTCGGAAGGACGGTTGAATCAACGCAAGACAGTAGTGCACAGGGGCAAGGCAGGCTGAAATGAATTGCATTGAACTAGGAAATGACACAGCAGGGGTACATCCGGCTTCAAAGTGGCAACAGGCCGGTCTGAAACATCCATCAAGCGCTACATAGCTAATCCTGAAGCTGGCTAGGCAGGGAAACAGAACAAATTGGCTCACACGCCCTTCTCTTGATGCTACATTAGACACTCTAACGATGGTAAAGCGTAGTGACATAACAGACTTGCTCGGTCTCTCTTTTGTTGATGCTTGTAGACTCATTAGGCACCGGTCGTAGCGTCGACGTTCATGTGATCCAGCGATGCCTGGCCTCCACGGCTGAGCAGCGCCTCTTCGACAGCAGTTGTGTCCGCGTCGTCGAGCCTGAAGAGAGCACGCAGCGCCAAGAGCACCGCCGGCGACATCTCATGCTCAAACCGACGACCCAGCTCATCCAGGGCGTCCTTCGTGACGTCCTTGCCGTTTTGGACGATGTCGAGGCTCCAGCAGACCAGCTTTTCTGCCTCCACCGAGACCGGCGTAGTTGGCTGATGCCTTCTGGGCCCTGGGGTGGTTCTCTGGAGGGAGAAGCCAGCGCCACGGTTCATGGCCACCCCGGCCAGGGTCTTCCGCCTGTTAGCCTGTGCACGGGGTGGCGGCGGGGGCGCGGGAAGAAGCGCAGCCACCGGCTGCTTGAAGAGCGCGCCAAGGCCATCTTCCTGGCGGCATGGCGGAGTAGTGCAGCGAGCCGGCCGGGTAGAGACGTGCAGTGGGGTGCTCTCTCCAGCGGCCGCCAGGCCGAAGTTCTGCAAAGGCAGGGAAGGAGCCGTTGGAGACCCGAAGCCAGGCGGGCGAGCGGGAGTAGCAGGGTCCGCCTGCAGTGCAGCCACCGGGCCCGCAGGCGGTGCAACCGGCTCAGGCATGGTCACCGGCGAGGGCAGCGCAGGGAGGGAGGATGTTGGAGACGTCGATCGCGCCGCGTCGAGCGGGTGAATGCACCGTGAGGAGCCACCCCGAGGGTTCCTAGGAGGGCTGGGTGAGTGTTCGGAGTCCACCGCGTGCCGCCTGCCGTGCCCATTGCGGTCGTCGCGTCCCCTCCGCTGATTGGCACCGCGGTCCTCATCGTGCTCCCGCGCCGCACGCGAGCGGCTGCGGCCGGGCCACGTCGAGGACCTCCCATCGCGCCCGTGGTCCCGGCCACGCCGGCTGTTGTCCTCGTCGTCGTCTTCGCGGCGCCCATGGATGCGCTCATCGCGTGGCTCTTCTTGTGCGCATGCCGGTGCCCTGTCACCGTCGACCGTCCGGTGCGACCAGGTGAACTAGAAGACGTCCGCGGTGGCCCTGGGGTCGTCCTCATTGGCGTTGGTGAAGTCTTCATGAAGGCCGAGGTGGATCAGGACTCGGTAGCGAAGCCGGCGACGACCACGTCCACGCCGCTGGGAGCGCCTGGCGGGGAGGGAGAGCTGCATCACCTTGGGGATGCAGCTCGGGTTCGTCGTCCACGCCCAGATGTCAAGCGTGCGGGCGTCCTCCTTGCGGGCAGAGCACGAGAGGACGTAGTCGAGCTCGCTGTCGACGCCGATGACGCGGCCGATGGTGTCCTCGTTCCAAGCATGCAGCGGGATGCCCTCCAAGCTCAGCTGGACATGGTGCTTCATCTCCTGGTGCTCCGCCTGCGCCTCCATGATCCAGGGCTTGGGGTTGAGGAGCAAGTTGTCGCGCTCGAAGTTGCCTCGGGCGATGACGTCGTCTCGGTGGTGCGGATGGATGAACTTGGCGAGGAAATCCTCCGGGATGTGGCGCACGACGGTGACGAGGTGCAGCGGGACGTTGAACTCCTTGTGGATGGCGTCGGCGACGGCCGCAGTGGAGACAGAGCGGCGGCGGTTGCCCCCCAGCGTGATGAGGACGCAGCAACAGGCCAGGGCGTCCTCCTGGACCTCCATGTCCGGTGTGGCCGGCGTGACGACCCTGCCCATGGCAGGACGGAGCTGCGGGTCACCAGCGCGGAGCTGCGAGTTGCCAGAATGCCGGGCCATCAGGGCGTCGCGGAAGGAGCGGTCCAACGGTTGTGGCGGAGGAGCAGCAGACTGGCGGGGTCGAGCCGGGGGCGGATGCGCCGGGCGTGCAGGAGCAGAGGGACGACCCCTGTTCGGGCACCCACGGACCAGGTGGCCAGTCCGGAAGCAGCCGTTGCAACGCACCTCCTCAGTGCAATCTCTGATGCGGTGGAGTGGGGAGAAGCATCTGAAGCATTTGCCCCGCAGGTGCGGGGGGATTTGAAGGCGGGCGCGGGGCGCAGAGCGAGGCGATGGCAGGCGCAGCCGCGGCGGGCCTCGAGACGAGTCCACGCGCGTCCAGCCTAGCTCCAGCGGCTCATCCTGGCACTGACCTTGAACTTGAAGGCGCGCGGCGGTGGCAGAGGAAGACCCAGGGGCAGCAGGGAGCGCGCCGTCCCGTCGTCGCACGGCCTCTCCCCCGCATTGAAGGCGGCCTCGCCATGAATGCCAGTGGCAGGGGCGACGATGATGGATGCGACGCGCACGTGCCCGCCTTGAAGCTCCGATTGCGTCTCCGGAACCACGCTCGCATTGATGGCCTCCTAGATCCGCGCGAGGGAGGACGGCGAGCGAGATCCGTGCGACGACCGATCCAGATCGGGATCTGACAGGGTCGCACCGACGCCCGCAGGGATGACCATGTGGGTGAAATCCCGCGGCAGGCGGGGTGTAGGAGGTGGCAGCTGGAAGGGGCGCAGCGAAAGGGACTCGGTGGTGGTCGACGGGGCCGGAATGGCCCTCGCCGGGAGGGGCTGGTGGCGGTGGGTTGGGCTCGGGGGAGGAGGAGCAGGGTCCCTCATCCTTACATCCGGGACAATAATAAACAAGTAGGGGGAGAGGGGTAGTCCTGCTGAAGCCTGTTGCGACACTTGATCCAGTTACCGGGAAGTCCATTAATTAAGGAGAATATGGCAGTGTGCCTGGTCAAGAGCATCAAACTGAGCCACGATACCAAAGTAAATCAGGTCTCTCAGGCTCTAGGTAGAACATACATACATGCAGGGGCGGCGCCACCATAGGGGCAGGTATGGGCGGCCGCCCCGGGTAGCTGCCGTATACACCTCAAATACCTGCTGATTTATCTATCTCAGTTGGGTGTATCTATTCGTTTTGGAGCAAAGTAACAAGATGAGATAAGGAACGAACATGAAACAATTCACTTTGAACGTAATAAGGTAGCATTTAGAGCATCTACAATTGGACATAACAAATATGACCCCCCTAAACGTCTGCGGACACGCCCGGTCAGTGGCCAAACGTGTCCCCTATTTGTCTGTTCGCGCAGCCATACTTCTTATTTTCTTTCTCATATGTCCAGTCACTTGCACGTGATTGGTGGAGAGGAAGAGAGAGAAAGAAAAAATGAGTAAAAAAAGGAAAGGTGGTCCGGGGTGGGGTCGCGCCCTACGTGGAGGACTGGGCGCGTCCGCGAGCCCTCATATCCTCCCTATATTTGAGATGGATATGAGGGTTCGCGGACAGCCCGGGCGTTTAGGGATGATATGAGGGGTCCGGTTAGGTCACTTTTTTCCTTCTCTCTCGTGTCCGGTCACTGACCGGGCGCGTCCGCGGGCGTATGAGGGGTCATTTGAGGCGTCCGGCTGTAGATGCTCTTAGGGTTAGGGAAGTACTAGGAGCCGGGGCATCGGCCCAAAGTTTCGGCCCCTGCCTAGCAGTTGTACGATCCGGGTGTCCGTAACCGCACGACTAAGCCTCTACTGTCTCCTTCTTTCTCGTGGCAGTCTCCTCCCTCTCTCCCAACGCTTGCTTCTCGTGACCCCTGCCGAAGACCCGCACCCGTCGGTCGCCCGCACTCCCCGGAGATCTTGCGCTCGCCGGAGATCCGCACTCACCATGGATGCAGCTCCACTGCCCGTGCTCGTCGGAGATCCGCGCTCGCCATGGATGCAGCTCCGCCGCCCACGCACGCCATGGATGCGGCTCCGCCTCACCGATGCATGATGGATGTAGCAAAAAAAATTGCCGGTAGTAGCAGAATCGAAGGACGGTTGCAGCAAAATCAGCTCGTCGCCGTCGCCGGTCTCACCTCCGGCATGATGAATGTAGCAAAAAATATGCCGGTAGGTTTGTTCATTTTTTAGGGGATATAGTTTCGCATTTGAATTTTGTGAGTTTTGGTTGAACGGACTTGTATTCGTACATTAAAAAAAATTAGGCCTTCATTATTTCGCCCCGGGTAAGTTCAATTCCTGGATCCGCCACTGCATACATGAGGTAGCACCCTAGCTAAACCACAGCCTAGTTCTACTATATACGTCGTGGCCAGGTAACAGTCGTTGCCCAGTTAAGTACGTATTGGAATGGATACACCAAGTGATGAATGCAAAAAAGAAAAAAAGACGAAGCACGCGCGGGGGCGGGGTCGAAATGTGCAATTGTGCATGCAGCTGCATGGGTCACCTTTGCAAGTGTGGATAGTTGGGCTGGGTCTGGGTCGGTAGATTGACGGTTCAAGTCTTGTGTCGTTGGGGTATCGTCTCTCTTCCAAGACACTCTACGGTGACCTGGGATCTAAAAAGGTCCCTCTCCAACATATCCCCCTCCCTACTCCCCCCCTAGCAGCCTCCTCAACACAATCTCCCACTCTCACGCCCGCGCGAGCGCGCACACGCAGCACGTAGTGTGGTGTGCGGTGGGACGTCCTCAGGGGGTCAAGAATCGGCCGGTTGCCCTATCTCCACTCCACCCCACCTCTCCCACGCCTTTTTTTGAGCTCCAGTTTCCTTTCTTCTTTTCCTTCCTCCTCCCCACCACCTCGATCGGTCCATCCCAAGCACGCACGCACGCACGCACGTACACGTTGGGTTGGGTTCGGTTCGGTTCGGTTAGCTCTGTCTCCGTTCCTTGTTTCTCTCTCCTGGCCGAGAGTGCGACTGTACGTACATTTCCGTTGTTGGTAGTAGCTTAAGGTTTTGGCAAGTGATCACGCGAGCGCCCCACTAATAACATAGCATCGAAAGGGAAGAGAAACGTGCATGCGGATGCACCCATCCGTCTACGTCAACTGTAGTAGTACTACCCGGCCCGCAGCAGCTGGTAATTTTACCAACAGATCCATCGCAACGACGATGAACAGTGGTCTTCCTGGCCAGCCGGCCGGGTATAATATATATAGCTAGACCAAAGTACATCTCTCCTCTCGGTGGTACTCGGTCGGTCGGTTCACGTGCTGTTTTCGTCGGACCAGCCGTCCGTCGTCCATGTGTTTGGTGTACTACGGCCGCCGGCTGGTCGATCGATCGATCGGTCGGTCGTGGCAGATACTCCGGATGCAGCATGACGAGCATTTCTTGGAACGTAAGCCTTGGCGGTGATCATGCTGGGCTGGCTAGCTAGTTAACTGTGGCTGCGTGCTGTGTGTGCGGCTCGTCTTTTGCTTTTCGGACGTGTAAACACCAACCACACACACGTCAACAACTACTCGATGGATGGACTTGACGTACACATCAGATGGATGCGTGGATGTGTACGCAGCAACTCGCGTGCGATAGCTAGCTAGCGGGGCCCGTTCCGCGGTCGCGCGCAGAGAATCCGGCTCCGCCTGGTTTCCGGCTCACGTATACACGGCTTGCTTGCCCAGACTTGAGGGCCAAGCAACCGCCCATCATTCGCCGGATCCCGTCTAGTTTCTTCCCTTATCATATTCCTCCCTCCCCCCCCCCCCCTCTCTCTCTCTCTCTCTCTCATCACACATTGACACGTACACACATCCATAAGCTGGTGCTGCAGCCGCTAGCCAGCAGTTCCATCTATCGGGGTAGGCAGCAGCAGCGATCTTGTCCGGTCCGATCTTGCTTGCGCGAATTCCGACCTCTTTATTAATTTCTCCTTTCTGCCCGGTCTCTCGTGATCAATCAATCGAGCCATGCATCCATCCATCTCTGCTCGGTACAACTAGCTCGTGGCGATCGATCTCCTCGGGAAGCAACAACCCAAAAGTTGGTGAGAATTCTATTCCTCTGTACCAGATAGAGAGAGAAACCCAGCAGCAGCAAGCGCAGGCAGGGAGAGGGAGGATCGATCGCGCGCAGTGGTAGCTAGGGGGGTAGCTTTTAACAGGGACAAGCTTCCTCTGTAACCTCTTTTTCTCTTTGTTCTCTTCTCAGGCCGCTTTGTTCCCTGACCCTCGCTCGCCCTCTTTAGCCAGCCACCAGCCCCGATCTCCCTCGATCTCCTCTCCTCTCCTCTTTTTACCCTGTCACTCATTCCTTCCCAGCCGGCAGGGCCGGCCTTAATCCTGCCACATATGGGGACGGGCTAGCAAAGCGGAGCTGCGGACACCGAGAGGCTTTCCATCATCATTAAGTACGTGGTGGTGGGGCGCCAGAGTGCCGTGTCGGCCGGCCATGACATGGTGCAATAGCTTCAACGACGTGCGCGCCGTGGAGAACAATCTGGCCTCCGCCGCGGCCGTCGCGGCGGCGGCGGCCAAGAAGCAGCAGCAGCATCACCAGCAGGCTTCCTCCCACGTCAGCCTCGTGAGGACGTGCCCCTCCTGCGGCCACCATGCGCAGTATGAACAGGTTCGTACCCGCTCCTGCACGCCAGCTTGCTAGCCATCTCTCTTGAGTCTGATTGAGATCGCAGCATGACTATATGATGATCGATTCAATCACTTCGATGGACGGATCAGTTGCAGGCAGCGGCGACAATACAGGATCTGCCTGGGCTGCCGGCCGGCGTGAAGTTCGACCCGACGGACCAGGAGCTGCTGGAGCACCTGGAGGGCAAGGCGAGGCCGGACACCCGCAAGCTCCACCCGCTTATCGACGAGTTCATCCCGGCGATCGAGGGAGAGAACGGCATTTGCTACACCCATCCCGAGAGGCTTCCAGGTATTATTACTTACACTCACACACACGTACGTCGTCTCTGCGTGGGTACGTACGAACGTGTACATGTTAGTTGCGCGCGCTCTAGGCGCTAGCTTGCATTACATCAAAAACGGGTAGGCAAAGCGCCGGATTTCCAAAAGGAAAAGATTTCGGATTAGGACAAGTCGAGGGCGAGAGACAGGGATTGTTGATCCGTCATGGAGACAGCGCCCACAAACTCTGGTTAGATATATATGAATTGATTCTGCCTCCAAAACTCCTTGTTTTGATACAAGATTTGGGTTTACGTCGTTTTCAGTTTGGTTTCCTTGCCCTTGCTTGAGCGGTACTTTTTTTTTTTGATATAGCTCACCATTCATGCCGAATGGTTGCTTGAGCAGTGTACTTCGATTATTATAACAAAAAAGAAAATTGCATAGGCGTATGGGTTGCGTATTTGTTGTGTGTTTCTTTGTCGTTTAATATATATAGGCGTGCATCTGCGTAGCCATATGCATGGTGCACGATACGTATAACTCCATAAAGGTTGCCTTTCAAGTAATCGCTTCTCCTACATATGGCATAAGTATATTAATTGCACATTGGAAAAATGAGATCGACACAACAAGGTGCCATCAAATGTCTACGTCATGCAGGATGCACGCAACATCAGACTAAAGCAAGGAAATGTGAACTTAATTTGAAAGGACCTGTGATATGGATGGGTTTTCTACTTAGTTATCATTAGTTTTAGATTAAGAAGCATTGTTTTATCTGAAAGTTACGTGCTTCCGCGCTCCAAGCTTGTATTTGTGTGTACGCTAGCTGGTCATTCTTTAATTATTTTGCTAACATATATATGTGGATTTTCTTACGGGAAATGCATTATCTTTACCCCCAAAGTTAAGGTCTTATTTTGATCATGACAGGTACAAACAAGAATACACAATAGATCAGACACACACATCAATCCTCTCGTGTTATTTTCATTTCGTGAGGAAAAAGAGATGAATGACATATCATTGCTATATCATTAATTCATCTGAATATAAGCAAAGCATTCATACCCTACTTAGGTTTTTCTGTAGGAATCTGTCAAAAAAAAAAAGGTCCATTCCATATTATTTGACGCTAAAACGGATGTATCTAGCATTGAATGAGTAGAAAATGAGGTTGAAATATAAGTTGGTAGTAACTAATAAGATCAGTGGCGGATCCAGGAATTGAACTTACCCGGGGCGAAATATTGAAGGCCTAATTTTTTTAATGTACGAATGCAAGTCCGTTCAACCAAAACTCATAAAATTCAAATGCGAAACTATATCCCCTAAAAAATTAACAAAACTACCGGCATATTTTTTGCTACATTCATCATGCCAGAGGTGAGACCGGCGACGGCGACGAGATGATTTTGCTGCAACCGTCCTTCGATTCTGCTACTACCGGCAATTTTTTTTGCTACACCCATCATGCATCGGCGAGGCGGAGCCGCATCCATGGCGTGCGTGGGCGGCGGAGCTGCATCCATGGCGAGCGCGGATCTCCGACAAGCACGGGCAGCGGAGCTGCATCCATGGCGAGCGCGGATCTCCGACGAGCGCAAGATCTCCGGGGAGTGCGGGCGACCGACGGGTGTGGGTCTTCGGCAGGGGTCACGAGAAGCAAGCGTTGGGAGAGAGGGAGGAGACTGCCGCGAGAAAGAAGGAGACTGTAGCGGCTTAGTCGTGCGGTTACGGACACCCGGATCGTACAACTGCTAGGCAGGGGCCGAAACTTTGGGCCGATGCGCCGGCACCCAGTACTTCCCTAACCCTAAGAGCATCTACAGTCGGACGCCTCAAATGACCCCTCATACGCCCGCAGACGCGCCCGGTCAGTGACCGGACACGAGAGAGAAGGAAAAAAGTGACCTAACCGGACCCCTCATATCATCCCTAAACGCCCGGGCTGTTCGCGAACCCTCATATCCATCTCAAATATAGGGAGGATATGAGGGCTCGCGGACGCGCCCAGTCCTCCACGTAGGGCGCGACCCCACCCCGGACCACCTTTTCCTTTTTTTACTCATTTTTTCTTTCTCTCTCTTCCTCTCCACCAATCACGTGCAAGTGACTGGACATATGAGAAAGAAAATAAGAAGTATGGCTGCGCGAACGGACAAATAGGGGACACGTTTGGCCACTGACCGGGCGTGTCCGCAGACGTTTAGGGGGGTCATATTTGTTATGTCCAATTGTAGATGCTCTAAATGTTACCTTATTACGTTCAAAGTGAATTGTTTCATGTTCGTTCCTTATCTCATCTTGTTACTCTGCTCCAAAACGAATAGATACACCCAACTGAGATAGATAAATCAGCAGGTATTTGAGATGTGTACGGCAGCTACCCGGGGCGGCCGCCCATACCTGCCCCTATGGTGGCGCCGCCCCTGAATAAGATGTATGAATTAGATAGTAATAAAATATAGATACATTTAATACCATATTTGTGCACTTGTTTAGTTATAAGTTGTTAGTGAAAAACATTGACAAGAATCTATACTATTAGCACATGTTTTCAGAAATTATTTAGTTTTAAACACTACATTTTTCAACTAATTAATACACTTATTTTTGGGTACTAGATCTATATAGTGTTGCAGGGTGTCCAAGGTTTAAATTTTGGGGCACATGAGTATTTCGGCCCCAACCAAAATGATTAGAGCAAAAATTATCATCTTTGCAATTTTGACCAAAAAAAATGTAAGTGCAAATTTAATTTGAATCTAGCTAGTCCAAATTTGCATATAGAAAAGTATATTATTTCCTGTGGGAGGTGCCGAGGAAACTAGTTATATGTGTTTGGAATCTATCTCAAGAAAATTGGAACTCTTGATTACTAGTTATTCTTGCTACTCCTATTCAAGCGTAGGCTTACACCACATAGACATAACAGGTGGTTTGGAATGTAATTCTCAAGAAAAGAAGCTCGGCTGTATCTTTCATTAGCGATTGTCTATATCATGGTTGCCTTTTTCTTTGTTAAATTACATTTGATTCTACTTCCCCTCTTTCCTTTTTCTGTTCTTTCATTCATGTTCATCCTTACTAAACCCCTGATTAAAAATTGTTAATAAATGGAAGACAATATTTTCACTTTTAAACACAGAAAAAAAATACACAACGCAAGTGTGTTGAAATTTAGGTTTCACGCAAAACAAAAAGTGTAAAACTGCAAACCAAAAAAATTTAATTGCATGCAAAGGATGTTCACTTGCAAACAAATAAGCTTGCGATTGCACGACTTTAAAAAGTATATAATAAAAAAATCAAACTAAAATAGAAACATTCAAAAAATTATATTGTTAATTAAAATAAAATTTAAAACCCTTACAAATACAAATGCAAAAGACTATGCTACATCTACTAACAACAAACTAATCTGATAATAGTGCTCCGAACAAGGAATGCTAACTAAGGTTGTGGGTTCTAACTCTGGTGGATGCATGATATTCCATTCCTGATTCTCAACACAAACAATTCTCCATGGATCTCCCACACGCGTGACGGCTGTGAAATTGACCGCTTTCTTTATTGCTTGCGAAGTAAATATATTACGGAAAATCACCGGATTTACTTTACTCTCTTTAGTTGCATACCGATCTGGCAAAATGCAAACTCTATTGTGCTTAGCACTTCAAGTTCGAAGTGGTATTGAGAAAGTGAGCTCTTTAGTTGAGCTGGCTTCTACCTTTCCAAACACTTAGTTTTGTTTAGGTTGTAAAAATAGTTTTTTGTCTTTAGCAGGAAGTGTAATTTTATCTCTCTGACAAGTACACTTACTTAAGAAACACTGTTTAGGGAGAAACTAGTTGAATAGAGTGGATTCTTATTTGTCGAGAAACTTGAACATCATTATATATCGATCGGTTAGGTAACTGCCCATTTTAAAACTTGTTTGCAAATTCAAATTTAGAAATATGCACCTGGTCAGCTGCACATTTCTGGATTGAGGTTGCAAAGTTCATTTTTTTTCCACTTTGCATTAAAGGTGAATAACATTTTTTAGAGAAACACTCGATAGAACTGAAAGAAAAACAGGTTCTAGAGTCAGTGGAAAAAAGCACAATTGGGCCCATTTGCTTGGGCTTAGTGCCAAATGCATGGTTACTTCGTGTATGCAGGGAGAATATCTGGTGCACCGGTGCTTGCACCCGGTGCACCGAGCTCCTGTAGTATATTTCTAAATGTATGGAAAATTATGAAAAAATAGCACATTCACTCAACATCAATGTATGTTGTTAAAAAAATTCAAATGAAAGTTCAGAACATTGCTCAGAAAAGAAATGACAAATTTGACACTGAATAGTACATAACATAAGCTGGGCTTTAGATTTGGCCCATTACAACATTGATGTCAAATTTTCATTTTTGTATCTCGAGTAATGTTTCAAATTTTGATATGAAATTTGATGACACTCAAGGTTTATGAGTTGACAACTCGTTCAGAGGTTGAGACTCATAGACTAAGCACGACTAATTGACACTAGTCGACATTGAAGTTGTGACTCATAGACTAGTCAACAGACTAGTCAACGCTGAAGTGTAGTCATCCGTGGAGTGAGACTCACAGACTAGTCTTCACTAGTCCTTGGACTTTTAATCCATGGTGACAACATACCTTGATGTTGTGTCAATGTGCTAGATGGCTTTTCTCAAATATTTTAAAATGTGGTATTGTATCAGATCCACCGATAGCACTACAGGTGCCGGTGCACATGATACATTCCCCATGCATGGGCACATAAACAAAGGCCTTTTGACCCTACAATGCGCGTGTCTCAGAGGATCTTTTTTTTCTATGATAGTATCAATTTTAGTTTTTTCAGTGAATAGTTTTATTTGATCAATAAAGTTAGTGTTTTGTTCCTGAAAGTTACTGTTTTGTTTTGTATTATAAGGGGTACCACGAGTCGTCTTTCACACATGCACAATTCGTATATGCAATGGATTGAATTTACGGATTTGCTAGTTCTCATCTATATGAGAATTAATAAGGTCTCATCTAACTCCTACACTATTGAATTAATCAAACAAGAAAATAAAAGAAAAAATCCATACAAATCTCCAGATAAAATAAAATAGTTAGATGAGACTTAGTTATTGAACCCCAATAATTCCCGACCGTTCGGATTTTAGCATTACATCCCGAACGTTTTTTGATGACAATTTTAGATGACGCGAGGTGACAACTTTAGTTGTTACGACATGGCAACTTTATCCTAGTTCAGAAAATTGTCATGTTTGCCAACTAACGTTGTCACCTCCTGTCAACTAAACTTATCACCTTGTGACAACTAAAGTTGCCAGTTCGGAATGAAACGTTCGGGATTTATCATTTGCGTAGAGCTACGTTGGTTGCTGCAGGTGCCATTTTTGATGACACTCAAGGTTTATGAGTTGACAACTCGTTCAGAGGTTGAGACTCATAGACTAAGCACGACTAATTGACACTAGTCGACATTGAAGTTGTGACTCATAGACTAGTCAACAGACTAGTCAACGCTGAAGTGTAGTCATCCGTGGAGTGAGACTCACAGACTAGTCTTCACTAGTCCTTGGACTTTTAATCCATGGTGACAACATACCTTGATGTTGTGTCAATGTGCTAGATGGCTTTTCTCAAATATTTTAAAATGTGGTATTGTATCAGATCCACCGATAGCACTACAGGTGCCGGTGCACATGATACATTCCCCATGCATGGGCACATAAACAAAGGCCTTTTGACCCTACAATGCGCGTGTCTCAGAGGATCTTTTTTTTCTATGATAGTATCAATTTTAGTTTTTTCAGTGAATAGTTTTATTTGATCAATAAAGTTAGTGTTTTGTTCCTGAAAGTTACTGTTTTGTTTTGTATTATAAGGGGTACCACGAGTCGTCTTTCACACATGCACAATTCGTATATGCAATGGATTGAATTTACGGATTTGCTAGTTCTCATCTATATGAGAATTAATAAGGTCTCATCTAACTCCTACACTATTGAATTAATCAAACAAGAAAATAAAAGAAAAAATCCATACAAATCTCCAGATAAAATAAAATAGTTAGATGAGACTTAGTTATTGAACCCCAATAATTCCCGACCGTTCGGATTTTAGCATTACATCCCGAACGTTTTTTGATGACAATTTTAGATGACGCGAGGTGACAACTTTAGTTGTTACGACATGGCAACTTTATCCTAGTTCAGAAAATTGTCATGTTTGCCAACTAACGTTGTCACCTCCTGTCAACTAAACTTATCACCTTGTGACAACTAAAGTTGCCAGTTCGGAATGAAACGTTCGGGATTTATCATTTGCGTAGAGCTACGTTGGTTGCTGCAGGTGCCATGCCCCCCCCCCCCCCCCCCCCCCCACCCCCCAGCCTTGATAAAAACACACGGGGAATTTTTCTGATGGAGGTTAGATTAAGAAAATATAGTTTGCTGGCCCCTCCAAACATTCTTATTTTCTGTTTAGCCCCCCCAAAACATCTTGTCTAGCTCCGCCACTGCTAGACACCTCCTTGAATTTACGCATGTAGCCCGTTTGCAGCATGGTTATTCATTTTGTTCGTTTCAGGAGTCGGCAAGGACGGCCTAATCCGCCACTTCTTCCACCGTCCATCGAAGGCGTACACGACGGGGACTAGGAAGCGGCGCAAGGTGCACACCGACGAGCAGGGCGGCGAGACGAGGTGGCACAAAACGGGCAAGACCCGCCCTGTATTCACTGACGGAAAGCTCAAGGGGTACAAAAAGATCCTCGTCCTCTATACCAACTACGGCAAGCAGCGCAAGCCGGAGAAGACCAACTGGGTGATGCATCAATACCACCTAGGCTCTGATGAGGAGGAGAAGGATGGCGAGCTCGTCGTCTCCAAAGTGTTCTATCAGACGCAGCCACGGCAGTGCGGCGGCTCGACGGCTGCCGCCGTCAGGGACGCCGCCATCACCGCGGGCAACATCATCAAGGGCGGCGGTGCAGGTGCCGCTACTGATCATCACCGTCATCACCACGAGGATGGCCACAACAACAACATGCTGAAGGAAGCTGCAGGGATGGTAGATTTCTACAGCCCAGCTGCTGCAGCACTAATCGGGTACAGCAGCCAGGCGGCTCCTCCTAACAACAGGGCGGCGGCCGCGGCTGCTGCCGCTTCTGCTCATTTGATGCCTAACTTCGAGGTGCACACGGGAGGGACAGACTTTGGTCCCTGACCAAGAATTGCGAAGCCAACTAAAGCAAAGCAGTTCTATTCCTTGACTGATATATACTCTACTAGGTTAGAGGCCAGGAGACACGTACTGAGAGGATGGCAGGCAGATAAAATGGCGCTGGGAGTGCGCGCGATGCAGTTTCCAAACAGTACTACTGGACAATAAGAGTGTTGAGTGGCTGCACAGGTGATGAAGCGTAGGGATCAATATTTGTTACATTGTTCATTATATACACATATACGTATACGTAACTTGACGTCTTAACGTACTCTCAAATTTTTGTTTAATGATCTGTTGTTCCGTAATAAGAAACATATTTTCATTTGAGGGAAAGAATAGTGAATTTTAATATGTATGTACTGTTGAATATTTGAGGAAAATTTCATGAAGTACAATCCAGAAAAACAGTGGATAAAACATGGATAACACAATAGTGATGATAAACAAAACAAGCAACATATTGTTCAACTAATCATGCAATCCAGATGATAAAAAACAAGTATCATATTCATATCGATTGCTACTAGCATTAAACCAAAAGCTAATCCTAGCAGAGAAGATAAGATGACATACGAAGGAGCGGAAGAGGATGCAGGTGCGCTGTTCGTCACCTCTCCGAGGAGGTGGTCGATGTCGGGGAAGTAGTCGTCGTTGGGGAACTCGTTGTCGGGGATGTCGTTGTTCGCAGCCACGAAGAATAAGGATCCAGCAGTAGGCGACGCAGAGCACTCCCCAAAAATCCGATAGCCCCTCTCCCGTACCGATCACAAGAAACGGAGTTTCGGAGGTCTGATGTCTCACTTCCCGGTGCACGCCGAGAAGCGAGATGGGAAAGCGGTATGCGACACAGAGTTTGGAACCAGAGGTAGGAGATGAAGTAGTATATACCTACAGAAAAGGAACCACCCTCTCTTATGGAATCCAAAAAGTGGAAGTGAAACAGAAACACTAATGAAAATATGAAACTCAAATACTAATGGCATAGAGAGATGAACAAAAACATTCACAAAATTCAGTTTCATTTTCCACTAGTGTAAAAGGTTTCCAACTTCTTTCTTGCATGACAAAAGGTATGGTACTACCTCCGTCCGGGTTTATTAGGCCCCTTTGTATTTTACGTCAGACTTTGACCATCTATATACTATTATAATATAAAGTATATGCTATGAAACATTATACTGCTGGATTTGTATTTGAAAGAGCTTTCCGACAATATAATTTTTATGACATGTAGTTTACATTTTGTTAGTTAAATTTATACGTCAAAGTATAGCCCAAAATAAGAGGGAGCCTAATAAACCCAGACCGAGGAAGTAGCACGCATGGATGTTGAAAGCAAAAGCAAAATACTAATGGAGCAACGAAACTGTAACATTAGTGACATCAATGAAAGAGGAATGCGACATTCACAAACATTCGGTTTCGTTTTTCACTAGCGCAACAACATTTCATCTTATTTCTTGTCTGCATGAATGTGTAACATGTATCTATATGATTTTCCTAGGAATTGTTAGAGATAGCAAATGGACTAAAGCCCAATAATTTCAACATGTGCTATAGTGCACACTTTTCTGATAAAAGACAGTTTTTATGAACTCACAATGCCGTAAAGGAGAATCTAAACATCGTGAGTGCACACACAGCCTCATGCATGATTACAATGCACACAGTCAACACTAAAGCACACACAGAGGATATAATAAAACACGACCTCCAAAACTCTTGAATTGAACTATAACATGCAACATCAAAGCATCAACAGACTGCGAGAAATGCATTTCAAACAACGACGCCTCGAAGAAGTAAATGATGTGATGTGTATGGGCCCATTGACTGTGAGTAATACATTTCAAACAATG